>CM051456.1:46329884-46422884 GCA_028274465.1 Plantago ovata | reverse complement strand
TCAGTAGGCTCTTTATCATTCTTCTTTTCAGAAGATGACGGCTTTGCAGCAAGAGCAATGTTTTGCGATTTTTCAGCAAACACATTTTCTCTTTGCTTTGTCTCATAATTGACAGTAGCAAGATGAGAGAACAACTCAGTTGGTGTAATGTCAGGCATTCCTTGATTATAATAGAAATTCTGAGTATGGATCCATTCTTGATTCAAACTTCTGATGATAGTTTTCACTTTCTCAGAATCTGAATAAAGATTTCCAACACCCAACGCTGCCATTTCACTAACAAGAGTTGTGAATCTGAAGTCCAAGTCTTCCAGTGACTCGTTAGTACCTTGCTTAAAGTTTTGATACTTTAGCTTAAGTACTTCAAGTTTGTTTTCCTTGGTCTTGTCAGATCCAGCACAAAGATCTTGAACCATTTTCCAAGCCTCCTTAGCAGTCTTAGCACCCCACAGTTTGCACTGTATGGTATCCGGAGTTGATCTGATGATGATATTTCTTGCTTGGCCATCCAGACGGAATCTCTTAGCTTCGTCAGAAGTCCATTCCTCTCTTGGTTTTGGCACAATAGTATCTGATGGATCGCCAAGGATGGTTTCCTTCCCAGCTTCAGTGGTCTTGTGAGGGAAACTCCTTTCAATCTTAGTGATCTTGATAGGTCCATCATTAATGACGGTGACCATCTCATCACTAATGGTCTCAAGATGTAGCATCATGTTGTTTCGCCATTTCTCGTAATTTTCCAGCTTCAACAAGGGAGCATCTCTTAAAGACATCCTGTCAGCAAAGCACTACCAAACTGATCAAGTGAAAGTGATTTACGGAAAGCACTTAAGGGGATCTAGGTTCAGTGCAGAAGGCTAAAGAACCTCCTGCTCTGATACCACTTGTTGGTCCCTTTAAACAACAAGAAAAGACTAGAGGGGGGGGTGAATAGTCTTTTCAAACTTTTGTCGTTTAAAACTTTCTCAGCAAGTACTTATTACTTTTCAGTAATGAGGTTGCTGATACTTAACTTTCTCAGCAAGCGTAAGTTACTTTACAGTAGCTTGATTTGCTGATACTTAAAATCAGAGAGCGGAAGTCTTTGAAACAATAAGTGCTCTTTCAGCAAGTGAAGTGAGTGACTGTGTACAAACAGATGTAATTTGCTGAAAGCTAAATGCAGTAAGTAAATCACACAAACGCTTTTATAGTGGTATCTGAGAGTGGCGTAATCTCTCAACTAATCCACTTTGTCCTTTCTAGGACTGAATCCACTAAGATATGATTGAGGTTCCTTACAATCTCCTATCTAACGCGATTCAACAGAAACCAAAGCACACTTGCTTTGTCTCCAACCTAAACTAGAGAACTCAACCTTGTTCTCCACCAAACTTGGTACTTTTAATCAGCAAAACCTTGCTCGATTAAGTTCCCCCTGAATATCATGCCTGAAAGGGTGTATTTTCAGTTAGAGAGTTTTGGGGTGAGATGACTTAATTATAACTTATTCAGTTACAACAAGTAATCTAAGAAACACAACTTGGAATACTTTGCAGTAAACAAGTTTGATTGTTTCTGGTGTCAAGACTTGTTCTTGTTCGAAAGAAAGAACACTTAACTAATTTCTTAGCCGAGTTTGTTCTACTTCTTCACAAGTAGCTTTTTCAAGCTTTAAGTCTTGGAACGGATCAATGGCAGTAAGAGTGTTTGAAGGTTTGTGAGTTTTTAAGCACAAGTGAGAGTTTGATCACGTTGTTGACACACTTCAACTCTTTGCCGGATGACCTCTATTTATAGTGTAAGTAAGGAGCCGTTTGAATTTCAAATCCTAAGGCTTTTGTTCCTTAACATGTCACTATCTTGATTTTGTACTTTCAGCAGCGTCCTTTGTTTGTCTTCTAGTCTTCATGTCCTTCGCGTGTAAGCTTTGCATTAAATGCACATTTGAATAGAATTCAAACATTAACATTGGAGCGCAAATTAACGTACATTCAGCTAGAGGTCACATATGTTCATCAGCAAGTGTTCATTCTCAGTTTCAGCAAGCACAACCTACTCTGTCTTTCAGATTTTCACTTATGCAATGCTGTTGCTGAAAATTCCACTTTCTGAGCAACACGTGCCTTACCAGTCTTCAGCAATCTTCAAGTCTTCAAGTCTTCGAATTCTTCAAGTCTTCAGATCTTCAAGATTCTCCGGTTTCTTAATTGCTTCAATAATTTGTTTGTGATAAACAAAATATATCTTCAGCAAATGCTTCAATAGGTCTTTTTCTTTTCAAAAAATAAAATACATCATACGCAAAAGTATCAATAAATTATTTTCTTTTCAGAAAATAAAATACGTCATACACAAAAGTGTCAATAAATTATTTTCTTTTCAGAAAATAAAATACGTCATACACAAAAGTGTCAATAAATTATTTTCTTTTCAGAAAATAAAATACGTCATACACTAAAGAAATAACTTATCTAACACCTAACTAAGTCATCAGCAAACGTTCCTCTTTTACAATGTCCTTAAAATTCTAAATTCCTACGGACCTTAAGAGTACTAGTTACTGGACTGTTCTTAATTTAGCATGGTTAATTGCTCATCAAAATTACAAGTTTCCTAACAACCACCAACGATAAGTTTAGCTACTCATAGTTGTCATGCAATCAACAGAAATCATAGAAGAAAACATGTTGAAAGATATATAAAAATAAGTAGAATAAACCGTAAGATACAATGTTACCGAAGGTTGTCAGTCTCCGAAGAATCGCGATCTTACAAGCTCCAATCTGCTATGAAAAAGTATATCCTAAGCTACGAACCCCCAGAACAGGCTCTGGGAAGTTCCTACCTAAAACTACAGAGAGAGATGAGAGAATAGGTCTGGAAAAGTATATATTTCGGAGAAAAACTGAGCAACTATATATAGGCCTCGAATTTGTTTGGGGCGAAAGGCCCCACAAACCGGGCGATTTGCCCGGTGTGGGGCGATACGCCCCACGTCCCGGGCGATTCGCCCGGGAGTAAAATTCGCGGAATTCCGCGTTTTTGGATTTCTTCCCCTTTTCGGACTCGGTTTCTGACTTCTAGTGGCCTTCTAACCTCCATATTCGACCCCTAGACTCCAAATCCTATCCGGAAACCTTCAGATACTCCAAATAGGCTTCTGGAACACCAATTCCTTGTCAACTTCAATATAATTGCCCGGAAATCCTCGTTTTTCAACCAAAACCTGTAAAATAAAAGCTAAAGGGAAACGTGACACTATTCTAATAAAATACACTAAAATATAGCTAAATTAACATAGAGGATAGCTAAAATAGGTGAAAAAGACTCAAATGAAGTGTAAAATACACATTCATCAAAAACTCCTTATGAGTTATGGAAGGGAAAGAAGCCCTCACTGGGCTATCTTAGACCTTGGGGCTGTCCTGCGATAGTCAAACTGATGCTCACTGATAAGTTAGATACCAAGGGTGTCAAAGTATATTTCATAGGCTATCCTCGTCAGACGAGAGGCTATGAATTCTATCATGTTGAAGATCAAAAGGTGATCGTATCTAGAAACGTCAAGTTTTTAGAAGCTGAATACCTCGAAGAAGAGAGGTTAGATGACATGATAGAACTTGAAGAAATTCAAGACTTTGACACGCGCGAACATGAGTTCTCTAAATCTTTTGATTTGGACTCAAGTTCAGTGGGAGCTTTCGAAGCAGACAAGGGTAATGATATGACACTTGCTAGGCATGTCATAGTCAGTGGGAGTTGATGATGTCGTTTTTCACCAATTAAATTTGTTTAAAAGCCTAAGAACACTTATCACTACACAAACTAGAGTGCAATGGCAAGTTGTCCCCGAGTGTCGTTCTCTCGGGATCTAATGTGGCTTTGCTTGAGGTTTTTGCTAGTAATTTCAGTCAACGAGTTCAAATGTTTATGGAATCGTTTTCTTTGAACCAAGCAACGAGAAATCAGATTGTTGTAATCAAGTTTGGAAACGGTTGGTGGTAGAAATCAAATACACATGCATGGGTTACGAATATGCTCACAAGTTCAGTGCGTAAAACCTTCGATCAAGTCTGCCAAGCAACTCGTCTAGGTAACTTTCAAGACACACATCATAAAAGACCACTATCAATACTTTAGAGGTGCTTGTCACCAACACCATTTATGTAGCATGCTGCAAATCTCTAACATACAATCCTATAGCTTTCATTGACCAAGAGTTTGTCACTATACTCAATTCGAATATATTTTATAGGCAACTAAGAATCATATGAAGGAATTTGCAGCAAGATTGAATCACAATCTCATGTAAGCATAAACATAATCCATAGCATGCATATTCTACATTCTACCACCAACACAAAGGATTTAGCTACTCATATTCATCAACATAGACATCAAATCATATGAATTGCAAACAGAATACATCAAATCAAACTACTAGACAAGAGATAATGATACAATGTTACCACCAAGCTGTCACTAATCGGTGTGTATTGATGAAAACCTCTCCGTAGATGAAACAACGGATGCAATCCAATGCCAAAACCTTTAATCCAATCTAAAATACAATGTAATCTGAGTTTTCTCTGAGTTTTGTGGCTTAGGAGCTCTCCAAAACGAAGCTACAGTTCAAAAGTATCAAAAAAGTAACAGAAGATCAGATCTAAGAAGGAAAATCCGAAAACGTAACCGCTGCCAAGCGGACCGCTTGGAGAGGCCAAGCGGAGCGCTTGGCAAGCGAAGCAATTCGGCCCTCCAAGCGCTTCGCTTGGCTGCTGTGCCAAAGCTCCTGGAAAATGAAGCGGAGCGCTTCACTATTCCAGGCGCTTAGCTTGGCTCCTAGGCAGATTTTTGTCTTCAAACTCAATCTTCTTGCCCTCGTACGGCCCTCGGGTGCCTTGGAATCATCCTTCTCAATGCTTATTGATGCTCAAACACTCACGAACAAGCCGTGGAGATCAAGGAACTTCAACGGGGCCATTTTCGATCAAAAAGGCTCGTTTTTAGCTCCAAAAACTCCATTTCGTACCTAAGTGCCTGAAAATGCAGAAAACAATAAACGTGACACTATTCTACAAAACTAACCAAAAAAGAAGGCTAAAAGATAGCAAAAGAAGGTAAAAAAGACAAGATGAACGCGTCAAAAATACGTTCATCAAACTCCCCAAACCAAACATTTGCTTGTCCTCAAGCAACAAACTATCCTAAATGCAACACAAAAGGAGTCTCATGCCAAGTAAAGTGAACTAATCTATTGAATCTACCAAATGCTTATGAACAAAACCAAATGAGCATGACATGCAAGTAGGTTGAAGAATGCCTCGATTGCGAATATACACATTCTCATGTGCACTTGGTTAAACAAAGGAGTCTCTCGTAACATCTTCTACCTGGACCTGGTCAGTGACGACACAAAGATGCATGTTATCATACTACAATTTCCCCGTGCCTATGAAACCGAGGGCTTACTACTGTTCACCAAGCGAGACTTTTTCTCAAGAGAGGGCGAACCAATACTGGCTCTCATCAAACGAAGGAGGGTTCCCTTAGAAACATAACACTCCCCTATTCTACCCAGATTCTCAAGAATGAGCATCATTCAACCACTTCTTGAATAGCAAGACGAGGGTGGTCAAGAACAGGCCTTGGACAAAGGCGACACGAAACGAAAGATAGAATTTACAACTCGATAACTTCACAATAACAAATATTTACATGACACTTGACACTTTACTAGACTGCTTTTGGCTTGCAACGACCCTTCTTTTGCTTTTGGGTCTTATTCTTTATTTTCTTTCTTCTTTTTTTTATTTTCTCTTTTTCTTTTCTCTTTTTTTTTTCTTTTTTTTTATTTTCTTTTTCTCTTTTTTTTATACATAGCTAGGCAAGCAGCAGTACTACGTATCAAAAACCTCCCCAAACCTATTCGAGAGAATAGGTTTGAGCACAAACACGAAAAAGAAAAAGGGAAAAACTTTTTACAAAGACACCTCCCCAAACCTATTCGAGAGAATAGGTTGGGACACAAAATAAAAGAAAAATAAAGCTAAGAAATATCTACAACGACTCAAGACGAAAGACAAGATCAATAAGGCAACCCCCTCCCCAAACCTATTCGATAGAATAGGTTTAATACAAGGAATCGCACACCTCACACTACCTCCTTCCTAGGCATTTGGCAATCTCTAATCGAGGTGAAGAACTTGTCGCCTCTTACGTACATAATTACACGGGTTACAACTATAGATTCTAACATGCATCATTTTATATGGCCATTGTGAACCATCGTGAACCGCAACAGAAGAAACACCACTCAAGGTGATGTCGAGACTACTAAGCTTAACTAGTGCACATGCGAATGTGACAAACCAAGCGAGACAAGCCTCAAACTACTTGCAAAGTGATGCAACATATGATCAATGGTCATAAACACTTAGTCTACTCAATAAAAAAGTTCAAAAGACTTGGCAATAAACTCCACACACAACAACGTGCAACAACTAATCTAGGGATGATATGCATGCAAAAATTTGAAAAAACACGACAAATCACATGAACTTGAGTAAAATCAGGCATGTACGAACCACACAAGCATATAGTACTGAAAATCCAATACCCCCTCCCAAACCTAAACTTTTGCTCGTCCTCGAGCAAAGAAAAGTTGATTTAGAAAGAAAAAAAAATTGGATTGAGAGTACACTTCCCTGAATAAGGTTCGTGTCCAACTCCTATAGAAGAGTAGTACCTGAAAAGACTCAAGAAACAAGTGAAAACGGGTGCGCAAAGGTGAGAAGAATGGAAAAAACGAGGAAAATCTGGGTACAGGGTCCAGGCGGACCGCTTGGCTCCCGCCAAGCGGTCCGCTTGTCAAGCGGAGCGCTTGGGAGGCTCCAGGCGCTCTGCTTGAAATTCCAGTAAGAATGAAATTCTTACTGGAATTCCAAGCGGACCGCTTGGGGTTGCCAAGCGCTTCGCTTGGCTCTGTTTCCAGATTTTCGATGTTTTTTCCTATCTTAATCACCTAAGGCACCAAGACAAACACTAGACTAAACGAATCACGACAAAAGGCACACAGGCCACAACTACAAAAGCAAATAAAGAGGAAAAACTAAACTACATGCAAAGAAATACCGCAAAGGTTATCCATTATCAAATGGGAACGAATCTCGTGCATTCGTTCCATTACTCCTTGCATCTTGGGAACCATCTTTGGCTCCTCTCCTCAAGTCCTCAAGCAAATCCATGATTCCCTGAAAATAAAAATCAACTAAATTAACAAAATCAAAATCTAAGAAATAACTAAAGGAATCAGAGGGAAAATAAAAAGAAAAAAATGGATCAAAACTCCCTTGAAGCTCATAGGTGGGTGCATGGACCAGAACATAGGAGTCAAGATCAAGAGTGTCTGTAGCAATAGAATCCAAACATGTCGATCCAGAGACACCAAAATCTTCATAGAGTAGCTCCTCGATCTCAACACAACTCAAGACAACACTGTCTGACTCAGGTGAAGCAATGGATTCAGTCATCACCTCCTCCACGACTTCTTCTTTACCAACAGTCTTGACATCCTCAGTTAAGGACGTGGAATCCAAGCTAAGCACTGAAGAGGCTTCGTCAATAGATTCTTCACAACATTCCTCTACATTGGCTATGTCGATTTCTGGTGGTGGACTAGCAAAGCAAGACGTCCATGTATTTGAACCGGGAGGTGAGTCCCAATCCCAATGTTCTAGAAACTTGTTGGTTATTTCATCCCAAGTGTGCAATGATCTTTCCGGCGGGATTCTGAGCCACTCACGAGCGCTCCCTCTCAAGGCTCCCATAAATCCCCTTATACAAAGCTGCTCATGTGATAAAATAACCCCCTCCACATTCTCACGAGGTATCCTCAACACACCTTCCTTGAACGTGTCTAAGAACCCTCTTGGATCATCACCACTCGAAAACGTGGAAACAATGGAGTAGTACGAAGGATCAAAGTCATAATCCTTGCAATCTTCGTCCAATGTTATGCAAGGTCCTCGAGGTTTCACATACCTTGTCAAAGAAGCTCGCATACTCATCCTTACAAGGAACTAGTTTCTGCATATCATGAAACAAGAAACCAAGGAGCAGAATCCACAAAAGAATTAAAAAAAAAAAACTTGCAAAGAAAAAAAAAATCCTCTAATCTAATAATATATACAAAGAGCGCAAGCACGCAAGGTAACCAAGAGCAGATTAGATAAATTTTCTGAAAAAGATAGGGGGAAAGAAATGAGGTGAGAAAGTGATGTTGGCTGAAAAACCAAAACAAAAACACCAACCAAAGGAGTTAAGTCCCCGGCAACGGCGCCAAATTGATGATGTCGTTTTTCACCAATTAAATTTGTTTAAAAGCCTAAGAACACTTATCACTACACAAACTAGAGTGCAATGGCAAGTTGTCCCCGAGTGTCGTTCTCTCGGGACCTAACGTGGCTTTGCTTGAGGTTTTTGCTAGTAATTTCAGTCAACGAGTTTAAATGTTTATAGAATCGTTTTCTTTGAACCAAGCAACGAGAAATCAGATTGTTGTAATCAAGTTTGGAAAACAATTGGTGGTAGAAATCAAATACACATGCATGGGTTACGAATATGCTCACAAGTTCAGTGCGTAAAACCTTCGATCAAGTCTACCAAGCAACTCGTCTAGGTAACTTTCAAGACACACATCATAAAAGACCACTATCAATACTTTAGAGGTGCTTGTCACTAACACCATTTATCTAGCATGCTGCAAATCTCTAACATGCAATCCTATAGCTTTTATTGACCAAGAGTTTGTCACTATACTCAATTCGAATATATTTTATAGGCAACTAAGAATCATATGAAGGAATTTGCAGCAAGATTGAATCACAATCTCATGTAAGCATAAACATAATCCATAGCATGCATATTCTACATTCTACCACCAACACAAAGGATTTAGCTACTCATATTCATCAACATAGACATCAAATCATGTGAATTGCAAACAGAATAAATCAAATCAAACTACTAGACAAGAGATAATGATACAATGTTACCACCAAGCTGTCACTAATCGGTGGGTATTGATGAAAACCTCTCCGTAGATGAAACAACGGATGCAATCCAATGCCAAAACATTTAATCCAATCTAAAATACAATGTAATCTGAGTTTTCTCTGAGTTTCGTGGCTTAGGAGCTCTCCAAAACGAAGCTACAGTTCAAAAGTATCCAAAAAGTAACAGAAGATCAGATCTAAGAAGGAAAATCCAAAAACGTAACCGCTGCCAAGCGGACCGCTTGGAGAGGCCAAGAGGAGCGCTTGGCAAGCGAAGCAATTCGGCCCTCCAAGCGCTTCGCTTGGCTGCTGTGCCAAAGCTCCTGGAAAATGAAGCGGAGCGCTTCACTATTCCAGGCGCTTAGCTTGGCTCCTAGGCAGATTTTTGTCTTCAAACTCAATCTTTTTGCCCTCGTACGGCCCTCGGGTGCCTTGGAATCATCCTTCTCAATGCTTATTGATGCTCAAACACTCACGAATAAGCCGTGGAGATCAAGGAACTTCAACGGGGCAATTTTCTATCAAAAAGGCTCGTTTTTAGCTCCAAAAACGCCATTTCGTACCTAAGTGCCTGAAAATGCAGAAAACAATAAACGTGACACTATTCTACAAAACTAAACAAAAAACAAGGCTAAAAGATAGCAAAAGAAGGTAAAAAAGACAAGATGAACGCGTCAAAAATACGTTCATCAAACTCCCCAAACCAAACCTTTGCTTGTCCTCAAGCAACAAACTATCCTAAATGCAAAACAAAAGGAGTCTCATGCAAAGTAAAGTGAACTAATCTATTGAATCTACCAAATGCTTATGAACAAAACCAAATGAGCATGACATGCAAGTAGGTTGAAGAATGCCTTATAGAGGGCATATATGTACTATTACACAGGTCAACGTAATATAATATATGTTTGTTGCTTTTACTATTGAGTATCACTTTCATATTTATATTACACCAGGCATGCAGCATGTCATATCTCTATTTCTGTCTGTATTGATATTAAACATGTCCCCTCGGATAGATGACCGATCACACAGATAGTGGGAGTTATGTGAGTTATCATCTATCCCAAACTCTCCCTAGTCGAGGTTCATCTCAGATGTAGGGGTCTGAATGAACCAGATGAGACTAGTATGCGTGGAGGTTATACTTGTTGGAGCAAGTGTGAGCCGATCCCACGGCCACGGAACGGATTGTTGGACAATCGAGAAATGTTCCCATAACTGCGCATAGTTGTTCGAAGAAGGATTATCGAACAATGGAAGTACCGACCGGACACTCCCATCGATGTATACTCTCCACCGAAGTGTCTATGGGAACCGGTAAGTTGTCGAAGTGATGCCAGTCGTCCTTTGGACTTACAGGACTTTATCATCACATTTGTTGCCCCATATCCTTGGTGGACCCGTCGATGTCAGCTCTGAATAAGCAGTTGACCTAAGACACGATCCAGGATTATGGCTACATACAAATGGGGATGATAAGTGTTTCTGTGAAGGATTCATCTCTCAAGTGTAGCACAGGAGAGTACTGCTCATAGTCTTCATAGTTGTGTTGGTAAAGTCACTGGCCAATGCATCGATATATTATGATGGTCATAAGTATATCTTAGTAACCAAGCAACTCCCTGAGACGCCCATGGATGTATTATTGGGATAGGCACATCATCGATCCTAGATGCATTCGAGTCAGTCAGATGAAGGGACGTTACCATCGCCGCGTTGAGCGCAACAGACTTCGCAACGAAAGGGTTTGCTTTGAGAAACCTCTCAAACGTCCTCATGTATTAATATTGCAAATGGAACCGTCTAGCAATTCCATTTTGCCTAGTCTAGGACTTGCTTAATATAATGAGGCCCTATGGGTCACACTATGTGGTGATTCAGCTTATCAGAATATCCTTGAAGATGGAATCGCAATTAATTTGGAATTAATTATAATATTTGGTGGCTCATTTAATGATTTCGAATTATTAATTGAATTGGCTAATTAATTGTATTTTATGTAAATACAATTAAAGATTATATTTTAGAAATATAATAGAGGTTTGATTTTAAAGTATATGTTAATTTAGAATTAACATATGCACTTGGGCAAAATCTACTTGGAGTTTGAATTGCCTTAGAACTATAAGTGGGTCCCAAAATCGGGACCCACCTATTACCCCTGGGAGAGAGCGCGCGCGCGTAGATGAGATAGGGGAAGGAGTTCGACTCCTTCCTCTATTAGATGTCAAAGGGATAAGTTAGATTTTCCTGATTGAGTTTTAATTTGATTGAGAATGAATCTAGACTTGATATTGGTTTCCTAGTGCGATACGAATTAGATTCTTATTCCTTTACGAAGTCTAATTGCTTATGCTTTAGGCTTCTATTGACTACTATATATAGTAGACTATTAGAGAGTTTTTGATACACAGTTCAATTGTTTTACAAACAGTTCAATACCCAGTTTTCTTAGTGATGAACGTATTTTTGACGCGTTCATCTTGTCTTTTTTACCTTGTTTTGCTATCTTCTAGCCTTGTTTTTTGGTTAGTTTTGTAGAATAGTGTCACGTTTTGTGTTTTCTGCATTTTCAGGCACTTAGGTATGAAACGGCGTTTTTGGAGCTAAAAACGAGCCTTTTTGATGGAAAAGATGGCCTCGTTGAAGTTCCCGAATCTCCGTGGCTTGTTCGTAAGTGTTTGAGCATCAATAACCATCGAGAAGGATGAGTCCAAGGCACCCGAGGGCCATGCGAGGGCAAAAAGATTGAGTTTGAAGACAAAAATCTGCACAGGAGCCAAGCTAAGCGCCTGGAATAGTGAAGCGCTCCGCTTCATTTTCCAGGAGCTTTGGCACAGAAGCCAAGCGAAGCGCTTGGAGTGCCAAAGCGCTTCGCTTGCCAAGCGCTCCGCTTGGCTTCTCCAAGCGGTCCGCTTGGCAGCGGTTACGTTTTTGGATTTTCCTTCTTAGATCTGATCTTTAGTCATTTTTTGAATATCTTTTGAACTGTAGCTTCGTTTTGGAGAGCTCCTAAGCCCCAAAACTCAGAGAAAACTCTGATTACATTGTATTTTAGCTTGGGATTCAAGATTTTGATTGGAATTCATCTTTTGTAATCATCTACGGAGAGGTTTTCTTTGCTTTCCACCGATTAGTGACAGCTTTGGTGGTAACTTGTATCACTCTCTTGTCTTGTAGTTTGATATGATGTATTCTGATTATTATTCATATGAATTGATGTCTATGTTGATGAATATGAGTAGCTAAATCTTTTGTGTTGGTGGTAGAATGTAGAATATGCATGCTATGGGTTATGTTTATGCTTACATGAGATTGTGATTCAATCTTGCTGCAAATTCCTTCATATGATTCCTAGTTGCCTATAAAATATATTCGAATTGAGTATAGTGACAAACTCTTTGTCAATGAAAGCTATAGGATTGTATGTTAGAGATTTGCAGCATGCTAGATAAATGGTGTTAGTGACAAGCACCTCTAAAGTATTGATAGTGGTCTTTTATGATGTGTGTCTTGAAAGTTACCTAGACGAGTTACTTAGCAGACTTGATCGAAGGTTTTACGCACTGAACTTGTGAGCATATTCGTAACCCATGCATGTGTATTTGATTTCTACCACCAACCGTTTTCCAAACTTGATTACGGCAATCTGATTTCTCGTTGCTTTGTTCAAAGAAAAACGATTCTATAAACATTTGAACTCGTTGACTGAAATTACTAGCAAAAACCTCAAGCAAAGCCACGTTAGGTCCCGAGAGAACGACACTCGAGGACAACTTGCCATTGCACTCTAGTTTGTGTAGTGATAAGTGTTCTTAGGCTTTTAAACAAATTTAATTGGTGAAAAACGACATCATCAATTTGGCGTCGTTGCCGGGGACTTAACTTCTTTGGTTGGTGTTTTTGTTTTGGTTTTTTTCAGCCAACATCTCTTCTTTGTCTCATTTCTGTTTTTATTTTTTTTTGCTTGAGATACTCACTATCTTGTATTTCAGGAGAGTGCATGCCTAGAACCCGAACGGGTGGACCTATTATTGAACCTTTTGTATACGAGATCGATCGTTTGTTTCAAAGGAGAAGGAGGAATTTGAATCTCGAGTTTGAAGGAGTAGCATCTAGAGTTTCCACTTCTGGTATTCGGGAAGAGTCTTCTTCTTATGTTTTGGAGTCAATTCTTGAATCTGTTTACTTGGAAGGTGAAATGGCGGAGCGGCCCATACGTACACTTACTAAGCCTACGGTTGGGGCTAGAGGACCAGCAATTGTCCTCAATGATGCAACCAGGAACTTGGAGATCAAGAATCACATGTTCCAACAACTTCCCAAATTCTATGGGATGGCTAATGAGGACGTGATTGGGTACTTGAATGAGCTCGAGAATTTTGTTCTCCATCTTGGGAGACCAGGAGCTGGTGTTACGGATGACGATCTCCGCATGAAGGTCTTTTCTATGGGGCTAGGTGATCGTGCAAAGGCTTGGCTTAATACTTTGGAGGCCGGGTCTTTGACAACATGGGACCTTCGCTTTGATAAGTTCATGGAGAGTTACTACCCGCTTCCAAGACAATGGCTATGAAGAGCCAAATTAGCTCCTTCGAGCAGAGGTATGATGAGCCTTTCCACGAGGCCTATGATCGATTCATGGGGTTGCATCATCGATGCCCACATAACGGGTATGATAAAGGTCAGCTTCTCCAATTCTTTTACAATGGTTTACATCCTGAGATTCAATCTCAAGTGGATAGTATTTGTGGAGGTAGTATGGGGGAGTTGCTTCCTTCTCAAGCCCAAGTGAAGCTGGACATGATGTACCGGAATTCCCAAAATCGAAATGTGAGGGCTCGTGTGCTCCAAAAGGAGCAAAGAGGTGAGGCCAAGGTAGTGGTAGAACAAAATGCCTTCGATGGGTTCGCCCATGAAGTGAAGCAAGCTTTGAGGCAAAGCGTTTCTTCTCCTTCTACGGAAGTTTGTGGTGTGTGCAAGAACTATGGGCACCCGGCCTATTTATGCCGGTCTGAATTTGCTAGAGAGCAATATATCACGAACGATGTCCGTCAAGAAGTGTATGCTGCTGAGGGAGAGCAAGTAGTTGGAGATGTGAATTACGGGCAAGGATATGGCAATGTGAGGCCACAAAACCGTGGGCCCCGAGGTGGGTACCAGAATCAAGGCAACCGTGGTTATCTTCACAACCCGGATCAAAATGCCTATGGGCCTAATCAAGATAGAAGTCGTCTCAGCTATGGGAACAATTGGTATGAAGGAGCACCGCCTTCTAATCCTACACCTCCGCCTCAGGTTGCTAGTTCGGGACCACAAGGTGGAGGGGTGCTTCCTTCACCTCTTGTCTCTTCTCTAAACAATCTTGTGTTGAAAACAAATAAGTTTATGGAGCATTACTATCGTAATGAAGCTACTAATAATCAGCGGTTTGAGAAGCTAGAGGCTAGTAGTAGCAACCTCCATAAGAAGTTGCAAGAGCTGATAGATCGGGGGGCTAGTAGAGAGCAAGGGAAGTTTCTCGGAAACACGGAGAAGGCTATGGCCATAACCGTGGTGACTGATTTGCCCGTGGAGATCATGGTTGTGAGAGACAGTGCACTAGTTGAGGTGCCAAGTTGCAAGATAACTGAAACTTGCAAAGTGAGTGAGGAGCTTGAGACTACTAAGGTGGTTGTGGAAGAAAAAGTGGTCGCACAATCTGATGCGATAGTGGAAGAAGTGAATGAAAACTCATCGTCGGAGGATGAGTTGGTGGATATGGTGGAAGTGCCTATCCAAGAGAGCTTTGATGTGGAAATCGGCTTGGGTAAGAAGGATGGAATAGTGGCAACTCTAGACACGGGAGCGGGTGTGAATGTCATACCTTTGAACGTGTACGAAGAGTCGGGTTTGTCTGGCTTAAGACCAATGAAGTGCATGGTGCAATTGGCGGACGGGTGTATGAAGAAGCCATTGGGTGTGATCGAGAATCTAGTGGTAAGAGTCGCCGGTGTAGAGGTCAAGACGAACTTCATCGTCATGCCTACATCCTCCGCAAAGCTCAAGGATGTGGTTCTTTTGGGTAGAGCCTTCATCAACAAAGTACATATGGTGATAGACATGTACCGTCGTACATGTAGCTTCGAGGTAAATGGCAAACAACATACGTTGCGAGCCATAATTAATTCATGTGCTTATGTTGATACTAACGAACTTGTAGGATTCTTTGGTCCTCTTTATATTCGTCAAGATGTGCAGGGACTTGATGCTTTGAAGAGGACTTGGACGGGGAAGTCTAGTACCCGATGCGAAATTGATCCCGCATGAGCTAAGACGAGTCGAGCCAACGACTTTTAAACGAAGGCGCTTCTCGGGAGGCAACCCGAGGTTGTAGCTACTTGCATATAGATTAGAAGCACATTTAAATTTTGTTTCGTTGTTTAGACAAAAGGGTTTTTGGGGTGAAAATTTAGGAAAAGTCGAAAAAAAATAGATTTGGGAGCTTCAGGTCCCAAGCGAACCGCTTGGAAAGCCCAAGCGGTCCGCTTGAATTTCCAGTAAGAATGTACATTCTTACTGGAAAACCAAGCGGAGCGCTTGGCAGGTCCAAGCGGAGCGCTTGGCAGGTCCCAAGCGGACCGCTTGCCAAGCGCTTCGCTTGGGACGGCCCAAGCGCTTCACTTGGCTTTCCTTAAGAAAGCTAAGCGGGGCACTTGAGTATCAAAGCTCCCCACTTCGTTTTTCTTCCTCCATTGCCGATTTAGCACCCCAAAAATCTCAATCTCTCTCAATTCTCCACCAATTCTTGCAATCTTGTGCATTTTACAAAGCCCATCACCCCCTCTATCATCTACACCGATCAAATTTCACGTTTGAGGCATCCATAACAAGGAATCAAAGGTACCTCTTATGAACCCTAACTTTCTTGAATTTGGGATTTTATCTTAATTAGCTTCAATTGTGTTATGCATTGGTGAATTAGAGTTTGATGATGATTGTTGAGCATGTTTCTTACTAGATGTGATGTCTAAATTCGAATTTTGTTCCTCTTGATTTATGATGAACTCTAGTGCTCGAATTTTTGCTATGTAATTGTTTGATGATTGTTAGCCTTGAATTTGAATTATGTTATGATTATGGTGATGTTGTGATTGCATGAGAATGTGTTGGATTGGTTGGGTAATTTAATTGGAGAGTTTGTTTGCTTGGTTTAGATTCGTATGGATTTATCGTAACGAAGTGTTAAAGCTTCTCGATTTGTTCATATGAACTTTAGCAAGCCTTCAAACTCACCTTGAGATTACTTGAGTGAGTATTGGAGTCTAGGAGTCGAGTCTAAGTCTCATCGTCTCTTGAAGTTATCTAATAAGATTATCCTAGGTACCATGGACACAAGAGCCAAGAAGAAAGCAAGGAAGGATGGAGCTTCAACCTCCAAGGAGATTCCCCGTGATGAAAGCGACCGTGACCCATACAAAGAATCGGACGCATTGCGGAGGTTCCGATACAACTTCTATATGGGAGGAGAACGGTCAGTGATTTGGGACCGTAGCATCTCCTTTACTTCAAAGGAGTTGGACGTACTAAAGGGGACAAAATATGAGAACAAGGGGCTTTTCTTTGATGTACCCTATGCACCCTATGCTCACCTTACCAGGCTTATAACGGCGAGAGGACGGATCTTCTATGGAAAAGAACTCTCCGGATGGGATAGAGACCTTGTCGAGGAGTTCCACATTGCCTTCGAGGACTATAACTATAAGGCCGAAGCAGTACCTATTCGTGGTGTGATGGTCCCTTTCTCACCATTGAGTATCACTAGTTTCATTATGGGACTAGAGGAACCCTTGCGGGAAGACAAGAATAAGGTAGCATACTATGCGAGTGATCCCTATGTGCACTATGTCTATGACCCAACGATTGAGAAGTTTCCGAGGAGGATAGCCGGGGATGCTGACAACCAAGGACTACAAGCCAAGGAAGACGCATCTCGATAACACCTTGAAGTATAAAGATTTTCACTTGCACGCCCACATGATCCTACCTTTCGTGGTAGCTAATCTGATCCCGGGACTCATTACCGAAGAGATAACGCCGGAAATCGGGATCTTAGTCTATTCCCTCATGGAGAACTTGCCCATCACTCCCGGGGACATCATCTTCCAGCGATTCGAGATTAAACGAGAACCCGGCCACCCAATAGTCTTCCCACATCTGATCACTGCTATGTGTGAGAAAACAAATGTGCCAAACATCCGGCGCACCGAGGCATCGAGGGAACCAATCGACATAGAGACACACGATCAGATACTCCACCGCTTCGGAGTAGAGCAAGGGTTCGAAGACCCTTTTCCCCTTCTCATCCCTCACCGATCCGAGTGATTTTGCGGTGGGGGTACTCCTTTTTGATACTCTTAATTGATGATGCAACTTGAAGACTCCTATACCTTTTTTGTTTGCTTTTGTAGTTGTGGCCTGTGTGCCTTTTGTCGTGATTAGTTTAGTCTAGTTTTTGTCTTGGTGCATTAGGTGATTAAGATAGGAAAAAAAACATCGAAAATCTGGAAACAGAGCCAAGCGCCGCCAAGCGGTCCGCCTGGACCCTGTACCCAGATTTTCCTCGTTTTTTCCATTCTTCTCCCCTTTGCGCGCCCGTTTTCACATGTTTCTTAAGTCCTTTCAGGTACTACTGATATATAGGAGATTGGACACGAATCTTTATCTCAGGGAAGTGTACTTTCAATCCAATTTTTCCTTTTCATTCAACTTTTCATTGCTCGAGGACGAGCAAAAGTTTAGGTTTGGGGAGGGCGTATTGGATTTTCAGTACTATATGCTTGTTTGGTTCGTACATGCCTGATTTTACTCAAGTTCATGTGATTTGTCGTGTTTTTTAAAATTTTTGCATGCATATCATCCATAGATTAGTTGTTGCACGTTGTTGTGTTGTTGTGTGTGGAGTTTATTGCCAAGTGTTTTGAACTTTTTTATTGAGTAGACTAAGTGTTTATGACCATTGATCATATGTTGCATCACTTTGCAAGTAGTTTGAGGCTTGTCTCGCTTGGTTTGTCACATTCGCATGTGCACTAGTTAAGCTTAGTAGTCTCGACATCACCTTGAGTGGTGTTTCTTCTGCTGCGGTTCACGATGGCCTTATAAAATGATGCATGTTAGAGTCTATGGTTGTAACCCGTGTAATTATGTACGTAAGAGGCGACAAGTTCTTCACCTCGATTAGAGATTGCCAAATGCCTAGGAAGGAGGTAGTGTGAGGTGTGCGATTCCTTGTATTAAACCTATTCAATCGAATAGGTTTGGGGAGGGGGTTGCCTTATTTGATCTTGTCTTTCATCTTTGAGTCGTTGTAAAGTTTCCCTTTTTCTTTTTATTTTTGTTTTGTCCCAACCTATTCTTTCGAATAGGTTTGGGGAGGTGTCTTTGTAAAAGAGTCTTTCCTTTTTCTTTTTCATCTTTGTGCTCAAACCTATTCTTTCGAGTAGGTTTGGGGAGGTGTTTTTGACACATAGTACTGCTGCTTGCCCCTAAAAAAAAAAAAAAAAAAAAAAAGAGAGAGAGTGAAAAAGAAAAGAAGAAGAAAGAAAAAAGAAATATTAAAAAAAAAAGAGAAAAGAAAATTAAAAAAAAAGAAAGAAAATAAAGAATAAGACCCAAAAGCAAAAGAAGGGTCGTTGCAAGCCAAAAACAGTCTCGTAGTGTCAAGTGTCATGTAAATATTTTGTCCTTGTGAAGTGTTGAGTTGTAAATTCTATCTTTCGTTTCGTGTCGCCTTTGTCCAAGGCCTGTTCTTGACCATCCTCGTCTTGCTATTCAAGAAGTGGTTGAAAGAGGCTCATTCTTGAGAGTCTGGGTAGAATAGGGGAGTGTTATCTTCTAAGGGAACCCTCCTTCGTTTGATGAGAGCCAGTATTGGTTCGCCCTCTCTTGAGGAAAAGTCTCGCTTGGTGAACAGTAGTAAGCCCTCGGTTTCATAGGCATGGGGCAATTGTAGTATGATAACATGCATCATTGTGTCGTCACTGACCAGGTCCAGGTAGAAGATGTTACGAGAGACTCCTTTGTTTAACCAAGTGCACATGAGAATGTGTATATTCGCAATCGAGGCATTCTTCAACCTACTTGCATGTCGTGCTCATTTGGTTTTGTTCGTAAGCATTTGGTAGATTCAATATATAAGTTCACTTTACTTGGCATGAGACTCCTTTTGTGTTGCATTTAGGATAGTTTGTTACTTGAGGACAAGCAAAGGTTTGGTTTGGGGAGTTTGATGAACGTATTTTTGACGCGTTCATCTTGTCTTTTTTACCTTCTTTTGCTATCTTCTAGCCTTGTTTTTTGGTTAGTTTTGTAGAATAGTGTCACGTTTTGTGTTTTCTGCATTTTTAGGCACTTAGGTACGAAACGGCGTTTTTGGAGCTAAAAACGAGCCTTTTTGATGGAAAAGATGGCCCCGTTGAAGTTCCCCAATCTCCGTGGCTTGTTCGTAACTGTTTGAGCATCAATAAGCATCGAGAAGGATAAATCCAAGGCACCCGAGGGCCATGCGAGTGCAAAAAGATTGAGTTTGAAGACAAAAATCTGCCCAGGAGCCAAGCTAAGCGCCTGGAATAGTGAAGCGCTCCGCTTCATTTTCCAGGAGCTTTGGCACAGAAGCCAAGCGAAGCGCTTGGAGTGCCAAAGCGCTTCGCTTGCCAAGCGCTCCGCTTGGCTTCTCCAAGCGGTCCGCTTGACAGCGGTTACGTTTTCGGATTTTTCTTCTTAGATCTGATCTTTAGTCATTTTTTGAATATCTTTTGAACTGTAGCTTCGTTTTGGAGAGCTCCTAAGCCCCAAAACTCAGAGAAAACTCAGATTACATTGTATTTTAGCTTTGGATTCAAGATTTTGATTGGAATTCATCCTTTGTAATCATCTACGGAGAGATTTTCTTTGCTTTCCACCGATTAGTGACAGCTTTGGTGGTAACTTGTATCACTCTCTTGTCTTGTAGTTTGATATGATGTATTCTGATTATTATTCATATGAATTCATGTCTATGTTGATGAATATGAGTAGCTAAATCTTTTGTGTTGGTGGTAGAATGTAGAATATGCATGCTATGGGTTATGTTTATGCTTACATCTTATGAATAATAAATCCGAGACCTTTGGGAAATTCAAGGAGTTTAGGAATGAGGTCGAGAATGAATTGAACATAAGGATAGTCACTCTTCGATTAGATCGAGGAGGTGAATACCTTAGTGAAGAATTTATCGACTACTTGAAGGAAAGTGGAATTCAATCGCAATGGACTCCTCCTGGAACACCACAGTTAAATGGTGTGTCTGAGAGAGAGGAATCGAACCCTGTTAGACATGGTGAGATCAATGATTGGATTCTCGACTCTTCCAAAACATCTATAGGAATATGCACTACAAACTGAAATCTACATTTTGAACCGTGTACCATCTAAATCAGTGGAGAAAACTCCTTATGAGTTATGGAAGGGAAAGAAGCCCTCACTGGGCTATCTTAGACCTTGGGGCTGTCTTGCGATAGTCAAACTGATGCTCATTGATAAGTTAGATGCCAAGGTTGTCAAAGTATATTTAATAGGCTATCCTCGTTAGACGAGAGGCTATGAATTCTATCATGGTGAAGATCACTAGGTGATAGTATCTAGAAACGTCAAGTTTTTAGAAGCAGAATACCT
This sequence comes from Plantago ovata, assembly GCA_028274465.1. Lineage (NCBI taxonomy): Eukaryota > Viridiplantae > Streptophyta > Magnoliopsida > Lamiales > Plantaginaceae > Plantago > Plantago ovata. Next base: position 46,402,149 of record CM051456.1, on the reverse strand, counting down.
CGAAGAAGAGAGGTTAGATGACATGATAGAACTTGAACAAATTCAAGACATTGACACGCGCGAACATGAGTTCTCTAAATCTTCTGATTTGGACTCAAGTTCAGTGGGAGCTTTCGAAGCAGACAAGGGTAATGATATGACACTTGCTAGGCATGTCATAGTCAGTGGGAGTCCTGTGATTAGATCAACAGTTGAAACCACACCAATAGAACCCGTTGTCAATCAAACTGTGCAACGAGTTGCACAAGAGCAGCCTCCCGCTAGGGAACAGGGTCGCGTGGCGCGACTAGCTGCATCAGTGCCCATTGATAATGTTCGTGCTACACGAAGCCAGAAAAGAAAAGCACCAGAACCAGTCGAGCTCCGTAGGTCGAAGAGGATCCTAAAAAGGACCTCAGAAGCAAAGCCTTATGATAGAAGACATCAGTGAACTTGATGTCGGTTTATCAGACCGGGAAGATCCCGAGACCTACAAAGAGGCAATAATTGATATTGACTCAGACAAATGGCAAGAAGCCATGGAATTGGAGATGGACTCCATGTACCTGAACCAAGTTTGGAACTTGGTAGACTTGCCCCAATGGGTTAGACCTATTGGGTGCAAATGGGTCTTTAAACGAAAGACAGATGCCGATGGCAAGGTACAAACGCACAAAGCTAGGCTTGTGGCGAAAGGCTACACACAAAGGTATGGCATCGATTACGATAAAACCTTTTCACCGGTAGCAAAATTGAAGTCCATTCGAATTCTACTTACGATAGCTGCCTACTATGATTATGAGATCGGGCAGATGGATGTAAAGACTGCCTTCCTCAATGGCAACCTTGAGGAAGAGGTATGTATGGTACAGATGGAAGGTTTTATTAGTAAAACCAGACCAACTGCTGTATGCAAATTACAGAGATCCATCTATGGGCTAAAGCAAGCGTCTAGGAGCTGGAATATCCGCTTTGATGAAGCTGTCAAATAGTTTGACTTCATCAGAAGCAAGGAAGATCCCTGTGTCTACACTAGGCACAGCGACAAGGGAGTCGTTTTCATGATCATCTATGTTGATGACATTTTGATCATGGGAAACAATGTCTCTATGCTAGAAGAGACTAAAGTTTGGTTATCAAGTGCCTTCTCAATGAAGGGACTTGGGTGAACATCCTAGGGATCAAGATCTATAGAGATAGATCCAAGAGGATGTTAGGATTGACACAGTCCACCTACATCGACAAAATACTGAAGCGTTATAAGATGGACGACTCAAAGAGAGGTTTTCTCCCAGCTAGGCATGGGATTGTCTTATCAGTTAAGGATAGTCCTAAAACTGATGAAGAAAGAAAAGCAATGAGTTGTGTGCCCTATGCTTCAGCAGTAGGGTCTATAATGCATGCAATGAATTGCACAAGGCCCGATGTGGCATATGCGCTTAGTGTCACTTGTCGACACCAACAGAATCCAGGAGTACCTCACTGGACTGCTGTAAAGAACATTCTTAAGTACCTTCGACGGACTAAAGAGATGTTCTTGGTGTTTGGTGGAGAACCAGAATTAAAGATGTCTGGTTATGTCGACGCTGGATTTGAATCAGATCCTGATGACTTTGAGTCACAGACAGGACACGTATTCAAATTGAACGGAGGAGCTATCTGTTGGAAGAGTTCTAAGCAAGCTACGATTGCTAACTCATCCACAGAAGCCGAGTACATTACTGAATCAGAAGCATCGAAAGAAGCTGTCTGGATTTCAGAGTTCTTGAAGGAATTGAGGGTTGTTCCTGCTCCTAGTCCAATAACGATTTATTGGGACAATACGGACGCCGTCGCTCAAGCTAAGGAGCCTAGATCTACAAACAAGAACAAACATGTACTTACAAAGTATCACGTTATACCTGAGATTATAAATAGAGGAGAAGTTAGTATAGAACGTGTCTCTACCACGGACAACGTGGCAGATCCTTTCACCAAGGTCTTATCAGTGGAAGTCCACTTAAGACATTATGCTAATCTGGGTATTAGGCATAAAGGTGACTGGCTCTAGTCCAAGTGGGAGATTGATAGTGTATATGTCCTAGAGACAGTCCTTACTAAGGGCATGGTGCCCTTATAGAGGGCATATATGTACTAATACACAGGTCAACGTAATATAATATATGTTTGTTGCATTTTACTATTGAGTATCGCTTTCATATTTATATTACACTGGGCATGCAGCATGTCATATCTCTATTACTATCTGTATTGATATTAAACATGTCCCCTCGGATAGATGACCGATCACACAGATAGTGGGAGCTATGTGAGTTATCATCTATCCCAAACTCTCCCTAGTCGAGGTTCATCTCGGATGTAGGTGTCTGAATGAACCAGACAAGACTAGTATGCGTGGAGGTTATACTTGTTGCAGCAAGTGTGAGCCGATCCCACGGCCACGGAACGGATTGTTGGACAATCGAGAAACGTTCCCATAACTGCGCATAGTTGTTCGAAGAAGCTTTATCGAACAATGGAAGTACCCACCGGACACTCCCATCGATGTATACTCTACACCGAAGTGTCTATGGGAACCGGTGAGTTGTCGAAGTGATGCCAGTCGTCCTTTGGACTTACAGGACTTTATCATCACATTTGTTGCCCCATATCCTTGGTGGACCCGTCGATGTCAGCTCTGAATAAGCAGCTGACCTAAGACACGATCCAGGATTATGGCTACATGCAAATGGGGATGATAAGTGATTATGTGAAGGATTCATCTCTCAAGTGTAGCACAGGAGAGCACTGCTCATAGTCGTTCATAGTTGTTATGGTAAAACCGCTGGCCAGCGTATCAATATTATTATGATGGTCATAATAGATATTGGATTCACCATGCAACTCACTGAAGACGTCCGTGGATGTATTCTTGGGATAGACACTTCATCGATCCTAGATACATTCGAGCAAGTCAGATGAAGGGACGTTACCATCGCCGCGTTGAGCGCAACAGACTTCGCAACGAAAGGGTTAGCTTTGAGAAACCTCTCAAACGTCCTCATGTATTAATATTGCAAATGGAACCGTCTAGGAATTCCATGTTGCCTAGTCTAGGACTTGCTTAATGCGATGAGGCCCTATGGGTCACACTATGTGGTGATTCAGCCTATCAGAATATCCTTGAAGATGGAATAGCAATTAATTTGGAATGAATTGTGATTGATGGATTATAATTGATTTGGAATTAATTATAATATTTGGTGGCTAAATTAATGATTTGGAATTATTAATTGAATTGGCTAATTAATTGTATTTTATGTAAATACAATTAAAGATTATATTTTTGAAATATAATGGAGGTTTCATTTGAAAGGATATGTTAATTTAGAATTAACATATGCACTTGGGCAAAATCTACTTGGAGTTTGAATTGCCTTAGAACTATAAGTGGGTCCCAAAATTGGGACCCACCTATCTCCCATAGGACAGGGCGCGCGCGCGCAAGCTAGAGAGGGGAAGGAGTTCGACTCCTTCCTCTATTAGAAGTCCAAGGGATAAGTTAGATTTTCCTGATTGAGTTTTAATTTGATTGGGAATGAATCTAACTTGATATTGGTTTCCTTGTGCGATAAGAATTAGATTCTTATTCCTTTACGAAGTCTAATTCCTTATGCTTTAGGCTTCTATTGACTACTATATATAGTAGACTATTAGAGAGCTTTTGACTTAGATTTTCACACAGTTGAAGAATCAAATTCTTAGAGAATTATTCTACCCAGTTTTCTTAGAGAAAATAAAAGCTCTCCCCCCTCTATAAGCCACACGCGCGCGCCACCTACCGGAGGAATCGCCGCCCCATCTTCTTGGTCACACAAAGAATATCCTAGCATTCTTCCGATAGGCTGTTCATCCGTGGATACCAAGGTTGAGGTTCTAGGAGCTGGAAACTAACTTTTATTGTCTTGCAGATAATCAAAGTATTGCAGATATCTTCGACTTCGACGAAGGAGAAGATACACCGGATTGTTACGAAGACTTGGAAGCTGCTTTGGAAGTAAGGTTAGTCTTCTAATTGACGTGTTTAAATATATACGGCATATACATAATCAATTAACCTGTATGTTAAGAAAAATTTTGAAATTCCGCTGCGTACCCTAGGGGTAACTCTAACCATATTTTCTTACAGTACTAAGTTGTCAAACTTAGTTTTTATACCAAAATTATTAACTACCTGCTGAACTGGGAGTGTTGGTTCTGGTGCAGAGGCTTCAGCAACCATCTGACTTGCATCTTGAGAAGTCTGTAGAGATAGGATCATTTTAGCAAAAGAACAATTTTCAGAAATTGAAGTTTTACTGATGGTTGAATTAACTACCTGCTGAGGAAGGACTGGTTGTGGCTCAGTCCTTTCAGCATTAACAGTTTCTTCAGCTTCTTGGACTGTTTCTTCAGCTGACTTCTGGTTTTGCTGTATCTGAGAAAGCTGTGCGGTTTCAGCAATCTCCCTTGTCTCTGAAATGACAAGTTGTGCAGAAGCATCTTGACCTTTGAGCTCACTGCTTGTCATGAAGAGATCAATTGACTTGTTGGATGATTCTTCAATTTCCAACTCCATTTGTTTGCTTAAATCTTCCAGTACAAGCTGGACTTTGTCAATTGATGTCTTGGGTGAACTTGGGCCAGTATTCTCAGCATCATGAGATGCGTCTTTGAATAATGCTTCTTGAGTTTCAGCAACTTCAGGAACTGGAACCATTGCTATTTCAGCAACTGGTCCTTCAGCAAGCGTTGTTTCAGCAACTTGATGAGTTGCTTGTTCAGCAACCATCTTTTCAGCAGCATCAGCAAGTGCCGCTCTTTGCAGATCAGTGGCAATGTCACTTGCTGGTTTCAAAGTTGGATCATCTAGATTATCTACAATGTAGATATCTGGGACTTGGGCAGGAATTTCATTTCCACTGCCTTGTGGTCTATCCTCAGTAGAATTATCAACATTTTGTTGATTGTTGAAGGCTTCCGCAAACACTTCAACATTGATGACATAGGTTTCAGTAATCACCTCAGCAACATATACTGGCAAATGCGTTTCAGCATTTGTCTGGGAATTGACTGAGAGGTCTTGAACAGCAGGAACTGACTTGCGAGCCAGTGTTTTCTTTCTTTTGTTGCTGGTCCGTTTCCTCTTAGGTACGGGGTTTGCTGATGACGCTGCAGTCTGAGTGTCATCATCAGCTTTCCTCTTTTTCTTGTTAGATTTCTCTAGTTTCCCAGAGTCATCTATAGTTGCATTTTCAGCAACTGGTGTTCTACACGTACCTTGTTGATATTCTACAGCAGTTTCTTTTGTGTTACCACCATCTACAGCAGTTTCATTTCTAAGTTGCTGAGTGGTAACATCTGCAACTGTTGTATACCTTTCTTGCTGGCTTGTGCTGACAACATTTGCAGTTGTTGTCTTCTTAGTTTTCTTTCTAGCAATCTTAGGTACATTCTGCTTGTAGAAAGATCTTCCCACATTGCACACAGATTTCTTGATTGGCAATGGGTTTCTTAGCTGAATCCTGAAATGTTCAAGGATATAGCATATCTTGATTCCATACTTAACTGGAAAGGAAGGTGAGACCTTGTTGTCTTCTACCTTTACCTTAAACTTAGTAACACAATCAACCAGCATGTTGAAAATGTACTTAGCCCAGTTAAGTTCCGTTTTATTTTCATGGATATGCATCAGCAATGGCCATCTTCTCAGGCCTACTTGGTCAATTCCTCCAACTTGGGAGTCAAGAACTTTTATTAGTAGCAGAGCTACTAGACCAAGTGAATGGCAGAGATGCTTTCTCTTAACGTGCTTTGTCCAAGTCACGGGAGCTATCTCGCCTTTCTTCATTTTCTCATTTCTGACGTCACTGTAGAAAGCTTCAATTTCTTCGTCACTGGCAGTGACGTCATCTTCAGTTCCAGTGGTTGGAATCTGAAATATCTCCGCTAAATCAGTACATTTCAGGATGATTTGCGTGTTCTGAACATAAGTAAGGATCACTTTTTCAGTGACTCCATTACTGTCTGTAAGGGACTGGATTTCTGCATTGTTGTAGAATTCCATTGTATCAATCATGCTCACTTGCTTAGTGCGAGCAGAGATGAAGTTCATGAGGCCTTGCTGCTTGATAAACTCAAGCGCCTCTTCATTTTGGTCATCGAGTTCTTGTTCATAAAAGTACCTAATGTACTTTTCTTTTGCAAACCCTCCCCATAGCATCAACATCTCACACTTTGCAGTGTCAAGATGTGACAGAGGCATAGGTTTTTCTGTGATTCGGTCGTTTTTCAACACAACTTTCGTTGTGTTTGTGGCCGGAGTAGTCACCGGAGCAATGCGTGTTTCAGCACTGTCAACCTTTGACGACTTTGAGGACTTTGATAACTGTCTCTTGGGAGCAATTTCTTTTTATAGAGCAAGAAAATGTGTACGAAAAAAGATAGTTTTGCTTTTTGACCGGAGGTACAGTAGATTCAGGCTAGAATTTGCAGAGAAAGGAAATGTGAGTTAAAGAATTTTGTCATTTCTCTAACTCCTTCTTTATATAGTGTCTCTGGTGTGTGAGAAACTCAATCGATTTGAGCTCTCAGCAAGGGTAAAACAGAGAAACACTGGAGTTAGTGGAGCCTTTGCATTGAATGCGTAGTGGCCCACTAACTAAAACCTTCAGAGCACTCTCTCTCTTTGTTTTGTTAGCCGTTAGATAAGTAAGTCCTTTTAATCAATGGACACGATTGAATTTCATGTCATGATTATTGCGAGTTTATTTGTGCCAGTTTAACGTCACAAATTGATTTTACCGAGTTTTAAGGGAATAGTTTGCTTGCTGAAATAGACAAGAATCTTTTCAGCAAGTTTGAAATATCACTCTAGATACTTGCTGAAAGTTCCCCCTTACTTAGACATCTCATATTGTCTTAAGTTTAAAAGATATTTCTGATTTCCCGTATCAGTAAATTCTTTTTGCACTTGAGATATCCTTTGGTAAAATCTAAGAGATGAGCTTTGCTCTTTTTCTGAGTTCCCGTCTCAGAAAATTCCTTAGATACTTGAATACCTGTTTCAGTATCTTTGATTGTCTGAATGCCCTTTTTCAACAATCCTTAAGTTCTTTCTCTTACTGAGTACCTGTCTCAGCAAGTGATCAAGTTTCCTAACAAATACCCGTTTTGAAGGAATTACTTGCTGAATGCCTGTTTCAGCAATCATGTAGTGACTTATCATTTCATAGAAGAAATCAGTAAACAGGAATACTTTGGCTTGCTGAATACCTGTTTCAGCATTCTGCCAAGTGTATCCCTTATTGAGGTAGTTCAATCAATCCAAGGTTATACCTTAGCATTGCAAACCTATTATCCGGTAGGGGCTTGGTAAAGATGTCAGCAAGCTGATCTTCAGTTCCTACTTTCACAACCTCAATATCACCTTTTTCCACATGATCTCTAATGAAATGATGTCTAATATCAATGTGCTTGGTCCTAGAGTGAAACTTAGGATTTTGCGTAATTACAATAGCACTTGTATTATCACAAAAGATTGGTGTTTTCTTTGCAGAAATACCATAATATCTTAATTGTTGCTGAATCCATAGGATTTGAGCTGTGCAACAACCAGCTGCAATGTATTCAGATTCAGTAGATGAATTGGCGACACAAGTTTGCTTCTTGTTGAACCATGATATTAATCTAGTACCCAAAAACTGACAAGTCCAGAGGTACTTTTTCTATCAAGAGTTGATCCTCCATGATCAGCATCAGAATAGCCAACCAATTCAAGTCCATAATCTTTAGGATACCATAATCCAACATTGACTGTACCTTTAACATATTTCAGTATCTTGATTGCCTTTTTGTAGTGTGATTCTCTTGGATCAGATTGGAATCTTGCACACACACAAACAGCATACTGAATGTCAGGTCTACTTGCTGTTAGATACAACAAGGAACCAATGAGGTTCCTATACTTGTGTTCTTCAACACTTTTGTCCTCTTTAGTATAGCCCTATTTGGTACCAACACTCATGGGGATCTTTTCAGGTTTCTCATCCTCTTTGATCCTAAACTTTATGAGCATTTCTTTCGCATACTAAGCTTGATTTATGAATATTCCATCTTTGAGTTGCTTGACTTGCAATCCTAGGAAATAATTCAATTTTCCCATCATACTCATTTCAAACTTATTTGTCATGAGTTTGGCAAAATCATCACAAAGTTGCTTGTCCTTAGATCCAAAAATTATGTCATCCACATAAATTTGAACTAAGAGTATTTTACCATCATGGTTCATGGTAAATAAAGTTTTGTCAACTTCACCTTTCTTGAAACCATTATCCAGCAAGAACTTAGCCAAGGTATCATACCATGCTCTTGGTGCTTGCTTTAGACCATATACAACTTTCTGAAGCTTGTATACCATCTTGATTTCTGAGGGAAGTTCAAAGCCAGGGGGTTGTTCTCGGTAGACTTCTTCAGCAAGTTCACCATTTAAGAATGCACTTTTAACATCCATTTGGTAAACAATGAAGTCATTGTGAGCAGCAAAGGCCAAGAAAAGCCTAATTGCATCCAATCTTGCAACTGGTGCATAAGACTCATCATAGTCCAATCCTTCAGTCTGACAGTAACCTTGAGCAACTAAACGTGCTTTATTTCTTGTTACTTCACCAGACTCGCTCAGCTTGTTTCTGAACACCCACTTTGTACCAATAGCTTTCTTGTCTTCAGCAAGTGGCACAAGTTTTCAGACTTTGTTCCTTTCAAATTGATCAAATTCTTCTTGCATTGCCTTTATCCATTCAAAATGCTTTAAAGCTTCGTCTATGGTTTTAGGTTCAATTTCTGACACAAAGCAAGAGAACAATGATTCTACTTCTACGACAGTTGCTTCTTCAGCAAGTCCATGAGTAGCTTTGGATCTAGTCACTTGGCGTTTATTAATATCGCCAATCATATCCGTAGAGGGATGATCTCTAATCCATTTATTAACAGGTTTTCTGCTTGTTGGATCAGGATATGTTTGCTCATCAGAATGTGACTCTTCAGTATGTACTTGTTCAGTACTACTGGGAATTTGTGTCTCTGCTGAGATTTGTTCATTAGCAACTGCTTGTTCAGCATTGCTAGATTGAGGTATTTCATCAGCAGGCACTGGAGATTGCGTAATTTCAGCAACTTCCGGAGCAACCGCGTCTTTTGCTGGAAATTCTTTGTCGTGAACTATATTTATCTTGTCATGACTCGGGGGAGGAGAGTCATTGTCAGAATCATCATTTAGTTGCAACCAAATACTCTTAGATGAGTGATGTTTGGAGGTCTTCCAACAAACAATTCATAAGGAGTTTTGTTGTATTCCTTAGTAATCAAACATCTGTTTTGAGTATAACAGGCGGTATTAATCGCTTCAACCCAATAAGCCTCACTTATCTCAGTGTCAGCAAGCATTGTTCTTGCGGCTTCTTTCAGGGTACGATTCTTCCGTTCAGCAACACCGTTTTGCTGTGGTGTTCTTACTGAGGATAACTGATGTTGAATACCTTTTGAGGTACAATATTCAGTTATGTACTGGTTTACAAACTCAGTACCATGGTCTGTCCTTATGACTTTTACCTTGTCATTTGTTATGACTTCAAGCTTATTCATCAAGTTAGGTATTTCAGTCTTTGTTTCAGATTTGTGCTTGATGAATACTACCCAAGTGAATCTTGAATAGTCATCTACCACGACTAGACCATACTTCTTACCAGCATAGCTTGTTGAAGAAGATTCAAACAAGTCCATGTGCAAGAGTTGTAAAGGTTTTGTAGTTGACGGTACTGCCTTGTTCTTGAAAGAAGATTTGGTTTGCTTTCCTTGCTGCCATGCATTGCAAACACCATCCTTCTTAAAAGTAACCCTAGGTAATCCAACTACAAGTGCCTTTTTAGACAGCTTATTCAGCGTCTTGAAGTTTAGATGACTTGTTCGTTTATGCCATAACCATGCTTTTTCAGCAAGACAATCATGATCTGAGACAAGGCATTTTTCAACGTTTGCTGAAGACCAATCAACGGTGTACAAGCCTCCTGATCTTCTTGCAATCATTATTACCTTTTTAGTCTCAAAATCTACAAGTTTACATTCATCACTTTTAATTTCGATGAAGTATCCTTTGTCAGCAAACTGACTCATGCTGAAAAGGTTAAACTTAAGATTTTTGACATAAAGAACTCCAGTGATGGTTATGCATCCTAACTTCACATCACCATAGCCTTTTGTAGAACTGGAGCCTCCACCAGCAAACCTTATTGTTGGACCTTTAGACCACCATCTATAGTTTATAAGGTTATTCTTGTTGCCCGTCATGTGCTTTCCACAACCACTATCAAAGTGCCAGATTGCATCGTTTGTCTCCGTGGCTGAAGTCTGCACAATCAAGAGCAAACAAGTTAATTATCCAATGATGGATGTCCATTAACATGTTCAAGAATGCGTCCAGTGGAAACCCAAGTCTTAAGTTTTTCAACTTTGACTTGTTTTCTACTTGCTGAGGAACTAGGAGGTTTTGAGCTGAAAGACTTTTGACTCGTGCTGATAAAATCCACTTTCTGATGTGGTGTCTTGCTCTGTTGACATTCTTGCTGAACATACTTTTCAGTAAGTTCTTTTCTAGCAAGGTTCCTTCTAGTCCTAGCATTGGAAGTCTTTTCAGAACTCTTAGGCTTGATTTTCTTCATCTCTTTGAAGTATCTTTGCTGACTTTGCTTATACTCATGAAAAAGTTGACTTTGCTTGGTTTTGAAACCTAGTCCACTTTTCGGCTAATGCTGAGCTTTAGCTTCAGCAACCTTACTTGATTCAGGTTTGTCAGCAAAGGACTTCTGATTACTTTTAGTAATCTTGCCTTTAGTCTTAACAACTTGCTTTTCAGCAACTTGTTTGGCGGAATGCTTCACAGCATTCTTCTTCTTTCCAGTTTGCTTCTCAGCAACCTGTTTTCCTTTTAAAGTCTTGTTACTTTGAGTAGCAACAGCGGGCTTTATTGTCATAGGTACTTGATTGCATGTTTCAGCAACCTTAGTTTAACCAAACTGATAGATTTCTGGTAGACTACTATCAGTAGCACGTACAAAGGAGATAGGTGATTTATCTTTTCTCAAGATTTCTACGTTGTCACCTTCGTACGTTGCTCCTAAACCTTCTTTCCGAGATGGATCTCTCAAATAAGAGTTTAGTTCAGTCAGCGTATTACTTGCTTCCACATAGGATTTGAAATTGATTTTCATCTTTTTCATTTCTTGGATTTCAGCAAGTAACTTTAGAATTGAGGACTGATATTTTTCCAATTCTAATGCCATTTGAGAATTTTTCTCTGCAGCTTTAGCAATCAACTACTTAAGACGCCTTATTTCAGCATCCTTTTCTTCTGTCTCTTCCTTCAGCAAGACGTACTTTTCAGTAGTCTGCTTGGTCCGAGCGTTTTCTCAAATCTTTCGATTTCTCCTTGAATCTTGTCAAGGTCAATCTCGTCTTCACTTTCTGAGTCTGAGTCAGAGGTAGAGTTGTTTACCTGACCGGCCATGAGGCAGAATTCATAGTTCGACACATCTGGATAAGCTTCCATAGCTATTCCACAAACTTCTTTGCCAATCTCCACGTCTAGAGTGGCTTCTTCATCGTCGGTGTCTGAACTTTCATCCTCACTGTCTTCGGAGCTAGTATCAATGCACAATGCATCGATTTTTGCTTGAAGCTTCTTCTTTTCGTCAGCAATAAAAGCTCTTTTGAACTTCTTCTTCTTTTCAGCAGATTTGCCTTTCAGCAAAGGGCAATTAGCTTTGAAGTGTCCAGGCTTTTTGCAGTAAAAACATAGATCATTTCCAACTGCTGGTTCTTCTGATGAAGTAGCTTGCTGAGCTTGCTTGTTCAGCGAGCTAGTCTCATTCTTGTACTTATGGTAGTTGTTACCAAGATGCTTTTTCAGTTCTCTTTTGCTTTTCGCCTTTCAAGTTCCTTACTGATGAATTTCTTCATGTTTTTAACAACTAAAGCATTTTCATCAGCAGGATCTTTATCATTCTTCTTTTCAGAAGATGACGGCTTTGCAGCAAGAGCAATGTTTAGCGATTTTTTAGCAAACACATTTTCTCTTTGCTTTGTCCCATAATTGACAGTAGCAAGATGAGAGAACAACTCTGTTGGTGTAATGTCTGGCATTCCTTGATTATAATAGAAATTCTGAGTGTGGATCCATTCTTGATTGAGACTTCTGATGATAGTTTTCACTTTCTCAGAATCTGAGTAGAGGTTTCCAACACCCAAGGCTGCCATTTCACTAACAAGAGTTGTGAATCTGAAATCCAAGTCTTCCAGTGACTCGTTTTTACCTTGCTTAAAGTTTTGAAACTTTAATTTAAGTACTTCAAGTTTGTTTTCCTTGGTCTTGTCAGATCCAGCACAAAGATCTTGAACCATTTTCCAAGCCTCCTTAGCAGTCTTAGCACCCCACAGTTTGCACTGTATGGTATCTGAAGTTGATCGAATGATGATATTTCTTGCTTGGCCATCAAGACGGAATCTCTTAGCTTCGTCAGAAGTCCATTCCTCTCTTGGTTTTGGCACAACCGTATCTGATGGTTCGCCTAGCATAGTTTCCTTTCCAGCTTCAGTGGTCTTGTGAGGGAAACTCCTTTCAATCTTAGTGATCTTGATAGGTCCATCATTGATGACGGTAACCATCTCATCACTAATGGCCTCAAGATGTAGCATCATGTTGTTTCGCCATTTCTCGTAATTTTCCAGCTACAACAAGGGAGCATCTCCTAAAGACATCCTGTCAGCAAAGCACTACCAAACTGATCAAGTGAGAGTGATTTACGGAAAGCACCTAAGGGGATCTAGGTTCAGTGCAGAAGGTTAAAGAACCTCCTCGCTCTGATACCACTTGTTGGTCCCTTTAAACAACAAGAAAAGACTAGAGGGGGGGGAGGTGAATAGTCTTTTCAAACTTTCGTCGTTTAAAACTTTCTCAGCAAGTACTTATTACTTTTCAGTAATGAGTTTGCTGATACTTAACTTTCTCAGCAAGCGCAAGTTACTTTACAGTAGCTTGGTTTGCTGATACTTAAAATCAGAGAGCGGAAGTCTTTGATACAATAAGTGATCTTTCAGTAAGTAAAGGTTTCAGCAAGTGATGTGAGTGACTGTGTACAGACAGATATGAATTGCAGAAAGCTAAGTACAGAAAGTAAATCACACAAACACTTTTATAGTGGTATCTGAGAGTGGCGTAATCTCTCAACTAATCCACTTCGTCCTTTCTAGGACTGAATCCACTATGATATGATTGAGGTTCCTTACAATCTCCTATCTAGAGCGATTCAACAGAAACCAAAGCACACTTGCTTTGTCTCCAATCTAAACTAGAGAACGTAACCTTGTTCTCCACCAAACTTGGTACTTTTAATCAGCAAAACTATGCTCGATTAAGTTCCCCCTGAATATCACGCCTGAAAGGGTGTATTTTCAGTTAGAGAGTTTTGGGGTGAGATAACTTAATTATAACTTATTCAGTTACAACAAGTAATCTAAGAAACACAACTTGGAATACTTTGCAGTAAACAAGTTTGATTGTTTCTGGTGTCAAGACTTGTTCTTGTTCGAAAGAAAGAACACTTAACTAATTTCTTAGCTGAGTTTGTTCTACTTCTTCACAAGTAGCTTTTTCAAGCTTTTAAGTCTTGGAACGGATCAATGGCAGATGTAGAGAGTTTGAAGTTATGTGAGTTTTAAGCACAAGTGAGAGTTTGATCACGTTGTTGACACACTTCAACTCTTCGCCGGATGACCTCTATTTATAGTGCAAGTAAGGAGCCATTTGAATTTCAAATCCTAAGGCTTTTGTTCCTTAACATGTCACTATCTTTCTTTTGTACTTTCATCAGCGTCTTTGTTTGTCTTCTAGTCTTCATGTCCTTCGCGTGTAAGCTTTGCATTTAATGCATATTTGAATAGAATTTAAACAGTAACATTAGAGCGCAAATTCAAGTACTTTCAGCAAGGGGTCACATATGTTTCATCAGCAAATGGTTAGTCTCAGTTTCAGCAAGCACAACCTACTCTGTCTTTCAGATTTTCACTTATGCAATGCTGTTGCTGAAATTTCCACTTTCTGAGTAACACGTGCCTTTGTAGATGCCAGTCTTCAGCAATCTTCTAGTCTTCAGATCTTCGAATTCTTCAAGTCTTCAGATCTTCAAAAGTCTTCAAGATTCTGAGCGGTTTCTAAATGCTTCAATAGGTTATTCCCTTTTCAGAAAAATAAGATACATCATAAGCTTCAGCATCAATAAATTATTTTCCTTTCAGAAAATAAAATACATCATACGCAAAAGAAATAACTTATCTAGCACCTATACTAAGTCATCAGCAGAAGTTCCTCTTTTACAATGTCCTTAAAATTCTAAATTCCTATGGACCTTAAGAGTACTAGTTACTGGACTTTCCTTAATTTAGCATGGTTAATTGCTCATCAAAATTAAAAGTTTCCTAACAAAGATGGCTCAGAATTCCGCCGGAAAAATCGTTGCGCACTTGGGGTGAAGTAACCAGCAAGTTTCTGGAACATTGGGATAGGGACTCACCTCCCGGGTCTAGGGCATGGACGTCTCGCTTTAGTAGTCAGCCACCAGAAATCGACATTGCCGATGAAGAAGAATGTGGAGAAGAATCCATTGATGAAGTCTCCTCAATGCTTAACTTGGATTCAACGTCCTTACTTGCGGATGTCGAGGTTGTTGGTCAAGAGGAAGTCGTGGAGGAAGTGATAACTAAATCCATTGCTTCACTTGAGTCAGAAGGTGATGGCGTGAGTTGTGTTGAGGTCGAGGAGCCAATCTCTGAAGATTTTGGTGTCTTTGAATCAATTGCGGCAGATACTCTTGATCTTGACTCCTACGTTCTTGTCCATGCACCCACCTATGAGTCCCAAAGGAGTTTTGATCCTCTTTACTCTTTTTATTTTCCATCTGATTCCCTTAGTTATTTTTTAGATTTTGTTTTTCTTGGTTTTGTTAATTTTAGTTTTCAGGGAATCATGGACTTGATTGAGCAGATACGGAGGGGAGCCAAGGATGGTTCCCAAGATGCGAGGAGTACAGGAACGGATGCACAAGATTCGTTCCCATTTGATAATGGATAATGTAACGGTACCGGTTTTGAAAACAAAAATAATTTCTCGAAAAGAAAATCAAAATTAACTTTAATAACAACGGTCGGCAGTTAATGCCAAAATAATATTTGACGCTAACAGAAATAAACAAATATCCAACGACAACTCAAGTTCAAATGAAACAACGAATGAGGACAGTAAAAGTTTATCTTCTTATTTTGAAAAGAAACCCATGACACCCCAGACCCTTCTCTCAGTCGCTGGCATCCTAGTCACGCACATCCTCAGCAGCATCTGGAAGGAAGGAATTTTGAAAACAAAAGAGTGTGAGATAAAGGATCTCAGTGAGGTTCTAAGTTAAAACCAGAAAGTAAACAGTTTTAAAATCAAAATCCTTCAGAAAAACGAGCAAACAGAACAGAACACATATAACAGATTAACAGAACAGATACGTTGAAGACCGTTGGTGCAGCCCGCCTTATTGCTCCTACTCCCAGAATGCCCTTATAACTCCCTCCAGAGGTTGCACAACTCCGGACAGAAACAGAAACCCCCGTGTAGTTTGGGGAAACAGATCCTACGACCCTAATAGACCTCAGCGACTTCTACCTCGCGCGTAAAAGGGAATAGACTAGGCCACAATCAAGCAAACCCGATAGTCCTCTACTACCCAAGCCTACCTAATCATAACCTAATCGACCGGTCACACAGAAACAGAGCAGATACAGAACAACAGATACAAACAATTAACACCGAGAGGTATTCCTGCAGAAAAGTCAGTCCAGAACAGAGTAGCAATGAACAGAAATGTAAAAAGTCATACTTAGGACTTATACTTTTACGCGGAAGCATACAGTAAACAGTATACAGTAAATAGGTACAAACAGTCACATAGTCTTCCAGCTTTTCGCAAATAATAGGTTTAGGGGTGAACAATCACCTTAACTTGCGAGCAAAGACCTTCAACGAGTAACGAGCTTTTACGGGTTAACGAACAAAGGAGAACCTAACAAGAAAGTACTAAACACACTTTAGAAGTCGAACGGACGAAAGGAAAAAGGTTGAAAAAGGAATGGTAAAGACGGGGTTCGAACACGGGACCTCTAAGTTAGTCAAGCAAGAACCTAACCAACTAGGCTAGCAAGTCAAGTCAATACTAACTTACAAAAACAGAAACTAAGTTTGAAACATTTTCAGAAATTCTTTCGGTTTTCAGATTCTGGAAATTACCAAAATACCCTCAGTGGTAAATTGCAAAATAACCCTTTTTCAAAAACAGACAGTACAAACAAACCAGAAGCTCCAACACTTAACAGTCTTCTCAAAACAACAAGGTTTACGATAAAAGATTACTGTCAGTCAACTACGATCAAAGGTAAAACTGCAAAAAGGTCCTTTAGGTTTTTAGGTTTCCCAAATCAGTCCACAAAAATCCAAAACAGTAACAACAAGGTCCAAAAGTCCTTTCGAGGTCAGTCAGGAAAACAAAGTCAACATACGAGGTCAATAATTTCACAAGTCCAGCCAAACAGTAACTACACTAACAACCTAAGTCCCGGTTCTCGGTTCGAAATAAATAACAAGGTCAGATCGATCAAGGGCAAAATAGTCCAAGGGTAAAAAGTCCAAACAGAATACTAACTTCGAATGACAGAAAGAACCAAGGATTCGAGATTTACCTTCGAATCGAAAAAGAGAGTTGAACAATCTACAAATCGAATAAATCGAAAAGAAAAAGGAAATTAAACAAGATTCGAATCGAACCGAAAGCAAAACCGAATTCGGAACCAAAGGATAGAACCGACTTACTGCGAGATCGGGAAAACAAATCGGAACGGAACGAACTAGACCGGCGGCGACGAAAGGCGGACCGGCAGAATCGATCGGATCGATCGATCGTCAACAGTGATCGGCGCGGCGGCTCGCGACGATCCGACAGACGGACGGCAGGCAGGCAGACGGAGACAGAGATCGCGGCGCGGCGGCGACGGAGCAGCAAGGCGCGGCGAGGACAGAGCGAACGCGGTGCGGCGGAGGTGAACAGAACAGCGCGGCGCGAAACGGTCGATCGAACAGACGGATCGATCGATCGATCGACAAGGGATCGACACGGCGGCGCGGCGAATTTCGACTGAACGGCGGACCGGAACAGACAGCAAGGCGGCGGCGATTGAACGGAGGAGGCGGCGGCGACAGGCAACGTACGGCAGCAGCAACAAACAATTCTCTTTTCTCTCTTTCTTTTCTTCTCTCTTCTTTCTTCTCTTTTTTTCTTTCTTTCTTGCTTTTGGTGGCTTACGGCTGATGAGAGAAGAGGGGATGGAGAAGACTAGGGTTAGGGTTAGGTTAGGTTAGGTTAGTGGGCCGGTCAATCAGGCCTTTGACCGGGCTAAGAAATGGGCCAAAAAGGCTAACAGATCAGATAGTCCAGCTTGATCCAAACGAAACGAAACGAACTAACTTACGCGAAAATAATTAACTAATTATCGAATAAATAATTTACTCTGATAATTAATTAACTAAAATAAATAATTAAATAATTAAATAAATAATTAAATAATTAAAGAGGACGGGGCGTTACACTCTTCCCCCCTTAAAAGAATTTTGTCCCCAAATTCGCACCTGGAAAGTTGAAGAGCTCAGGGTACTGCCGGCGCATGTCATCCTCGCTTTCCCAGGTTGCCTCCTCATACTGATGATTTCTCCACAGCACCTTTACTTGCTTGATTTGCCGATTACGGAGCTGTTGTACCTTCTGGTCAAGAATACAAACCGGTTGCTCCACATAGGACAAATCCTCCTCAATGGTCACTTCCTCGGGTTGAATCACGTGCGACGGATCCGGATAATACTTCTTCAGTTGAGATACATGGAATACATTATGAATTCCAGTAATAGTAGTGGGCAGTTGCAACCGATAAGCTACAATGCCAACTCTCTCAATGATCTCGTATGGACCCACGTATCGAGGGTTCAGTTTAGCTCTACGACCCATACGAACAATTCCCTTTCTCGGAGATAGCTTGAGAAAGACAAAATCACCCACTTCAAATTCCAAATCTCGCCTACGATTATCGGCGTAACTCTTCTGTCGACTTTGAGCAGCTCTCAATCGGTCTCGGATAAGTCTAACCTTTTCCAAGGTTTCTTGTATCATCTCATTGAGAGACCTCTCTCCAGCTACTGGGGTAGAAATTCGGTCCTCCAAATTCCAGTACAGTGGGGATCTACACTTCCGACCATACAGCGCCTCGAACGGTGCCATACCAATCGATGCTTGATAACTGTTGTTATAAGCATACTCCACCAATGGCAAATGCTGTGCCCAGCTTCCTTGGTGATCCAGCACACACAATCTCAGAAGATCCTCTATAGTCTGAATGGTCCTTTCGGATTGACCATCTGTCTGCGGATGTGCTGCGGTACTAAAATTCAACTTAGTACCTAAGCCTTCATGTACTTGCTTCCAAAATCTCGAGACAAACTTCGGATCTCTATCAGATACAATGCTCACCGGAGTGCCATGAAGCCTGATTATCTCATCGCGATAGACTTCGGCTAACTTCTCGGATGTGTAGGTGGTTTTAACAGGTAGAAAATGTGCCGATGTTGTCAACCTATCGATAATAACCCAAACACTATCAAAACCACCCCTAGCTACCGGTAGACCAGTCACAAAATCCATAGTGATCATCTCCCATTTCCACTGTGGAATCTCGAGTGGTTGTAGTAAACCTCCCGGTTTCTGGTGCTCAGCCTTCACTTGCTGGCAGACCAAACAACTTTGCACAAACTGTGCAACATCTCGTTTCATATAGGTCCACCAGTAAACCTTCTTCAAATCCTCGTACATCTTGTTTCCTCCAGGATGCATCGAATACTTAGACTTATGAGCTTCCTCCAAAATTAGTCGTCTAAGCTCTTCATCAGAAGGCACACACAATCTACCCTGAAACCTTAGGGCTCCATTCTCATCAATAGAGAATTTCGCATTTCGAGGCTCAGTAATATGTGCCTTGATATCTTGAAGCTCTTCATCATGCTCTTGAGCCACAAGAATCTTTCCTGCCAACTCATACCTCAAAGTGATATTGGCGAATATACACGACAATTTGGATACTTCGAGATTTGACACGTGTACCCTACGACTTAAAGCATCAGCGACCACATTGGCCTTACCGGGATGGTATCGAATGGTACAGGTGTAATCGCCCAGAAATTCCATCCATCGTCGTTGTCTCATGTTCAACTCCTTTTGGGTAAACACATACTTCAAGCGCTTATGATCCGTGAGGATAGTGAACTCAGGACCATAAAGATAGTGTCTCCACTTTCCCAAAGCAAAGACTATCGCAGCTAGCTCAAGGTCATGGGTTGGGTAATTTCTTTCATATGGCTTCAGTTTTCTCGAAGCATATGCGATCACTTTTTCTCGTTGCATCAGTACACAACCCAAACCTTCCTTTGAAGCATCAGTGTAGACTATAAAGTCGTTGGTTCCCTCGGGAAGAGCTAGTATAGGGGCGGTGGTCAGCCTCTTCTTCAGCTCCTCGAAGCTTTCCTGACACTTGTCACTCCATACGAACTTAGGATTTTTCCCTGTTAAAGAGGACAGGGGTCCAGCTATCTTCGAATAATCTTTCACAAAACGGCGATAGTAACCAGCCAGACCAAGAAAACTCCTCACCTCAGTGACAGATTCAGGCCTCTTTCAATTGACTATCGACTCAATCTTCGATGGGTCAACCTCCAAACCTTCTCCAGAGATAATGTGCCCTAGAAAGGCTACTTTATCTAGCCAAAATTCACACTTGCTGAATTTGGCATACAATTTGTTGTTCTGAAGAGTTTCGAAGACAATTCGAAGATGTTTCTCATGATCCTCTTCAGATTTTGAGTAAACGAGAATGTCATCGATGAAAACAACAACAAATTGATCCAGATACGGCTGAAAAACTCGGTGCATCAAATCCATGAACACAGCCGGGGCATTCGTAAGGCCAAAAGGCATCACTACGAACTCGTAATGACCATACCTCGAGTTTAGGGCAGTCTTCGGTATGTCTTCTTCCCTTACCCTAACTTGATAATAGCCTTGTCGCAGATCAAGCTTTGAGTAAACCTTCGAACCTTCCAACTGATCGAAAAGTTCCTCAATACGGGGCAGGGGGTACTTGTTCTTGACAGTGACTTGGTTCAAGCCTCGGTAGTCGATGCACATCCTCATAGTACCATCCTTCTTCTTTACGAACAACACCGGTGATCCCCAAGGTGACGAACTAGGTCTCATAAAACCGTTATCCACCAGATCTTGCAGTTGAGTCTTTAGCTCCTTAAGCTCAGCAGGTGCCATCCTATACGGTGACTTCGAAATTGGTGCAGTGCCAGGTACCAGATCAATGCTAAACTCCACTTCTCGTTCAGGGGGTACGGAATCCAGCTTCTCAGGGAAAACACCCTTGAACTCCTTAACCACCCTGACTTCCTCGATTTTTGGATGATCATTTGGTTTATTGATCAGATATGCCAAAAAGCAGGCAGCACCCTTCACGTACAGCTTCCTAGCTTCCATGGCAGACAGTAGAAACTTCTCATCCTTTCTCTTATCTCCTTTCCATACGACTTTCTCCTCTCCAAGTTTTCCCAGGGATATTGCCTTGGTTCGACAATCAAGTTGCGCGTAGTGCTCGGACAGCCAATCCATACCCAAAATAACATCGTAGGTCGACAGAGGTAGAAATATAAGGTCAGCAGGGAAAGTTCTTCCTAAGATGGAAATCTCACATCGCTCGACGAACTTCTTAGTGATTAGACTAGCTCCCAAAGGCGTACATACTTCTAAAGCGTAGGGTAATACTTTGTATGGTAAAACGAGTGATTCAGCAAATACTTCAACAATAAATGAATGCGTAGCACCAGGATCAAATAAAGCTTTAGAAGAAGTTTGAGCGATCAGTAGCGTACCTTCAACCACATTTGCGGTGTCAGGAACTTCATGACCGCCTATGCTGAAAACTCGGGGCTTCGCCATAGTACCCTTTCCATCATTTCTCGGAGCATAGTCTCCTGGCCTTCCTCCCTTGACAATGGCATGACGGTTCGGACAGTCGCTAATCTTGTGATCCTTGCTCCCACAAGCCAAACATAAGCCCTGTCTTTTCCAGCAGTTGTGCTCATCGTGGTTGACTCCTCCACAGTAGTTGCAGTTCTTCCTTGCCTGGGATGACTGCCCAGACCCTCCAGTAGTGTTGCGAGAATGGTTGTCATGCTGAGTACGGGAATACTTCGACGGTGGTGCCTGATATCCAGATTGATATCCTCCTCGATTCTCCTTCTTATATCCAGATTGGCTTCCTTCTCCATGGCTCCCAGAAGAACTAGAGTAGTTCCTCTTGCTCGAGTATGGCTTATCAGCCATCTTGATCTCCTTGAGACCACTCTCGAACTCGGAGGCAAGTTCGACAGCCTTGAGATAGGAAGGCATATTGGTCCCAAATAGACTGTACCGGATCTCAGAGTTGAGTCCCTTCACAAAGTGACGAACCTTCTCTCGTTCATCATCCTGGAAATGCGGCACGTACTTCAGTAACCGGGTAAACTCCGAGTCATAGTCGGAAACATCCATGTTCCCTTGCACCAAAGCTTGAAATTCATCTCTCCGGTTCTCGTGAACCAGGCGAGGTACGTACTTGTCCATGAAGTCCTTGGTGAAATTCTCCCAGGTACGAGCAACTACCTCTTGCCTCCATCTCGCGTTCACGGTTCTCCACCAGTTCCTGGCGGCTCCCACGAACTGGAAGGCAGCAAGCTCGATCTTCCTCTCGTCCGGATAGTGCAGGATCGAGAATAAGTTCTTCATACCTTCGATCCAGAGTTCAGCCTTACGGGCATCTGGTGTTCTCTCGAACCTCTCAGGATGGAATCGAGTGAATCGTTCCGCAGCTTGATCGATGATCTGGATCGGTGGTTGTGGCGGAGGAGCTGGCTGAACAGGTGGTGCTGGTGCTCCAGCGCGGCGAATGGTTTCGCTGAAATTCCCCAGAGCAGCGATGATACTGTCCACTTGGTCTCCATTTTCAGCGTGCTGATCGTCTCCACTTCCATTGCTGCTGGCACCACGAGTGTTTCTGCGACTCATTCTAACAAAGGGCACTACTTAGCAGTTTTTTAACAACCTCGAATCGCTAACTTAAAAAAGAGCAGAAAACAAAGAACTAAGGCCAGTACTTAATCTTCTACAACTGGTATAAACTGAGCAGTGAAGAAGAAAACATGCCTTGAACTTTAAAACCAAATGCAAAAACAAGAAGATAACGAAGTCTCAAAACAGCCAAGCATGCAATAAAACAAAAGAAAAACGGTCTCTACTCGTCTTAGCGAGGAAAACAGAAAACCACATAGTCATGTAAACGAAAAGCATAAACAGTCTCAGTCGGCTGAACAAAAAAAACTCGCTTGGCAAAACAAAGAAGTTCGGTACGAGCTCGAAAAGGCATCTATCCTAATAAGCGTCCTCGTTATCATCCTCGGAACGTTGTTCTGGCACGTGAGCATCTCCTCCTTCTTCCTCAGAGGGGTCCTCCTCGGGATCTTCTTCGGATTCGTCTTCGTCTTCACTCTTTCCTCTACGGGATGGTCCGCAACCCTCGGGGAACGTCCTCCGAGCCTTCCTCCTGCGAATCCTGATGCCCACGTTGGACGCGGTTAACGAAACAAAGCCAGAGTGCTCCTTTGCGGCGCGTAAAGCCGTCTTCAGAAATCCGATCTCCGCTTCCTTCGTTGCTATCTCATCTCGAAGCTTAAAGTTCTCCAGCCAGTAGTGATCACGTTCACGTACGACCCTATCCATCACAAATCCAGGGTAAACGCCAACAATAGGAACGGAGGTATACGGGTTAAACTCTCCTTCGATTAGGCGATAACGAATAACCTTCTTCTCAGAACTCATACCTATCTGTAAGCACACGCGTAGTTAACTAGTTAATAACTATGTCAGAATCAAAACAACCACGGAAGGTCAACAGTTGCAGAACGGGTCAGAGGTCGTCAGAAACAGAACAGAGAAGATGAAGAGACGGTTCAAGATTAGTATGCAAGACTCGAATCAGAAAAGCAACAGAAAATACAAGACCTAACCAGCGACTCGGACCCTCACACACACCCCAAAGGTCAAAAGATCCTATCCTAGCAAGCTCGAGTTTGAACTCAAGCTCTGATACCAACTGTAATGGTACCGGTTTCGAAAACAAAAATAATTTCTCAAAAAGAAAATCAAAATTAACTTTAATAACAACGGTCGGAAGTTAATGCCAAAATAATATTTGACGCTAACAGAAATAAACAAATATCCAACGACAACTCAAGTTCAAATGAAACAACGAATGAGGACAGTAAAAGTTTATCTTCTTATTTTGAAAAGAAACCCATGACACCCCAGACCCTTCTCTCAGTCGCTGGCATCCTAGTCACGCACATCCTCAGCATCATCTGGAATGAAGGAATTTTGAAAACAAAAGAGTGTGAGATAAAGGATCTCAGTGAGGTTCTAAGTTAAAACCAGAAAGTAAACAGTTTTAAAATCAAAATCCTTTTCAGAAAAACGAGCAAACAGAACAGAACACATATAACAGATTAACAGAACAGATACGTTGAAGACAGTTGGTGCAGCCCGCCTTATTGCTCCTACTCCCAGAATGCCCTTATAACTCCCTCCAGAGGGTGCACAACTCCGGACAGAAACAGAAACCCCCGTGTACTTTGGGGAAACAGATCCTACGACCCTAATAGACCTCAGCGACTTCTGCCTCGCGCCTAAAAGGGAATAGACTAGGCCACAATCAAGCAAACCCGATAGTCCTCTACTACCCAAGCCTACCTAATCATAACCTAATCGACCGGTCACACAGAAACAGAGCAGATACAGAACAACAGATACAAACAATTAACACCGAGAGGTGTTCCTGCAGAAAAGTCAGTCCAGAACAGAGTAGCAATAAACAGAAATGTAAAAAGTCATACTTAGGACTTATACTTTTACGCGGAAGCATACAGTAAACAGTATACAGTAAATAGGTACAAACAGTCACATAGCCTTCCAGCTTTTCGCAAATAATAGGTTTAGGGGTGAACACTCACCTTAACTTGCGAGCAAAGACCTTCAACGAGTAACGAGCTTTTACGGGTTAACGAACAAAGGAGAACCTAACAAGAAAGTACTAAACACACTTTAGAAGTCGAACGGACGGAAGGAAAAAGGTTGAAAAAGGAATGGTAAAGACGGGGTTCGAACACGGGACCTCTAAGTTAGTCAAGCAAGAACCTAACCAACTAGGCTAGCAAGTCAAGTCAATACTAACTTACAAAAACAGAAACTAAGTTTGAAACATTTTCAGAAATTCTTTTGGTTTTCAGATTCTGGAAATTACCAAAATACCCTCAGTGGTAAATTGCAAAATAACCCTTTTTCAAAAACAGACAGTACAAACAAACCAGAAGCTCCAACACTTAACAGTCTTCTCAAAACAACAAGGTTTACGATAAAAGATTACTGTCAGTCAACTACGGTCAAAGGTAAAACTGCAAAAAGGTCCTTTAGGTTTTTAGGTTTCCCAAATCAGTCCACAAAAATCCAAAACAGTAACAACAAGGTCCAAAAGTCCTTTCGAGGTCAGTCAGGAAAACAAAGTCAACATACGAGGTCAATAATTTCACAAGTCCAGCCAAATAGTAACTACACTAACAACCTAAGTCCCGGTTCTCGGTTCGAAATAAATAACAAGGTCAGATCGATCAAGGGCAAAATAGTCCAAGGGTAAAAAGTCCAAACAGAATACTAACTTCGAATGACAGAAAGAACCAAGGATTCGAGATTTACCTTCGAATCGAAAAAGAGAGTTGAACAATCTGCAAATCGAATAAATCGAAAAGAAAAAGGAAATTAAACAAGATTCGAATCGAACCGAAAGCAAAACCGAATTCGGAACCAAAGGATAGAACCGACTTACTGCGAGATCGGAAAAACAAATCGGAAAGGAACGAACTAGACCGGCGGCGACGAAAGGCGGACCGGCAGAATCGATCGGATCGATCGATCGTCAACAGTGATCGGCACGGTGGCTCGCGATGATCCGACAGACGGATGGCAGGCAGGCAGACGGCGACAGAGATCGCGGCGCGGCGGCGACGGAGCAGCAAGGCGCGGCGAGGACGGAGCGAACGCGGTGCGGCGGAGGTGAACAGAACGGCGCGGCGCGAAACGGTCGATCGAACAGACAGATCGATCGATCGATCGACAAGGGATCGACACGGTGGCGCGGCGGATTTCGACTGAACGGCGGACCGGAATAGACAGCAAGGCGGCGGCGATTGAACGGAGGAGGCGGCGGCGACAGGCAACGTACGGCAGCAGCAGCAAACAATTCTCTTTTCTCTCTTTCTTTTCTTCTCTCTTCTTTCTTCTCTTTTTTTCTTTCTTTCTTGCTTTTGGTGGCTTACGGTTGATGAGAGAAGAGGGGATGGAGAAGACTAGGGTTAGGGTTAGGTTAGGTTAGGTTAGTGGGCCGGTCAATCAGGCCTTTGACCGGGCTAAGAAATGGGCCAAAAGGCTAACAGATCAGATAGTCCAGCTTGATCCAAACGAAACGAAACGAATTAACTTACGCGAAAATAATTAACTAATTATCGAATAAATAATTTACTCTGATAATTAATTAACTAAAATAAATAATTAAATAATAAAATAATAATTAAATAAATAATTAAATAATTAAAAAGGACGGGGCGTTACAGATAACATTAGTGGTAATGGTAGCAAGTAGTTTAGTTTTATCGCTTTCTTGCATTGCATGCATATCATTCTGTTTTATTTTATATTTTCGTATATTTTTGGTGATAAAATAGGTCTCTAGATGATAATTTAGCATTTTAGGAGGGAACCCAACAACTCCAGGAGTCTGGGGGTGCCGGGCGAACCGCCCCCCACGTGGGGCGATTCGCCCCGGACATCCAGTAAACCCGGAGACCTGGATTTTCGTTCGAAAACCCGATTTTCTCCTATTATGCTAAATTATCGATCTTTTTCCCTCATTTATCGCCTGTTTTGTTTTCTCACGAGTTTGATTGAGTAATATAGGTTACATATACGAGTTTAGCTCTCACCTTAAATCCACTTTCGACGTTCGGGACGAGCGACGACGTTCAGGTTTGGGGGGGGGGTATCGCTTGCTATCTCTATACTTGTCTTGCTTATAATAAACTCGTGAATTCTTTTGTTTGCATTTGCATTTGCACGTTTACCGCTTTCTTAGTATTTAGTTGCATACACTACATTCATCCTAGTATAGTAGATGATGTTTTATGAATTTGTTTGAGGTTTTTCTCGCTTGGCTTGTCACATTTATGTTTGCACTTAGTTAAGCTTGGTAGTCTCGACATCACTTAGTGGTGTTTTCTCTATTGCGGTTCACGAAGGCCTTTATAATAGGATGATGCATGTTAGGATCTTATGGTTGTTTTCCCGAGTAATTATGTACCTAAGAGGCAACAAGTCTTCACCTTGCTTTGAGATTGCTAAATGCCGAGGAAGGAGGTAGTGTGAGATAGTGTGATCCTTTGTTTGCAACCTATTCTTTCGAATAGGTTTTGGGAGGGGGTTACGCTATCATTAGACTTGTCTTTTCGATTTTTAGTGTATGTTGTAAGTTTATTTTCCTTTTTCCATAAAGTTTGTACTCCAGCCTATTCTTTCGAATAGGTTTGGGGAGGTCGTTTGTGTGACATTTTAATTTCTTTTTCGTTGTTCTACTGCTGGCTAAAAAAATTCAAAAAAGAAAAAAAGGAAAAGAAAAAAATTCCAGGAAAAAGAAAAAAAATCTGGAAAAGAAAGAAAAAAGAAAAAAAAAAAAAGACCCCAAAAAAAAGCAAAGAAGGGTCCAAAAAAGCCAAAAGCAGCTTAGCAAAGTGTTTGTCTCATTTTTCAATTCTTGTAATATTCGTAATCGTGTTGTAATTTTTTGTCTTTTATTTGTTTAAGTGTCTTCTGTTCTAGACCACCCTCGTCCTGCCATTCAGGAAGTTGTGAAAAGTTTAAGGCTTTGCTTGAGAGATGGGTAGAATAGGGGAGTGTTATCTTTTTTAGGGAACCCTCCTTCGTTTGATGAGAGCCAGTATTGGTTCGACCTCTTTGAGGAAAAGTCCTAACTTGGTGAACAACAATAAGTCCTCAGTTTCATAGGCACGGGACAACCATTCGTATTTTAACATGTTTCATTACGTCGTCAATGACTAGGTCCAGGTTGAGAATGTTACGAGAGACTATCTTGTTTGACATAAGTGCATATGTAAATGTGTATGAGTCAATCGAGGCATTCTTCAACCAATATCCATGTTATGATTTGTATGGTTTTTGTTCATATGCTTTTTGATAGATTCAACAGATTAGTTCATTTCATTTGGCATGAGACTCCATTTTTTGTGTTGCATTATTTTTGCATTAGAGTCTAGCTTAGTTGCTTGAGGACAAGCAAATGTTCGGTTTGCGGAGTTTGATGAATGTGTATTTTACAATTTCATTTGAGTCTTTTTCACCTATTTTAGCTATCCTCTATGTTAATTTAGCTATATTTTAGTGCATTTTATTAGAATAGTGTCACGTTTCCCTTTAGTTTACATTTTACAGGTTTTGGGTGAAAACTATGGTTTTCCGGGCAATTATATTGAAGAGAACGAAGAATTGGTGTTCCGTGACATTTTTGGAGTATCTAGAAGGTTCCGGATAGGATTTGAAGTCTAGGGGTCGAGTCTGAAGGCTAAAAGGTCACTAGAAGGCAAAAACCGAGTCCGAAAAGAAAAAGAAATCTAAAAACGCGTCGAAAACGCGTCGTTTGCCGACTGCACCTCCCGGGCGATCCACCCGGGACGTGGGGCGATTCGCCCGGTGTGTGGGGCGACTCGCCCCACACGATCCGAACGCCTATATATAGTTGCTCAGTTTTCTCCGTTTTTCATACTTTCTCAGACCTTTTTTCACACATTTTTCACTAGTTTTAGGTAGGAATTCTCCAGAGCCTGTTCTGGGGATTCTTAGCATAGGAGATACTTTTTCTTATCGTTTTGGAGCTTGTGAGATCGCGATTCTTCGGAGATTGACAACCTTCGGTAACATTGTATCTTGCAATTTTTTCTATTCATATTTATTTATCTTTCAACATGTTTTCATTCAATCTTGCTATGATTTCTGTTAATTGCATGACATCTATGAGTAGCTAAATCTATTGTTAGTGATAGTATGTGATTTCTTAGCGAAGGGTTAATAATTATGCTGATGGCGGTAAAGCGAATCAGACTTTGAGTTATTGCTTTACTTCTTTGATCTATCTAAGCCCTCTATCTTCGTAGTGTTGAATAATAACGGAACACATTGGACAATTCATGATCAAAGATCTCTATGCAAAACGATCGGGTACTTCATAATTATTAACCCTTCGCTAAGAAATCACATACTATCACCAATGAGAAGTTTAGCTACTCATAGTTGTCATGCAATCAACAGAAATCATACCACGAATGAATGAAAACATGATGAAAGATATATAATATAAATAGAAAAAACTGTAAGATACAATGTTACCGAAGGTTGTCAATCTCCGAAGAATCGCGATCTTACAAGCTCCAAACTGCTAAGAAAAAGTATGTCATAAGCTAAGAACCCCCAGAACAGGCTTTGGGAAATTCCTACCTAAAACTACAGAGAAAGGTGAGAGAAAAGGTCAGGAAAAGTATGAAAAACGGAGAAAACTGAGCAACTATATATAGGCTTTCGAATTGTGTGGGGCGAAGGGCCCCACACACCGGGCGATTCGCCCGGGAGTGTTTATCGGCCAAGAACACGTTTTCGACGTGTTTTTGGATTTCTTCCCCTTTTCGGACTCGGTTTCTGCCTTCTAGTGACCTTCTAGCCTCCAGATTCGGTCCCTAGACTTCAAATCCTATCCGAAATCTTTCCGATACTCCAATTAGGCTTCGGGAACACCAATTCCTTGTCTACTTCAATATATTTGCCCGGAAAACCTCGTTTTCAACCAAAACCTGTAAAATAAAAACTAAAGGGAAACGTGACACTATTCTAATAAAATGCACTAAAATATAGCTAAATTAACATAGAGGATAGCTAAAATAGGTGAAAAAGACTCAAATGAAATTGTAAAATACACATTCATCAAACTCCGCAAACCGAACCTTTGCTTGTCCTCAAGCTACTAAGCTAGACTCTAATGCAAAAAGCAATGCAACACAAAAAATGGAGTCTCATGCCAAATGAAATGAACTAATCTACTGAATCTATCAAAAAACATATGAACAAGAACCATATAAATCAAAACATGAATATAGGTTGAAGAATGCCTCGATTGACTCATACACATCCACATAAGCACTTATGTTAAGACAAGATAGTCTCTCGTAACATTCTCTACCTGGACCTAGTCAGTGACGACGTAATGAAACATGTTAAGATACGGATGGTTGTCCCGGACTTATGAAACTGAGGACTTACTGCTGTTCACCAAGTTAAGACTTCTCCTCAAAGAGGTCGAACCAATACTGGCTCTCATCAAACGAAGGAGGGTTCCCTATAAAAGATAACACTCCCCTATTCTACCCATCTCTCAAGCAAAGCCTTAAGCTTTTCACTACTTCCTGAATGGCAGGACGAGGGTGGTCTAGAACAGATGACACTCAAAAACAAAAGAAAAGATAGAAAATTACAACACGATTACGAACATTACAAGAATTGGTAAATGAGACACAACACTTTGCTAAACTGCTATCTGGCTTTCTTTTTTTGGACCCTTCTTTGCTTTTTTGGGGTCTTTTCTCTTTTTTTCTTTTCCAGTTTCTTTTCTTTTTTTCCTGGAAATTTTTCTTTTTTTTTTCTCTTTTTTTTCGATTTTTTAAGCCAGCAGTAGCACAACGAAAAAGAAATAAAATGACTCACAAACGACTTCCCCAAACCTAACCTATTCGAAAGAATAGATTGGAGTACAAAATTTACGAGAAAGGAAAAATAAACTCACAACACAAAATTGAAAACGAAAAACAAGTCTAAAGATAGCGTAACCCCCTCCCCAAACCTATTCGGAAGAATAGGTTGCAAACAAAGGATCACACAACCTCACACTACCTCCTTCCTAGGCATTTATCAATCTCAAAGCAAGGTGAAGACTTGTTGCCTCTTAGGTACATAATTACTCGGGAAAACAACCATAAGACCCTAACATGCATCATCCTATTATAAAGGCATTCGTGAAACGCAGTAGAGAAAACACCACTAAGTGATGTCGAGACTACCAAGCTTAACTATGTGCAATACATAAATGTGACAACCCAAGCGAGAAAAACCTCAAACAAATTCATAGAGATGAAGCATATGATTAATGGCATAATTAGTTGATCTACCCAATAAAAAAGTTCAAAAAATTTGACAATAAACTCCATATAAAACATGCAAGACTATCCTAGGATGAATGTAGTGAATGCAACCTAAAAACTAAGAAAGCGGTAAACGTGCAAATTCAAATGCAAACAAAAGGTTTCACGAGTAATCATAAGCAAAACAAGTATACGAATACCCAGCGATAACCCCCCCCAAACCTGAACGTCGTCGCTCGTTCCGAACGTCGAAAGTGGATTTAAGGTGAGAGCTAAACTTGTACCTGTAACTATAGTACTCAAAGAAACTCGTGAGAAACCAAAAACATACGAAAATATAAAATAAAACACAATGATATGCATGCAATAAAGCGGTAAAAAAGCGATAAAAACTCTGGGTTGCCTCCCAGATAGCGCCATTGTTTATAGTCTTTGACTCGACTTCTTCTTGCGCCTAGCTCTTCTTCTTGAGGGTACTAGACTTCCCCTTCATGGATCTTCTCCTCATGCCACGAACCTGTGAATAAGAATGAACATAGACAGCAAGACCACAGTAGTTAATAGTGTGAGAAGTGTCAAGTGGATCAGATATGGCTCGCAATACATGTCGCTTTCCATCCACCTCAATGGTGCAAGTCCTTCGGTAGATGTCTATCACTGAGCGTAGCTTAGTCAAGAACGTTCTCCCCAAGAGAACGACATCCCCCATCCCAGGTTGAGACGCCGGCAGAACTACAAAATTGGTGTACACAGAAGTTTCACCAATCTTGACCAATACATTCTTCACAACGCCCTCGGGTCTCACAAAGGATCCATCTGCCAATTGCACAATAGCCTTATGCTCAGATAGTTTTCCAAGGCTACTCTTCTCGAACACATTCATAGGGAGCACATTTGAGTAGGATCCCGTGTCTAGTGTGGCACGGACATCTTCAAGCTCACCAATCCCGACCTTAACATCGAAGCTTTGAGGGAGTGCCTCGGGATCCTCTTGCTCCTCTTCACTCTCGTCTGAACCAAGGTCCTTCTCTTCTTCCTTGGTCAGTGGAGGTTCTTCCTTCTTTCAACACTCGCACTTAGCAACCTTCTTGATGGTGATTTTGACAGGTAGATCACCCACCAAGGTAATGGACATCGACTTCTCAGTGTTGCTAGGCAGTTTGCCTTGCTCCCTACTTGCTCCTTGGTCGATCAACTCTTGCATCTTTTGATGGGCAAGTCTAGTGCTCTCTTCCAACATATCAAGCCTTGCCCTAGTCTTCTCGGAATCTTCTTCATAACGTTTGAGAAAACTTTGGGTGTGATCAACCATCTTTTGCAAGTTCTCCATCAGTTGAGCCGACTTCGACTTCGGTTGCTCTTTTGGAGCGGGGTTTTCGCAGTGATCGTTACCATAGTTAAGCCTACTACAGTCTTGGTTAGGGCCATAAGTTTGGCTAGCCGGTGCATATCCTTGATTGTTTCGGAACCTTCTTCTCCAAAATCCACCTCGAGGATTCCTACCATCTTGTCCGTAGCTAGCTTCTTGAGTACCAAACTCCGTAGCAAAGGCTTCCTCTCCGCCTCCTTGAACCCAGTTGCCATCATCATATGCGAGCTCCGATCTACACATATGAGCTCCATGCTCATAGTTCTTGCATATTCGGCAAACTTCATTCGACACAGCTGTTCCAGTGGCGCTCTTGAGGACTTGTTTCAATTCGTTGGTAAAGCACTCGAATTGATCCCCATTCCCCCTACACATAGGGGCTTCTTGAGTAGGTGGAGCTTCAGGTCCACGTCTCCTAACCATTGCCCTTGGGTCCTTGAACTGTGATCCCTTAGCAAGCCTTTCGAAAACCGCCCAGACGGCTTCTGCAGTTTCCTCCCAAATATTGCCTCGGCATTGGAAGTCCACCACTTGTTGGTTCTAGAAGGTTAGTCCATGGTAGAAGTGCTGGACTAGATCAGAAAGTTCAAAACCATGGTGAGGGCACTTGTTCATGAGGTCTTGGAACCTCTCAAACGCTGTAACACCCCGTTTTTTTAATTATTTAATTATTTATTTAATTATTATTTTTTATTATTTAATTATTTATTTTAGTTAATTAATTATCAGAGTAAATTATTTATTCGATAATTAGTTAATTAATTTCGCGTAAGTTAGATCGTTTTCGTTTCGTTTGGATCGAGCTGGACTTTCTGATCTGTTTAGCCTTGCTTATTGGCCCAATTTTTGAGCCCAGTCAAAGGCCCATTGATCGGCCCAATTCTAACCTAACCCTAAACCTAGCCTGCCCCTTTCTCTCATTCTCCATCAGCCGTAAAGCACACAAAAGATAAGAAAGAAAAGAAAAGTTAGAGAGAAAAGAAAAGAGAAAGAAAAAAGGGAAGAGAGTTCTGTCGCTGTTGCTGCCGCGCGTTGCCTGTCGTCGCCGCCTCCTCCGGTCTGTCCGCCGTCCGCCGCGTTCGTCTGTTGCTGCCGTGCCGTCCGGTCCAGTCGCCGCCGCCTTGCTCTGTTCGTTCGATCGGCTCTATTCCTTGTCGAACGATCGATCGACGCCGCCGTCTCGCGCCGCCGCTCTGTTCCCGTTCACCGCCGCGATTGCCTTGTCCCGGCCGATTCTCACCGCCGCTCGCTTCTGTTTGTCCGTCGTTCACCGCCGCGTCGCCAGTACGCCGCGCCTGATCTGTCGCCGTCGGTCTGCCCGTCTGTCTCTCGCCGCCTGACCGATTCGTCGCCGCCGTTCGATCGATTCCGTCCGCCGCCGGTTCTTACTGTTTCGATCGTTAAGCTTCGTTCGTTCCGTTCTTTCTGATTCGATTTCGGACTTCGTTGAATCTGGATTTAATTTAGTTTCGTTTATCTTTGATTCGCAGCCTTGATTTCTTTTCCGTTCAAATCGAAGGTAATCTCGTTTTCCTTTTCGGTGCTTTCGATTTACTGATTTACTGTTCGAGGCTCGTATTCTGTTTTGGACTTTATTACCCTTGGACTGTTTTGCCCTTGATCGATCTGACCTTGTTAATTATTTCGACCGAGAACCGGGACTTAGGTTGTTAGTGTAGTTACTGTTTGGCTGGACTTGTGAACTTTTGACCTCGTATGTTGACTTTGTTTTCCTGTTTGACCTCGAAAGGACTTTTGGACCTTGTTGTTACTGTTTTGGAACTTTGTGGACTGATTTGGGAAACCTAAAAACCTAAAGGACCTTTTTGCAGTTTTACCTTTGACTGTAGTTGACTGACAGTAAGCTTTTATCGTAAACCTTTTTGTTTTGAGAAGACTGTTAAGTGTTGGAGCTTCTGGTTTGTTTGTACTATCTGTTTTGAAAAGGGTTATTTGGCAATTTACCACTGAGGGTATTTTGGTAATTTCTAGAATCTGAAAACCGAAAGAGTATCTGAAAATATTTCAAACTTAGTTTCTGTTTTTGTAAGTTAGTATTGACTTGACTTGCTAGCCTAGTTGGTTAGGTCCTTGCTTGACTAACTTAGAGGTCCCGAGTTCGAACCCCGTCTTTACCAATTTCTTTTTCAACCTTTTTCCTTCCGTCCGTTCGACTTCTAAAGTGTGTTTAGTACTTTCTTGTTAGGTTCTCCTTTGTTCGTTAACCCGTAAAAGCTCGTTTCTCATTGAAGGTCTTTGCTCGCAAATTAAGGTGAGTGTTCACCCCTAAACCTATTATTTGCGAAAACTGGAAGGCTATGTGACTGTTTGTACCTATTACTGTATACTGTTTACTGTATGCTTCCGCGTAAAAGTATAAGTCCTAAATATGACTTTTATATTTCTGTTTATTGCTACTCTGTTCTATACTGACCTTTCTGCAGGAACACCTCTCGGTGTTAATTATTTGTATCTGTTGTTCTGTATCTGTTCTGTTTCTGTGTGACCGGTCGATTAGGTTATGATTAGGTAGGCTTGGGTAGTAGAGGACTATCGGGTTTGCTTGATTGTGGCCTAGTCTATTCCCTTTTAGGCGCGAGGCAGAAGTCGCTGAGGTCTATTAGGGTCGTAGGAGCAATAAGGCGGGCTGCACCAACGGTCTACAACGTATCTGTTCTGTTAATCTGTTATATGTGTTCTGTTCTGTTTGCTCGTTTTTCTGAAAAGGATTTTGATTTCAAAACTGTTTACTTTCTGTTTTAACTTAGAACCTCACTGAGATCCTTTATCTCACACTCTTTTGTTTTTTCAAAATTCCTTCCTTCCAGATGCTGCCGAGGATGTGCGTGACTAGGATGCCAGCGACTGAGAGAAGGGTCTGGGGTGTCACGGGTTTCTTTCAAAATAAGAAGATAAACTTTTACTGTCTTCATTCGTTGTTTCATTCGAACTTGAGTTGTCATTGGTTATTGTTTATTTCTGTTAGCGTCAAAGATTATTTTGGCATTTATTGCCGACCGTTGCTATTAAAGTATTTTTCGATTTTCCTTTTTCAAGAAATTATTTTGTTTTCAAAACCGGTACCGTTACAGTTGGTATCAGAGCTTGAGTTCAAACTCGAGCTTGCTAGGATAGTATCTTTTGACCTTTGGGGTGTGTGTGAGGGTCCGAGTCGCTGGTTAGGTCTTGTGTTTTCTGTTGCTTTTCTGATTCGAGTCTTACGTACTAACCTTGAACCGTTTCTTCACCTTCTCTGTTCTGTTTCTGACGACCTCTGATTCGTTCTGAAACTGTTGACCTTCCGTGGTTGTTTTGATTCTGACGTAGTTATTAATTACGCGTGTGCTTACAGATAGGTATGAGTTCTGAGAAGAAGGTTATTCGTTATCGCCTAATCGAAGGAGAGTTTAACCCGTATACCTCCATTCCTGTTGTTGGCGTTTACCCTGTATTCGTGATGGATAGGGTCGTACGTGAACGTGATCACTACTGGCTGGAGAACTTTAAGCTTCGAGATGAGATAGCCACGAAGGAAGCGGAGATCGGATTTCTTAAGACGGCTTTACGCGCCGCAAAGGAGCACTCTGGTTTTGTTTCGTTAACAGTGTCCAACGTTGGCATTAGGATTCGCAGGAGGAAGGCTCGGAGGACGTTCCCCGAGGGTTGCGGACCATCCCGTAGAGGAAAGAGTGAAGACGAAGAAGAATCCGAAGAAGATCCCGAGGAGGACTCTCTGAGGAAGAAGGAGGAGATGCTCACGTGCCCGAACAACGTTCCGAGGATGATAACAAGGACGCGTATTAAGATAGATGCCTTTTCGAGCTCGTACCGAACTTCTTTGTTTTTGCCAAGCGAGTTTCTTTTAGTTCAGCCGACTGAGACTGTTTATGCTTTTCCGTTTACTTGACTCTGTGGTTTTCTGTTTTCCTCGCTAAGACGAGTAGAGATCGTTTTTCTTTTGTTTTATTGCATGCTTGGCTGTTTTGAGACTTCGTTATTTTCTTATTTTTGCGTTTTATTTTCAAGTTCAAGGCATGTTTTCTTCTTCACTGCTCAGTTTATACCTGTTATAGAAGATTAAGTACTGGCCTTAGTTCTTTGTTTTCTGCTCTTTTCTAAGTTAGCGATTCGGGGTTGTTAAAGCAACTGCTAAGTAGTGCCCTTTGTTAGAATGAGTCGTAGAAAAACTCGTGGTGCCAGCAGCAATGGAAGTGGAGACGATTAGCATGCTGAAAATGGAGACCAAGTGGACCGTATCATCGCTGCTTTGGGGAATTTCAGCGAAACCATTCGCCGAGCTGGAGCACCAACACCACCTGTTCAGCCAGCTCCTCCGCCACCACCACCGATCCAGACCATCGATCAAGCTGCGGAACGATTCACTCGATTCCATCCTGAGAGGTTCGAGGGAACACCAGATGCCCGTAAGGCTGAGCTCTGGATCGAAGGTATGGAGAACTTATTCTCGATCCTGCACTATCCGGACGAGAGGAAGATCGAGCTTGCTGCTTTCCAGTTCGTGGGAGCCGCCAGGAACTGGTGGAGAACTGTGAATGCAAGATGGAGGCAAGAGGGAGTTGCTCGTACCTGGGAGAATTTCACCAAGGACTTCATGGACAAGTACGTGCCTCGCCTGGTTCGCGAGAACCGGAGAGATGAATTTCAAGCTTTGGTGCAAGGGAACATGGATGTTGCCGACTATGACTCGGAGTTTACCCGGTTACTGAAGTACGTGCCGCATTTCCAGGATGATGAACGAGAGAAGGTTCGTCACTTTGTGAAGGGACTCAACTCTGAGATCCGGTACAGTCTATTTGGGACCAATATGCCTACCTATCTCAAGGCTGTCGAACTCGCCTCCGAGGTAGAGAGTGGTCTCAAGGAGATTAAGATGGCTGATAAGCCATACTCGAGCAAGAGGAACTACTCTAGTTCTTCTGGGAGCCATGGAGGAGGAAGCCAATCCGGTTATAAGAGGGAAAATCGAGGAGGATATCAATCGGGATATCAGGCACCGCCGGCGAAGTATTCCCGTACTCAGCATGACAACCGTTCTCGCAACACTACTGGAGGGTCTGGGCAGTCATCCCAGGCAAGGACGAACTGCAACTACTGTGGAAGAGTCAACCACGATGAGCACAACTGCTGGAAAAGACAGGGCTTATGCTTGGCTTGTGGGAGTAAGGATCACAAGATTAGCCACTGTCCGAACCGTCATGCCATTGTCAAGGGAGGAAGGCCAGGAGACTATGCTCCGAGAAATGATGGAAAGGGTACTATGGCGAAGCCCCGAGTTTTCAGCATAGGCGGTCATGAAGTTCCTGACACCGCAAATGTGGTTGAAGGTACGCTACTGATCGCTCAAACTTCTTCTAAAGCTTTATTTGATCCTGGTGCTACGCATTCATTTATTGCTGAAGTATTTGCTGAATCACTCGTTTTACCATACAAAGTATTACCCTACGCTTTAGAAGTATGTACGCCTTTGGGAGCTAGTCTAATCACTAAGAAGTTCGTCGAGCGATGTGAGATTTCCATCCTAGGAAGAACTTTCCCTGCTGACCTTATATTTCTACCTCTATCAACCTACGATGTTATTCTGGGTATGGATTGGCTGTCCGAGCACTACGCGCAACTGGATTGTCGAACCAAGGCTATATCCCTGGGAAAACCTGGAGAGGAGAAAGTCGTATGGAAAGGAGATAAGAGAAAGGATGAGAAGTTTCTACTGTCTGCCATGGAAGCTAGGAGGCTGTACGTGAAGGGTGCTACCTGCTTTTTGGCGTATCTGATCAATAAACCCAAAGATCAGCCAAAAATCGAGGAAGTCAGGGTGGTTAAGGAGTTCAAGGGTGTTTTCCTTGAGAAGCTGGATTCCGTACCCCCTGAACGAGAAGTGGAGTTTAGCATTGATCTGGTACCTGGCACTGCACCAATTTCGAAGTCACCGTATAGGATGGCACCTGCTGAGCTTAAGGAGCTAAAGACTCAACTGCAAGATCTGGTGGATAACGGTTTTGTGAGACCTAGTTCGTCACCTTGGGGATCACCGGTTTTGTTCGTAAAGAAGAAGGATGGTACTATGAGGATGTGCATCGACTATCGAGGCCTGAATCAAGTCACTGTCAAGAACAAGTACCCCCTGCCCCGTATTGAGGAACTTTTCGATCAGTTGGAAGGTTCGAAGGTTTACTCAAAGCTTGATCTGCGACAAGGCTATTATCAAGTTAGGGTAAGGGAAGAAGACATACCTAAGACTGCCCTAAACTCGAGGTATGGTCATTACGAGTTCGTAGTGATGCCGTTTGGCCTTATGAATGCCCCGGCTGTGTTCATGGATTTAATGCACCGAGTTTTTCAACCGTATCTGGATCAGTTTGTTGTTGTTTTCATCGATGACATTCTCGTTTACTCGAAATCCGAAGAGGATCATGAGAAACATCTTCGGATTGTCTTGGAAACTCTTCAGAACAACAAATTGTATGCCAAATTCAGCAAGTGTGAATTTTGGCTAGATAAAGTAGCCTTTTTAGGGCACATTATCTCTGGAGAAGGTTTGGAGGTTGACCCATCGAAGATTGAGTCGATAGTCAATTGGAAGAGACCTGAATCCGTCACTGAGGTGAGGAGTTTTCTTGGTCTGGCTGGTTACTATCGCCGTTTTGTGAAGGATTATTCGAAGATAGCTGGACCCTTGTCCTCTTTAACAGGGAAAAATCCCAAGTTCGTATGGAGTGACAAGTGTGAGGAAAGCTTCGAGGAGCTGAAGAAGAGGCTAACCACCGCCCCTATACTAGGTCTTCCCGAGGGAACCAACGACTTTATAGTCTACACGGATGCTTCAAAGGAAGGTTTGGGTTGTGTACTGATGCAACGAGAAAACGTGATCGCATATGCTTCGAGAAAACTGAAGCCATATGAAAGAAATTACCCAACCCATGACCTTGAGCTAGCTGCTATAGTCTTTGCGTTGGGAAAGTGGAGACACTATCTTTATGGCCCTGAGTTCACTATCCTCACGGATCATAAGAGCTTGAAGTATGTGTTTACTCAAAAGGAGTTGAACATGAGACAACGACGATGGATGGAATTTCTGGGCGATTACACTTGTACCATTCGATACCATCCTGGTAAGGCCAATGTGGTCGCTGATGCTTTAAGTCGTAGGGTACACGTGTCAAATCTCGAAGTATCCAAATTGTCGTGTATGTTCGCCAATATCACTTTGAGGTATGAGTTGGCAGGAAAGATTCTTGAGGCTCAAGAGCATGATGAAGAGCTTCAAGTTATCAAGGCACATATTACTGAGCCTCGAAATGCGAAATTCTCTATTGATGAGGATGGAGCCCTAAGGTTTCAAGGTAGATTGTGTGTGCCTTCTGATGAAGAGCTTAGACGACTAATTTTGGAGGAATCTCATAAGTCTAAGTATTCGATGCATCCTGGAGGAAACAAGATGTACGAGGATTTGAAGAAGGTTTACTGGTGGACCCATATGAAACGAGATGTTGCACAGTTTGTGCAAAGTTGTTTGGTCTGCCAGCAAGTGAAGGCCGAGCACCAGAAACCGGGAGGTTTACTACAACCGCTTGAGATTCCACAGTGGAAGTGGGAGATGATCACTATGGATTTTGTGACTGGCCTACCGGTAGCTAGGGGTGGTTTTGATAGTGTCTGGGTTATTGTCGATAGGTTGACAAAATCGGCACATTTTCTACCTGTTAAAACCACCTACACATTCGAGAAGTTAGCCGAAGTCTATCGCGATGAGATAATTAGGCTTCATGGCACTCCAGTGAGAATTGTCTCTGATAGAGATCCGAAGTTTGTCTCGAGATTTTGGAAGCAAGTACATGAAGGCTTAGGTACTAAGTTGAATTTTAGTACCGCAACACATCCGCAGACAGATGGTCAATCCGAAAGGACCATTCAAACTTTAGAAGATCTTCTGAGATTGTGTGTACTAGATCACCAAGGAAGCTGGGCACAACATTTGCCATTGGTGGAGTATGCTTATAACAACAGTTATCAAGCATCGATTAGTATGGCACCGTTTGAGGCTCTGTATGGTCGGAAGTGTAGATCACCACTGTATTGGGATTTGGAGGACCGAGTTTCTACACCAGTATCTGGAGAGAGAACTCTCAATGAGATGATACAAGAAACCTTGGAAAAGGTTAGACTTATCCGAGATCGATTGAGAACCGCTCAAAGTCGACAGAAAAGTTACGCCGATAATCGTAGGCGAGATCTGGAGTTTGAAGTTGGTGACTTTGTCTTTCTCAAGCTATCCCCGAGAAAGGGAA
Organism: Plantago ovata; assembly: GCA_028274465.1. Lineage (NCBI taxonomy): Eukaryota > Viridiplantae > Streptophyta > Magnoliopsida > Lamiales > Plantaginaceae > Plantago > Plantago ovata. The sequence continues at coordinate 46,361,903 of CM051456.1, read as the reverse complement.
TTGTTCGTATGGGTCGTCGAGCTAAACTGAACCCCCGATATGTGGGTCCATACGAGATCATTGAGAGAGTTGGCATTGTAGCTTATCGGTTGCAACTGCCCACTACTATTACTGGAATTCATAATGTGTTCCATGTATCTCAACTGAAGAAGTATTATCCGGATCCATCACACGTGATTCAACCCGAGGAAGTGACCATTGAGGAGGATTTGTCTTATGTGGAGCAACCGGTTCGTATTCTTGACCAGAAGGTACAACAGCTCCGTAATAGGCAAATCAAGCAAGTAAAGGTTCTGTGGAGAAATCATCAGTATGAGGAGGCAACCTGGGAAAGCTAGGATGACATGCGCCGGCAGTATCCCGAGCTCTTCAACTTTTCAGGTGCGAATTTGGGGACCAAATTCTTTTAAGGGGGGAAGAGTGTAACACCCCGTTTTTTTTAATTATTTAATTATTTATTTAATTATTATTTTTTTATTATTTAATTATTTATTTTAGTTAATTAATTATCAGAGTAAATTATTTATTCGATAATTAGATAATTAATTTCGCGTAAGTTAGATCGTTTCGTTTCGTTTGGATCGAGCTGGACTTTCTGATCTGTTTAGCTTTGCTTATTGGCCCAATTTTTGAGCCCAGTCAAAGGCCCATTGACCGGCCCAATTCTAACCTGTTCGGTCGATCGGCTCTATTCCTTGTCGAACAATCGATCGACGCCGCCGTCCCGCTCCGTCTGTTTCGCGCCGCCGCTCTGTTCCCGTTCGCCACCGCGATTGCCTTGTCCCGGCCGATTCTCGCCGCCGCTCGCTTCTGTTTGTCCGTCGTTCGCCGCCGCGTCGCCCATACGCCGCGCCTGATCTGCCGCCGCTTCTGTCGCCGTCGGTCTGTCCGTCTGTCTCTCGTCGCCTGACCGATTCGCCGCCGCCGTTCGATCGATTCCGTCCGCCGCCGGTTCTTACTGTTTCGATCGGTAAGCTTCGTTCGTTCCGTTCTTTCTGATTCGATTTCGGACTTCGTTGAATCTGGATTTAATTTAGTTTCGTTTATCTTTGATTTGCAGCCTTGATTTCTTTTCCGTTCGAATCGAAGGTAATCTCATTTTCCTTTTCGGTGCTTTCGATTTACTGATTTACTATTCGAGGCTCGTATTCTGTTTTGGACTTTATTACCCTTGGACTGTTTTGCCCTTGATCGATCTGACCTTGTTAATTATTTCGAACCGAGAACCGGGACTTAGGTTGTTAGTGTAGTTACTGTTTGGCTGGACTTGTGAACTTTTGACCTCGTATGTTGACTTTGTTTTCCTGTTTGACCTCGAAAGGACTTTTGGACCTTGTTGTTACTGTTTTGGAACTTTGTGGACTGATTTGGGAAACCTAAAAACTTAAAGGACCTTTTTGCAGTTTTACCTTTAACCGTAGTTGACTGACAGTAAGCTTTTATCGTAAACCTTTTTGTTTTGAGAAGACTGTTAAGTGTTGGAGCTTCTGGTTTGTTTGTACTATCTGTTTTGAAAAGGGTTATTTTGCAATTTACCACTGAGGGTATTTTGGTAATTTCCAGAATCTGAAAACCGAAAGAGTTTCTGAAAATATTTCAAACTTAGTTTCTGTTTTTGTAAGTTAGTATTGACTTGACTTGCTAGCCTAGTTGGTTAGGTCCTTGCTTGACTAACTTAGAGGTCCCGAGTTTGAACCCCGTCTTTACCAATTCCATTTTCAACATTTTTCCTTCCGTCCGTTCGACTTCTAAAGTGTGTTTAGTACTTTCTTGTTAGGTTCTCCTTTGTTCGTTAACCCGTAAAAGCTCGTTTCTCATTGAAGGTCTTTGCTCGCAAGTTAAGGTGAGTGTTCACCCCTAAACCTATTATTTGCGAAAACTAGAAGGCTATGTGACTGTTTGTACCTATTATATACTGTTTACTGTATGCTTCCGCGTAAAAGTATAAGTCCTAAGTATGACTTTTATATTTCTGTTTATTGCTACTCTGTTCTGTACTGACCTTTCTGCAGGAACACCTCTCGGTGTTAATTATTTGTATCTGTTGTTCTGTATCTGTTCTGTTTCTGTGTGACCGGTCGATTAGGTTATGATTAGGTAGGCTTGGGTAGTAGAGGACTATCGGGTTTGCTTGATTGTGGCCTAGTCTATTCCCTTTTAGGCGCGAGGCAGAAGTCGCTGAGGTCTATTAGGGTCGTATGATCTGTTTCCCCAAAGTACACGGGGGTTTCTGTTTCTGTCCGGAGTTGTGCACCCTCTGGAGGGAGTTATAAGGGCATTCTGGGAGTAGGAGCAATAAGGCGGGCTGCACCAACGGTCTACAACGTATCTGTTCTGTTAATCTGTTATATGTGTTCTGTTCTGTTTGCTCGTTTTTCTGAAAAGGATTTTGATTTCAAAACTGTTTACTTTCTGTTTTAACTTAGAACCTCACTGAGATCCTTTATCTCACACTCTTTTGTTTTTTCAAAATTCCTTCCTTCCAGATGCTGCCGAGGATGTGCGTGACTAGGATGCCAGCGACTGAGAGAAGGGTCTGGGGTGTCACGGGTTTCTTTTCAAAATAAGAAGATAAACTTTTACTGTCTTCATTCGTTGTTTCATTCGAACTTGAGTTGTCATTGGTTATTGTTTATTTCTGTTAGCGTCAAAGATTATTTTGGCATTTATTGCCGACCGTTGCTATTAAAGTATTTTTCGATTTTCCTTTTTCAAGAAATTATTTTGTTTTCAAAACCGGTACCGTTACAAACGCGGTGTAGATGGTCTCATCATAGCCCTGTTTGAATCTAGTGATTTGCGCCTTAAGCGCGGTAGTCAAGGTGTGAGGGAAGTATTTTTCCATGAAAGCTGAAAAAACCTTCTCCCAAGTGTCCAGCGAGCCTGCTGGTAGAGAACTCAACCATGACTTGGCGACACGTCCAGCGAGCCTGCTGGTAGAGAACTCAACCATGACTTGGCTCTGTCGCCAAGTCCCATAGAAAAAACCTTCATCCTCAACTCATCTGTTGTTATTTCAGCTCCGGGTCGTGGGAGTTGGTTGACGAAATCATCGATATCGTGCAAGTACCCCATCACATCTTCCCTTGCTAAGCCATAGAACCTCGGAAGTTGTTGGAATGCGTGGTTCTTGATTTCCAGATCTCGAGTTGCAGACGAAAGAACAATCGTCGGTCCCCTCATACGATCCTTGGAGGGTTGAACCCATGCTTTCAGTGGTCTAGCTTCTGCCATTCCGTCGATTTCCTTGAAAAGACTGTGTAGAGATTCAGAGAAATCGGTATCCTCTATTTCCTCTAGTTCACGCCCTTGAAGTAGTCGCCTTCTTTGGTGGTAGACTCTGTCGATCTCAGCAATTGAATCAGCAAGCGGTGTTCCTCTAGATCGTGTATGTGGCATACACTATCTGTAACAAACTAGGAAAGGAGTATCAGAGAGAGATTAAAAAGGAAAACTAAAAAATACTAGAACTAGGAATTGAATGCTGAAAATATAAGCAAATTAAACAGAAAAAAGGAGTATAGTCCCCGGCAACGGCGCCAATTTGATGAAACGGTTTGTCAGACTCGATTAATCAAATAAATTTGTATTTAGCCAAAGGCAATTCACAACTACAACGAAAACCGTAGTGTAGCAGTAGAATAACCTCGAGTGTCGATCTCTAAGGACTATAACTAGCTTTATCTAATTTAACTTGAGAATATAAAACAGCAGACGACTTAGCAAAGGTTTTTCTTAACAGATAATGGAGATTGGTGATAGTATGGTCATTCAAAGCATAGCAGGTTAATAATCATGCATAAATTCCCCGGTTTTGCATAGAGATCTTTGATCAATGAGTTGTCCAGTTGTAATTATTCAACACTACGAAGATATAGATTAGATAGATCAAAAGATCAATGAATTGTCCAATTGTGTTCATTAACTATTCAACAATACGAAGATAGAGATTTAGATAGATCAAAGAAATAAAGCAATAACTCTAGGTATAATGCACGATATAGCCATTAGCATAATTATTAACCCTTCGCTAAGAAATCACATACTATCACCAATGAGAAGTTTAGCTACTCATAGTTGTCAAGCAATCAACAGAAATCATACCACAAATGAATGAAAACATGATGAAAGATATATAAATATAAATAGAAAAAACTGTAAGATACAATTTACCGAAGGTTGTCAATCTCCGAAGAATCGCGATCTTACAAGCTCCAAACTGCTAAGAAAAAGTATCTCCTAAGCTAAGAACCCCAGAACAGGCTCTGGGAAATTCCTACCTAAAACTACAGAGAAAGGTGAGAGACAAGGTCTGGAAAAGTATGAAAAACGGAGAAAACTGAGCAACTATATATAAGCTTTCGAATTGTGTGGGGCGAAGGGCCCCATACACTGGGCGATTCGCCTAGTGTGGGGCGATTCGCCCCATGACGGGAGTGTTTTCCGGCCCAGAACGCGTTTTCGACGCGTTTTTGGATTTCTTCCCCTTTTCGGACTCGGTTTCTGCCTTCTAGTGACCTTCTAGCCTCCAGATTCGGTCCCTAGACTTCAAATCCTATCCGGAATCTTTTAGATACTCCAATTAGGCTTCTGGAACAACAATTCCTTGTCTACTTCAATATATTTGCCCGGAAAACCTCGTTTTTCAACCAAAACCTGGAAAATAAAAACTAAAGGGAAACGTGACACTATTCTAATAAAATGCACTAAAATATAGCTAAATTAACATAGAGGATACCTAAAATAGGTGAAAAAGACTCAAATGAAAGTGTAAAATACACATTCATCACTAACCCAACAACTATGAACAGGTTCCATACAAAACATTACCAGTTGATATGTTGAAACGCGCCTCTATTGTTTATACATATACATCCCCACACACATGCACTAAGTTAAATAAAGGAGTCCTTGAGACATCTCTAATCTGGACCCAAGTCATTGACGACTATTATGGACAACTCACACAAATCAAAGGACTTACTCTATTCACCAAATAACAAACATAGACCACTTCCTGAATGGTAAAACGAGGGTGGTCAGGAGCAAACAATATAAACAAAAGATCAAGGATGCTCACACAAGAGAAGACTAAGACAAACGAAGGAAAGAAACATAACAAGCTGTTGGACCCCATAAGGCTTTTGTGGGTCTTTTATTCTTTCTTTTCTTTTCTTTTCTTTTTTTTAAACCTATTGGTTGCTTTTTAGCATACACTGTTTTGGTTGCTGTAAGGATTGCGAATCCGTGGAGGTGACACAAAGTTCCTAAAAACCTGAATGACATACCACAGCATGGTGTGTACTGCACGACCTCATCACAACCACGTTGTCATGCCCTATACCGGACCAACAAGGGAGATAACAACGATCCACAATAATGATTTGACAACCGTATGCTTAGAATTTTCATTTTTTTTTAAACAAAAATAGCAGCAACAATAACATCACATTACATAACATTGACAATTCCTTACATGCTCCTTTATAGAAATCGTGTAGTTTGCAAATAAGGTAAATGCCATGACGCCTTATCATATTCATGCTAAAAACAGTTATCCATAGGCCTTTCGTGAACCGCAATTAGGGAATAGCACACCTATGTGCAATGTTGTGTTCTTAGAATACTAAATTTAACAAGGTATGCAAGTGGATGTAACATACCAATAGTCTGTTTCCTTGCGAATTTCAAACTACAACCAATCACATATTGCATGGAAAACGTTCACTGATATCGAATGAACTTAATAAAAATTCCTAAAACTTGGCAAAAAGACTTCGACTAAATAAAACATGATATGCGTGCGACACGATAACCAAACAACACACAACTAGAACTAAAATATCACACACAAACAAATCATCTCTATTTCCCCTCCCCCAAACATAAAAATGAGCTAGTTCCTAGCACATTAAAGATTAAGAAAAAAATAGAGATGAGAATTTACTGGCCTGGTCATTGAAGTATCCATATCCAAGCAAACCATAGGCACAATTAGCAGTAACCATCCTCTTCCAAACATCTTGTTCCTACTTAACGTCAAAATCTCAAAGCAACATTAGTCAAATACTAGCTAGTCTCTTTGAGAGACTAATTTGAATGCAAATATTAATGAAAATGCTCATGGTTGAAGTGCTAATGGTGCTTACGGTGTTTTTCTTTTTATATTTTTTCATTTTTTTTTCATTTTTTTTTATAAAACAGATCCGGGCCACACCTCCAGTAGCTTAGGCTTCTTGAGACTTTTGGCCGCATCAATGCGGCTACACTAGGCGCCTTGGTGTGGTGGCGATTCGAGAGCAATGCGGACAACTCAAGTAGTTTTTTTTTTTAATAATGAAACTAAACTTACACAAAACTAACATGGAGAGCTTTCAAATAACATCAAAACAAAGCTTAATGTTTTTCTTAAACACTCCAACCTATACCTGCAAAACAAGAAAAATAACACTATACTAATATAGATAAAGCCCACCAATTAGCAACATTACATAACTCCCCCAAATATGATTTCTGCAAACACTAAGATTAGTTATATAAAAATCAAACAAAGTAAAAAAGAGTTAAGAAGACGTCCCTGATTGGTGGTGATGGCTTGGGTTGCCTCCCAAGAAGCGCTTCGTTAATGTCACTAGCTTGACATTGTTGTTGATGAGTTAGCCGAGATTGATGAACTTGATGGTGTCAGATCGACCATCTCTAAAATCTTCCTCAGTCACTCGAACATGTTGCTTAAACAATTTACCCCTTTCCTTGCGAACTTCATGTTCAAGAACTTTACGTTCTTCCCCAATGCTAAAACAACTTTCATCCGAATCATGACACTTCATTGCTTTAAACACATTAAATGTGACTTTCTCATCATGAACACGAACTGTCAATTCTCCCATTTCCACATCAACAAGAGCTCTTCCAGTCGCCAAGAAAGGCCTCCCAAGAATGATAGAGATATCAGAATCTTCCTCCATATCAAGTACAAGAAAATCCATCGGGAATATGAACGTTTCAACCTTAACAAGTACATTCTCCACACTCCCCCATGGATGTTTGATGGAGCGATCTGCTAGCTGCAATGATACTGTAGTAGGCTTCACGTCCTTCAATCCCAATCTCTTGAAAACAGACATGGGCATCAAATTTATACTAGCTCCAAGATCACACAAAACTTTTGGAAAATTTGTACCACCAATAGAACAAGGTATTGTGAAACTCCCAGGATCTTTGAGTTTCGGAGGCAACTTCGTTTGCAATATGGCACTACACTCCTCAGTAAGTGCTATCATCTCATAATCCTCAAGTTTCATCTTCTTCGACAAGATATCTTTCAAAAATTTCACATATGTCGGTGATGAATGTGTATTTTACACTTTCATTCGAGTATTTTTCACCTATTTTAGCTATCCTCTATGTTAATTTAGCTATATTTTAATGCATTTAATTCCGGATAGGATTTGGAGTCTAGGGGTCGAATCTGGAGGTTAGAAGGCCACTAGAAGTCAGAAATCGAGTCCGAAAAGGGGAACAAATCCAAAAACGCGTCGAAAACGCGGAATTCCGCGAAAATTACTCCCGGGCGAACCGCCCGGGACGTGGGGCGAATCGCCCCACACTATTTCGAAGCCTATATATTGTTGCTGAATTTTTCTCCGAAATTCATACTTTTCCAGACCTACTCTCTCACCTTTCTCTGTAGTTTTAGGCAGGAACCTCCCAGAGCCTGTTCTGGGGGTTCGTAGCTTAGGAGATACTTTTTCATAGCAGTTTGGAGCTTGTAAAATCGCGATTCTTCGGAGACTGACAACCTTCGGTAACATTGTATCTTACAGTTTAGTCTACTTATTTTTATATATCTTTCAACATGTTTTCTTCTATGATTTCTGTTGATTGCATGACAACTATGAGTAGCTAAACTTATCGTTGGTGGTAGTATGTGAATTCTTAGCGAACGGAAGATAATCATGCTAATGGCTATATCGCGCATTATACTCCGTGTTATTGCTTTCTTTCGTTGATCAGGCTCAGCCTAAATCCTCGTATGTTGATTAATTATTATGCACAATTCGACCCTCGTCGACCTATGCACATCTATATCTTCGTAGTGTTGAATAATTACGGAACACAATAGGACAATAGTGATTGACTTGTCAGTATCTTTATCTTCGTAGTGCTTAATAATTGCAACAGGACATTCGATTGATCAAAGATCTCCATGCAAGACCGAGGAATTTACGCATGATTATTAATCTGTTATGCTTTGAAGGATCATACTATCACCAATCTCCATTATCTATTAGATAAACCTTTGCTATACCGTTTGCTGTTTTTATATTCTTTAGTTAAATAGATAAAACTAGTTATAGTCCTTAGAGAACGACACTCGAGGTCACTCCACTGCTACACTACGGTTTTCGTTGTAGTTGTGAATTGCCTTTGGCTAAATAACAAATATATTTGATCGAATCGGGACCCGACAAATCTCCGTTCATTAAATTGGCGCCGTTGCCGGGACTATACTCCTTTTTTCTGTTTAATTTGTTTATATTTTCAGCATTCAATTCCTAGTTCTAGTAGTTTTAGTTTTCCTATTTAATCTCTCTCTGATACTCCTTTCCTAGCTTGTCACAGATATTCAGGTCTTGTGATGGCTCGCCCACTTTTGAAATCATGGGTTCAACCCAACAAAGCAGTGATGAGAGGTCCGACTATTGTTCTTTCTGCTGCAACTCGAGATTTGGAAATCAAAAGTTGCATGTACCAGCAACTCCTGAGGTTCTATGGGTTGGCTAGGGAAGATGTTATGGGATACCTGAATGATATTGACGATTTTATCAACAATCTTCCAAGGCCCAGAGCAGGGATAACGGACGATGAGCTAAGGATGAAGGTTTTTGCTATGGGGCTTGGTGATAAAGCCAAGGCATGGTTAGGCTCTCTGGAAGCCGGATCACTAGACACCTGGGACAAGGTGTATTCTGCTTTTATGGAGAAATACTTTCCTCACACATTGACTACCGCGCTTAAGGCGCAAATCACAGGATTCAAACAGGACTATAATGAGACCATCTACACCGCTTTCAAGAGGTTCAAGGACCTTATGCACAAGTGGCCACACCATGGTTTTGGGCTTCCTGATCTTGTCCAGCACTTCTACAATGGACTCACATATGAGAGTCAACAGGTGGTGGATTTCCAATGCCGTGGTACTATCTGGGAAGAGACCGCCGAGGATGTGTGGGCATGTTTCGAAAGGCTTGCTAAAGGATCTCAATCCAAGGATCCAAGAGCAATGGTTAGAAGGCGTGGACCTGAGGCTCCACCAAACCAGGGGATCCCAATGCATGAAGTGAATGGTGTGAGTGGCGATAAGTTCGAAGGTTTCGCCAATCAGATGAGGCAAGCTCTAAGTGGCCTAATCAGAACTTCTCTCTCGAACGAGGTATGTAGGGTGTGCAAGAATTATGGGCATGGGGCTCATATGTGTAGATCAGATCTAGCACGAGAAGATGTTCACTTGGGAAACCGTAGTAATCCTACTCCTAAGGACGAAGCATCTACATCCAAGTCAGCAACTCTCTTGGATAATTTATAGACATTGGTGGATTTCACCCAAGTGTTTTTGAAGAGATACGAGGAGGATTCGGCAAAGATCAATGCTCGTCTGGATCAATTGGAAGCTAGAGCTAGTAGAGAGCAAGGGAAGTTACATAGCAGCACTGAGAGGTCCATGTCGATCAACTTGGTGGGAGATCAACCAGTGGAAATCACCATTAAGCAAGTTGCTAAGTGCGAGTGTTACAAGGATGAAGAGCCTCCACTAGCCAAGGAAGAAGAGAAGGACCTTGGTACTGATGAGAGTGGAGAGAAGCAAGAGAATCCCGAGCCACTCCCTCAAAGTTTCGATGTTAAGATCGGGATTGGCGAACTTGAAGATGTCCGTGCCACACTAGACACGGGATCTTACTCGAATGTGCTACCCATGAATGTGTTTGAGAAGAGTGGCCTTGGAGAGCTTTCGAAGCATAAGGCCATTGTGCAACTAGTGGATGGATCCTTTGTGAGCCCCGAAGGCGTTGTGAAAAATGTGTTGGTCAAGATTTGTGAAGCTTCTGTATACACCAATTTTGTAGTTATGCCGGCGTCTGCACCTGGGACGGGGGATGTCATTCTCTTGGGGCGAACGTTCTTGACTAAGCTACGCTCCGTGATGGACATCTACCAAAGAACTTGCACTATTGAAGTGGATGGCAAGCAACACGTGTTGCAAGCCATATCTGATCCACCTGATCCGCCTGATATTTCTTACACTACTCACTACTGTGGTCTTGCAGCCTATGTTCTTTCTTATTCACAGGTTCGTGGCGTGAGGAGGAGATCCATGAAGGGGAAGTCTATTACCCTCAAGAAGAAGAGCTAGGCGCAGACAGGAGTCGAGCCAAAGACTTTAAACAATGGCGCTATCCGGGAGGCAACCCGGAGTTTTTATCGCTTTCTTTACTGCTTTATTGCATGCATTCATTCATTGTTTTCTCACGAGTTTGATTGAGTATTATAGGTCACTTATACAAGCATTAGCTCTCACCTAGGATCCACTTTCGACGCTCGGGACGAGCGACGACGTTCAGGTTTGGGGAGGAGGTTATCGCTGGTTATCTCTATACTTATCTTGCTTATGATAAACTCGTGAAATTTTTTGCATTTGCACGTTTACTGCTTTCCTAGGATAGTCTTGCATGTTTTATATGGAGTTTATTGCCGAATTTTTTGAACTTTTTTATTGGGTAGATCAACTAACTATGACATTAATCATATGCTTCATCTCTATGAATTTGTTTGAGGTTTTTCTCGCTTGGCTTGTCACATTTATGTATTGCACTTAGTTAAGCTTGGTAGTCTCGACATCACTTAGTGGTGTTTTCTCTACTGCGGTTCACGAAGGCCTTTATAATAGGATGATGCATGTTAGGGTCTTATGGTTGTTTTCCCGAGTAATTATGTACCTAAGAGGCAACAAGTCTTCAACATGCTTTGAGATTGCTAAATGCCTAGGAAGGAGGTAGTGTGAGGTTGTGTGATCCTTTGTTTATAACCTATTCTTCCGAATAGGTTTGGGGAGGGGGTTACACCATCATTAGACTTGTTTTTCGTTTTTCATTTCCGTATCGTGAGTTTATTTTTCCTTTTCCGTAAATTTTGCACTCCAACCTATTCCTTCGAATAGGTTTGGGGAAGTCGTGTGAGTCATTTTGTTTCTCTTTTTGTTATGCTACTGCTGGCTAAAAAAAAAATTGAAAAAAAAGGAAAGAAAATTCCAGGGAAAAAGAAAAAAAGAAACTGGAAAGAAAAAAGAAAAAAAGAAAAGACCCCAAAAAAGAAAAGAAGGGTCCAAAGCCAAATAGCAGTTTAGCAAAGTGTTATGTCTCATTTTCCAATTCTTGTAATGTTCGTAATCGTGTTGTAATTTTCTATTTTTTGTCTTTTGCGTTTGAGTGTCATCTGTTCTAGACCACCCTCGTCCTGCCATTCAGGAAGTGGTGAATAGCTTAAGACTTTGCTCGAGAGATGGGTAGAATAGGGGAGTGTTATCTTTTATAGGGAACCCTCCTTCGTTTGATGAGAGCCAGTACTGGTTCGACCTCTTTGAGGGAAAGTCTTAAACTTGGTGAACAACAGTAAGTCCTCAGTTTCATAGGCACGGGATAACCATTCGTATCTTAGCATGCTTCATTACGTCGTCACTGACTAGGTCCAGGTAGAGAATGTTACGAGAGACTATCTTGTCTTGACATAAGTGCTTATGTGGATGTGTATGAGTCAATCGAGGTATTCTTCAACCTATATTCATGCTTTGATTTATATGGTTTTTGTTCATATGTTTTTTGATAGATTCAGTAGACTAGTTCATTTTATTTCGCATGAGACTCCATTTTGTGTCTTGCATTGTTTTTTGCCTTAGAGTCTAGCTTAGTTGCTATAGGACAAGCAAAGGTTCGGTTTGGGGAGTTTGATGAATGTGTATTTTACACTTTCATTCGAGTCTTTTTCACCTATTTTGGCTATCCTCTATGTTAATTTAGCTATATTTTAGTGCATTTTATTAGAATAGTATCCCGTTTCCCTTTAGATTTTATTTTACAGGTTTTGGTTGAAAAACGAGGATTTTTGGGCAATTATATTGAAGTTGACAAGGAATTGGTGTTCCAGAAGCCTATTTGGAGTATCTGAAGGTTTCCGGATAGGATTTGGAGTCTAGGGGTCGAATCTGGAGGTTAGAAGGCCTCTAGAAGTCAGAAACCGAGTCCGAAAAGGGGAAGAAATCCAAAAACGCGTCGAAAACGCGGAATTCCGCGAAAATTACTCCCGGGCGGTTCGCCCGGGACGTGGGGCGAATCGCCCCACACTATTTCGAAGCCTATATATAGTTGCTTAGTTTTTCTCTGAAATTCATACTTTTCCAGACCTACTCTCTCACCTTTCTCTGTAGTTTTAGGCAGGAACCTCCCAGAGCCTGTTCTGGGGGTTCGTAGCTTAGGAGATACTTTTTCATAGAAGATTGGAGCTTGTAAGATCGCGATTCTTCGGAGATTGACAACCTTCGGTAACATTGTATCTTACAGTTTAGTCTACTTATTTTTATATATCTTTCAACATGTTTGCTTCTATGATTTCTGTTGATTGCATGACAACTATGAGTAGCTAAACTTATCGTTGGTGGTAGTATGTGAATTCTTAGCGAAGGGAAGATAATCATGCTAATGGCTATATCGCGCATTATACTCCGTGTTATTGCTTTATTTCGTTGATCAGGCTCAACCTAAATCCTCGTATGTTGATTAATTATTATGCACAATTGGACCCTCGTCGACCTATGCACATCTATATCTTCATAGTGTTGAATAATTACGGAACACAATAGGACAATAGTGATTGACTTGTCAGTATCTTTATCTTCGTAGTGCTTAATAATTGCAACAGGACATTCGATTGATCAAAGATCTCCATGCAAGACCGAGGAATTTACGCATGATTATTAACCCGTTATGCTTTGAAGGATCATACTATCACCAATCTCCATTATCTGTTAGAAAAACCTTCTATACCGTTTGCTGTTTTTATATTCTTTAGTTAAATAGATAAAGCTAGTTATAGTCCTTAGAGAACGACACTCGAGGTCATTCTACTGCTACACTACGGTTTTCGTTGTAGTTGTGAATTGCATTTGGCTAAATAACAAATATATTTGATCGAATCGGGACCTGACAAATCTCCGTTCATTAATTGTCTTCCACACTGAAGTCCTTCTCTTCTCACGAATATGGGTGATCGAAGGATTGACATTCAGACGGTGAACAACGATTTTGGGATCGATCCCTTTCAAATCTTCATTGCTCCATACAAAGACATAATTGTTATCCTTCAAGCATTGGATTATTTTCATTCTGACCTCCGCGGTTATCTCCATCCCGATTTTGGTGACCTTATCGGTACTTCCTTCGATGATCTGAATTTCCTCCAATGTTTCCCTTGCTTCAGTCTTGTTTTCATCAAAGAACTTCTTCTTTTTGGATGATGACGGTACTGGTGGTATTACTTGGTAGTCTTCCAGCTCTTTCATTTCTACGATGAGACTTCCCTTTGCTTGTTTCAAAGTAGCTTTCCTTCGCCTGAGCGTCGGACTTGGTTTTTTCGACTTTTTCTTGACATGCTGGATTGAGTAGAATCGATGAGGCGCTTGGTGGACAAAGGGTTGATCCTCCGATTCTTGGCTAGTTCCGGCTTCCCCAATGACCACGTTGGAAGTAAATTTCGCGGAAAGGCTGTAACACTCCCACGCTTCTCTTATATTCCCATGTTCGGTTCGCAATGGAGTGGAGAAATTCATCTTGTTGTGGACTGTAGAGACCACCGCTTTGAATTGTGCCAGGGCGGGCCTTCCTCTGACACGAAGTAATCAAAGGGCATATCGATGACCACTAAGGGAACGTAATTGCTTAATCTTCGAGGGTGGGTGCCCACTGACACTGTTAGGATAATACTTTCGAGAGGAATGATGGGTTGCCCTCCAAATCCTACCAAAGCGCTCCTTACCTCCCTAAGGCCTTCCGTCGAGTTCATGTGCATTCGCTTAAGGGTTCCGGTGAAGATCAAGTTGGCTGAACTTTCGGTGTCCACCAAGACCCTTCCAATGTTGTAGGAATGGATGTCGAGCACCACTACCAAAGGGACACATGGGTCGTAGATGTTCCCTCCCCCGGCATGCCTCAAAGGTATTTCACTGTCATCAAAGGAAATGGCATTGGTTCCTGGCTGAGCAACTTGACCATACTTTGCATCTTTGACTCTTAGGTTGTCTGCTGTTATCTCCCTTTGGTTTTGAGTATCAGGCTCAGCTGGTCCTCCGACAATTGTCAAAGTATGGATCCTTCCATTCACCGAGCGATTTTCATAATTATCAAAATCATGATGATTTTCATAACTCAAATTTTCTTGGTTACTCTGGTGCTCTGCTCTTTCAGGAGGTGGTGGTGGCAGAATAGCCAAAGGTTCTTCCCTCTTGACATAGTTGATCAACTGCCCGTTGCGGACCATCCTCTCAATTTCGGTCTTGAGGTCGACACACTCGTCCGTGGTGTGGCCTTTCCCTTTGTGAAATTGACAAAATTTTTCGGATTTTCTATTCCTCCGACTCTCATGCATTGGGAGAGGCCATGGCATGTCGAATTTTATCGGAACTATATAGTTCAAGATGTAGGATCTTGATCTATTTAGGTTCGTGTACTTGTCGTATCTCCTCGGGGGTGATCTCCTTAGAGGAGTCTCCTGTCTCTGAACTCGTTCCTTGGGGGAATGTCCCTGATCAAGTTGTGCTTTTGGTCTCTCCTTTGTTTTCCGAGATTTTGTTGTTTGGGAGTATGTTCCTTATCCCTTTATTTCTCTTTCACCTTCTCTTTCGGAGGATTGGTCGTCACGGTGACTGTCTTTCGAAACTCTTCCGCCTCAAGAAAATCCTTACACACTTTCTCCAATTGTGTCTCACTTTCGATTTGGGATTCCGAAAGTCTCATTTGGATTTCTTGTTGGTAGTATTCTCATACAAGTATTCCTTCCTTCCATTGATCTAGTGATCTTCCACTTGAAGTGCTGCCTCATGAAATCGGTTGATGAAATCCCTCAAGTCTTCCTCTAGCTTTTGCACTATTTCAACCATGTATCTTACTCTCCTCTTAGCCTTCATGACCTTCTCGAACCGCTTGGAGAATTGCTGGTAGAGATCATTGTAAGACTTGATGGACTTAAGTGGTAGGCGCGACCACTACACCATGGCTTCCCCCGTGAGGGTAGCGGGAAATAGCAAAGCCTTGGTCTTTGATTCATGACCATACGCGTCCATCTTGGTTCCAAATCTCATCAAGTAATTGCTTGGGCAGCTTGTTCCATCATAGCTTTCGAAGGTAGAAAAACCTCTTTCAATTCTTGCTTGGTGGTTCCTTATTTCATCGCACAATGCACTTGGATCTTGTTCCTGATCTTTCTCTTGGACGACATTTCTCAAAGTTTCTATTCGGGCTTCAAGGGTTGTCCTTTGCACTCTGAGTTCTTCCAAAGTAAGTCTCCTTTCGGTGACTGGGTCAACCGCGACCAAAGGAGTCGCCTCCGCGACAGTCCTTATGGCGTTGTTCTAGGCCATCACTTCGGGTTGATTCTGAGGAATAGCTTGATTTGGGAGGGTAGGCGGGTTCACAACTTGATCTGAATTCCCTTGAGGAACGATATTTTGGATTGACGCCCTTATCCTTCTGTCAATCAATTCCCTTAAGTCATCCGGAGCTCCTTGTGGCCCTAGCCTAGATTGAACCCTCGGAGGTCCGAGTCTAGATTGAATTGGCCTTGTATTAGCATACTATAAACATCAACATATCTCAGGCCATAGTCAACATGTATGCATCTTTTTCATAACCTCATGCTAACATAATGATAAGAATATCAATATAACCTACATCCTACCATCAACACGTAGCGATTAGTTACTCATAACGAATAAAGCATTATGCATATTCATCATCATAGCAAAAGCAATTGAAAACATAGTACATTTGGAAAAGATATAGAGATTGATACGAAAATACTCAATGATCGGTTGAGCAATAGCAATTCAATGTCGAATCCAAGCAAAACAATAAAATCTAGCAACACTAGCAAATCCAATGGTGAAAATCGAGAGTTTGGAGGCTTAGGGTTACCTCCAAAGAGTATCTTCTCTCTAGGGTTCGTGCTAGGCTGCTAATGAATGAAAACTTATGAAAAAACCTAATTAAAACGAGTTTAAATAAAATTTCCAAAATCTGATCCCGTCAGTTGGCTTGGTGCCAACAGAAGTTGGCTTGGCGCCAACCTTGGCGCAGCGCTACCTGCTTCTGGCACTGAGCCACCTGTCTGTAGACAATTTCGCCGAACTTTTATTGTTTGAAATCCCTCGAAACTCCATCAAATGTTTGAAATTGTACTTCTCGGACCTCGGGAATCTCCGGTTACTCCATTGGAAGGACAAGACTCGAAAGTAAGCTCAAATTGCACCAAAATAAGCCTATTACGCTATTTTCACCATATTGCATCCGGGGACCCTATGGCACAAAACATATCAAAAGTAACTACTTCTTACTAAAATATAAAGTAAAAGGACAATAAAAGGTCAAAATAGAGCCTTGATGACGGGTACTATTTTATCGTCATCAAATCCCGAAACCGCCTCTTTGCTTGTCCTCAAGCAAACAAAACAAAATAATGAAATAAACAAACAGTGCAAGTGCTAATGCAACGAACTAATATGCAACTACTAAATGCAAACAAACAATCACATAAACGAAATCGCTTTGCCATGGTTTAAAAACATTGTACTAAGCTAACCTAATCACCTATGAACTAAGTCCATACTAAACACGATGAGTAAATAGGTTGAAATGCGCCCCTATTGATACATATACATTCTCACACACATGCACTAAGCTAAATAAAATATTCTTTGATACATCTCTAATCTTTACCCAAATCATTGACGATTATTAAGGAAAACTCACATAATCATAGGACTTACTCTATTCACCAAAACACAAACAAAAGACTACTTCCCGAACGGCGGAATGAGGGTAGTCGGAGCACATAACAAAACACAATAGCAAAATGCTTAAAAAGCTAGACAAAACGAAAGGGAAAAGAAATAACAAACAAGTCGCTTGACCCCTTAGGCTTTTGCGGATCTTTATTCTCTTTTTTTTCTATTTTTCGACTTCTTCTCTTTTTTTTTCTTTTGAATCTTCTCTTTTTTTTTTTTTATATATATATTTTGCCTATTGGGTTCCTTTTGCATACAATATTTTTGGATGTTTCTCAAGCATTGTGAATCCGTGGAGGTGCCACGAAATACCTAAGTACTCGGATGGGACGCCATAGCATAGTGTATATTACAATTCCGGCACAACCACGTGTCATGCCCTATACCGAACCAGCAAGGGAGATAATGATGAACGTATTTTTGACACGTTCATCTTGTCTTTTTTGCCTTCTTTTGCTATCTTTAAGCTTAGTTTTGTTGGTATTTTGTAGAATAGTGTCACGTTTTGTTTCTTTTGCATTTCTCAGGTGCTTAGGTACAAAATGGTGGACTTGAGCTTAAACGTAGCATTTTGGATGCATTTTGATTACGTTTGAGCACCTTGACTTCCATGGACGTGCCCGTGAGTGCCCGAGCCCCTAATAAAGTGACTGGAGATCGCGTTTGCAATAATTTCACCTGGGAAATAACTTGGCCTTACCTTAGAAGCAAGTGTAGAAGTTCGAATGAAGGTCTTTTGAGCCGTTCAAGTGTGCAAGATTGGAGCAGTCTAGCCGTTTTTGACATAACTTCTTTATACTGTAATGGATTGACCTGAAACCAACGCCCACGCGTAGCTAACTCAAATTTATATCCAACGGTAGGTCACACGCACTAATCCAATATCAGATGAACCCTACAGATCCATTTCATGTGGCCAGAAACCTCATTTTCATTGGTTTCTGTTTTGTGGACTATTTCTGGGGGCGAATCACCCTAGAGGCTGGGCGAAGCGCCCGAAATTGGCTCCCAGATGAGATTTTGGGTTTAAAACTCAATTTTCAGTTACCCCTTTTCATTCTTTATGTTTTACTTTGTGTTTTGGGAGCTTTCTCAAGCCCCAATTCCCAGATCTAGACATAGGAAACCTTGTAAAACATTATAGATTGAAGATTAAGCACTTGGATTACATTACCCATTTATCTACGGAGAGGTTTTTAGCGATTCACAAGTGGTGACAACCTTGTTGGTAATTTGAATTGATGTATTCTATTGATTATTCATATGAATTGATGTTTAGCATTATGTGTATGAGTAGCTTAATCTTATTGTGTTGGTGGTACAATGTGGAGTCGATCACATATGAATTACATTATGCTTGTATGAGGTTTTGATTCGATCTTGCTGCATATTATTTTACGTTTATCATAGTTGCCAATAAGATGTCTTCGAATATGAGTATGTGACAAACTCTCGATCGATTAAGGCTATGGTAAATGATTAGAGTATACAACATGCTAGATAAATAGTGGAGTGACACCACTACTAAAGTATCGATAGGAATCTTTCAAGAGGTGTGTCTTAAACTTGCCTAGACGGTTTACTTTGTAGAACTTGTTGAAGGCTTTACGGACCGAACTTACATGTATATACGTGATTCATTACATGATTGATCCATGTTTCTACCACCAATCCTTCTCCTAATTGTTTACAAATCCTTTGTTCTTGTCTGTGCACTGGTTAAGTCTTGAAAAGTTAACAAACTTTGCTTTTCAAAACACTTTCAAATCTGATCTTGTTGTCTGGAATACTTGCAAAATAACAAACAAAGTCATGCTAGGTCCCGAGAGAACGACACTCGGGGACAACTTAACATTGCACTAAGTCTTGTTGAGTGTTCTTTGTCTTTTTAAAACAAGTTTAATTTTCATTCAAACGACATCAGATAACACAACTCACAATATGGGTGGACAACCGTATGCTAGTATATATATTTTTTAATAAGGTAGCATTATAAACAAATACGGTTACATATAACGACTTTCCCAAACCTATTCGAAAAAATAGGTTGGAGTTACATAACAGAAACACATGTGAATAAAGTACATGACATATCTTCTAGCAATCCCTTGCCCAAACCTATTCGATGTATTATAAAGAAAAGCTATCCCTTAAGTGCTCCTAGATAGGATTCAAGTAGTTTGCAATTAAGGTAAATGCAAATTCCTAATCATGCTTATGCTAAAAATAGTTGTCCATAGGCCTTACGTGAACCGCAATTAGAGAATAGCACAATAAAGTGCAATAGTGTATTCTTAGACTACTAAACTTAGAAAAGTGAATGTGCATGTGAATGTAACATACCAATAGAAGTTAATCCAATGTGGATTTCAAACTAAATACAAATCACATAAAGTATGAAAACAGTTCACTATATTAAATTAACTTAATACAAGTTTTTAATACTTTGCAAAGTAACTTCTAATACAAAATTAAACGTGGATGCATGCAACAAAGTTAACGATAATCTAAAGAAAAGTAAACGTGCAAATGCATGCGAAGCATAACAAAACAAATGGAAATCATAAACAACATACATTCTTTACCCCCTCCCCAAACATAAATGAGATCTAGTCCCTTAGATAGAAATTTAAAGAAGGGTTAAAGAATGTTACTTCCCCAATGTTGTTCGCTCCCAAAAGGACGTAGCTTCGTCTATCTCAATTGCTTGAGCAAGACCATAAGAGGGTTTGAGTAAACTGTATCTTGTGGCAATAAGTTTAGGATAGGATTGCTTGTCATAAATCTCCAAAACGGTTTCAATATCAAAGCATAACTCTGGTTCAGCATCTCCTACTATCCCAAGAACGTTGTAACGCATGCAGAAGTCCATGATTAGGTGAGGGAAAACATAAGGTGACGCATACTTCCTATGGCGATACATCTCTTTGATTACAACATCACCGTAGTCAACAGAATCTCCCATGAGAAGCTCATATATCATATTCCCCATCAATGGCTGGCAAACTTCAAGGTTGTGTGTATGCACCAAATTAGTGGCAAGCAAATGGAAAAGAATAGATGCCTCAAAAGTCAATTGATCCACCGGGATACCCGTAACACGATCCTTGAGCAAGTAGTCGGATTCATTGTCGCAAATTATTTTAACAACTTCCTTGGTGAATTGTAATGGGCTCGTGGATGGGTGCTCATGCTTTATACCAAACGTCCGATGCCCATAATTGCGTTAATGGTTAATTTCAGTTTACTTAAAAGGAATAGTACAACCGCGAATTGTCATTGTGTCATAACCGTGCTTCCTAGATGCAAGAGCATTGTAGAATTCTACCACAAGTCGGGCATCGTATGCTTTCAATGGTGTGTAGTTCATGAAATCCCAACCTTGCGCCTAAAGCACACATCCTATTATGTCAAATCCGGCCAAGTCTTCTTCTTCCACTGTCATCATAACAAGCCTCTCGGGGATGATTCCATGCAATTCGAATCACCTATCTGAATTAACGACACCTAAAATAGACAAGTCTTAATCAATTTGTTCATGAAAACCAAAGACCCATATATATGCAATCATAACTATCAAAATTCACCAAATCATGCAAAATCGATCCAAGCTCAACTAAGAATAACCATAGAAACTTCATGCAAATCATAATCAAAGTCGTACAGCACTAATTGGTAGTTTTACCCAAACCAATTTCAAAGTTATGGTTCATAGAACATTACCTTGAGTCTCCATGGATGTTGAATGAATGCAAAAATTGAAGTAACTATCTTATAGAGGATAATACAGCTTCGAAACAAGTTATAGAACACTTCATTTGGTTGAGAAACAAGGAAGATATGAGTTTTGGAAGTGATTTTCGCAAAAGACGGCAGAAAAGTTGTGATTTCCGAAAAAGAAAAACATTTCGGGTATATATAAGATTTAAAGGTGGCGCGCCGCGCCAAGTCAGCCTTACTTGGCACCGCGCCAAGCCAAGTTTTCTTGGCTTGGTGAGAATCTACCCCCGAAGCGAATTTTGCTTTCTGGGCACCTTTTTTGGCGCCGAGCCAACTCGTGTTTATGAAATAAAAGCCAAATTTTCATATATAAACCCAAACTTTACCCCCTAACATGCAAACTAATTAAAATAAAATGCAACTACCCTACATGCAATGCAAATACATAATTAAAACTCTGGGTTGCCTCCCAAATAGCGTCTTTGTTTAATAGTCGTTGGCTAGACTACTTAGGCTCTTTATTTGTTAAATTGGACATGGGTACTAGCTTTCCCCGTGAACATCTCCTCGAAGTACTTCTTTCCCTACATCATATAATGAATAAAAATAGGACCAAAAAATTCTACTAAATTGTTAGTTTTAAGGATACGGGGTGAAGATGGAGCCAAAGCTTCCATCTCATATCTTTTTTCCATCAACTTCAAAGGAGCATCTTCGGTGATACATATATATGACCATTCGAGTCGTGTCTATGAATGCTCTTCCAAGTAATACCACATCCTTGGTATCAAACAACGAAGCCGACATAATCACAAAAAATCTCGTACTGACCTCTATTCCACCAAGTTTGATGGTGACATTGTCCACCATTCCAAGAGTTCTCTTCATTGATCCATCGGCAAGTTGTACCATGGCTTTCATAGGCTTCATTCCACCAATGCCACAAGCCTCATAGACATTCATAGGTATAACATTAACACTAGCTCCAGTGTCTAGTGTATCAACAATTCCCGATAGGTTCCCCAAAACTATTTCAAGATCAAAGTTCCAAGGGGTTTTTCAGTCATCTCTACCCAAGTTTCCTCTTTAGCTTCCTCAATAAATTCTTCTTCTTCAATTTCTAGAGGAATGGGTTCAAACGGTAGAGGAATAAGCTCCTTCTCCACCTCGGGAACCTTATTCTCTTGTGGTACATCCTCGACTTCGAGTGCCTTCTTTTCACAGTTGCAATACTTGCAAACCATGACTTCCTTAGTTTCAAATTTGGGTTTAGGCACCTCAACCTTGTGCCTTCCTTTGTAACACTGAGTTCAACCTGAATATCGGTAACGATGGTTATAGCTAGAGCTTTCTCAGTGTCGCTAGGTGTTAGGAAACTTGTAATTTTGATGAGCAATTAACCATGCTAAATTAAGGAAAGTCCAGTAACTAGTACTCTTAAGGTCCATAGGATTTTAGAATTTTAAGGACATTGTAAAAGAGGAACGTTTGTTGAAGACTTAGATTAGGTGCTAGATAGGCTGGTTTTTACCGCTTATGATGTATCTTGTTTTCTGAAAAGAAAATAACCTATTGAAGCATTTGCTGACGATGTACTTTGTTTTTACAAACAAACTATTAAAGCATTTAGAAACCGCTTAGAATCTTGAGGATTATTGAAGATCTGAAGACTTGAAGAATTCGAAGATCTGAAGACTAGAAGATTTCTGAAGACTGGTATCTACAAAGGCACATGTTGCTCAGAACGTGGAAACTTCAACAACAGCATTGCATAAGTGAAAATCTGAAAGACAGAGTAGGTTGTGCTTGCTGAAACTGAAACTGACCACTTGCTGATAGAACATATGTGACCCCTTGCTGAAAGTACTTGTGTTTGCGCTCCAATGTTACTGTTTGAATTCTATTCAAATATGCATTAAATGCAAAGCTCGCACGCGAAGGACATGAAGACTAGAAGACAAACAAGGACGTTGCTGAAAGTACAAAAGCAAGATAGTGACATCTTAAGGATCAAAGTCTTGGAATTTAAAATTCAAACGGCTCCTTATTTTCACTATAAATAGAGGTCATCCGGCGAAGAGTTGAAGTGTGTCAACAACGTGATCAAACTTTCACTTGTGCTTAAACTCACATACCTTCAAACTCTCTATACTGCCATTGATCCGTTCCAAGACATAAAGCTTGAGAAAGCTACTTGTGAAGAAGTAGAATCTACACGACTAAGAAATTAGTTAAGTGTTCTTTCTTTCTTTCGAACAAGAACAAGTCTTGACACCAGAAACAATCAAACTTATTTACTGCAAAGTATTCAAAATTGTGTTTCTTAGATTACTTGTTGTAACTGAATAAGTTATAATTAATTTATCTCACCCCAAATCTCTCTAACTGAAAATACACCCTTTCAGGCGTGATATTCAGGGGGAACTTAATCGAGCATAGTTTTGCTGATTAAAAGTACCAAGTTTGGTGGAGAACAAGGTTGCGTTCTCTAGATTAGGTTGGAGACGAAGCAAGTGTGCTTTGGTTTCTGTTTGAATCGCTCTAGATAGGAGTTGTAAGGAACCTCAATCATAGGATTCAGTCCTAGAAAGGACAAAGTGGATTAGTTGAGAGATTACGCCACTCTCAGATACCACTATAAAAGTGTTTGTGTGATTTATTTACTGTACTTAGCTTTCAGCAAATCATATTTGTTTGTACACAGTCACTCACATCACTTGCTGAAAACTTCATTTACTCAAAAAGCACTTATTGTATCAAAGACTTCCGCTCTCTGATTTTAAGTATCAGCAAACCTAGCTACTGAAAAGTAACTTACGCTTGCTGAGAAAGTTAAGTATCAGCAAACTCAATACTGAAAAGTAATAAGCACTTGCTGAGAAAGTTTTAAACGACGAAAGATTGAAAAGACTATTCACCCCCCCCTTAGGTGCTTTCCGTAAATCACTCTCACTTGATCAGTTTGGTAGTGCTTTGCTGACAGGATGTCTTTAGGAGATGCTCCCTTGCTGAAGTTGGAAAATTATGAAAAATGGCGAAACAACATGATGCTACATCCTGAGGCCATTAGTGATGAGATGGTCACCGTCATTAATGATGGACCTATCAAGATCACTAAGGTTGAAAGGAGTTCCCCTCACAAGACCACTGAAGCTGGAAAGGAAACTATCTTAGGCGAACCATCTGATACGGTTGTGCCAAAACCAAGAGAGGAATGGACTTCTAACGAAGCTAAGAGATTCCGTCTTGATGGCCAAGCAAGAAATATCATCATTCGATCAACTCCGGATACCATACAGTGCAAACTATGGGGTGCTAAGACTGCAAAGGAAGCTTGGAAAATGGTTCAAGATCTTTGTGGTGGATCTGACAAAACCAAGGAAAACAAACTTGAAGTACTTAAATTAAAGTTTCAAAACTTTAAGCAAGGTACAAACGAGTCACTGGAAGACTTGGATTTCAGATTCACAACTCTTGTTAGTGAAATGGCAGCCTTGGGTGTTGGAAACCTTTACTCAGATTCTGAGAAAGTGAAAACTATCATCAGAAGTCTGAATCAAGAATGGATCCACACTCAGAATTTCTATTACAATCAAGGAATGCCAGACATTACACCAACAGAGTTGTTCTCTCATCTTGCTACTGTCAACTATGAGACAAAGCAAAGAGAAAATGTATTTGCTGAAAAATCGCAAAACATTGCTCTTGCTGCAAAGTCATCATCTTCTGAAAAGAAGAATGAAAAAGAGCCTACTGATGAAAACTCTTTGGTTGTCAAAAACATGAAGAAATTCATCAGCAAGGAACTTGAAAGGCGAAAAGCAAAAGAGAAGCTGAAAAAGCATCTTGGTAACAACTACCATAAGTACAAGAATGAGACTAGCTCGCTGAACAAGCAAGCTCAGCAAGCTACTTCATCGGAAGAACCAGCAGTTGGAAATGATCTATTCTTTTACTGCAAAAAGCCTGGACACTTCAAAGCTAATTGCCCTTTGCTGAAAGGCAAATCTGCTCAAAAGAAGAAGAAGTTTAAAAGAGCTTTTATTGCTGAAGAAAAGAAGAAGCTTCAAGCAAAAATCGATGCATTGTGTATTGATACTAACTCCGAAGACAGTGAGGATGAATGTTCAGACACTAACGATGAAGAAGCCACTCTAGACGTGGAGATTGGCAAAGAAGTTTGTGGAATAGCTATGGAAGCATATCCAGATGTGTCAAACTACGAATTCTGCCTCATGGCCGGTCAGTTAAACAACCCTACCTCTGACTCAGACTCAGAAAGTGAAGACGAGATTGACCTTGACAAGATTCAAGGAGAAATCGAAAGATTTGAGAAAACTCTGAGCAGACAGCAAGAGAAACTACAAATTGCTGAAACTCTGACCAAGCAGACTACTGAAAAGTACGTCTTGCTGAAGGAAGAGACAGAAGAAAAGGATGCTGAAATAAGGCGTCTTAAGAAGTTGATTGCTGAAGCTACAGAGAAGAATTCTCAAATGGCATTAGAATTGGAAGAATATCAGTCCTCAATTCTAAAGTTACTTGCTGAAATCCAAGAGATGAAAAAGATGAAAATCAATTTCAAATCTTATGTGGATGCAAGTAATACGCTGACTGAACTAAACTCTTATTTGAGAGATCCATCTCAGAAAGAAGGTTTAGGTGCAATGTATGAAGGTGATGACGTAGAAATCTTGAGTAAAGATAAATCACCAATCTCCTTTGTACGTGCTACTGATAGTGGTCTACCAGAAATCTATCAGTTTGGTCAATCTAAGGTTGCTGAAACATGCAATCAAGTACCTATGACCATAAAGCCCGCTGTTGCTACTCAAAGTAACAAGACTTTAAAAGGAAAACAGGTTGCTGAGAAGCAAACTGGAAAGAAGAAGGATGTTGTGAAGCATCTCGCCAAACAAGTTGCTGAAAAGCAAGTTGTTAAGTCTAAAGGCAAGATTACTAAAAATAATCAGAAGACCTTTGCTGACAAACCTGAATCAAGTAAGGTTGCTGACTCAAAAGCTCAGCATTCTCCGAAAAGTGGACTCGGTTTCAAAACCAAGCA
Organism: Plantago ovata; assembly: GCA_028274465.1. Classification (NCBI taxonomy): domain Eukaryota; kingdom Viridiplantae; phylum Streptophyta; class Magnoliopsida; order Lamiales; family Plantaginaceae; genus Plantago; species Plantago ovata. Next base: position 46,336,011 of record CM051456.1, on the reverse strand, counting down.
AAGTCAACTTTTTCATGAGTATAAGCAAAGTCAGCAAAGGTACTTCAAAGAGATGAAGAAAATCAAGCCTAAGAGTTCTGAAAAGACTCTTAATGCTAGGGCTAGAAGGAACCTTGCTAGAAAATAACTTACTGAAAAGTATGTTCAGCAAAAAGGTCAACAGAGCAAGACACCACATCAGAAAGTGGATTTGACAAGCACGAGTCAAAAGTCTTTCATCTCAAAACCTCCTAGTTCCTCAGCAAGTAGAAAACAAGTCAAAGTTGAAAAACTTAAGACTTGGGTTTCCACTGGACGCATTCTTGAACATGTTAATGGACATCCATTATTGGATAATTAACTTGTTTGCTCTTGATTGTGCAGACTTCAGCCACGGAGACAAACGATGCAATCTGGCACTTTGATAGTGGTTGTGGAAAGCACATGACGGGCAACAAGAATAACCTTATAAACTATAGACGGTGGTCTAAAGGTCCAACAATAAGGTTTGCTGGTGGAGGTTCCGGTTCTACAAAAGGCTATGGTGACGTGAAGTTAGGATGCATAACCATTACTGGAGTTCTTTATGTCAAAAATCTTAAGTTTAACCTTTTCAGCATGAGTCAGTTTGCTGACAAAGGATACTTCATCAAAATCAAAAGTGATGAATGTAAACTTATAGATTTCGAGACTAAAAAGGTAATAATGATTGCAAGAAGATCAGGAGGCTTGTACACCGTTGGTTGGTCTTCAGAAATTGTTGAAAAATGCCTTGTCTCAGATCATGATTGCCTTGCTGAAAAACCATGGTTATGGCATAAACGAACAAGTCATCTAAACTCCAAAACGCTGAATAAGCTGTCTAAAAAGGCACTTGTAGTTGGATTACCTAGGGTTACTTTTAAGAAGGATGGTGTTTGCAATGCATGTCAGCAAGGAAAGCAAACCAAATCTTCTTTCAAGAACAAGGCAGTACCGTCAACTACAAAACCTTTACAACTCTTGCACATGGACTTTTTTGAATCTTCTTCAACAAGCTATGCTGGTAAGAAGTATGGTCTAGTCGTGGTAGATGACTATTCAAGATTCACTTGGGTAGTATTCATCAAGCACAAATCTGAAACCAAGACTGAAATACCTAACTTGCTGAATAAGCTTGAAGTCATGAAAAGTGACAAGGTAAAAGTCATAAGGACAGACCATGGTACTGAGTTTGTAAACCAGTATATAACTGAATATTGTACCTCAAAAGGAATACAACATCAGTTATCCTCAGTAAGAACACCACAGCAAAATGGTGTTGCTGAACGGAAGAATCGTACCCTGAAAGAAGCCGCAAGAACAATGCTTGCTGACACTGAAATAAGTGAGGCTTATTGGGTTGAAGCGATTAATACTGCCTGTTATACTCAAAACAGATGTTTGATTACTAAGGAATACAACAAAACTTCTTATGAATTGTTTGTTGGAAGACCTCCTAACATCACTCATCTAAGAGTATTTGGTTGCAAGTGTTTCGTTCTTAACAATGGTAGAGAATATCTAAGAACATTTCAACCAAAGGCAGACGAAGCGATATTTCTCGGCTACTCCTTGCATAGTAAAGCTTATAGAGTTTACAACAAAAAGGCACAAAAGATTGAAGAATCAGTGCATGTTGTATTCTACGAAAAGTCACAAGGAGTGCCTGCTGAAGAAGAAATATCAGAATGTATGAAAATGTTAATCATACATGAGCAAAGAACTGAATCTAATGCTAGGAAAATCAAGTCAATTGAACTAAATGATGATTCTGACAATGACTCTCCTCCTCCTAGTCATGACAAGATAAATATAGTTCACGACAAAGAATTTCCAGCAAAAGACGCGGTTGCTCCAGAAGTTGCTGAAATTACGCAATCTCCAGTGCCTGCTGATGAACCACCTCAATCAAGCAATGCTGAACAAGCAGTTGCTGATGAACAAATCTCAGCAGAGACACAAATTCCTAGTAGTACTGAACAAGTACATACTGAAGAGTCACATGCTGATGAGCAAACATATCCTGATCCAACAAGCAGAAAACCTGTTAATAAATGAATTAGAGATCATCCCTCTACGGATATGATTGGCGATATTAATAAACGCCAAGTGACTAGATCCAAAGCTACTCATGGACTTGCTGAAGAAGCAATTGTCGTAGAAGTAGAATCATTGTTCTCTTGCTTTGTTTCAGAAATTGAACCTAAAACCATAGAAGAAGCTTTAAAGCATTCTGAATGGATAAAGGCAATGCAAGAAGAACTGGATCAATTTGAAAGAAACAAAGTCTGGAAACTTATGCCACTTGCTGAAGACAAGAAAGCTATTGGTACAAAGTGGGTGTTCAGAAACAAGCTGAGTGAGTCCGGTGAAGTAACAAGAAATAAAGCACGATTAGTTGCTCAAGGTTACTGTCAGACTGAAGGATTGGACTATGATGAGTCTTATGCACCAGTTGCAAGATATGATGCAATTAGGCTTTTCTTGGCCTTTGCTGCTCACAATGACTTCATTGTTTACCAAATGGATGTTAAAAGTGCATTCTTGAATGGTGAACTTGCTGAAGAAGTCTACCTAGAACAACCACCTGGCTTTGAACTTCCCTCGGAAATCAAGATGGTATACAAGCTTCAGAAAGCTGTATATGGTCTAAAGCAAGCACCAAGAGAATGGTATGATACCTTGGCTAAGTTCTTGCTGGAAAATGGTTTCAAGAAAGGTGAAGTTGACAAAACTTTATTTACCATGAACCATGATGGTAAAATACTCTTAGTTCAAATTTATGTGGATGACATAATTTTTGGATCCATGGACAAGCAACTTTGTGATGATTTTGCCAAACTCATGACAAATAAGTTTGAAATGAGTATGATGGAAAAATTGAATTATTTCCTAGGATTGCAAGTCAAGCCACTCAAAGATGGAATATTCATAAATCAAGCAAAGTATGCGAAAGAGATGCTCATAAAGTTTAGGATCAAAGAGGATGAGAAACCTGAAAAGATCCCTATGAGTGTTGGTACCAAATTTGGCTATACTAAGGAAGATAAAAGTGTTGAAGAACAAAAGTATAGGAAGCTCATTGGTTCCTTGTTGTATTTAACAGCAAGTAGACCTGACATTCAGTATGCTGTTTGTGTGTGTGCAAGATTCCAATCTGATCCAAGAGAATCACACTACAAAAAGGCAATCAAGATACTGAAATATGTCAAAGGTACAGTCAATGTTGGATTATGGTATCCTAAAGATTCTGGACTTGAATTGGTTGGTTATTCTGATGCTGATCATGGAGGATCAACTCTTGATAGAAAAAGTACCTCTGGAACTTGTCAGTTTTTGGGTACTAGATTAATATCATGGTTCAGCAAGAAGCAAACCTGTGTTGCCAATTCATCCACTGAATCTGAATACATTGCAGCTGGTTGTTCCAAAGCTCAAATCCTATGGATTCATCAACAATTAAGAGATTATGGTATTTCTGCAAAGAAAACACCAATCTTTTGTGATAATACAAGTGCTATTGCAATCACGCAAAATCCTAAGTTTCACTCAAGGACTAAGCACATTGATATTAAACATCATTTCATTAGAGATCATGTAGAAAAAGGAGACATTGAGGTTGTGAAAGTAGGCACTGATGATCAGCTTGCTGACATCTTTACAAAGCCCCTGCCAGATAATAGGTTCGCGATGCTAAGGTATAACCTTGGATTGATTGAACTACCTCAATAAAGGATACACTTGGCAGAATGCTGAAACAGGTATTCAGCAAGCCAAAGTATTCTTACTTAAAAGCTCCATCTACTAATTTCTCCTAAGAAATGATAAGTCACTACGTGATTGCTGAAACAGGCATTCAGCAAGTAATTCCTTCAAAACGGGTATTTGTTAGGAAACTTGATCACTTGCTGAGACAGGCACTTAGTAAGAGAAAGACCTTAAGGATTGCTGAAACAGGCATGCAGACAATCAAAGATACTGAAACAGGTATTCAAGTATCAAGGGAATATTCTGAGACGGGAACTCAGAAAAAGAGCAAAACTCATCTCTCAGATTATACCAAAAGATATATCAAGTACAAAAGAATTTACTGATACGGGAAATCAGAAATATCTTTTAAACTTAAGAAAAATATGAGATATCTAAGTAAGGGGGAACTTTCAGCAAGTATCTAGGTTGATAATTCAAACTCGCTGAAAAGATTCTTGTCTATTTCAGCAAGCAATCTATTCCCTTAAAACTCGGTAAAATCAATTTGTGACGTTAATCGGGCACAAATAAACTCGTAATAATCATGACATGACATTCAATCGTGGCCATTGATTAAAAGGAGTTACTAATCTAACGGTTAATAAAACAAAGAGAGAGAGTGCTCTGACGGTTTCAAGTTAGTGGGCCACTACGCATTTAATGCAAAGGCTCCACTAACGCATTGTTTCTCTGTTTTACCCTTGCTGAGAGCTCAAATCGATTGAGTTTCTCACACACCAGAGACACTATATAAAGAAGGAGTTAGAGAAATGACAAAATTCTTTAACTCACATTTCCTTTCTCTGCAAATTTTAGCCTGAATCTACTGTACCTCCGGTCAAAAAGCAAACTATCTCTTTTCGTACACATTTTTCTGCTCTATAAAAGAAATGGCTCCCAAGAGACAGTCTTCTAAGTCCTCAAAGTCATCTAAGGTTGACAGTGCTGAAACACGCACTGCTCCGGTGACTACTCCGGCTACAAACACAACGAAAGTTGTGTTGAAAAACGACCGAATTTCAGAAAAACCTATGCCTCCGTCATATCTTGACACTGCAAAGTGTGAGATGTTGATGCAATGGGGAGGTTTTGCTAAGGAGAAGTACATTAGGTACGTCTATGAACAAGAACTCGATGACGAGAATGAAGAGGCGCTTGAGTTTATCAAGCAGCAAGGCCTCATGAACTTTATGTCTGCTCGCACTAAGCAAGTGAGCATGATAGATACAATGGAATTCTACAATAATGCAGAAATCCAGTCCCTTACTGATAGTAAAGGAGTCACTGAAAAAGTGATCTTTACTACAGTTCAGAACACGCAAATCGTCCTGAAATGGACTGATTCAGCGGAGATATTTCAGATTCCAACCACTGGAACTGAAGATGACGTCACTGCCACTGACGAAGAAATTGAAGCTTTCTACAGTGACGTCAGAAATGAGAAAATGAAGAAAGGCGAGATTGCTCTCGTGACTTGGACTAAGCACGTTAAGAGGAAGCATCTTTGCCACTCACTTGGTCTAGTAGCTTTGCTGCTAATAAAAGTTCTTGACTCCCAAGTTGGAGGAATTGGCCAGTAGGCCTGAGAAGATGGCCATTGCTGATGCATATCCATGAAAATAAAACAGAACTTAACTGGGCTAAGTACATTTTCAACAGGCTTGTTGATTGTGTTACTAAGTTTAAGGTAAAGGTAGAAGACAACAAGGTCTCACCTTCCTTTCCAGTTATGTATGGAATCAAGATATGCTACATCCTTGAACATTTCAGGATTCAGCTGAGAAACCCATTGCCAATCAAAAAGTCTGTATGTGTTGGTCCCTTTAAACAACAAGAAAAGACTAGAGGGGGGGGGTGAATAGTCTTTTCAAACTTTCGTCGTTTAAAACTTTCTCAGCAAGTACTTATTACTTTTCAGTAATGAGTTTGCTGATACTTAACTTTCTCAGCAAGCGTAAGTTACTTTACAGTAGCTTGGTTTGCTGATACTTAAAATCAGAGAGCGGAAGTCTTTGAAACAATAAGTGCTCTTTCAGCAAGTAAAGGTTTTCAGCAAGTGAAGTGAGTGACTGTGTACAAACAGATATAATTTGCTGAAAGCTAAATGCAGTAAGTAAATCACACAAACGCTTTTATAGTGGTATCTGAGAGTGGCGTAATCTCTCAACTAATCCACTTTGTCCTTTCTAGGACTGAATCCACTAAGATATGATTGAGGTTCCTTACAATCTCCTATCTAAAGCGATTCAACAGAAACCAAAGCACACTTGCTTTGTCTCCAACCTAAACTAGAGAACTCAACCTTGTTCTCCACCAAACTTGGTACTTTTAATCAGCAAAACTATGCTCGATTAAGTTCCCCCTGAATATCACGCCT
>CM051456.1:46209780-46329784 GCA_028274465.1 Plantago ovata | reverse complement strand
CTACAATGTAATATGCTGGGACTTGGGCAGGAATTTCATTTCCACTGCCTTGGTGGTCTATTCTCAGTAGAGTTATCAACGTTAAGTTGATTGTTGAAGGCTTCCGCAAACCTTCAACATTGCTGATCTATGTTTCCAGTATTACGTCAGCAACATCTACGGGCAAATGCGTTTCAGCATTTGTCTGGGAATTGACTGAGGAGTCTGTGGACATTGGGGACTGACTGAGAAGCCAGTGTCTTCTTTCTTTTGTTACTTGTCCGTTCCTCTTAGGTAACGGGATTTGCTATGACGCTGGCAGTCTGAGTGTCATCATCAGCTTTTCCTCTTTTTCTTCTTAGCTTTCTCCTTTTCCCAGAGTCATCTATTGGTTGCCTTTTCAGCAACGGCTGTTTACACGTACCTTGTTGAGTGTTCTACAGCAGTTTCATTGTGTTACCACCTCTACAACAGCAGTTTCATCTCTAAGTTGCTGAGTGGTAACATCTGCAGCTGTTTGTATACCTTTCTTGCTGGCTTGTGCTGACAACATTTGCAGTTGTTGTCTTCTTGGTTGTCTTCCAGCAATCTTAGGTACATTCTGCTTGTAGAAAGATCTTCCCACATTGCACACAGATTCTGATTGGCAATGGGTTTCTTAGAGCTGAATCCTGAAATGTTCAAGGATATAGCATATCTTGATTCCATACATAACTGGAAAAGGAAGGTGAGACCTTGTTGTCTTCTACCTTTACCTTAAACTAGTAACACAATCAACAAGCCTGTTGAAAATGCTTAGCCCAGTTAAGTTCCGATTTATTTTCATGATATGCATCAGCAATGGCCATCTTCTTCAGGCCTACTTGGTCAATTCCTCAACTTGGGAGTCAAGAACTTTAATCCGTAGCAGAGCTACTAGACCAAGTGAAGGCAGAGATGCTTTCTCTTAACGTGCTTTGTCCAAGTCACGGGAGCTATCTCGCCTTTCTTCATCTTTGCATTTCTGACGTCACTGTAGAAAGCTTCAATTTCTTCGTCAGTGGCAAGTGACGTCATCTTCAGTTCACATGGGTGGAATCTGAAAAATCTCGCTAAATCAGTCCATTTCAGGACGATTTGCGTGTTCTGAACATAGTAAGGATCACTTTTTTCAGTGACTCCATCTGTCTGTAAGGGACTGATTTCTGCATTGTTGTAGAATTCCTTGTATCAATCATGCTCACTTGCTTAGTGCGAGCAAGATAAAGTTCATGAGGCCTTGCTGCTTGATGAACTCAAGCGCCTCTTCATTTTGGTCATCAAGTTCTTGTTCATAAAAGTACCTATGTAGTACTTTCTTTTGCAAACCCTCCCATTGCATCAACATCTCACACTTTGCAGTGTCAAGATATGACGGAGGCATAGTTTTTACAGTGATTGGTCGTTTTTCAACACAACTTTCGCTGTGTCTGGGGTCAGAGAAGTCAACGGAGCAATGCGTGTTTCAGCACTGTCAACCTTTGACGATTTTGAGGACTTAGATGACTGTCTCTTGGAGCCATTTCTTTATATAGAGCAAGAAATTGTACGAAAAAGATAGTTTTGCTTTTTGACCGAGGTACACAGTAGGTTCAGGCTAGAAATTGCAGAAAGGAAATGTGAGTTAAAGAATTTTGTCATTTCTCTAACTCCTTCTTTATATAGTGTCTCTGGTGTGTGAGAAACTCAATCGATTTGAGCTCTCAGCAAGGGTAAAACAGAGAAACACTGGAGATAGTGGAGCCTTTGCATTGAATGCGTAGTGGCCCACTAACTAAAACCGTCAGAGCACTCTCTCTCTTTGTTTTGTTAGCCGTTAGATTAATAACTCCTTTTAATCAATGGCCACGATTGAATTTCATGTCATGATTATTGCGAGTTTATCTGTGCCAGCTTAACGTCACAAATTGATTTTACCGAGTAATAAGGATAGATTGCTTGCTGAAATAGACAAGAATCTTTTCAGCGAGTTTGAATTAACAATCTAGATACTTGCTGAAAGTTCCCCCTTACTTAGATATCTCATATTTTCTAAGTTTAAAAGACATTTCTGATTTCCTGTATCAGTAAATTCTTTTGCACTTGAGACATCCTTTGGTAAAATCTGAGAGATGAGCTTTTGCTCTTTTTCTGAGTTCCCGTCTCAGAAAATTCCTTTGATACTTGAATACCTGTTTCAGTATCTTTTGATTGTCTGAGTACCCGTCTCAGCAATCCTTAAGTCTTTCACTTACTGAGTGCCTGTCTCAGCAAATGGTCAAGTTTCCTAACAAATACCTGTTTTGAAGGAATTACTTGCTGAATGCCTGTTTCAGCAATCATGTTGTGACTTATCATTTCTTAGAAGAAATCAGTGACTTGGTCTTTTAGACAGGATAACTTTGGCTTGCTGAATACCTGTTTCAGCATTCTGCAAGTTGTATTCCTTATTGAGGTAGTTCAATCAATCCAAGGTTATACCTTAGCATTGCGAACCTATAATCCGGTAGGGGCTTGGTAAAGATGTCAGCAAGCTGATCTTCAGTACCTACTTTCACAACCTCAATATCACCTTTTTCCACATGATCTCTAATAAAATGATGTCTAATATCAATGTGCTTGGTCCTAGAGTGAAACTTAGGATTTTGCGTAATTGCAATAGCACTTGTATTATCACAAAAGATTGGTGTTTTCTTTGCAGAAATACCATAATCTCTTAATTGTTGCTGAATCCATAGGATTTGAGCTGTGCAACAACCAACTGCAATGTATTCAGATTCAGTGGATGAATTGGCGACAAAAGTTTGCTTCTTGCTGAACCATGATATTAATCTAGTACCCAAAAACTGACAAGTTCCAGAGGTACTTTTCTATCAAGAGTTGATCCACCATGATCAGCATCACAATAGCCAACCAATTCAAGTCCAGAATCTTTAGGATACCATAATCCAACATTGACAGTACCTTTAACATATTTCAGTATTTTAATTGCCTTTTTGTAGTGTGATTCTCTTGGATCGGATTGGAATCTTGCACACACACAAACAGCATACTGAATGTCAGGTCTACTTGTTGTTAGATACAACAAGGAACCAATGAGCTTCCTATACTTGTGTTCTTCAACACTTTTGTCCTCTTTAGTATAGCCCAATTTGGTACCAACACTCGTAGGGATCTTTTCAGATTTCTCATCCTCTTTGATCCTAAACTTTATGAGCATTTCTTTCGCATACTTTGCTTGATCTATGAATATTCCATCTTTGAGTTGCTTGACTTGCAACCCTAGGAAGTAATTCAATTTTCCCATCATACTCATTTCAAACTTATTAGTCATGAGTTGGCAAAATCATCACAAAGTTGCTTGTCCTTAGATCCAAAAATTATGTCATCCACATAAATTTGAACTAAGATTAATTTACCATCATGGTTCATGGTAAATAAAGTTTTGTCAACTTCACCTTTCTTGAAACCATTTTCCAGCAAGAACTTAGCCAAGGTATCATACCATGCTCTTGGTGCTTGCTTTAGACCATATACAGCTTTCTGAAGCTTATATACCATCTTGGTTTCTGAGGGAAGTTCAAAGCCAGGGGTTGTTCTAGGTAGACTTCTTCAGCAAGTTCACCATTTAAGAATGCACTTTAACATCCATTTGGTAAACAATGAAGTCATTGTGAGCAGCAAAGGCCAAGAAAAGCCTAATTGCATCCAATCTTGCAACTGGAGCATAAGACTCATCATAGTCCAATCCTTCAGTCTGACAGTAACCTTGAGCAACTAAGCGTGCTTTGTTTCTTGTTACTTCACCAGACTCGCTCAGCTTGTTTCTGAACACCCACTTTGTACCAATAGCTTTCTTATTTTCAGCAAGTGGCACAAGTTTCCAGACTTTGTTCTTTCAAATTGATCTAATTCTTCTTGCATTGCCTTTATCCATTCAGAATGCTTCAAAGCTTCTTCTATGGTTTTAGGTTCAATTTCTGAAACAAAGCAAGAGAATAAAGATTCTACTTCTACGACAGTTGCTTCTTCAGCAAGTCCTTGAGTAGCTTTGGATCTAGTCACTTGACGTTTATTAATATCGCCAATCATATCCGTAGAGGGATGATCTCTAATCCATTTATTAACAGGTTTCCTGTTTGTTGGATCAGGATATGTTTGCTCATCAGCATGTGACTCTTTAGTATGTACTTGTTCAGTACTACTGGGAATTTGTGTCTCTGCTGAGATTTGTTCGTCAACAACTGCTTGTTCAGCATTGCTGGATTGAGGCATTTCATCAGCAGGCACTGGAGATTGCGTAATTTCAACAACTTCCGGAGCAACCGCATCTTTTGCTGGAAATTCTTTGTCGTGAACTATATTTATCTTGTCATGACTTAGGGGAGGAGAGTCATTGTCAGAATCATCATTTAGTTCAATTGACTTGATATGCCTAGCATCAGATTCAGTTCTTTGCTCATGTATGATTAGCTTTTTCATACATTCTGATATTTCTTCTTCAGCAGGCACACCTTGTGACTTTTCATAGAATACAACATGCACAGATTCTTCAATCTTTTGTGCCTTTTTGTTGTAAACTCTATAAGCTTTACTATGCAAGGAGTAGCCAAGAAATATCGCTTCGTCTGCTTTTGGTTGAAATGTTCTTAGGTATTCTCTACCATTGTTAAGAACGAAACACTTGCAACCCAATACTCTTAGATGAGTGATGTTAGGAGGTCTTCCAACAAACAATTCATAAGGACTTTTTGTTGTATTCCTTAGTAATCAAACATCTATTTTGAGTATAGCAGGCGGTATTAATCGCTTCAACCCAGTAAGCCTCACTTATTTTAGTGTCAGCAAGCATTGTTCTTGCGGCTTCTTTCAGGGTACGATTCTTCCGTTCAGCAACACCGTTTTGCTGTGGTGTCCTTACTGAGGATAACTGATGTTGAATACCTTTGGAGGTACAATATTCAGTTATGTACTGGTTTACAAACTCAGTACCATGGTCTGTCCTTATGACTTTTACCTTGTCATTTTTCATGACTTCAAGCTTATTCAACAAGTTAGGTATTTCAGTCTTGGTTTCAGATTTGTGCTTGATGAATACTACCCAAGTGAATCTTGAATAGTCATCTACCACGACTAGACCATACTTCTTACCAACATAGCTTGTTGAAGAAGATTCAAACAAGTCCATGTGTAAGAGTTGTAAAGGTTTTGTAGTTGACGGTACTGCCTTGTTCTTGAAAGAAGATTTGGTTTGCTTTCCTTGCTGACATGCATTGCAAAACACCATCCTTCTTAAAAGTAACCCTAGGTAATCCAACTACAAGTGCCTTTTAGACAGCTTATTCAGCGTCTTGAAGTTTAGATGACTTGTTCGTTTATGCCATAACCATGCTTTTTCAGCAAGGCAATCATGATCTGAGACAAGGCATTTTTCAACGTTTGCTGAAGACCAATCAACGGTGTACAAGCCTCCTGATCTTCTTGCAATCATTATAACCTTTTTAGTCTCAAAATCTACAAGTTTACATTCATCACTTTTAATTTCGATGAAGTATCCTTTGTCAGCAAATTGACTCATGCTGAAAAGGTTAAACTTAAGATTTTTGACATAAAAAACTCCAGAAATGGTTATGCATCCCAACTTCACATCACCATAGCCTTTAGTAGATCCGGAGTCTCCACCAGCAAACCTTATTGTTGGACCTTTAGACCACCGTCTATAGTTTATAAGGTATTTCTTGTTGCTCGTCATGTGCTTTCCACAACCACTATCAAAGTGCCAGATTGCATCGTTTGTCTCCGTGGCTGTAGTCTGCACAATCAAGAGCAAACAAGTTAATTATCCAATTATGGATGTCCATTAACATGTTCAAGAATGCGTCCAGTGGAAACCCAAGTCTGAAGTTTTTCAACTTTGACTTGTTTTCTACTTGCTGAGGAACTAGGAGTATTTGAGCTGAAAGACTTTTGACTCGTCTGGTCAAATCCACTTTCTGATGTGGTGTCTTGCTCTGTTGACCTTTTTGCTGAACATACTTTTCAGTAAGTTCTTTTCTAGCAAGGTTCCTTCTATTCCTAGCATTGGGAGTCTTTTCAGAACTCTTAGGCTTGGTTTTCTTCATCTCTTTGAAGTATCTTTGCTGACTTTGCTTATACTCATGAAAGAGTTGACTTTGCTTGGTTTTGAAACCTAGTCCACTTTTCGGAGAATGCTGAGCTTTAGCTTCAGCAACCTTACTTGATTCAGGTTTGTCAGCAAAGGACTTCTGATTACTTTTAGTAATCTTGCCTTTAGTCTTAACAACTTGCTTTTCAGCAACTTGTTTGGCGGAATGCTTCACGGCATTCTTTTTCTTTCCAGTTTGCTTCTCAGCAACCTGTTTTCCTTTTAAAGTCTTGTTGCTTTGAGTAGCAACAGCGGGCTTTATGGTCATAGGTACTTGATTGCATGTTTCAGCAACCTTAGTTTGACCAAACTGATAGATTACTGGAGGACTACTATCAGTAGCACGTACAAAGGAGATAGGTGATTTATCTTTTCTCAAGATTTCTACGTTATCACCTTCGCACGTTGCTCCTAAACCTTCTTTCTGAGATGGATCTCTCAAATAAGAGTTTAGTTCAGTCAACGTATTATTTGCTTCCACATAGGATTTGAAATTGACTTTCATCTTTTTCATTTCTTGGATTTCAGCAAGTAACTTTAGAATTGAGGACTGATACTCTTCCAATTCTAATGCCATTTGAGAATTTTTCTCTGCAGCCTCAGCAATCAACTTCTTAAGACGCCTTATTTCAGCATCATTTTCTTCTGTCTCTTCCTTCAGCAAAACATACTTTTCAGTAGTTTGCTTGGTCAGAGTTTCAGCAAGTTGAAGTTTCTCTTGCTGTTTGGTGAGAGTTTTCTCAAATCTTTCGATTTCTCCTTGAATCTTGTCAAGGTCAATCTCGTCTTCACTTTCTGAATCTGAGTCAGAGGTAGAATTAATTACCTGACCGGCCATGAGGCAGAATTCGTAGTTCGACACATCTGGATAAGCTTCCATAGCTATTCCACACACTTCTTTGCCAATCTCCACGTCTAGAGTGGCTTCTTCATCGTCGGTGTTTGAACTTTCATCCTCACTGTCTTGGGAGCTTGTATCAATACACAATGCATCGATTTTTGCTTGAAGCTTCTTCTTTTCTTCAGCAATGAAAGCTCTTATGAACTTCTTCTTCTTTTCAGCAGATTTGCCTTTCAGCAAAGGGCAGTTAGATTTGAAGTGTCCAGGCTTTTTGCAGTAAAAACATAGATCATTTCCAACTGCTGGTTCTTCTGATGATGTAGCTTGCTGAGCTTGCTTGTTCAGCGAGCTAGTATCATTCTTGTACTTATGGTAGTTGTTACCAAGATGCTTCTTCAGCTTCTCCTTTTCTTCTCGCCTTTCAAGTTCCTTACTGATGAACTTCTTCATGTTTTTAACAACTAAAGCATTTTCATCAGCAGGCTCTTTATCATTCTTCTTTTCAGAAGACGACGTCTTTGCAGCAAGAGCAATGTTTTACGATTTTTAAGCAAACACATTTTCTCTTTGCTTTGTCTCATAATTGACAGTAGCAAGATGAGAGAACAACTCTGTTGGTGTAATGTCAGGCATTCCTTGATTATAATAGAAATTCTGAGTATGGATCCATTCTTGATTCAAACTTCTGATGATAGTTTTCACTTTCTCAGAATCTGAATAAAGATTTCCAACACCCAGCGCCGCCATTTCACTAACAAGAGTTGTGAATCTGAAGTCCAAGTCTTACAGTGACTCGTTAGCACCTTGCTTAAAGTTTTGAAACTTTAATTTAAGTACTTCAAGTTTGTTTTCCTTGGTCTTGTCAGATCCAGTACAAAGATCTTGAACCATTTTCCAAGCTTCCTTTGCAGTCTTAGCACCCCACAGTTTGCACTGTATGGTATCCGGAGTTGATCTGATGATGATATTTCTTGCTTGGCCATCAAGACGGAATCTCTTAGCTTCGTCAGAAGTCCATTCCTCTCTTGGTTTTGGCACAACAGTATCTGATGGTTCGCCAAGGATGGTTTCCTTCCCAGCTTCAGTGGTCTTGTGAGGGAAACTCCTTTCAATCTTAGTGATCTTGATAGGTCCATCATTAATGACGGTTACCATCTCATCACTAATGGCCTCAAGATGTAGCATCATGTTGTTTCTCCATTTCTCGTAATTTTCCAGCTTCAGCAAGGGAGCATCTCCTAAAGACATCCTGTCAGCAAAGCACTACCAAACTGATCAAGTGAGAGTGATTTACGGAAAGCACTTAAGGGGATCTAGGTTCAGTGTAGAAGGCTAAAGAACCTCCCGCTCTGATACCACTTGTTGGTCCCTTTAAACAACAAGAAAAGACTAGAGGGGGGGGGGTGAATAGTCTTTTCAAACTTTCGTCGTTTAAAAACTTTCTCAGCAAGTACTTATTACTTTTCAGTAATGAGTTTGCTGATACTTAACTTTCTCAGCAAGCGTAAGTTACTTTACAGTAGCTTGGTTTGCTGATACTTAAAATCAGAGAGCGGAAGTTTTTGAAACAATAAGTGCTCTTTCAGCAAATACTGGATTTCAGCAAGTGAAGTGAGTGACTGTGTACAAACAGATATAATTTGCTGAAAGCTAAATGCAGTAAGTAAATCAAACAAACGCTTTTATAGTGGTATCTGAGAGTGGCGTAATCTCTCAACTAATCCACTTTGTCCTTTCTAGGACTGAATCCACTAAAATATGATTGAGGTTCCTTACAATCTCCTATCTAAAGAGATTCAACAGAAACCAAAGCACACTTGCTTTGTCTCCAACCTAAACTAGAGAACTCAACCTTGTTCTCCACCAAACTTGGTACTTTTAATCAGCAAAACTATGCTCGATTAAGTTCCCCCTGAATATCACGCCTGAAAGGGTGTATTTTCAGTTAGAGAGTTTTGGGGTGAGATGACTTAATTATAACTTATTCAGTTACAACAAGTAATCTAAGAAACACAACTTGGAATATTTTTCAGTAAACAAGTTTGATTGTTTCTGGTGTCAAGACTTGTTCTTGTTCGAAAGAAAGAACACTTAACTAATTTCTTAGCCGAGTTTGTTCTACTTCTTCACAAGTAGCTTTTTCAACATTTAAGTCTTGGAACGGATCAATGGCAGTAAGAGTGTTTGAAGGTTTGTGAGTTTTTAAGCACAAGTGAGAGTTTGATCACGTTGTTGACACACTTCAACTCTTTGCCGGATGACCTCTATTTATAGTGCAAGTAATGAGCCGTTTGAATTTCAAATCCTAAGGCTTTTGATCCTTAACATGTCACTATCTTGCTTTTGTACTTTCAGCAACGACTTTGTTTGTCTTCTAGTCTTCATGTCCTTCGTGTGCATGCTTTGCATTAAATGCACCTTTGAATAGAATTCAAACAGTAACCTTGGAGCGCAAATTCACGTACATTCAGCAAGAGGTCACATATGTTTCAGCAAGTGGTCAGTCGCAGTTTCAGCAAGCACAACCTACTCTGTCTTTCAGATTTTCACTTATGCAATGCTGTTGCTGAATATTCCACTTTCTGAGCAAACACGTGCCTTACCAGTCTTCAGCAATCTTCAAGGCTTCAAGTCTTCAAGTCTTCAATTCTTCAGATCTTCAAAAGTCTTCAAGATTCTGACCGGTTTCTTATTTGCTTTAATAATTTGTTTGTAATAAATAAAATATATCTTCAGCAAATGCTTCAATAGGTCATTTTCTTTTCAGAAAATAAGATTCATTAAAGCTAAGCATCAATAAGATATTTTCTTTTCAGAAAATAAAATACATCATACGCAAAAGAAATAACTTATCTAATACCTAACTAAGTCATCAGCAAACGTTCCTCTTTTACAATGTCCTTAAAATTTCTAAAATCCTATGGACCTTAAGAGTACTAGTTACTGGACTTTCCTTAATTTAGCATGGTTAATTTCTCATCAAAATTACAAGCTTCCTAACTGTATGCAATGTGGGAAGATCATTCTACAAGCAGAATGTACCTAAGACTGCTGCCAAGAAATCAAAGAAGACAACAACTACAAATGTTGTCAGCACAAGTCAGCAAGAAAGGTATACAACAGCTGCAGATGTTACCACTCAGCAACTTAGAGATGAAACTGTTGTTGGTGGTGGTAACACAAATGAAACTGCTGTAGATAATCAACAAGGTACGTGTACAACAGCCGTTGCTGAAAATGCAACTACAGATGCCTCTGTGAAACTGGAGAAATCTAACAAGAAAAAGAGGAAAGCTGATGATGACACTCAGACTGCAGCGTCATCAGCAAACCCCGTACCTAAGAGGAAATGGACCAGCAACACAAGGAAGAAAACACTAGATCGTAAGTCAGTTCCTGCTGTCCAAGACCTCTCAGACAATTCCCAGACAAATGCTGAAACGCATTTGCCAGTAGATGTTGCTGAGGTGATTACTGAAATCTATGTCAGCAATGTTGAAGTGTTTGCGGAAGCCTTCAACAATCAACTTAATGTTGATCCATCTGCTGTGAATAGACCACAAGGCAGTGGAAATGAAATTCCTGCCCAAGTCCCAGGTATTTACATTGTAGATAATTTAGATGATCCAACTTTGGAACCAGCAAAGTGACATTGCTGCTGATCTGCAAAAAACGGCAATTGCTGATGCTGCTGAAAAGATGGTTGCTGAACAAGCAACTCATCAAGTTGCTGAAACCCCGCTTGCTGAAGGACCAGTTGCTGAGACAGCAATGGTTCCAGTCCTAGAAGTTGCTGAAACACAAGAAGCATTATTCAACGACGCATCTCGTGATGCTGAGAATACTGGCGCAAGTTCACCCAAGACATCAATCGACAAAGTCCAGCTTGGACTGGAAGCTATAAGCCAACAAATGGAGTTGGAGATTGAAGAATCATCAAACAAATCCATTGATGTCTTCATGACAAGTAGTGATCTCAAGGGTCAAGATGCTTCTGCTCAACTTGTCATTTCAGGGACAAGGGAGATTGCTGAAACCGCACAGCTCTCTCAAATAGAGCAAGACAAGAAGTCTGCTGAAGAAACAGTCCAAGAAGCTGAAGAAACTGTTAATGCTAAGAGGACTGAGCAACAACCTGTCCTTCTTCAACAGACTTCTCAAGATGCAAGTCAGATGGTTGCTGAAGCCTCTGCACCAGAACCAACACTCCCTGCTCAGTAGGATGAACAAATGGAGGATGCTACTCAAGCTCCTCAAGGAATGGAAATTGTACAACATGAGCTTGCTGAATCTCAGCAGGCTCAAAAGGAGACCACTGAAGTGGTACTCATCACTGAAGATCATCAAGTAAGTTCTGAGGAACTGTACTTGAACTTCAAAAGGACTACTTTGTCACAAGTTGCTAAGTCCGTCAGCAACTGGCAAAGATATAGGCGAATGGACTTCTCTGATCTTCACCTTCATCTTTCAAACGAGAAAAAGAGATCTTCTCTGCTGAAGCTCGAAACATTTGTCCACTCCATCCTCCCGGAAGAAATGACATATTCTCAGCAAATGAGCTCGAATCTGATTGCTCAAATCAGAGAGAATATGAAGGCAAAATTTAAGAGTGCCTCCCAGCTGAACAAGCTGTGATGCTCAAAGGTTCATTTGCACCTGTGGTGGCTGATCCCCACATAATCAATGAGGAAGCGGAAGTGACAAGTGTTGCTTTATACAAGCACGTTGAGCTAGTAATTCTGACCGATGATGATGAAGAGGAAGAAGATGAGAACATTCCCACTCATCCAAGTGATGATGAAGGGAAAGATTCCAAGGACAAGAAAGACGATGATGATGACAATCAAGGTCCAAGTCCTGATGCTGGAGGATTGAAGTTAACAGTTGCTGAAAGTACTCCGCAAGAAAATCAGCAAGCTGAACAACAACAACCTCAGCAAGAATCTCAACCTCCTCCTGCTGCTGCTGAAAATCAAGCACCTGTGCAAGGTGCTGATACTGAAGAGGAATATGCCAGAAAAAGGGTTGCCTTGAAAAATGGCAAAAGTCCAATTTCTGATGCCAAGGTTACTGAAGAAAACCTTGATGATGATGATGAACAGGATGAAGATTACCGACGTGCTCTCCAGAACAGTCTCTTGATCCATGCAAGGCATACGCAGGATCTAGAAATTGGTCAATCTTCAGGAGTAAGATCAAAGGAAGTCCCCTCCCTTCCATTTACTACTGGCGAAACTCCAGTAATTGAGTCCCAATCTCAATTAAAACTAACTACTGGCGAAACTCTAGTCATTGAGTCTCAAACGTTGCATTCAGCAACTACTCAATTAAAACTAACTACTGGTGAAACTCCAGTTGTTGAGTCTGAACCGTTGCCATCAGCAACCACTCAACAAAAAGGAAGTGAAGCTGCTGACTTAGGTTCCAAGGTTGCTGAACTTGATGAATCTGAGGATGACGACTACTTATCAGAAAATGAGGATGAACAATCCAAAAGAGATCCAAAGGTTGTTCAAATCCCTCCTCCCGATTACATAAATGATTTAGACGATGGTCTAAGAGGAGAATTGCTGATAAGGGATGATCAGTTTGCTTCTGAACTAAAAGTTCATTCCTTGACACCACATCTAGTGCCGTTCCCAAGAGTTGAGGAGTTTACTCCTAGAATATTGGCACTAAAGAAAGTCCATGATGCATGCAAAGCTGGAGATGAGGCATTGCTTGCTGAGAGCCCACTTGACTTTGGAAAGATATTGGCTACAGTGCTGAGACGCACTACGACTTTGACAATAGCTCAGAAAGACATCAGTCTTTATCAAAAGAGCTATGAAGAAGATGTAAGTCAAGCTCTCAAGCTCGCAAACACCGCTCTCGTGAAGGCTCAGACTTTCATGGATGAGAAGGCCGCAACAGAGAAAAGACATGAAGAGAACATGATGAGCATTCAAAAAGAGTTGTCAAAAATGACTTCTGATCAGCAACAAATCATCATGAAGTATAATAGTTTAAGCACTCTTGCTGAAAATTGCAATGAGTTCTATTCTCTGCACATCACTCCGATGTTGCAATCCATGTCTAAGGGGGAAAAGAAAAGTACCAGAAAAAGAAACCAAACCCCTCCTGCTGTTGATGAGCCACTGCCCATAGAACCACTTGCTGAAATAGAGCAAAGTTCTAAAAGGCAAGCAAAATCTGAGTTGAATTCAGCAAGTACCAAAAAGAAAAAAACCGCTGCTGAAACTCAAGATTTTTGCCATACTGAAAATCATCAAAATCTGAATGAAGATGATGAAGATGATGACAATCAAACAATAGCTCAAGCCATAAGAGCTAGACCCTTAACAGCCTTGACTCCGTCTGGCCACTCAAAGCATTTCTCGTCTGACTCTTCAGCAAAAGATCAAGACAATGCTAAAACAAGAAGAAGAAGGCAAAGACAGGAAGAAAAGAGGCTGGCCAGCATTGCTATTGGCTCCGGCATCGAATACACAAAAACCAGCAATGAACCACTCAGAATGTAATCAGAAACATTCATGGTTGCGGGATATTAAAGCTGGAAGACTTGCTGGTGAATGAGTTCTTTCCTACAGCCATATTGAATCAAATGTTCAAATGGATTGAACTCAAGGTCCAAAGAAATCAAAGGGAAGAATCCCTCCCAAGAAATATTGTTGGGAGATGGTTGAATCTCGAGGTCTCAGTAAGAAGAATCGCCATTGGTAAGACTTATAGACAAGAACCAAATCTGATCAAGCCACCTGGCATTGCTTACTACTCTGACCCAGTAACAAAGAAAACAAAGAAGAGACTTGGATTGATTCCTTATGAGTACTTCTATCTCACTGCTAAGGATCAAGAAGAAGATCTTCTCTGGCTAAGAAAGATTCATCCGAAAAGCATTTCAGTTACACAGCTTCTCCATGCCAGCAATTGGGGCATGCATTTGTGGGTGACTAACTACATGGAAATGAATGCTGAAAAGCATCATCATACTGCCTGCAAAAACGCAAGAATTCTTCAACTACAAGTCCGTAGGCTTCTGGAAAACTACGAAAAGGACTGTATTGAATTCACTGCACTTGCTGAGAAGAGTGTAAGAGAGTTTTGAGAAAATCCTCTGGAAGAAGCTTAACTCTCTGTAATAGTTTTTGTTAAAGTGTTTGTTTGCTGATTCTGTTTAAAAGTTATCTCTGCTACTTCTTGTAAACTTCTGAAGATAACTATCAGCAATGAAGCTTTTAACTCTTATTGGTTTTTGATTATGCAATTTACTTATGCTTACTGTTTAATTATTCAAGTATGCTTGCATTAATCAACTGATTTATTCAACATCAGAAACCTCTAAAAGGATAACAATTAATTTAGCCATGGATTGCTAACATCAAAAAGGGGAAAATTTGTTAGGAAACTTGTACTTTGATGAGCAATTAACCACGCTAAATTAAGGAAAGTCCAGTAACTAGTACTCTTAAGGTCCATAGGATTTTAGAATTTTAAGAACATTGTAAAAGAGGAACGTTTGCTGAAGACTTAGATTAGGTGCTAGATAGGTTGGTTTGTACCGCTTATTATGTATCTTGTTTTCTGAAAAGAAAATAACCTATTGAAGCATTTGCTGACGATGTACTTTGTTTTTACAAACAAACTATTGAAGCATTTAAAAACCGCTCAGAATCTTGAGGATTATTGAAGATCTGAAGACTTGAAGAATTCGAAGATCTGAAGACTAGAAGATTTCTGAAGACTGGTATCTACAAAGGCACATGTTGCTTAGAAAGTGGAAACTTCAGCAACAGCATTGCATAAGTGAAAATCTGAAAGACAAAGTAGGTTGTGCTTGCTGAAACTGAGACTGACCACTTGCTGATAGAACAAATGTGACCCCTTGCTGAAAGTACTTGTATTTGCGCTCCAATGTTACTGTTTGAATTCTATTCAAATAAGCATTAAATGCAAAGCTCGCACGCGAAGGACATGAAGACTAGAAGACAAACAAGGACGCTGCTGAAAGTACAAAAGCAAGATAGTGACATCTTAAGGATCAAAAGCATTGGAATTTAAAATTCAAACGGCTCCTTATTTTCACTATAAATAGAGGTCATCCGGCGAAGAGTTGAAGTGTGTCAACAGCGTGATCAAACTTTCACTTGTTCTTAAACTCACATACCTTCAAACTCTCTATACTGCCATTGATCCGTTCCAAGACTTAAAGTTTGAGAAAGCTACTTGTGAAGAAGTAGAATCTACACGACTAAGAAATTAGTTAAGTGTTCTTTCTTTCTTTCGAACAAGAACAATTCTTGACACCAGAAACAATCAAACTTGTTTACTGCAAAGTATTCAAAATTGTGTTTCTTAGATTACTTGTTGTAACTGAATAAGTTATAATTAAGTTATCTCACCCCAAATCTCTCTAACTGAAAATACACCCTTTCAGACGTGATATTCAGGGGGAACTTAATCGAGCATAGTTTTGCTGATTAAAAGTACCAAGTTTGGTGGAGAACAAGGTCGCGTTCTCTAGATTAGGTTGGAGACGAAGCAAGTGTGCTTTGGTTTCTGTTTGAATCGCTCTAGATAGGAGTTGTAAGGAACCTCAATCATATCTTAGTGGATTCAGTCATAGAAAGGACAAAGTGGATTAGTTGAGAGATTACGCCACTCTCAGATACCGCTATAAAAGTGTTTGTGTGATTTATTTACTGTACTTAGCTTTCAGCAAATCATATTTTTCTGTACACAGTCACTCACATCACTTGTTGAAACCTTCATTTACTGAAAAAGCACTTATTGTATCAAAGACTTCCGCTCTCTGATTTTAAGTATCAGCAAACCTAGCTACTGAAAAGTAACTTACGCTTGCTGAGAAAGTTAAGTATCAGCAAACTCATTACTGAAAAGTAATAAGCACTTGCTGAAAAAGTTTTAAACGACGAAATTTGAAAGATTATTCACCCCCCCCCCCTCTAGTCTTTTCTTGTTGTTTAAAGGGACCAACACTAGGTAATTTCCCAGCTTCTCTACCTTCTCCATGATCAATAAGCTCTTGAACTTCTTGCCTCAAGTCCTGAGTGTTGGCTTAAAGAACATCCAATCTTTTCTTATTAATGCCTTCGTTTTGCTTGTATACTTCCATGAACTTATCAGTCTTGTTAACTAGTTATTACATAGTTTGAACTATGCTCGCCTTAACATCAATAATGCCACCATTAGAGTTGTTCTTCGGTTTAGCATTCTCATAGAAATCATTAGCATAACTTAGGCGCCTGCGATCTTGATTAGGACCATAGTCGGTGTTCCTTCCACCTTGATAACCACCTCTAGGACCATATCTACCACGGTTTTGGTTGAATCCACCTCGTGGCGCAAAGTATTGGCCATTGCCTTGGCCATAATTCACATCCTCCACTGTTCCTTGAGCTTCGAAAGCTCTCTCAGGCCCTAAATCTTCTCCTACAACAACATATGCTAGCTAGTGCATGTCCATAATTTTAGCAAACACCACATATCTCATAACTAGGCATTACTACACTTTGCCTCATAGCTTCTCTAACCTCTTGAACAAAGCCATCATACCTATCAAAGTTCTCCTCGTGAGTTGCATGCGCCTCCATCGGCCTCCTTGGTGGCATGGCTCTAACATTGCGATGTTGTGAGGCGCGAGCAAGCATTTCCATTATTTCAATAGCTTCGGTGGTTGTTTTCTCCATCAATCTTCCTAGACAAGCATTGTCTACCCTATCTTGAAGCTCTTGTTCCAACCCTTTGTAGAAGAATTCAACTAATTCTTCCTTGTTGAATCGATGGTGGGGACACTTCACTTGTAAGTCCTTAAATCTTTCCCAAGCAGTGTGGAAAGCTTCATCATGCAGTTGGCGAAACCTAGAAATTTGAGCTTTCAAGGCATTGGTTTTGTAGCTAGGATAATACTTCTCCATGAACTTGGCAAAAACTCCGTCCTAAGTGTTGAGGGCTCCTTCGTCTAGAGAGTCAAACAAGATTTAGATCTATAATTAAGCCCCAAGCTAAAAACCTTCATCCTCAAATCATCATCAGTTACACCTTCAGCCCACTTTTGTAGATGGCGAATAAAGCCTTCAATCTCCCTTAGAAATCCCATCACATCTTCATTAGGCATGCCATAGAATTTTGGCAATTGTTGGTACATGTGACTTTTTATCTCCAAGTTCCTAGTGGCTGGATTTAGGACAATAGCAGGTCCCTTAGCTCCAACAGAAGGTTGGATCAATGCCTTCAACTGAGTGTTGTCTTGCGCCATGTCTAGATCAATTGAAACTTCTTCTTCAGAATTTGATTTTTCTCCTTCTTCAGAAAGCACAATCTCCTCGTCTACGTATGGAATGGAAGCTGAACTTCTTCTCCTTTGGTGGTAGAATTGATCAACTTCAGGAATAATTGGCAACACAATTTCAGCAGAAGTGCGAGTATTGGGCATAAACACCTATCTATGACAAAAGATGAATGTGAGAATTGATTGAATAAAATATAAAAAATGAAATAAAAGCAAATATGATTGAATAAATTGAAAGTAAACTAGTTCAAGGAGCTAGGTCCTCGGAAACGGCGCCAATTTAATGAGTGTGTTATTGTGTTGTACCGAAACAACTATCAAATACTACTTATGTTTATGCCAAGCTAACTCTAAACTATACAAAACTTGGTGTAATGGCAAGCTAACTTGAGTGTCGGTCTCTAAGGATCTAAGTTAGGCTCTTACTAACTTACTTCTACTTAATCAATCAAGAATAAATATTGTTGGAATAAAGTAATATCAAACAATAACTAAACCAACACTAACGGTAGAGATAAATACTAACGAAGTTCAAATATGAGATAAGCGGTTGATAGTAGGTAGTAGCCATATTGATATAACTTAATCATATATTAGCAAGCGATAGACGTAGGTAGTCACACCGTTTGTTGACATGTAACATCAATAACATGCATAACGAAGCATACAATATCATTGAAGGCAATTACGAGACAGTGTTACTTAGAAATCTCATGCATATATGGAGAAAATCAACACATACTAAATTTCCAGCATTACATACATGTGATGTACTTATGGCTATGTTATCGACCATGGAAGCTGTCACCAACCAATTCGAAGATATATTATTAGCAAGTGATTGTTTTTAGTCTTTAATTGACCTAGGATCCTATCACTATCATAATTCGAAGGTTTGTTATTAGGAAACTATAAACCAAACATATAAATCGGCCATAGCACATACACATATGCATCCTTTTCATAAACTCATGCTAACAAAATCATAAGCATATCAATATAACCTACATCCTACCATCAACACGTACTGATTAGCTATTCATAACGAATAAACCGTCATGCATATTCATAATCATAGAAAAAGCAATAGAAAACATAGTAAATCTGGAAAATATATAGAGATTGATACGAAATTACTCAATGATCAGTTGAGCAATAGCAATCCAATGTCGAATCCAAGCAAAACAATGAAATCTAGCAACGGTAGCAAATCCAATGATGAAAATCGAGAGTTTGGAGGCTTAGGGTTGCCTCCAAAGAGTATCTTCTCTCTAGGGTTCGTGCTAGGCTGCTAATGAATGAAAACTTATGAAAAAAACTAATTAAAACGAGTTTAAATAAAATTTCCGAAATCTGATCCCGTCTGTTGGCTTGGCGCCAACAGAAGTAGGCTTGGCACGGCGCCACCTGTCCGTAGAGAAATTTGCCGAACTTTTATTGTTTGAAAGCCCTTGAAACTCCATCAAATGCCTGAAATTGTACTTCTCGGACCTCGGGAGCCATGGAAAAGCCAAGACTCCAAAGTAAGCTCAAATTGCACCAAAATAACCCTATTTTTATGCTATTTTCACCATATTGTATCCGGGGACCCTGTGACACAAAACATGTCAAAAGTAACTACTTCTAACTAAACTATAAAGTAAAAGGACAATAAAAGGTCGAAATAGATCCTTGATGATGGGTACTATTTTATCGTCATCATCAATCCCGTAATTTGCTGGTCAGACCACTTGGTTGTTTGGAAGGGTGAACTTCATTGCGACTGGCAGTGGAGGGTTAATGGCAGCTGGTGGAGGAAGGTTCAAAGCAGCTGGTGGAGGAGGATCCCTTGGGATCCTATGACTCGAGGCTCGCAATGCCCCGAAGGCACTTTTGATGGGGATTCCTTGTGGTTCATTCTCAGCGGACCTTTCCTCTCGGGATCCCGTGACATTAGTAAATGCCCCATCGACCATTTCTCGATCCCTTTCAACATTATCATTTCTAGGTGCCCTTTCAGCCGCGGTGTTTCTTCCTCTTCCCCTTCCTCCACCTCTTAAAGGGGGACGACCCCTAGGGGGAGGAGGGTTCTCTTCAGCAGCATTGGCCAGTCTGGTACTTCGCCTAGGATTCACCATCTAGGGCTCGACTAGTAGGGCAAGGAATTACCTTTTGATCAGCTGCCCACAGACGACACCACATGTTGAAGGGTAATTCATGCTAAGTCTTGTGAAGGATAATCACCTTAGACATTACAAAGGAATGATACTCCAAACTTCAAGTAACCTCCATCTCAGTGGAATCCTGAAATATAAGTTGTAAGTGGGTCATGAATGTGTATTTTACACTTTCATTTGAGTCTTTTTCACCTATTTTAGCTATCCTCTATGTTAATTTAGCTATATTTTAGTGCATTTTATTAGAATAGTGTCACGTTTCCCTTTAGTTTTTATTTTACAGGTTTTGGTTGAAAAACGAGGATTTCAGGGCAATTATATTGAAGATGACAAGGAATTGGTGTTCCAGAAGCCTATTTGGAGTATCTAAAGGTTTCCGGATAGGATTTGAAGTCTAGGGGTCGAATCTGGAGGTTAGAAGGCCACTAAAAGTCAGAAACCGAGTCCGAAAAGGGGAAGAAATCCAAAAACGCGTCGAAAGCGCAGAAATTCCGGAAAATGCTCCCGGGAGAATCGCCCGGGATGTGGGGCTAATCGCCCCACACCAGGCGACTCGATCGGTGTGTGGGGCGGAGGGCCCCACACAAATTTGAAGCCTATATATAGTTGCTCAGTTTTTCTCCGAATTTCATACTTTTCCAGACCTATTCTCTCACCTTTCTCTGTAGTTTTAGGTAGGAACTTCCCAGAGCCTGTTCTGGGGGTTCGTAGCTTAGGAGATACTTTTTCGTAGCAGTTTGGAGCTTGTAAGATCGCGATTCTTCGGAGACTGACAACCTTCGGTAACATTGTATCTTACGGTTTATTCTACTTATTTTTGTATATCTTTCAACATGTTTTCTTCTATGATTTCTGTTGATTGCATCACAACTATGAGTAGCTAAACTTATCGTTGGTGGTAGTATGTGAATTCTTAGCGAAGGGTTGATAATCATGCTAATGGCTATATCGCGCATTATACTCCGTGTTATTGCTTTATTTCTTTGATCAGGCGCAACCTATATCTTCGTATGTTGATTAATTATTATGCACAATTGGACCCTAGTCGACCTATGCATATCTATATCTTCGTAGTGTTGAATAATTACGGAACACAATTGGACAATAGTGTTTGACCTGTCAGTATCTATATCTTCGTAGTGTTTAATAATTACAATAGGACAATTGATTGATCAAAGATCTCCATGCAAAACCGAGGAATTTACGCATGATTATTAACCCGTTATGCTTTGAAGGACCATACTATCACCAATCTCCATTATCTGTTAGAAAAACCTTTGCTATTCTGTCTGCTGTTTTTATATTCTAAATTAGATTTGATAAACCTAGTTATAGTCCTTAGAGAACGACACTCGAGGTCATTCTACTGCTACACTACGGTTTTCATTGTAGTCGTGAATTGCCTTTGGCTAAATAACAAATTTATTTGATTAATTGAGTCTGATGAACTTGGTTACATCAAATTGGCGCCGTTGTCGGGGACTATACTCCTTTTTTCTGTTTAATTTTTTTATATTTTCAGCATTCAATTCCCAGAACAGCTCTTGGATTGTCTTTCAGAAATTTCACTTTCTTGCCCTATTTCTTTCCTCCTATCTTCTTCAGTAAATTCATCTAATCTGATCTTGGTTACCTTGCGTGTTTGTGCTCTCGAAATTTTTCGTTATATTGTGTTTGATTACGCTAATAGAACTAATTTTTAGTTTTGAGTTACTGTTACTACAGACATACAGGTATGATTTCCATGCGCGCTCGCATGACACCCCAATTCTCGCAGGTGAGGAGAGGATCATCCATATACCTGGAAGACGAGTTAAGGAGGTATGAGGTGACGGAGTCCATGGTGAGGTACTTACCAAGGTACGAAGATGGAGTAGGGATGGACCCATGGAGTTTCATTCGATCCTATGAGGAGGAAATAGAAAGAATTCCAGCAGAAGGGTTTACTAAGGACCAATTGTGCAGGAAACTATTTTCTTTTGCTCTTGGGTATGAGCCGAGGCGTTGGATTGCAAGGTTAGAACTAGGATCGCTGAAAACTTGGGGCCAAGTAGTAGAGGAGTTCTTGGCGCGGTTCATGCCTTATCATGAGACGATTGCCTTACGTGATAGGATCCAATATTTCGAGCAAGGAGAGTATGAGCAGTTTTGTGACGCCTACGAACGTTTTGAGATGAATAAACGTGAGTGCCCCCATCACTGGTTCGAAGATGGGGAGTTGATTTGGTGCTTCGTTGGTGGACTTCGTGAAGAGGAACGACTTAGAGTGGATCGGTTGAGCGGCGGTCTGGGAGAATGTACTGTCGACGAGGCAGAAGAAGTCCTCCGTAAGTACGCCAGAGGTTCAACACAATCCGATGAGGTCATACCAATTCACATCACCGCAAAGGAAGTAGATCGAGGTGAAGCAGGAAGCTCATCCGAGGAGTATTTTGAAGCCGAAGAAATCAGTGAGGAAGATGAAATTGCACATGCCGAGCAAGTTGAAGATGACCTTCGTATAGCAAAAGTTGTTGAAGAAGTTGAAGTAACTGAGCATCTTACGGAAGAATTCAGCTTGTTGAATTGTGCTGAAGTAGAAGAGGTTCGAGAACTTGAAGAGGAGAAAGGATTGGAAGGCGACGCCCCCCTGGAGGTGGGGGGCGATTCACCCAGCATGGTGAGAGAACCGCCTCCCATGACCAGTGAGCTGGATGACCCCAGCTCCACTGTTTCTTTACTCACAGACATTCGTATCAATCCAAAGCCACTTCCTTCCGTTACTACTGAGGTTCTTAAGTACAAAGAGGTGAATCTACTCCTCCGAGGTGGAAAGCTTGACAAGCAAGATACACAGGAGCCACAACTCAACAAGCACCTCGATGAAGTCAAAGTGAATGTCCTCGTATTGATGAAGTCCTTATTGGATATGCCTGCAAAGCAAACCAGTCCATTCACCATGGTGAGATCTTTGAAGCTTCCTAGGTCTCTTTGCTACATCGGACCAAGAGAATGGCGGCCACCGTGGGGAGGTACTCTTGAGTCCATTCTTGAATACTCAGCCGACCGAGGCCAAACCGTTCGGTAACATCTAGTATCACTTTTTATTTACTCATTCTCTTTTGCTAGGGACTAGCTTAAGTTTCATGAGGGGGATGAGATGTGAACCATGATGTTAAGTATTGTTTGCTTTGTGATGTTGAGTATCGTATCTTGTTTTTTAATTGCATTTGCACGTTTACCGCTTTCTTAGTTTTTAGGTTGCATACACTACATTCATCCTAGGATAGTCTTGCATGTTTTATATGGAGTTTATTGCCGAATTTTTTGAACTTTTTTATTGGGTAGATTAACTAACTATGCCATTAATCGTATGCTTCATCTCTATGAATTTGTTTGAGGTTTTTCTCGCTTGGCTTATCACATTTATGTATTGCACTTAGTTAAGCTTGGTAGTCTCGACATCACTTAGTGGTGTTTTCTCTACTGCGGTTCACGAAGGCCTTTATAATAGGATGATGCATGTTCGGGTCTTATGGTTGTTTTCCCGAGTAATTATGTAACTAAGAGGCAACAAGTCTTCACCATGCTTTGAGATTGCTAAATGCCTAGGAAGGAGGTAGTGTGAGGTTGTGTGATCCTTTGTTTGTAACCTATTCTTCCGAATAGGTTTGGGGAGGGGGTTACACCATCATTAGACTTGTTTTTCGTTTTTCATTTCCGTATCGTGACTTTATTTTTCCTTTTCCGTAAAATTTGTACTCCAACCTATTCTTTCGAATAGGTTTGGGGAAGTCGTGTGAGTCATTTTTTCTCTTTTGTTATGCTACTGCTGGCTAAAAAAAATCGAAAAAAAAGAAGAAAGAAAAATTCCAGGAAAAAAGAAAAGAAAAAAGAAAAAAAAGAACTGGAAAGAAAAAAAGAAAAAAAAAGGAGAAAAGACCCCAAAAAAGCAAAAAGGGTGCAAAAAAAAAAGAAAGCCAAATAGAAGTTTAGCAAAGTGTTGTGTCTCATTTTCCAATTCTTGTAATGTTCGTAATCGTGTTGTAATTTTCTATTTTTTGTCTTTTGTTTTTGAGTGTCATCTGTTCTAGACCACCCTCGTCCTGCCATTCAGGAAGTGGTGAATAGCTTAAGACTTTACTTGAGAGATGGGTAGAATAGGGGAGTGTTATCTTTTATAGGGAACCCTCCTTCGTTTGATGAGAGTCAGTACTGGTTCGACCTCTTTAAGGGAAAGTCTTAAACTTGGTGAACAGCAGTAAGTCCTCAGTTTCATAGGCACGGGACAACCATTCGTATCTTAGCATGCTTCATTACGTCGTCACTGACTAGGTCCAGGTAGAGAATGTTACGAGAGACTATCTTGTCTTGACATAAGTGCTTATGTAGATGTGTATAAGTCAATCAAGGTATTCTTCAACCTATATTCATGCTTTGATTTATATGGTTTTTGTTCATATGTTATTTGATAGATTCAGTAGATTAGTTCATTTTATTTTGCATGAGACTCCATTTTGTGTCTTGCATTGTTTTTTGCATTAGAGTCTAGCTTAGTTGCTTGAGGACAAGCAAAGGTTCGGTTTGGGGAGTTTGATGAATGTGTATTTTACACTTTCATTTGAGTCTTTTTCACCTATTTTAGCTATCCTCTATGTTAATTTAGCTGTATTTTAGTGCATTTTATTAGAATAGTGTCACGTTTCCCTTTAGTTTTTATTTTACAGGTTTTGGTTGAAAAACGAGGATTTCAGGGCAATTATATTGAAGATGACAAGGAATTGGTGTTCCAGAAGCCTATTTGGAGTATCTGAAGGTTTCCGTATAGGATTTGAAGTCTAGGGGTCGAATCTGGAGGTTAGAAGGCCACTAGAAGTCAGAAACCGAGTCCGAAAAGGGGAAGAAATCCAAAAACGCATCGAAAACGCAGAAATTCCGGAAAAGTGCTCCCGGGCGAATTGCCCGGGATGTGGGGCGAATCGCCCCACACCAGGCGACTCGCCCGGTGTGTGGGGCGAAGGGCCCCACACAAATTCGAAGCCTATATATAGTTGGTCAGTTTTTCTCTGAATTTCATACTTTTCCAGACCTATTCTCTCACCTTTCTCGGTAGTTTTAGGTAGGAACTTCCCAGAGCCTGTTCTGGGGGTTCGTAGCGTAGGAGATACTTTTTCATAGCAGTTTGGAGCTTGTAAGATCGCGATTCTTCGGAGACTGACAACCTTTGGTAACATTGTATCTTACGGTTTATTCTACTTATTTTTATATATCTTTCAACATGTTTTCTTCTATGATTTCTGTTGATTGCATGACAACTATGAGTAGCTAAACTTATCGTTGGTGGTAGTATGTGAATTCTTAGCGAAGGGTTGATAATTATGCTAATGGCTATATCGCGCATTATACTCCGTGTTATTGCTTTATTTCTTTGATCAGGCGCAGCCTATATCTTCGTATGTTGATTAATTATTATGCAGAATTGGACCCTAGTCGACCTATGCATATCTATATCTTCGTTGTGTTGAATAATTATGGAACACAATTGGACAATAGTGTTTGACCTGTCAGTATCTATATCTTCGTAGTGTTTAATAATTACAACAGGACAATTGATTGATCAAAGATCTCCATGCAAAACCGAGGAATTTACGCATGATTATTAACCCGTTATGCTTTGAAGGACCATACTATCACCAATCTCCATTATCTGTTAGAAAAATCTTTGCTATTCCGTCTGCTGTTTTTATATTCTAAATTAGATTTGATAAAGCTAGTTATAGTCCTTAGAGAACGACACTCGAGGTCATTCTACTGCTACACTACGGTTTCCGTTGTAGTCGTGAATTGCCTTTGGCTAAATAAGAAATTTATTTGATTAATTGAGTCTGACGAACTTGGTTACATCAGTGGGGTGGGGGTAGTACCTCGTGCCCGGTCTGTCAAAGATCAAACCGGAGGGACGACTTTACGATTAGGGAGTTGAAGGATCCCTAGTGAGGGAAATATTGAGGTAGGTAGAATGATGATTGCTTACCTTGGGACCATAAGTGATGTCTCCTTGTATACTTTGAGTATTATATTGTCACTTTGTGTAGGATTGTGACACGTGTACAGTTGAGATGGATCTTTCCTTTGGCCCAAGCCCATTTAGGAGATCCATGGGTTTTGGCCCAAACATTCAGATTAGGGTTTGGAGGGCATTATGGACATTTCGAGACTTATGGAAACGTCTGGAAGACGGGCCACCCAGGGACCGACCAGACGTGGTCGAGCTGGGTACTTGAGCCTTACCCCAGGACCCATAGCTCGAGTAGTGCTTTGCCTTGGTCTCCTTTGGAGGGTGTTCCCTTGTCTTAAGGTCCTCCTGGATAGACCACCTTAGTAGTCGACCCCTAGAAATGTTCCTCGAGCCAAGTAGTCAGCTTTCGTCCTTAGTGAGCTGTTTTGAGGGTCGGACCCTTGAGTCTAGTCGGACCATATGTCTGGTCGAGCCATACACAGGTGACATACATGTATGTATGGTCGAGCCCCTGAGGGACGATCCTTGGAGCCTAGTCGCACTCTCATAACACTCCAGTTCGTAAATGTGGACTGAACATATTTTTTAACACCAACAGACAGGATATAGTTCATGCATATCTATGTTTTTCAAAAAAAAAATACGGAGAACATATACTATTTTGAAGCTCACTAAGAATATGTGTTTACAGGTGTTTTAAAGTCTTTCTATTTTGTTTTCTACGTTCTTCTATATTTTCCAGTGTTACTTTTTTTTATACCGAAGTCATGGAGTAAATCATGTTGTATGTCATTATCTCATTTGTGTTATTGTGATGTAGTCTGGTGGATCTCCAACTGAGGTTGAAGAAATAAGGCAATTTGTTGAGTGGTTGTTGGATGATGGAGAAAATAATGATGGTGAGGTTGACTTTGATTTTCCGGAGGATATCCTTATTCGTAATGCATCTGATCCAGTTGCTGCAATAGTGGAAAGCACATATCCATCCCTCATAGACCACATGGGTGATGGTACTTACTTTCAGGACAGGGCAATTCTTGCTCCGACTAATGAGATCATTGAGTATATCAACGACTACGTCATGTCATTGTTAGCATATAAATATGAATAATTTTGTATGTTCCTATACAATGTTCAATTTTTGTTGTTGTCTAACTAATTAAGGTTTCTTTACTACAGTAATAACAGGTGATTCGGTTGAGTATATGAGTTCCGATAGTATTTCCACTGATGAGCCTGATCATGCTAGGTGATAAGATGTATTCTAACTAGAGTTCTTGAATACCATAAGAGCTTCAGGTATGCCAAATCACATGATTAGACTGAAAGTTGGCTGCCCTATTATGCTTCTTCGTAATATTGACCAAGCGGATGAATTGTGCAATGGCACGAGGTTGATTGTGGTTAAGTTTGGTAAGCAAATCATAGAGGCTAGGATGATACATGGAAAGAACGATGGAAATAGGGTATTCATTCCACGTATGGCTCTGTCACCTTCAGATTCTACAATATTCCACATTAGATTTCAGCGAAGACAGTTTCTGTTGCAGTATGTTATGCGATGATTATTAATAAGAGTCAAGGACACTCTGTTTCTAATGTTGGCCTCTATTATCTGAAGTCCGTCTTTAGTCACAGTCAGTTTTACGTTTCGTTCTCAAGAGTTACTACAAAGACGGGTCTAAAAGTGTTAATAGTTGATGAAGATGACCAAGTGCGTGAGACTACCACCAACGTCGTATATAAGGAGGTTCTTTGAAATCTATGAGGTATTTCTTAACTCTCTTTTCACTCATATAATTATAGAGTATATTTTTGTTGTTCTGTTGAATAACCATTGTATTTAATGTTGTGTGTGTTTTAACTAATTTATATAAATTTATAAATATTATGCAGGGTTTGACGGTCACAACATGAGCGAGATATTTATGTATACCACCCTTGCTAGATGACCCCGTATCATCTGGACCCTATTAAATGAAACATTTACATGTGAGTCCAAAATCTGAAAAATTGTGTTTTTCTTTAAATTATCCAAACAAGGCCTTATATGTATATTGCAATTAAGCCCTTTGTTAGGAAACTTGTAATTTTAATGAGAAATTAACCATGCTAAATTAAGTAAAGTCCAGTAACTAGTACTCTTAAGGTCCATAGGAATTTAGAATTTTAAAGGACACTGTAAAAGAGGAACGTTTGCTGATGACTTAGTGTAGGTACTAGTTAGGTTCTTATGTTTGCTGATGATGTATGTTGTTTTCACAAAAAATCTATTGAAGACCTAGAACCGCTCAGAAAGTTGAAGATTCAAAGACTGAAAACTTAGAAGAATTCTGAGAAGGTATCTACAAAGGCACATGTTATCTCAGAAAGTTAGAAACTCAGCAAATCAGTATGCATAAGTGAAAATCTATATGACAGAGTAGGTTGTGTTTGCTGAAATTGAGACTGACCACTTGCAGATAACATTTGTGACCTACTTGCTGAAGTACTTTGCATTTTGGCTCCAACGTTCACATTTAAATTTTCAAAGAGCATTAAATGCTACAGCACGCTGAATACATGAAGACATGAAGACAAAAGAAGCACGCTGTTGATAGTAATGTTCTGGCAAGCGATAGTGACATCTTAAGGTACAAGCCTTTGAATTTAAAATTCAATCGGCTACCTTTAGACACTATAAATAGAGGTCCTTAGGCTGAGTAGAAGGGTGTTTCAACAACGTGATCAAACTCTCACTTGTGCTTTAAAACACTCAAATCCTTCTCTACTCTCAATCTGCCTATTGATCCGTTCCAAGACTTAAGTTTGAAACAAAAGCTACTTTTGAAGAAGTAGAATACTAAAAGCTAAGAAATTAGTTAAGTGTTCTTTCCTCTAAACAAGAACAAGTCTTGACACCAGAAACAATAAACTTGCTTAGTGTGAAGTATTACA
Source organism: Plantago ovata (assembly GCA_028274465.1). Taxonomy (NCBI): domain Eukaryota; kingdom Viridiplantae; phylum Streptophyta; class Magnoliopsida; order Lamiales; family Plantaginaceae; genus Plantago; species Plantago ovata. Next base: position 46,301,398 of record CM051456.1, on the reverse strand, counting down.
TGTTGAGTTTCTTTAGATTACTTGTTATAACAGAAAATTTATTTTCAAGTCATCTCATACCAAACCTCTCTAACTGATAAAAACCACCTTTCAGGCGTTTTTGTCAGGGGTAACTAATCAAGCATAGTTTTCCTAATAAAGTGTCCCAAGTTTGGTGGAGAATAAGGTTATAGTTCTCTAGTTTAGGTTGGAAAGAAGGTAGGTGTGCTTTGCTTACTTTGTTTTTTATCTACTTATCTTTTACTTGCTGAAATTGTTTTCCCGTTAAAATCACTTATTGTACAGGTCTTCCGCACTCTGTATTTAAGTATCAGCAACCTTGTCACTGGAAAGTAACAAGTACCTGCTGAGAAAGTTAAGTACCAGCAAACCCATTACTGAAAAGTAATAAGGTACTTGCTGAGAAAGTTATTCGACGACGAAAAAAAATTTAAAGACTATTCACCCCCCCCCCCTCCTAGTCTTAACTTGTTGTCTAAAGGGACCAACAAGTGGTATCAGAGCTGGAGGTTCTTTAACCTTCAGCACTAAACCTAGATCCCCTTAGGTGCTTTCCGTAAATCACTTTCACTTGATCAGTTTGGTAGTTGTTTGCTGATAGGATGTCTCTGGGAGATGCTCCCCAGTTAAAGCTGAAAAACTATGAGAAATGGCGAAACAATATGATGCTACATCTTGAGGCCATTAGTGATGAGATGGTTACTGTCATTAATGATGGTCCACTCAAGATCACTAAGGTTGTAAAATCCTACCCACACACCACAAAAGACAAAGATGGTATAGACATACCTAGTGGTGATCCAGTCGACAAGGTTGTGGATAAAACAAGAGAGGAATGGACTTCTGATGAAGCCAAAAGATTCCGTCTTGATGGTCAAGCAAGAAACATCATTATTCGATCTACTCCAGACACCATACAGTGCAAACTGTGGGGTGTCAAGACTGCAAAAGAAGCTTGGAAAATGGTTCAAGATCTTTGTGTTGGATTTGACAAAACCAAGGATAACAAACTCGAAGTGCTAAAGTTGAAGTTTCAAAATTTCAAATAAGGAACCACGGAGTCACTGGAAGACTTGGATTTCAGATTCACAACTCTTGAAAGTGAAATGGCTACCTTGGGTGCTGGAAACTTCTATTCAGATTCTGAAAAGGTGAAAACCATAATCAGAAGTTTGTATCAAGAATGGATTCACACTCAGAATTTCTACTACAACCAAGGAACACCTAACGTCACTCCAACAGAGTTGTTCTCTCACCTTGCTGCTGTCAACTATGAGACAAAGCAAAGAGAAAATGTGTTTGCTGAAAAATCGCAAAATATTGCTCTTGCTGCCAAGCCTTCATCTTCTGAAGAGAAGAATGAAAAAGTGCCTGCTGATGAAAGTGCTCTTGCAGTTAGAAACATGAAGAAATTCATCAGCAAGGAGCTTGAAAGGCGCAAAGCAAAAGAGAAGCTAAAAAAGCATCTTGGTAACAGCTACCATAAGTACAAGAACGAAGCTAGCTCGCTTAACAAGCAAGCCCAGCAAGCAAATTCTTCTGAAAAATGATGAACGAGATTGTTAGACTCGAACAATCAAATAAATTTGTAATAGCCAAAGGCAATCCACAACTACAACGAAAACCGTAGTGTAGTAGTAGAATGACTCGAGTGTCGTTCTCTCAGGACTATACTAGCTTTATCAAATCTAATTAAGAATATAAAACAGCAGATAGAAAGCAATAGGGGGTTTTCAAGCAGATAATGGAGGTTGGTGATAGTATGGTCCTTCTTAACATAATGGGTTGATAATCATGCATAAATTCCTCAGTCTTGCATAGAGATCTTTGAATCAATCTTGTGTCCTTGTTGCAAGTATTAAGCACTACGAAGATAATATGGGTCTGACTCATCAACAACTAACGTCCTAATGTGTTCCGTAATTATTCAACACTACGAAGATAATTTGGTCTGATTGGTTGACAAGTGTCCAAGTGTGCATAATTATCAATACAACATACGAGAATTTTGGTGTTCAACTGATCAACGAAATAAAGCAATGACACGGAGTATAATGCGCGATATAGCCATTAGCATGATTATCTTCCCTCGCTAAGAATTCACATACTACCACCAACGATAAATTTAGCTACTCATAGGCATGCAATCAATAGCAATCATAGAAGAAAACATATTGAAAGAATATAAAATAAGTAGATAAAAGTTGTAAGATACGAAGTTACCGAAGGTTGTCAATCTCCGGATAAATGCGATCCTACGCGCTCCAATCTGCTATGAAAAAGTATCCCCTAAGCTACGGAACTCCCAGGACAGGCCCCGGGAAGTTCCTACCTAAAACTATAGAGAGAGGTGAGAAAGTAGGCTTGGAAAGATATGATTTTCGGAGAGAAAACTCGCAACTATATATAGGCCCGATTTTACCCCGCGGCGGTTCGCCCCATGACTCCGGCGGTTCGCCCCACAGTGTAAACGCGGAATTTCTGCGTTTTCGACACGGTTTTGGTTTTCTTCACCTTTTCGGACTCGGTTTCAGACTTCTAATGGCCTTCTAACCTCCAGATTCGACCCCTAGACTCCAATTCCTATCCGGAAACCTTCAGATACTCCAAATAGGCTTCTGGAACACCAATTCCTTGTAGACTTCAATATAATTGCCCGTAAATCTCCGAATTTTAACCAAAACCTGTAAAATAAAATCGAAAGGGAAACGTGACACTATTCTAATAAAATGTACTAATATATAGCTAAATTAACATAACATAGAGGATAGCTAAATTAGGTGAAAAAGACTCGAATGAAAGTGTAAAATACACATTCATCAAACTCCCCAAACCGAACCTTTGCTTGTCCCCAAGCAACTAAGCTAGACTCTAATACAAAAAACATGCAAGACTCAAAAATGGAGTTTCATGCCAAATAAAATGAACTAAATTACTTAATCTTCCAAATAACATATGAACAAAAACCATATAAATCAAAGCATGAATGTAGGTTGAAGAATACCTCGATTGACTTATACACATCCACATAAGCACTTATGTCAAGACAAGATAGTCTCTTGTAACATTCTCTACCTGGACCTAGTCAGTGACGACGTAATGATGCATGCTAAGATACTAATGGTTGCCCCGTGCCTATGAAACTGAGGACTTACTGTTGTTCCACCATGTTAAGACTTTTCCTCAAAAGAGGTCGAACCAGTACTGGCTCTCATCAAACGAAGGAGGGTTCCCTATAAAAGATAACACTCCCCTATTCTACCCATCTCTCAAGTAAAGTCTTAAGCTATTCACCACTTCCTGAATGGCAGGACGAGGGTGGTCTAGAACAGATGACACTCAAGAAAAAAAAAGATAAAAAATAGAAAAACACGATTACGAACAATACGAAAAATGGAAAAGACTCAAACTTTGCTAACCTGCTATTCGGCTTTTCTTTTTTGGACCCTTCTTTGCTTTTTTGGGGTCTTCTCTTTTTTCTTTTTTTTCTTTCCAGATTCTTTTTTTCTTTTTCTCTTTTTTTTTCCTGGAATTTTTCTTTTCTTTTTTTTTCGATTTTTTCTAGCCAGCAGTAGCATAACAAAAAGAGAAACAAAATGACTCACACGACTTCCCCAAACCTATTCGAAAGAATAGGTTGGAGTACAAAATTCACGGAAAAGGAAAATAAACTCACGATACGAAAAATGAAAAACAGAAACAAGTCTATGATGGTGTAACCCCCTCCCCAAACCTATTCGGAAGAATAGGTTATAAACAAAGGATCACACAACCTCACACTACCTCCTTCCTAGGCATTTAGCAATCTCAAAGCATGGTGAAGACTTGTTGCCTCTTAGGTACATAATTACTCGGGAAAACAACCTTAAGACCCTAACATGCATCATCCTATTATAAAGGCCTTCGTGAACCGCAGTAGAGAAAACATCACTAAGTGATGTCGAGACTATCATGCTTAACTAAGTGCAATACATAAATGTGACAAGCCAAGCGAGAAAAACCTCAAACAAATTCACAGAGATGAAGCATACGATTAATGACATAGCTAGTTGATTTACCCAGTATAAAAGTTCAAAAAATTCGGCAATAGACTCCATACAAAACATGCAAAACTATACTAGGATGAATGCAACCTAAAAAATCTAAGAAAGCAGTAAACGTGCAGATGGATAAAGCATGTGAAGTACTAAACTCATCCTAACAATACCAAGCTCCAAGCTAACAACATCAGATCACTTAAGTCCCATCCCCCCTCATGAAATTAACGCTAGTCCCTAGCAGTAAGAAAATGAGGAAATAAGATATGATACTAGATGTTACCCCATGGTTTGGCCTCGGTCGGCTGAGTATGCTGCTCTTGAGTTATTGGGCCTCCTCCGGGAGCTGTATAGGGAGTCATCAGGTCTTCGGATACGCGCGGTAGTTTCAATTATGGGATGTATAGGAGCAACTCCTCAGTTAGTATCATCATTGCTCGTATGGCCTTCATTGTCACTACTATCACGCACATCCTCACTAGTAGAGTTGTAGTGGCAGGTAGAATTCTCAAGATTAGCCGCCGTTGTTATGGAATTCTCCATCCTGTAGCCCTCCAATAGGATGTGAACTGTTGAAGGGGAAAGGGCAGTGGTATCAGGACCTCTCCCTCCAACGGTTTACTCCACGAGAAGGTTTCAGTCAGCTGCTCGGATGCTCAGGAGTCTTCTACCTTTTTCTCCAATTTTGTCCACATTCTCTACAGTTGATGCTCCCAATATCAATGTTATGCTCCCTTTAGAGGCAGGCAAGGGGCACCCCAACAAGGTGCTGAGTGCCCATGTCATTATGTTTTGGAACCAAGCTAGCGCTCCGGAATCTTCTAGCAACTGCGAACTCAAGATCAAATCCGTTGCTGCGAGAATGCCCCGGTGCCTTCCAGTTCACACGAACTCTGCAGTCCTTGTGATGGAGTGATGATGTAATAACGGTTTCTGTCCCTTCGGTGGTGCATGAATAGGCATAGGAGTCCTTACTCCGGGTGTACTCTAGCTCCTCCTCTTGGATAATCCACGATGTTGTTGCAAAACCCCTTGGCTCGAACGCGCATCTAGCGAGATCACCTTCCTTGACATGGTTCTTCACAGCTATCATACGGGAATGTTCCCTTTCCTTGATATGGTACCTACAAACAGCGATTAGCACCTCGTACGTCTCAAAACAGACTCAAATATATGCTAGTGTAAAAGCGAAAAATACGAGTGATAATATCAACAATCAAACTCCCCAAACCGCAATGTCTACCCTAGCTTCTTCATCATGAAACATACCAACGTAACTACTACATGCAATACATCACATCATGCTCTTACTAGACAACCAATATCCTTGATAACAAGGCTCAATTCATACCATAGCAGCGCAAAAATTCTACCAACATAAATCCTCATTTTCAACTAATAAGCATTCTATCGTCAAATCCACCAACATTACACCAAATAACACATTCATATGCAAGAAATCAAAGACAAAGATATATTGCAGAACAAGATATATCATCTAGCAGCAAAATACCCAAATCAACAATCCAAGCAAAATTGAGCATGCAATTGATAGTAAATAACATGTCTAATCATACAAACAACATACCCATGCATCAAATAAGCATAATTGAAGCTCAAATCAAAAAACCCCAAAATTCGAAAATTAGGGTTCTAAAGATAATACCTCAGATCTGCAAATCTAACGAGTTAGGATGAAATCTGATCGGATAGGATGATAGATCATGTAATAGGCTTCGAATTAAGCTAAAGAACACTCAATTTGGTCAAGAAATGAAGAAGTTATGAAGATTTAGAAGCAAAATCGCACTTTTCGGGTTTTTTGGGAGTATGGATGAAGAAGAATGAAGAAAATAATGTTTTGGGGTTGAAATCCGCATTTTTTAAGATCTGGGACTGTGGGGCGGTTCGCCCCACCACAGGGCGGTTCGCCCCGTGCTCCCCAATGCGGGGAGACGGGTCCCGATGTCAGAAATCGCGGTTTAAATCCCGAAACTAATTTTTTTCAAAAAACCACTCAAAAATTCTCACTCAAACAAAAGCATATACGACACAGATATGAACAAATTCGCATATGAGAAGCAAATAGTTCAAGAATGAATGCATGCAGAAAAGCAGTAAAGAAAGCGATAAAAATTTCGGGTTGCCTCCCGGATAGCGTCATTGTTTAAAGTCTTTGACTCGACTCCTGTCTGCGCCTATCTCTTCTTTTTGCGGGTACTAGCCTTCCCCTTCATTGATCTCCTTTCCATGCCACGAACCTGTGAATAAGAAAGAATATAGGTTGCAAGACCACAGTAGTGAGTAGTAATATCAGGCGGTTCAGGTGGATCAGGTATGGCTTGCAATACGTGTTGCTTGCCATTTACTTCAATGGTGCAAGTTCTTTGGTATATATCCATCACCGAGCGTAGTTTAGTCAAGAATGTTTGCCCTAAGAGTATGACATCCCCCGTTCCAGGTGCAGACGCCGGCATAACTACAAAGTTGGTGTATATAGATGCTTCACCAATCTTGACCAACACATTTTTCACCACGCCCTCGGGTCTCATAAATGATCCATCCGCCTGTTGCACAATAGCCCTTTGCTCAGATAGTTTTCCGATGTTGCTCTTTTCAAACACATTCAAAGGAATTATGTTTGAGTAGGATCCCGTATCTAGTGTGGCACGGACGTCTTCAAGCTCACCAATCCCTACCTTAACATCGAAACTTTTAGGGAGTGGTTTGGGATCCTCTTGCTCCTCATCACTTGTGTCAGAACCGAGGTCCTTCTCTTCTTCCTCACCCTGTAGAAGTTCTTCCTTCATGCAACACTCGCACCTAACAACCTTCTTGATGGTGATTCCGTTAGGTACATCACCAGCCAACGTAATGGCATTTGTCTTCACAGTGTTGCTAGGTAGTTTTCGGTCGATCAACTCTTGCATCTTTTGATGGGCAAGCCTAGTGCTTTCTTCCAACTTATCAAGCCTTGGCCTAGTTTTCTCGGAATCTTCTTCATAACGTTTGAGAAAACTTTGTGTGTGATCAACCATCTTCTGCAAGTTCTCCATCAGTAGAGCCGTCTTCGACTTCGGTGGCTCTTTCGGAGCGGGGTTTTCGCAGTGGTCATTACCATAGTTCAGCCTACTACGGTCTTGGTTAGGTCCATAAGTTTGGTTAGCCGGTGCATATCCCTGATTGTTACGGTATCCTCTTCTCCAAAATCCACCTCGAGGATTCCTACCGTCTTGTCCGTAGCTAACTTCTTGAGTACCAAACTCCGTAGCAAAGGCTTCTTCTTCGCCTCCTCGAGCCCAGTTGCTATCATCGTATGCCAACTCCGATCTACACATATGAGCTCCATGCCCATAGTTCTTGCATATTCGGCATACTTCGTTCGAAACAGATGTTCCGGTGGCGCTCTTGAGGACTTGCTTCAATTCGTTGGTAAAGCACTCGAATTGATCCCCATTCCCCCTGTACATAGGAGTTTCTTGAGTCGGTGGAGCTTCAGGTCCACGTCTCCTAACCATTGCTCTTGGGTCTTTGAACTGCGAACCCTTAGCAAGCCTTTCGAAAACTGCCCAGACGGCTTCTGCGGTTTCCTCCCAAATATTGCCTCGGCATTGGAAATCCACCACTTGTTGGTTCTCGAAGGTTAGTCCATTGTAGAAGTGTTGGACTAGGTCGGAGAGTTCAAAACCATGGTGAGGGCACTTGTTCGTGAGATCTTGGAACCTCTCGAACGCGGTGTAGATGGTCTCATCATAGTCCTGCTTGAATACAGTGATCTGTGCCTTGAGCGCGGTAGTCAGAGTGTGTGGGAAGTATTTCTCCATGAAAGCTGAAAAAACCTTTTCCCAAGTGTCCAGCGAGCCTGCTGGAAGAGAGCTCAGCCATGACTTGGCTCTGTCGCCAAGTCCCATAGCAAAAACCTTCATCCTTAACTCATCCGTTGTTATGTCAGCTCCGGGTCGTGGGAGTTGGTTGACGAAATCATCGATATCGTGCAAGTACCCCATCACATCTTCCCTTGATAAGCCATAGAACCTCGGAAGTTGTTGGATTGCGTGGTTCTTGATCTCCAGATCTCGGGTTGTAGACGAAAGAACTATCGCCGGTCCCCTCATACGATCTTTGGTGGGTTGTACCCATGCCTTCAGTGGTCTAGCTTCTGCCATTCCGTCGATTTCCTTGAATAGACTAATTAGAGATTCAGAGAAATCGGTTTCCTCTATTTCCTCTAGTGCGCGCCTTTCAAGTAGTCGCCTTCTCTGGTGGTAGACTCTATCGATCTCAGCAATTGAATTAGCAAGCGGTGTTCCTGCAGAACGTGTATGCGGCATACACTATCAGTGACAGACTAGGAAAGGTGATTAGAAACAAATAGGAAAGCAGAGAGAGATAAAAAAGGAAAACTAAAACTAAAAGAATTAGGAATCTAAAGCTGTAAATATAAAAAAATTAAACAGAAAAAAGGAGTATAGTCCCCGGCAACGACGCCAATTTGATGAACGAGATTGTCAGACTCGAACAATCAAATAAATTTGTAATAGCCAAAGGCAATTCACAACTACAACCAAAACCGTAGTGTAGTAGTAGAATGACTCGAGTGTCGTTCTCTCAGGACTATACTAGCTTTATCAAATCTAATTAAGAATATAAAACAGCAGATAGAAAGCAATAGGGGGTTTTCAAGCAAATAATGGAGGTTGGTGATAGTATGGTCCTTCTTAACATAATGGGTTGATAATCATGCATAAATTCCTCGGTCTTGCATAGAGATCTTTGAATCAATCTTGTGTCCTTGTTGCAAGTATTAAGCACTACGAAGATAATATGGGTCTGACTCATCAACAACTAACGTCCTAATGTGTTCCGTAATTATTCAACACTACGAAGATAATTTGGTCTGATTGGTTGACAAGTGTCCAAGTGTGCATAATTATCAATACAACATACGAGAATTTTGGTGTTCAACTGATCAACGAAATAAAGCAATGACACGGAGTATAATGTGCGATATAGCCATTAGCATGATTATCTTCCCTCGCTAAGAATTCACATACTACCACCAACGATAAATTTAGCTACTCATAGGCATGCAATCAATAGCAATCATAGAAGAAAACATATTGAAAGAATATAAAATAAGTAGATAAAAGTTGTAAGATACAAAGTTACCGAAGGTTGTCAATCTCCGGATGATTGCGATCCTACGCGCTCCAATTTGCTATGAAAAAGTATCCCCTAAGCTACGGAACTCCCAGGACAGGCCCCGGGAAGTTCCTACCTAAAACTATAGAGAGAGGTGAGAAAGTAGGCTTGGAAAGATATGATTTTCGGAGAGAAAACTCGCAACTATATATAGGCCCGATTTTACCCCGCGGCGGTTCGCCCCGTGACTCCGGCGGTTCGCCCCACAGTGTAAACGTTGGATTTCTTCACCTTTTCGGACTCGGTTTCAGACTTCTAATGGCCTTCTAACCTCCAGATTCGACCCCTAGACTCCAATTCCTATCCGGAAACCTTCAGATACTCCAAATAGGCTTCTGGAACACCAATTCCTTGTAGACTTCAATATAATTGCCCGTAAATCTCCGAATTTCAACCAAAACCTGTAAAATAAAATCTAAAGGGAAACGTGACACTATTCTAATAAAATGTACTAAAATATAGCTAAATTAACATAGAGGATAGCTAAATTAGATGAAAAAGACTCGAATGAAAGTGTAAAATACACATTCATCAAAGAACCAGAAGTTGGTAATGATCTTTGCCTTTATTGCTAAAAGCCTGGACACTTCAAAGCAAATTGTCCTTTTCTAAAAGGGAAGTCTGCTGAAAAGAAGAAAAAGTTCAAAAGTCTTTGATTGCTGAAGAAAAGAAGAAGCTTCAAGCAAAAATCGATGCCCTATGCATTGAGACAAGTTCTGAAGACAGTGAGGTAGAAAGTTCAGACACTGAAGAAGAGGAAGCTACACTGGACGTGGAGATAGGCAAAGAAGTTTGTGGAATCACCATGGAAGCTTACCCGGATGTGTCAAACTATGAGTTTTGCCTCATGACTGATCTGGTAATTTTCTACTACCTCTGACCTGATTCAGAAAGTGAAGATGAGATTGATCTTGATATAATTCAATGAGAAATCAAAAGATTTGAGAAAACTCTGAGCAAACAGCAAGAGAAACTACAGAATGCTAAACTTCTGACCAAGCAAACTACTGAAAAGTACATTGTGCTAAGTGCTGAGTCAGAAAGAAAAGATGCTAAAATATTGCATCTTAAAAAGTTAGACGCTGAAACTACAGAGAAAAATACTCAAATGGCAACAGAGTTGGAAGAATACCAATCTTCAATTCTGAAGTTACTTGCTGAAATACAAGAGATGAAAAAGATGAAAGTCAATTTCAAATCTTATGCAAATGCTAGTAACACTCCAACTGAACTAAACTCTTATCTGAGAGATCCATCTCAGAAAGAAGGTTTAGGTGCCACTTATGAAGGTGATGACGTGATACTCTTGAGTAAAGACAAATCACCAATAACCTTTGTTCGTTCTACTGATAGTGGTCAACCAGAACTCTATCAAATTGGTCAATCAAAGGTTGCTGAAACAAGCAATCAAGTACCTATGACCAAGAAGCCCGTTGTTGCTACTCAAAGTAACAAGACTTCAAAAGATAAACAGGTTGCTGAAAAGCAATCTGGTAAGAAAAAGGTTGCTAACAAACAACCTGCCAAACAAGTTGCTAAAAAGCAATTTGGGAAGATTACAGAAAGAAGTACTCAGAAGACCTTTGCTGACAAACCTGAATCAACTAAGCTTGCTGAAAAATGACTCAGCGTTCTCCGAAAAGTGGACTTGGTTACAAGAATATGCAAAACCAACTCTTTCACGAGTACAAGCAGAGTCAGCAAAGATACTTCAAAAGAACTGAAAAAATCCAAGCCTATGAGTACGAACAATACTCAAAATGCTAGAACTAGAAGAAATCTTGCTAGAAAAGAACTTACTGAAAAGTATGTTCAACAAAAGGGAAACCCAAACAAGCCACCACATCCGAAAGTGGATTTGACCAGCAATGATCAAAAGTCTTTTGGGTCTAAACCATCTAGTTCCTCAGCAAGTAGGAAACAAGTCAAGATTGAAAAAGTCAAGACTTGGGTTTCCACTGGACGCTTTCCTGAACATGTTAATGGACATCCAATCTTAGATAATTAACATGTTTGCTCTTGCTTGTGCAGACTTCAGCCACGGAGACAAACAATGCAGTTTGGCACATTGACAGTGGCTGCGGAAAGCACATGACGGGCAACAAGAAAAACCTTATAAACTATAGACGGTGGTCTAAAGGTCCAACAATAAGGTTTGTTGGTGGAGAACTTGTCCCTACAAAAGGATTTGGGGATGTCAAAATTGGATGCATAACTATCAAAGGAGTACTACACATCAAGAATCTCAAGTTCAACTTGTTTAGCATGAGTCAGTTTGCTGACGAAGGCTATTTCATAAAGATCAAGAGTGATGAATGTAGACACATTGACTTTGAGACAAACCAAAAAGACAATTCTAATTGCTAGAAGAAATGGAAGTTTATATAATGTGGACTGGTCTTCAGCAATGATTGAAAAATGTCTTGTTGCTGACCAAGGAGGCCTTGCTGAAAATGCATGGCTTTGGCATAAAAGAACAAGTCACCTGAATTTCAAGACGCTGAATAAGCTGTCTAAGAAAGGACTTGTAGTTGGGCTACCAAAACTTACTTACAAGAAGGACGGAGTTTGCTCAGCTTGTCAGCAAGGAAAGCAAACAAATTCCACCTTCAAGAACAAATCGGTCCAGTGAAGTACAAAACCTCTACAGTTGCTTCATATGGACTTGTTTGAATCTTTAGCAACAAGTTATGCTGGCAAAAAGTATGGTCTAGTTGTTGTGGATGATTACTCAAGATTTACTTGGGTTATTTTCATTAAGCACAAATCAGAAACTAAGAATGAAATACCTAACTTGCTGAATAAGCTTGAAGTCATGAAAAATGACAAGGTACAAATCATTCGAACTGACCATGGTACTGAGTTTGTAAACCAGTACATAACTGAGTATTGCACTTCTAAAGGCATACAACATGAGTTATCTTCAGTAAGAACCCCTCCGCAAAATGGAGTTGCTGAAAGGAAGAACAGAACTCTTAAGGAAGCCACAAGGACTATGCTTGCTAGCACTGAAATAAGTCAATCCTATTGGGTTGAAGCTGTTAATACAGCTTGCTACACTCAGAATAGATGCTTGATTAACAAGGAGTACAATAAAACTCCATATGAGCTATTTATTGGAAGATCTCCAAGTATCACACATCTAAGAGTGTTTGGTTGTAAGTGTTTTGTTCTTAACAATGGTAGAGAATACCTAAGGACATTTCAACCAAAAGAAGACGAAGCTATTTTTATTGGTTACTCCTTGCACAACAAAGCTTATAGAGTTTACAGCAAGAAAGCACAAAAGATTGAAGAATCAATGCATGTTGTTTTCCATGAGAAGAAACAAGGAGTTCCCACTGAAAAGAAGTTTCAGAAAGTATGAAGAAGTTGATCATACAAGAACAGGAAGCTGAGAAAAGAGCGGAAAAAGCCAAACTCATTGAGCTAAATGATGAATCTGATGATGAAAGGCCAAAGCCAAGTAATGACAAGATGAATATAGTTCATGATAAGGAATTTCCAGCAAAAGACTCAATTGCTCCTAAGATTGCTGAAATTGAGCAATCATCTGTGCCTACTAATGAGTTACCTCAAACCAACAATACTGATCAAGTAGTTGCTGATGAACCCACCCAATAGAGTCACAACCAAAAATCAGAAGTACTGAACAAATACATGCTGAAACGCATACATATCAAGATCCTAAGAGCAGAAAGCATGTTAACAAATGGATTACAGATCATCCCTCTAAGGATATGATTGGTGATCTTGACGAACGCCAAGTGACTAGATCCAAAGTCTCTACTAACAAAGAAGTTGCTGAAGAAGCTATGGCTGTTGAGATAGAAGTTTTGTTCTCTTGCTTTGTTTCAGAAATTGAACCCAAGACCATAGAAGAAGCTTTAAAGCATTCTGAATGGATCAAGGCAATGCAAGAAGCACTGGATCAATTCGAAAGGAACAAAATCTGGAAAGTTATTGTACCCCTTGTTGAAGGAAAGAAAGCAATTGGTACTAAGTGGGTGTTCAAGGTAACAAGGAACAAAGCACGTCTTGTTGCTCAAGGTTACTGTCAGACTGAAGGACTGAACTATGATGAGTCATATGCTCCAGTTGCAAGATTGGATGCAATTAGACTTTTCTTGGTCTTTGCTGCTCATAATGACTTTATAGTTTACCAAATGGATGTTAAAAGTGTATTTCTAAATGTTGAACTCGGTGAAGAAGTCTATCTAGAACAACCCCTGGCTTTGAACTTCCCTCAGAAACCAAGATGACATACAAGCTTCATAAAGTTGTATATGGTCTAAAGCAAGCACCAAGAGCTTGGTATGATACCTTGGCTAAGTTCTTGCTGGATAATGGTTTCAAGAAAGGTGAAGTTGATAAAACATTGTTTACCATGAACCATGATGGTAAAATACTGTTAGTCCAAATTTATGTGGATGACATAATATTTGGGCCTAAGGACAAGCAACTTTGTGATGATTTTGCCAAGCTCATGACTAACAAGTTTGAAATGAGCATGATGGGCAAATTGAATTATTTCCTAGGATTGCAAGTCAAGAAACTCAAAGATGGAATATTCATGAATCAAGCAAAGTATGCAAAGGAAATGCTCATAAAGTTTAGGATCAAAGAGGAAGAGAAACCTGAAAAGATCCCTATGAGCGTTGGTACCAAATTGGGCTATACTAAAGAAGACAAAAGTGTCGATGAACACAAGTATAGGAAGCTCATTGGTTCCTTGTTGTATTTAACAACAAGTAGGCCTGACATTCAGTATGTTGTTTGTGAGTGTGCAAGATTTCAATATGATCCTAGAGAATCACACTACAAGAAAGCTATTAAGATACTGAAATACGTCAAAGGCACAGTCTATGTTGGATTATGGTATCCAAAAGATTCTGGATTGGAATTGGTCGGTTATTCTGATGTTGATCATGGAGGATCAACTCTTGATCGGAAAAAGTACCTCTGGAACATGTCAGTTTCTAGGTACCAGACTAATATTATGGTTGAGCAAGAAGCAAACCTGTGTGGCCAATTCATCCACTAAATCTGAATATATTGCAGCGGGTTGTTGTACTGATCAAATCCTATGGATTCAGCAACAACTAATAGATTATGATAGTTTTGCAAAGAAAACACCAATCTTTTGTGATACTACAAGTGCTATTGCTATCACGCAAAATCCTAAGTTTCACTCAAGGACAAAGCACATTGATATTAGATACTATTTTATAAGGGATCATGTGGAAAAATGAGACATTGAGGTTATCAAGATAGGTACTGATGATCAATTTGCTCACATCTTTACCAAGCCCCTTCTAGATAACAGGTTCGCAATGCTAAGGTATAACCTTGGATTGATTGAACTACCTCAGTAAAAGGGAATATTATTTTGGTTGCTGAAACGGGTACTCAGCAAACCAAAATTGTGCTTAATTGATCAACACAATCCCTTGAAAGTCCCTTTGGTTCATAAGAGAATTTATGGTTCCTTTAAACAATGGTTGCAAGTGTTTGCTGAAACATGTATTCAGCAAAAGTTCCTTCAAACTGGTCATTTGTTAGGAAACTTGTTTACTTACTGAGACAGGCACCCAGTAGCGTAAGAACATGTAGTTTGCTGAAACGGGAATTCAAACAACCAAGGATGCTGAAAAAGGTATTCAAGCATCAAAGATGCATTCTGAGACGGGAACTCAGCAAAGAGCATATTTGTTATTACTAAAAGAAGTTACCTTAATATCTCAACACAAAAGAAAAGAATTTACTGAGACGGGAACTCAAAAATTCCTTTGGCCTTAAAGAAAAGAGATATAAAATTAAGGGAGAATTTTTCAGCAAATATAAGGCTTGATTACTTGAGAAGTAAGTGCTAAAGTCAGAAAGTTCAAAATTTAGCTGAAAAGATTCTCTTTTACTTCAGCAAGCTATTAGTCACTGAAGTAATGGAGTAAATCCCTTGATTAAAGGTAAAATTTATTATCACGTTAATCTTGGCACCGATACACTTGATAATAATCATGACATGAAATACAATCGTGGCCATCGATTAAAGTCAGCTGTTGATCCAACGGTTAATATCATAAAGTAAAAACACGCTCTAACGGTTTCGAGTTAGTGGACCACTACGCATTAAATGCAAAGTACACCACTAACTCCGTGTTCTCTGTTTTTCCCTTGCTAAGAACTCAAATTCATTGAGTATCTCACACAAACAGAGATACTATAAATAAGAGGAGTTGAACAAAGACAAAATTCTTTAACTCCCAAATTTCCTTTTCTTTGCAAATCTCTAGCCTGTGCTCTAAGAACACTGTACCTCCGGTCAAAAAGCATCTTTGTTCGTACCTTTGCTACCTTATTCACTCTACTATATAAAGATGGCTCCCAGAACACAATACTCAAGGGTTTCCAAAGCCTCAAAGGCAGACAGTGCTGGAACAAGCACTACTTCCACTCCGGTACAAACTCCGTCGGCCAACAAAGACCTATACCTTCTGCATTTCTAAACACTAAAAAGTGTGAACAAATGACGCAATGGGGAGGTTTCTCCAAAGAGAAGTATATTAGATACTTCTATGAAGAAGAATTGGCTACTGAAAACCTTGAAGCCTTGAGCTACATAAACCAACAAGGATTGCTCCACTTCATCACAACTTATCCCAAAAAGGTGAGTGTTGTAGACACGATGAAGTTTTACAACAACGCTGAGATCCAGTCAGTGACAAATGAACAAGGAATCGCTGAAAAAGTGATTTCTACAACTGTTAAAGGAAAACAAATCGTCCTGAAATGGATTGATTTAGCAACCATCTTTCAGATTCCAACCACTGGAACTAAAGATGATATTACTGCTACAGAGGATGAGATTAAAGCCTTCTATAGTGATGTTAGAAATAACAACGTGAAGAAGAATGAAATTGCCCCTGTAAATTGGGACAAATCTACAAAAAGAAAGCATATCTCTTACTCTCTAGGACTAGTTGCTTTGCTGATCATCAAAGTTCTAGACTCTCAAGTTGGAGGAATAGACCAAGTAGGCCTGAAAAGATGGCCTTTGCTGAAACATATCCATGAAAATGGATCTGACATAAACTGGGCAAAATACATCTTCAACAGACTTGTTGAATATATTGTAAAGTTCAATGTCGAGGTGGAAGACAACAGTGTCTCACCTATGTATCCAGTTATGTATGGCTTAAAGATCTGCTACATCTTGAAACATTTCAAGATTACGCTCAGAAACCCACTACATATAAATAAGTCAGTATGTAATGTGGGTAGATCTTTCTACAATCCGCACAAACCCTTGGATGCTGACAAGAAGAAATCCAAGAAAGCAACTGACTCCAACGTTGCTGATGCTGCTATGCTTACTGACACAAAAGCCCCCAGAAAGAAGAGTAATGAAAGGAAAGCTGATGATGATACTCAGACTGCTGCCTCATCAGCTGATCCTGTCCCAAAGAAATCAAGGACAAAAACCTTCCCAAGGAAGAAGACAACTGCCAGGAAATCAGTTCCTATTGTCCATGATGTTCCTGATGATGATACTCCAGCAATTGCTGAAAAGCAACCTGCTCAAGTGGTTGATGTAGAAACACCTGCTGACACTTCTACTAATCCAATTAATTTGGATACAATCACTGAAGAAAGAACTCAAGGAAGTGGAAATGCAAATCTTGTCTTAGCTAGAATTGATGATATCTACATGGTAGGTAATCTTGATGACACTACACTTGAACCATCAAGTGATATTGCTGCAGACCTAAGAAAGGCTGCTTTTGCTGAAGATGTTGCTAACAAAGCAACAGTTGAAAAAAAGACAGTTGATGTACAAGCAACTAATGCAGAAAGAGAAGTTGCTGAAACAACACAAGTTGCTGAAGAAACAGTGGTTGAGACAGCAACTAGTCAAAACATTGAGTTTGCTGAAACTCAAAATGAAGTATCGTTCGACGACGCATCACATGATGTTGAGAATGCAAGACCTAGTTCACCAGCTCCAGAAACTACTTCAATAGAAAAGATCCAACTGGTACTCACTGACATAAGCCAGGAAATGGATATGGAGATTGATGACAACTCCAACAAATTAGTGGATCTTATTATGACAAGTAGTGAATTAAGAGGTCAAGATACTTCTGCTCAACCTGTCATTTCAGAGACAAGGGAGAATGCTGATAACACACAGCTTTCTCAACAAGAGCATGAAAAGAAGTCTGTTGAAGATACGATCCCAGATATTGAAGAGACCAACGATGCTGAAAGGACTGAGTCACCTCCTGTTGTTCTTTAGTAGGTAGATAACTCAATTAAAGGCAAAACTTCTCTATCTGATACATTATCATTAGCTAACATTATTGTTTGTTTACAGACTTCTCAAGATACAAGACAGAAGCTTGCTGAGGCTTCTGCACCAGAATCAACAACTCCTGCTCAGCAGGTAGATGCAAATTTTGGTAAAATTACGAAGTTTAAAAACTTAGTACTTGTATCTCACAAAGTGTTATTTCAGGATGAACAAAACAAGGAAGCTACCACAGCTCCTACTGTATTGGATGTAGAAACTGCACAACCAAGTGTGCAACATGAGCTTGCTAAAAAACCGCAGGTAAATCATGAATCAATTTTAGACTCTAAAACTACATTAAAAAACATTCCTGAAACTAACATTGTTCTTTTTCAGGCTCAAAAGGAGAGTATAGAAGCAACTCTCATCACTGAAGTCCATGCAGTCAGCTCAGAAGAGCTTTACTCAAACTTCAAAAAGAACACTTTGACCAAGGTTGTGAAATCTATCAGCAACTGGCAAAGATACAGAAGAATGGATTTCTCAGATCTTTATCTACATCCCTCTTCTGAAAAGGAAAGAACTTCTTTACTTAAGCTTCAGACCTTTATCCACTCCATCCTCCCAGAAGATCTCTCATATTCTCAGTGATGAACGTGTATTTTACACTTTCATTCGAGTCTTTTTCACCAATTTATCTATCCTCTAGGTTAATTTAGCTTATATTTTAGTGCATTTTATTAGAATAGTGTCATGTTTCCCTTTTCTTTGCATTTTTCAGGTTTTAGGTGAAAAACGTATTTTTATGGGCAATATTGTTGAAGAGGACGAAGTTCTGGTGCTTCGAGGTCATCCATGGTGTATCTAGAAGTTTCCGGACGAGTTTGGAGGCCTAGGGGACGAGTTTCAAGGCTTAAAGGTCACTAGAAGGCAAAATTTGAGTCCAAAAAGGAAAAGATAGAAGAAAACGCGTCTCCACCGACCTGGAGTTCCCAGGCGGTTCGCCCGGTGCCAGGCGGTTCGCCCGGTGCCAGGCGGTTCGCCTGGGACCCCAGGCGATTCGCCCCCCAGTTTCCGCACTCTATATATAGTTTCGCCAATTTAGTTCGTTTTACACACCTTTTCACCTTATTTTGAGAGACAAATTCTCCAGAGCCTGTTTTGGAAATTATTAGCATAGAAGACTCTTTTTCTTATTGATTTGGAAGCTTAAGCATAGAAATTGGACATCTTTGATTCTCGATTCTTGCTTGTGAGTTACCAATTCATCGGAGATTGACAACCTTCGTTGGTAACTTGTATCTCACAATTTTTCTGCTTTTATTTATTTCATTCAACATGTTTTCATTCAATCTTGCTTTGATTCTTGTTGATTGCAATTTATCTATGAGTAGCTAAATCTATCGTTGGTGATAGTATGTGATTTCTTAGCTAGGGTTCTTGATTATGCATGAGTGGCTTCGCGCGTTTAAGACTTGATTTATTGTTTTATTTCTTTGATCTATCTAAGCCATCTATCTTCGTAGTGTTGAATTGAAAGGAACACATAGGACAATTCATGATCATAGATTTCTATACAAACTTCAAGTACTTCATGCATGATTATTACCCGTTGCTTTGATTGGTCATACTATCACTAACTTACATTATATTGATAAGAAAAATATGTGCTTTACTTGATTCCTGATTTATAGTTTAAGTTAAATTAGATAAAGCTAGTTATAGTCCTTAGAGATCGACACTCGAGGTTATTTTACTTCTATACTACGTGCATAGGTTTTCGTTGTAGTTGTGAGTTGCCTTTGGCTAAAAACAAATTTATTTGATTAATTGAGTGTGACAATCTCGTACATCAAATTGGCGCCGTTGTCGGGGAATATACTCCTTTTTTCTCTTAAGCTTATTTATATTTTCAGCATTCAATTCCCTACAGAAGAACAAGCTCTGGGGGTTTGCTCTCAAAAAATTTCACTTTCTTACCCTATTTCTTTCCCCCTATCTTTTTCAGTAAATTCATCTAATCTGATCTTGGTTACCTTGCGTGCTTGTGCTCTCGAAGTTCTTGGTTACATTGTGTTTGTTTGCACTCTTTGTGCTTTTCTTTGCAAGTTTTTGTTTCCGTTTGTGGATTCTGCTCCTTGCTTTCTTGTTTCCTCATGTGCAGAAACTAGTCGTATGAAAGGATGAGTCAACGAGTTCCTTTGCCCCGGTATGGGATGCCTCGAGGGCCTTGCATAACATTGGATGAAGATTGCAAGGATTATGACTTTGATCCTTCGTACTACTCCATTCTCTCCATGTTTTCGATGGGTGATGATCCAAGAGGGTTCTTAGACACATACGAGGAAGGTGTGTTGAGGATACCTCGTGAGAATGTGGAGGGGGTTATTTTATCACATGAGCAACTTTGTATGAGAGGATTTATGGGAGCCTTGAAAGGGTACGCTCGAGGATGGCTCAGAATCCCACCGAAAAAATTGTTGCGCACTTGGGGTGAAGTAACCAACAAGTTTCTGGAACATTGGGATAGGGACTCACCTCCCGGGTCAAGGGCATGGACGTCTCGCTTCACCAGTCAGCCACCAGAAATCGACATTGCCGATGAAGAGGAATGTGGAGAAGAATCCATTGATGAAGTCTCTTCAGTGCTTAGCTTGGATTCCACGTCCTTACTTGCGGATGTCGAGGTGGTTGGTCAAGAGGAAGTCATGGAGGAGGTGATGACTGAATCCATTGCTTCACTTGAGTCAGAAAGTGATGGCGTGAGTTGTGTTGAGGTCGAGGAGCCAATCTCTGAAGATTTTGGTGTCTCTGAGTTAATTGTTGCAGATACTCTTGATCTTGACTCCTACGTTCTGGTCCATGCACCCACCTATGAGTTCCAAAGGAGTTTTGATCCTCTTTTCTCTTTTTATTTTCCATCTGATTCCCTTGGTTATTTTTTAGATTTTGATTTTATTGGTTTTGTTAATTTTAGTTTTCAGGGAATCATGGACTTGCTTGAGTAGATATGGAGAGGAGCCAAGGATGGTTCCCAAGATGCGAGGAGTACTGGAACGGATGCAAAAGATTCGTTTCCATTTGATAATGGATAACATTAGTCGTAATGGTTGCATGTAGTTTAGTTTTATCGCTTTCTTGCATTGCATGCATATTTATTTTGAGCATGTCATTGTGTTTTATTTTATGTTTTCGTATGTTTTTGGTGATAAAATAGGTTTTAAGATGATAATTTTGCGTTATGGGAGGAAAAAGGCGTCTCCAGGAGCCTAGAGTTGCCGGGTGAACCGCCCCCCACGTGGGGCGATTCGCCTTACAAGTCCAGACAACCTGGGACGTTCTGGACACCCCAGGCGAATCGCCCCCCACCTGGGGCGGTTCGCCCCAGGTGTCCAGAAACCCGGAGTTCCGGATTTTCGTTCGGAAACCCAATTTTCTCCTATTATGCTAAATTATTGATCGTTTTACTTCTTTTATCGCCCGTTTTGGTTTCTCATGAGTTTCCTTGAGTCCTATAGGTTACATGTACAAGTTAGCTCTCACCTTAAATCCACTTTTGACGTTCGGGACAAGCGACAACGTTCAGGTTTGGGGGGGCGGAGGTTATTGCTGGCTATCTCTATACTTGTTTTGCTTATGATAAACTCGTGAAACCTTTTGTTTGCATTTGCATTTGAACGTTTACCGCTTTCTTAGTATTTAGTTGCATACACTACATTCATCCTAGTATAGTTTTGCATGTTTTGTGTGGAGTTTATTGCCAAATTTTTTGAACTTTTTTATTGGGTAGATTAACTAGTTATGACCTTTGACCAAGCGTTTCATCTCTATGAATTTGTTTGAGGTTTTTCTCGCTTGGCTTGTCACATTTATATATGCACTTAGTTAAGCTTGGTAGTCTCGACATCACTTAGTGGTGTTTTCTCTACTGCGGTTCACGAAGACCTTTATAATAAGATGATGCGTGTTAGATTCTTGTGGTTGTTCTCCCGTGTAATTATGTACCTAAGAGGCAACAAGTCTTCACCTTGCTTTGAGATTGCTAAATGCCTAGGAAGGAGGTAGTTTGAGATTGTGTGATCCTTTGTTTGAAACCTATTCTAACGAATAGGTTTGGGGAGGGGGTTATGCTGTCATTATGACTTATTTTTCGATTTTGAGTGTTGTGAGTTTGTTTTCCTTTTTCGTAAAGTTTGTCCTCCAACCTATTCTTTCGAATAGGTTTGATGAGATCGTTTGTGAGTCATTGTAATTTCTTTTTTGTTGTGCTACTGTTGGCTATATACAAAAAAAAAAGAGGAAAAAAGAAAGAGAAAATCAAAAAAAAAAAAGAAAAATTCCAGAAAAAAGAAAAAATCTGGAAAAGAAAAAAAAGAAAAACGAAAAGACCCCAAAAAAGCAAAGAAGGGTCCGAAGAAAGCCAAAAAGCAGTTTAGCAAAATGTTTGTCTCATTTTTCAATTTTTGTAATGTTCATAATCGAGTTGTAAAGTGTGTGTTTTGTTTGTTTGAGTGCCATCTGTTCTAGACCACCCTCGTCCTGCCATTCAGGTAGTGGTGATAGTTTATGACTTTGCTTGAGAGATGGGTAGAATAGGGGAGTGTGAACTTTTAGGGAACCCTCCTTCGTTTGATGAGAGCCAGTATTGGTTCGACCTCTTTGAGGGAAAGTCTTAACTTGGTGAACAGCAGTAAGTCCTCAGTTTCATAGGCACGGAACAACCATTCGTATTTTAACATGTTTCATTACGTCGTCACTGACTAGGTCCAGGTAGAGAATGTTACGAGAGTCTATCTTGTTTAACATAGTGCATATGTGAATGTGTATGAGTCAATCGAGGCATTCCTCAACCAATATCCATGTTATGATTTGTATGGTCCTTGTTCATACGTTTTTGATAGACTCAATAGATTAGTTCATTTCGTTTGGCATGAGACTCCATTTTGTGTGTTGCATTGGTTTTTTGCATTAGAGTCTAGCTTAGTTGCTTGAGGACAAGCAAAGGTTCGGTTTGGGGAGTTTGATGAACGTGTATTTTACACTTTCATTCGAGTCTTTTTCACCAATTTAGGTATCCTCTAGGTTAATTTAGCTTATATTTTAGTGCATTTTATAAGAATAATGTCACGTTTCCCTTTTATTTGCATTTTTCAGGTTTTAGGTGAAAAACGTATTTTTATGGGCAATATTGTTGAAGAGGACGAAGTTTAGGTGCTTCGAGGTCATCCATGGTGTATCTAGAAGTTTCTGGACGAGTTTGGAGGCCTAGGGGACGAGTTTCAAGGCTTAAAGGTCACTAGAAGGCAAAATTCGAGTCCAAAAAAGAAAAGATTGAAGAAAACGCGTCTCCACCGACCTGGAATTCCCAGGCTGTTCGCCTGGGACCCCAGGCGATTTGCCCCCCCAGTTTCCGCACTCTATATATAGTTTCGCCAATTTAGTTCGTTTTACACACCTTTTCACCTTATTTTGAGAGACAAATTCTCCAGAGCCTGTTATGGAATTATTAGCATAAAGACTCTTTTTCTTAATGATTTGGAAGCTTAAGCATAGAAATTGGACATCTTTGATTCTCGATTCTTGCTTGTGAGTTAGCAATTCATCGGAGATTGACAACCTTCGTTGGTAACTTGTATCTCACGATTTTTCTGCTTTTATTTATTTCATTCAACATGTTTTCATTCAATCTTGCATTGATTCTTGTTGATTGCAATTTATCTATGAGTAGCTAAATCTATCGTTGGTGATAGTATTTGATTTCTTAGCTAGGGTTCTTGATTATGCATGAGTGGCTTCGCGCGTTTAAGACTTGATTTATTATTTTATTTCTTTGATCTATCTAAGCCATCTATCTTCTTAGTGTTGAATTGAAAGGAACACATAGGACAATTCATGATCATAGATTTCTATACAAACTTCAAGTACTTCATGCATGATTATTACCCGTTGCTTTGATTGATCATTCTATCACTAACTTCCATTATATTGATAAGAATAATTTGTGCTTTACTTGATTCCTGATTTATAGTTTAAGTTAAATTAGATCAAGCTAGTTATAGTCCTTAGAGATCGACACTCGAGTTTATTTTACTTCTACACTACGTGCCTAGGTTTTCGTTGTAGTTGTGAGTTGCCTTTGGCTAAAACCAAATTTATTTGATTAATTGAGTTTGACAATCTCGTTCATCACTCAGCAAATCCCCACAAAATCAATGAGGAGGAAGAGGTCACAAGTCAAGCTAAGCACATGCATCTTCCATTAGTTATTCTTACTAATGATGATGAAGAAGAAATAGAAGATGAGAATGTCATTGAAGATTCTAGTGATGATGATAAGGGAAAAAATTCTAAGGACTCAAAGGACAAAAAGTATTATGATGATGAATCCCAAGGTCCAAGTCCTGGTGCTGGTGGAGTAAATCAAGTTGTTGATCAAGCAACTAAACTAGAGCAAGTTGTTGAACAACCACCTCCCAGCAACCAAGAAGAATCTACTGCTTCTCCTGCTGCTGAACATTCAGCAACTGACCAAGTTGCTGAGATGAGTGAAGAACAAGCCAGAAAGTTTGCTGAAATTGACAAGGGCAAGGCAAAGCTTTCTGATGCCGAGTTAGCTGAAAAAGCTTTACTTGACGCCAAGGTCACTGATCCAAATCTTGATGAAGAAGAAGAACAAGATGAAGACTATCAGACAGTGTAATAAATGTATCTGGAATACAACACTTGTCTGTTGCTCAGTCTTCTAGAGTGAAAAGCACGGAAGAACCCTCCCTTCCACCCCCTACTACTTGTGAAACTCCAGTTGTTGAGTCTCAAAAGTTTCCTCCAGCAACCACTCAACCAGAAAACATAGTGACTGAAAACCTTGGTGAAAAGGTTGCTGACTTCGACAAAGAAGATGTTGAGAGCTTATCTGGCTTTTCTGATGAGGAAGAAGAGATGGTTGTTAAGAATGATAAAACAGGTGAAACCCAACATTCAAACTCTTGTACTTCCTCTGGAAACGACTATGAAAGAAGCAAACTCAAAGGAGTTGAAGATCAGTTCGTCCCTGAACTAAAAGCCCACTTTAACTCCATCTCTAGCACCATTTCCCAGTGTGGATGCATGGACACCAAGATATGCAAGATCTCTTGCAAGTGCACAAAGAATGCAAAGCTGAAGATGAGGAGTTAACTGTTTTGCTGAGACGTACAACAAGTCTCACTCTATCTCAAGCTGATGTAAAGTCTACAACACAGGAGCTATGAGAAAGAAGCAAGTCAAGCTCTTAAAATTGGGAAGAATGCTATGAAAAAGGCCCAATCCATCATGGAACAGAAGGTTGCTGACACCGAAAGGGCTGAAGAAAATCTGAAGATGATAAAGGCGGAGTTGTCCAAAACAAATCAACTTCAGCAAGACATGATTGAACACTACAACAGTTTGCATAAGCTTGCTGAAAATTGCAATGAGTTTTTCTCAACTCAAATATTTGATGTTTTGCAATCCATGTCTAAGGGGGAAGATACACCTCACTTCCAAAAGAAGAGCTCAAAGGATTTTCCTCCTACTGCTCCCTCCCCCTTGCTGATGAAATTACCAGGACCGCCCACAAAAGAACCTCTTGCTGAAACAACGCAAAGTTCTAAACGAAGAGCTGAAACAGATTCTGAGAGAAGTTCATCAAATCCAAAAAGGAGAAAAACTGTTGTTGCTGACCAAACAATAGCTCAAGCTATAAAAGCTAAGCCTCTTTCTACCAAGACTCAATCTAACACTACCAAGTTACTTTCCTCAAGTTCTTCAGTAAGGAACTCTGAAAGTAATTCAAAACAAAGAAGAAGGGAAAGAAGGGCTAAGGAACAAGAAGAAAAGAGGAGAGGAGCCCGTGAAGCTGTTGGCTTAGGTGTACAATACACCAAAACAATCAACAAAGACACCACTCAGAACGTGTTAAGAAAAAAATTGGGCTTTTTCATTCTAAAACTTGAAGACCTACTTGCCAATAATAACTTCCTCAAGCCTATCATTCAGCAAATGGACAAATGGAATGTAATCAAGGTTTCAAGTAAAGAAAGAGAACCCTCTCCTCTAACAAGCTATGATGACAAAAAACTCTGGCTAGATGTGGAAGAAAAAACAAGGATTATGGCTCTAAGCAAAGATAGAAAAGATGAGCCTCCTTACTTTTAGCCACTGGATGTCGCCTTTGTGTATGATGAGTTTTTGGGTAAGGCAAAACCAAAACTCAATGTGACTCCATATGAGTTTTTCTACTTAAAACAAGAGGATGCTAATGAGGATTTGCGCTATCTGAGAAAATTTTACAAGAAGCAAAATTTGAGTGATCTACATCTACATTACTTTTGCTGCTGGGGAATTTATATTTGGACTGAAGTTATGCAACGTCATGATCCCCATGCAAATTGCTTTCAGCGTTGTAAACTTAGCAGGGAAAAGCAACTACAAGTCAGAAAGATTCTTGAAGATTATGAAGCTGACTATGAAGAATTTCCCAAGGTTGTTGATGAAAGTGTGAAAGACGTTTACAGCTGACTGTGAAGAATTTCCCAAGGTTGCTGATCAAAGTGTTAAAGATGTTTACACCGATTGCTTCTAAGATTAGCTTAGAGTTCTCATTTGTTTTCAACGTTGCTTGATGAGTTATCTCATGCTTTCTTGTAAACTTACATTGAAAGATAACTTTAAGCAATCAATTACTTTTACTCACTCTTATTCGCTTTTTTGATTATGCAATTTACTTACGCTTATTGTTTGATTACTTCAAGTATTATTGCATTTTTTAACTGATTTATTCAACATCAGAAACTTATAAAGAGTTGTAATTAATTTAGCCATGGATTGCTAACATCAAAAAGGGGGAAATTTATTAGGAAACTTGTACTTTTGATGAACAATTAACCATACTAAATTAAGTAAAGTCCAGTAACTAGTACTCTTAAGGTCCATAAGAATTTAGAATTTTAAAGAACATTGTAAAAGTGGAACGTTTGCTGATGACTTAGTGTAGGTACTAGTTAGGTTCTTATGTTTGCTGATGATGTACATTGTTTTCACAAACAATCTATTGAAGAACTAGAACCGCTCAGAAAGTTGAAGATTCGATGACTGAAGACTTAGAAGAATTCTGGGAAGGTATCTACAAAGGCACATGTTATCTCAGAAAGTGAGAAAGTCAGCAAATCAGTATGCATAAGTGAAAATCTATATGACAGAGTAGGTTGTGTTTGTCGAAACCGAGACTGACCACTTGCTGATAACATTTATGACCTACTTGCTGAAGTACTTTGCATTTTGGCTCCAACGTTCAGATTTGAATTTTCAAAGAGCATTAAATGCTACAGCACGCTGAATACATGAAGACATGAAGACAAAAGAAGCACGCTGCTGATAGTACTGTTCTGGCTAGCGATAGTGACATCTTAAGGTACAAGCCTTAGAATTTGAAATTCAAACGGCTACCTTTAGACACTATAAATAGAGGTCCTTAGGCTGAGTAGAAGGGTGTTTCAACAACGTGATCAAACTCTCACTTGTGCTTTAAAACACTCAAATCCTTCTCTACTCTCAATTGATCTGTTCCAAGACTTAAGCGTGAAACAAAAGCTACTTGTGAAGAAATAGAATACTAAAAGCTAAGAAATTAGTTATGTAACGACCCGACCAATCCGGCAGGCGTGGTTACTCCTGGACGGACCCACACACGTTCAACAGTGTGATATTGTCCGTTTTAGCCTAAGCCCGCACGGATTTGCTTTCGGAATCACCCAAAAGGCCTCATACCATGTGAGAGTGGTGGTCTAACATATATACCTTTTATTCCAATTACTCTCAAGCGATGTGGGATGCGGGGCATTACAAACTACCCCCTTAAAGCCTCGACGTCCTCGTCGAGTGTCTTAAGTGGTGGGAGTGACAAATTGACAATAACCTTTACCAACAGTCCACCCGGTGCGGGCTTTGTGTTGGTCTAGGCTCTGATACCATTTGTAACGACCCGACCAATCCGGCCAGCGTGGTTACTCCTGGACGGACCCACACACGTTCAACAGTATGATATTGTCCGCTTTGGGCCTGAGCCCGTACGGATTTGCTTTTGGAATCACCCAAAAGGCCTCATACCATGTGAGAGTGGTGGTCTAACATATATACCCTTTATTCCAATCACTCTCAAGCGATGTGGGATGCGGGGCATTACAAGTTAAGTGTTCTTTCCTCTAAATAAGAACAAGTCTTGACACCAGAACCAATAAACTTGCTTACTGTGAAGTATTACAAGTTGAGTTTCTTTAGATTACTTGTTATAATTGAAAAGTTATTTTCAAGTCATCTCATCCCAAACCTCTCTAACTGATAAAAACTACATTTCAGGCGTGTTTGTCAGGGGGAACTAATCAAGCATAGTTTTGCTGATAAACTGTCCCAAGTTTGGTGGAGAACAAGGTTACTGATGAACGCATTTTTGACACGTTCATTTAATCTTTTTTTGCCTACTTTTGCTATCTTTGAGTGTAGTTTTGTTGGTAGTTTTGTAAAATAGTGTCAAGTTTTGTTTGTTTTGCATTTCTCAGGTGCTTAGGTACAAAATGGTGGAATTGAGCTTAAACACAACATTTTTGCATGCATTTTATCCTTAGTCTAGTTGTTGGATGTTGTTAGAATCAAAATTAAATTTGTTTTATAAAAGCCAAAGAACACTCAACATTAAACAAAGACTAGTGCAATGTTAAGTTGTCCCCGAGTCTCGTTCTCTCGGGACCTAGTGTGTCTCTGTTGGTGATTTTGTAAACATTTCAGTCAACAAGATCACTTTGAAAGAGTTTCGGAAAGCAAAGTTTGTAAACTTTAAGACTTAACCAGTGCACAGACTAGAACAAGGATTTGCAAACAATTAGGAGACGGATTGGTGGAAGCAACATGGATCAATCATTTAATGAATCACACATAAGCTTGTAAGTTCAGTGCCTAAAGCCTTCAACAAGTTCTACAATGTAAACCGTCTAGACAAATTTAAGACACACTTCTTGAAAGGTTCATATCGATAATTTAGATGTGGTTTCACTCCACTATTTATCTAGCATGTTGCATACTCAAATCATATATCATAGCCTTAATCGGCCAAGAGTTGATCACATACTCATATTTGAAGATATCTTATTGGCAACTATGATAAACGTAAGATAAAATGCAGCAAGATCGAATCACATCCTCATACAAGCATAATGTAATTCATATATGATCGACTTCACATTGTACCAACAACACAATAAGATTAGCTATTCATACACATAAGGATAAACATCAATTCGTATGAATAATCAATAGAATACATCAATTCAAATACAAGAAAGGGTTTTGATACAATATTACCACAAGTTGTCACTCTTGAGTGGAATCGCTAAAAACCTCTTCGTAGATGAATGGGTAATGTAATCAAAGTGCGTAATCTTCAATCTCCAATGTATTACAAGCTTCCTATGTCTAGATCTGAGAATTGGGGCTTGAGAAAGCTCCCAAAACACAAAGTAAAACCTAAAGAATGAAAAGGGGTAACTGAAAATTGAGTTTTAAACCCAAAATCTTGTCTGCGAGCCAATCTCGAGCGCTTCACCCAGCCTCTGGGGCGATTCGCCTCCACAAATAGTCCACAAAATAGAAACCTGTGAATATGAAGTCTCTCTGGGGCGATTCGCCTACCGAACCAGGTGAATCTCCCCACATGAAATGGATCTGTAGGGCTCATCTGATGTCGGATTGGTGCGGGTGACCTACCGTTGGAAGAAGTTATGGCCAAAATGGATAGACTACACCATATGAAGACGTTATGGCCACAATGGTTAGACTGCTCCAATCTTGCACACTTGAACGGCTCAAAAGACCTTCATCCGAACTTCTACACTTGCTTCCTAGGTTAGGCTAAGTTATTTCCCAGGTGAAATTATTGGAAACACGATCTCCAGTCACTTTATTAGGGGCTCGGGCACTCACGGGCACGTCCATGGAAGTCAAGGTGCTCAAACGTGATCAAAATGCATCCAAAATGATGTGTTTAAGCTCAATTCCACCATTTTGTACCTAAGCACCTGTGAAATGCAAAACAAACAAAACGTGACACTATTCAACAAAACTACACTCAAAGATAGCAAAAGAAGGCAAAAAAGATTAAATGAACGTGTCAAAAATACGTTCATCAAACTCCCCAAACCAAACCTTTGCTTGTCCCCAAGCAATAAACTACCTAAATGCAACACAAAAAGGACTCTCATGCCAAGCGAGAAGAACTAGTCTATTGTATCTAACAAATGCTTATGAACAAAGACCATACAAATCATAACATGCAAGTAGGTTGAAGAATGTCTCGATTAAACCTATACATATTCCCATGTGCACTTGGTTAAACATAGGAGTGTCTCGTAACATTCTCTACCTGGACCTGGTCAATGACGACGCAATGATGCACATTATCATACTATGGTTGCCATGTGCCTATAAAACCGAGGGCTTACTACTGTTCACCAAGTGAGTCTTTTCCTCAAGAGAGGGCGAACAAATATTGACTCTCATCAAACGAAGGAGGGTTCCCTAAAAGACAACACTCCCCTATTCTACCCGACTCTTAAACAAAGACTCTTCACCACTTCCGGAATGGCAGGACGAGGGTGTTCTAGAACAGGCCTTGGACTACGCGACACGAAACAAAAGGAAGAATTTACAACTCGATACAAACAACTCAAAACTCAAAACTATTCACAACGCTTAACAAGACTACTTTAACAACGCTCATCAAAATTAAATTTGTTTCATAAAACCCGTGCACAGACTAGAACAAGGATTCGCAAACAATTAGGAGACGGATTGGTGGTAGCAACATGGATCAATCATGTAATGAATTACACATATGCTTGTAAGTTCAGTGCGTAAAGCCTTCAACAAGTTCTACAATGTAAACCGTCTAGACAAGTTTAAGACACACTTCTTGAAAGCTTCCTATCGATAATTTAGATGTGGTTTCACTCCACTATTTATCTAGTATGTTGCATACTCAAATCATATATCATAGCCTTAATCGGTCAAGAGTTGATCACACACTAATATTCGAAGATATCTTATTGGCAACTATGAAAAAGTAAGATAATATGCAGTAAGATCGAATCAAAATCTCATACAAGCATAATGTAATTCATATATGATCAACTCCACATTGTACCACCAACACAATAAGATTAGTTATTCATACACATAATGATAAACATTCATATGAATAATCAATAGAATACATCAATTCAAATACAAGAAAGGGTTTTGATACAATATTACCACAAGCTGTCACTCTCGAGTGGAATCGCTAAAAACCTCTTCGTAGATGAATGGGTAATGTAATCCAAGTGCGTAATCTTCAATCTCTAATGTATTACAAGCTTCCTATGTCTAGATCTGAGAATTGGGGCTTGAGAAAGCTCCCAAAACACAAATTAAAACCTAAAGAAAGAAAAGGGATAATTGAAATGGATTTGTAGTTCTCATCTGCTGTCAGATTGGTGAATGTGACCTACCGTTGGATAGATCTTTGAGTTAGCTACGTGTGGGCATTGATTTTAGGTCAATCCAGTACCGTATGAAGATGTTATGGCCACAATGGCTAGACTGGTCCAATCTTTCACACTTGAACGGCTCAAAAGACCTTCATCCGAACTTCTACACTTGCTTCCTAGGTAAGGCTAAGTTATTTCCCAATTGAAATTAATGGAAACTCGAGCTCCAGTCACTTTATTTTGGGGCTTGGGAACTCACGGGCACGTCCATGGAAGTCAAGGTGCTCAAACGTGATCAAAATGCATCCAAAATGTTGTGTTTAAGCTCAATGCCAACATTTTGTACCTAAGCACCTGAGAAATAAAAAACAAACAAAACGGGACACTATTCTACAAAACTACCAACAAAACTACACTCAAAGATAGCAAAAGAAGGCCAAAAAGATTAAATGAACGTGTCAAAAATACGTTCATCAAACTCTCCAAACCAAACATTTGCTTATCCTCAAGCAACAAACTACCTAAATGCAACACAAAAAGGAGTCTCATGCCAAACGAAGAACTAATCTATTGTATCTACCAAATGCTTATGAACAAAGACCATAAAAATCATAGCATGGAAGTAGGTTGAAGAATGTCTCGATTGAACCTATACACATTCCCATGTGCACTTGGTTGAACAAAGGAGTCTCTCGTTACATTCTCTACCATGATCTGCTCAATGACGACGCAATGATGCACATTTTCATACTATGGTTGCCCCATGCCTATAAAACCGAGGGCTTACTACTGTTCACCAAGTGAGACTTTTCCTCAAGAGAGGGCAAACCAATACTAGCTCTCATCAAACGAAGGAGGGTTCCCTAAAAGACAATACTCTCCTATTCTATCCGACTCTTAAACAAAGACAATTCACCACTCCCTGAATGGCAGGAAAAGGGTGGTCTAGAACAGGCCTTGGACTAGGCGACACGAAACAAAATGAAAAGTTTACAACTCGATACAAACAAGTCAAAACTGAAAATTATTCACAACGCTTAACAAGAATACTTTCACAACGCTCATCAAAATTTAAATTTGCTTTATAAAAGCCGAAGAACACTCAACACTATGCAAAGACTAGTGCGATGGTAAGGTATTCTTGAGTGTTGTTTTCTCGGGACCTAGTGTGGCTTTGTTGGTTATTTTGCAAGTATTTCAGTCAACAAGATCAGTTTGAAAGAGTTTTGAAAAGCAAAGTTTGTAAACTTTAAGACTTAATTCGTGCACAGACTAGAACAAGGATTTGCAAACAGTTAGGAGACGGGATTGGTGGTAGCAACATGGATCAATCATGTTATGAATCACACATATGCTTGTAAGTTCAGTGCGTAAAGTCTTCAACAAGTTCTACAATGTAAACCGTCTAGACAAGTTTAAGACACACTTCCTGAAAGGTTTCTATCGATAATTTAGATGTGGTGTCACTCCACTATTTATCTAGTATGCTGCATACTCAAATCATATATCATAGCCTTAATCGGTCAAGAGTTGATCACATACTCATATTCGAAGATATCTTATTGGCAACTATGATAAACGTAAGATAATATGCAGCAAGATCGAATCAAAATCTCATACAAGCATAATGTAATTCATATATGATCAACTCCACATTGTACCACCAACACAATAAGATTAGTTATTCATACACATGATAAACATTCATATGAATAATCAATGGAATACATCAATTCAAATACAAGAAAGGGTTTTGATACAATATTACCACAAGCTGTCACTCTCGAGTGGAATCGCTAAAAACCTCTTCGTAGATGAATGGGTAATGTAATCCAAGTGCGTAATCTTCAATCTCTAATTTATTACAAGCTTCCTATGTCTAGATCCGAGAATTGGGGCTTGAGAAAGCTCCCAAAACACAAAGTAAAACCTAAAGAAAGAAAAGGGATAATTGAAAATTGAGTTTTAAATAAAAATCTCGTCTGGGAGCCAATCTCGGGCGATTGGCCCCCAGAAATAGTCCACAAAACAGAAACCAGTGAAAATGAGGTCTCTTTGGGACGATTCGCCTAAAGAGCCAGGCGAATCGCCCCACATGAAATGGATTTGTAGTCCTCATCTGCTGTCAGATTGGTGAATGTGACCTACCGTTGGATAGATCTTTGAGTTAGCTACGTGTGGGTGTTGATTTTAGGAAAAATCAACAAGCCTTGGACAAGGCGACACGAAACAAAAGGAAAAATTTACAACTCGATACAAACAACTCAAAACTGAAAATTATTCACAACGCTTAACAAGAATACTTTCACAACGCTCATCAAAATTAAATTTGTTTTATAAAAGCCAAAGAACACTCAACACTACACAAAGACTAGTATGATGGTAAGTTATCCCTGAGTGTCGTTTTCTCGGGACTTAGTGTGGCTTTGTTCGTTATTTTGCAAGTATTTCAGTCAACATGATAAGTTTGAAAGAGTTTTGAAAAGCAAAGTTTATAAACTTTAAGACTTAACCCGTGCACAGACTAGAACAAGGATATGCAAACAATTAGGAGACGGGATTGGTGGTAGCAACATGGATCAATCATGTAATGAATCACACATATGCTTGTAAGTTCAGTGCGTAAAGCCTTCAACAAGTTCTACAATGTAAACCGTCTAGACAAGTTTAAGACACACTTCTTGAAAGGTTCCTATCGATAATTTAGATGTGGTGTCACTCCACTATTTATCTAGTATGCTGCATACTCAAATCATATATCATAGCCTTAATCGGTCAAGAGTTGATCACATACTCATATTCGAAGATATCTTATTGGCAACTATGATAAACGTAAGATAATATGCAGCAAGATCGAATCAAAATCTCATACAAGCATAATGTAATTCATATATGATCAACTCCACATTGTACCACCAACACAATAAGATTAGCTATTCATACACATAATGATAAACATTCATATGAATAATCAATAGAATACATCAATTCAAATACAAGAAAGGGTTTTGATACAATATTACCACAAGTTGTCACTCTCGAGTGGAATCGCTAAAAACCTCTTCGTAGATGAATGGGTAATGTAATCCAAGTGCGTAATCTTCAATCTCTAATGTATTACAAGCTTCCTATGTCTAGATCTGAGAATTGGGGCTTTAGAAAGCTCCCAAAACACAAAGTAAAATCTAAAGAATGAAAAGGGATAATTGAAAATTGAGTTTTAAACAAAAATCTCGTCTGGGAGCCAATCTCGGGCGATTGGCCCCCAGAAATAGTCCACAAAACAGAAACCAGTGAAAATGAGGTCTCTTTGGGACGATTCGCCTAAAGAGCCAGGCGAATCGCCCCACGTGAAATGGATTTGTAGTCCTCATCTGCTGTCAGATTGGTGAATGTGACCTACCGTTGGATAGATCTTTGAGTTAGCTACGTGTGGGTGTTGATTTTAGGTCAATCCAGTATCGTATGAAGACGTTATGGCCACAATGGCTAGACTGCTCCAATCTTGCACACTTGAACGGCTGAAAAGACCTTAACCCGAACTTCTACACTTGCTTTCTAGGTAAGGCTAAGTTATTTCCCAGGTGAAATTATTGGAAAATCGATCTCCAGTCACTTTATTAGGGGCTCGGGCACTCACGGGCACGTCCATGGAAGTCAAGGTGCTCAAATGTGATCAAAATGCATCCAAAATGTTGTGTTTAAGCTCAATTCCACCATTTTGTACCTAAGCACCTGAGAAATAAAAAACAAACAAAACGTGACACTATTCTACAAAACTACACTCAAAGATAGCAAAAAAAGGCCAAAAAGATTAAATGAACGTGTCAAAAATATGTTCATCAAACTCCCCAAACCAAATATTTGCTTGTCCTCAAGCAACAAACTACCTAAATGCAACACAAAAACGAGTCTCATGCCAAGCGAGAAGAACTAATCTATTGTATCTACCAAATGCTTATGAACAAAGACCATAAAAATCATAGCTTGGAAGTAGGTTGTAGAATGTCTCGATTGAACCTATACACATTCCCATGTGCACTTGGTTGAACAAAGGAGTCTCTCGTTACATTCTCTACCATGATCTGCTCAATGACGACGCAATGATGCACATTTTCATACTATGGTTGCCCCATGCCTATAAAACCGAGGGCTTACTACTGTTCACCAAGTGAGACTTTTCCTCAAGAGAGGGCAAACCAATACTAGCTCTCATCAAACGAAGGAGGGTTCCCTAAAAGACAATACTCTCCTATTCTATCCGACTCTTAAACAAAGACAATTCACCACTCCCTGAATGGCAGGAAAAGGGTGGTCTAGAACAGGCCTTGGACTAGGCGACACGAAACAAAATGAAAAGTTTACAACTCGATACAAACAAGTCAAAACTGAAAATTATTCACAACGCTTAACAAGAATACTTTCACAACGCTCATCAAAATTTAAATTTGCTTTATAAAAGCCGAAGAACACTCAACACTACGCAAAGACTAGTGCGATGGTAAGGTATTCTTGAGTGTTGTTTTCTCGGGACCTAGTGTGGCTTTGTTGGTTATTTTGCAAGTATTTCAGTCAACAAGATCAGTTTGAAAGAGTTTTGAAAAGCAAAGTTTGTAAACTTTAAGACTTAACCTGTGCACAGACTAGAACAAGGATTTGCAAACAGTTAGGAGACGGGATTGGTGGTAGCAACATGGATCAATCATGATATGAATCACACATATGCTTGTAAGTTCAGTGCGTAAAGTCTTCAACAAGTTCTACAATGTAAACCGTCTAGACAAGTTTAAGACACACTTCCTGAAAGGTTCCTATCGATAATTTAGATGTGGTGTCACTCCACTATTTATCTAGTATGCTGCATCATAGCCTTAATCGGTCAAGAGTTGATCACATACTCATATTCGAAGATATCTTATTGGCAACTATGATAAACGTAAGATAATATGCAGCAACATCGAATCAAAATCTCATACAAGCATAATATAATTCATATATGATCAACTCCACATTGTACCACCAACACAATAAGATTAGCTATTCATACACATAATGATAAACATTCATATGAATAATCAATAGAATACATCAATTCAAATACAAGAATGGGTTTTGATACAATATTACCACAAGCTGTCACTCTCGAGTGGAATCGCTAAAAACCTCTTCGTAGATGAATGGGTAATGTAATCCAAGTGCGTAATCTTCAATCTCTAATGTACTACAAGCTTCCTATGTCTAGATCTGAGAATTGGGACTTGAGAAAGCTCCCAAAACACAAAGTAAAACCTAAAGAATGAAAAGGGATAATTGAAAATTGAGTTTTAAACCCAAAATCTCGTCTGGGAGAAAATCTCGGGCGATTGGGCCCCAGAAATAGTCCACAAAACAGAAACTTGTGAAAATGAGGTCTCTTTGGGACGATTCGCCTAAAGAGCTAGGCGAATCGCCCCACATGAAATGGATTTGTAGGCCTCATCTGCTGTCGGATTGGTGAATGTGACCTACCGTTGGATAGATCTTTGAGTTAGCTACGTGTGGGCGTTGATTTTAGGTCAATCCAGTACCGTATGAAGACGTTATGGCCACAATGGCTAGACTGCTCCAATCTTGCACACTTGAACGGCTCAAAAGACCTTCATTCGAACTTCTACACTTGCTTCCTAGGTAAGGCTAAGTTATTTCCCACGTGAAATTTATTGGAAACGCGATCTCCAGTCAGTTTACTAGGGGCTCGGGCACTCACGGGCACGTCCATGGAAGTCAAGGTGCTCAAACGTGATCAAAATGCATCCAAAATGCTGTGTTTAAGCTCAATTCCGCCATTTTGTACCTAAGCACCTGAGAAATGAAAAACAAACAAAACGTGACACTATTCTACAAAACTACCAACAAAACTACACTCGAAGATAGCAAAAGAAGGCAAAAACGATTAAATGAACGTGTCAAAAATACGTTCATCGAACACCCCAAACCAAACCTTTGCTTGTCCTCAAGCAACAAACTACCTAAATGCAACACAAAAAGGAGTCTCATGCCAAGCGAGAAGAACTAATCTATTGTATCTACCAAATGCTTATGAACCAAGACCATACAAATCATAACATGCAAGTAGGTTGAAGAATGTCTCGATTGAACCTATACACATTCTTATGTGCACTTGGTTAAACAAAGGAGTCTCTCGTAACATTTTCTACCATGATCTGGTCAATGACAATGCAATGATGAACATTATCTGTAAAACCCCGAGCATTTTATAGGGTCTAATATTTATATGATTATTGAAGTGGAGATCGAGATATATATGGATCAAGTTTCGATGACGAAACTTATTTTAAGGAGGGTGGAATGTAATAACCCGTACATTTATTTACGTAGGGGATTGATGAGTTGGATTTTATTACTCACTATTTTATTGGATCGACTAATCGAGTTGAACCGAGGTGGTTATTTTATGGACCGCTAAATCCAGACGGGCTTAACTGATCTAATTTGTACAAGCATTTTAGAGTGGGCCTTACGGACTAATTGGAGTCTACATTATTTAGGATCAGCTTAGAACTAGGTTAATTACGTTATTAATTCTTCAGCCGAATTGGGAAAAGGACAAAGGACATGGAGCAATCTTTATATTTGAGGAGTTGAGAGGTACGTGATTTGTGAATTGGTTTTAGTAGTTTCAAGATTAAGGTACTACTCCATGATATTTACTTAGCTAGGTTGATCCATTATTTTAATATTCACCTTTTTTCACCTCAACCTGCCGTGGTTAGTTATGGGAATGTAAGTGATTAAACTCTGAAGTGGGTTCAGTCTTGAGGATCTTGGACATTTGCAGCCGTTTGTACAGTGTACAGTAGACCGTGGATTGATTTGTCCGAGAATACATTACCGGTTTGATAAGTGTAAGTAGTTTTGTATATGTCTCTACTCATACTTGGTCATATTAATATATGTATATATATTATATGTGGTATTTGATTTGTGATTTGTTTTGATACTTCGGCCGCCAACGGGATAACAGTTGGAAACATATTTGGCCTCCAATGGGATAACAGTTGGAAATACATTTGGCTGCCAACGGGATAACAGTTGGGATATTTTGGCCGCCAACGGGATATCAGTTGGAATGCATTTGACTTTGATTGTGAATTATGCTTATTTATTTTATTTTATTATATTTTGGATATTACGTATATATGTTATATGTATTAGTGTGATTGTAAGTGTGTTTGGAAGCATATATTGAATTGCTTATTGTGCCTCCCAGCTCACCCCCTTACTCCCTTTTCAGTGTTTAGTGGTGATTGGATTTTGAGGACATTTGTGTTGGAGTAAAGCGGGCTAGAGCATCTGTGAAGATTGGAAGGTTATTGAATGGTTATGTATTGTTTGATGTTTTAGATATTTGTATACTTGGATGGTTTATTGTTGAGGTTTTCATTTGAAATCGTATTGGGATTTTAGACGCTCTGATGTACCATTCGAGTTGATTTTTACTGTATCACAGGATTAAAAGGATAGGCTTCGTGTTGGCGTGAGCCCATCTCATGATACACGGTCGAACGTTCCATTTTTGGTTTTGGGACGTTACATTATCATACTATGGTTGCCCCGTGCCTATAAAATCGAGGGCTTACTACTATTCACCAAGTGAGACTTTTCCTCAAGAGAGGCGAACCAATACTGGCTCTCATCAAACGAAGGAGGGTTCCCTAAAAGACAACACTCCCCTATTCTATCCGACTCTTAAACAAAGACGCTTCACCACTTCCTGAATGGCAGGACAAGGGTGGTCTAGAACAGACCTTGGACTAGGCGACACGAAACAAAAGGAAGAATTTACAACTCGATACAAACAACTCAAAACTAAAAATTATTCACAACGCGTAACAAGACTACTTTCACAACGCTCATCAAAATTAAATTTGTTTTATAAAAGCCAAAGAACACTCAACACTACACAAAGACTAGTGCGATGGTAAGTTATTCCCGAGTGTCGTTCTCTTGGGACCTAGCGTGGCTTTGTTGGTTATTATGCAATTATTTCAGTCAAAAAGATCAGTTTGAAATAGTTTTGAAAAGCAAAGTTTGTAAACTTTAAGCTTAACCCGTGCACATACTAGAACAAGGATTTGCAAACAATTAGGAGACAGATTGGTGGTAGCAACATGGATCAATCCTGTAATGAATCATACATATGCTTGTAAGTTCAGTGCGTAAAGCCTTCCACAAGTTCTACAATGTAAACCGTCTAGACAAGTTTAAGACACACTTCTTGAAAGGTTCCTATCGATAATTTAGAAGTGGTGTCACTTCACTATTTATCTAGCATGTTGCATACTCAAATCATATATCAAATCCTTAATTGGCCAAGAGTTGATCACATACTCATATTTGAAGATATCTTATTGGCAACTATGATAAACGTAAGATAATATGCAGCAAGATCGAATCAAAACCTCATACAAGCATAATGTAATATGTAATGCCCCGCATCCCACATCGCTTAAGAGTGAGTGGAATAAAGGGTATATATGTTAGACCACCACTCTCACATGGTATGAGGCCTTTTGGGTGATTCCAAAAGCAAATCCGTGCGGGCTCAGGCCTAAAGCGGACAATATCATACTGTGGAGACGTGTGTGGGACCGTCCAGGAGTAACCACGCCGACAACAACAACAACAATGGCAACAACAACAATGCTGACAATCAGGACCAAGTGGAGCGGATCATTGCAGCTTTGGGCAACTTCAGTGAGAGCATGTACAACGTTGGGCCACCACCTGCTCAGCCAGCTCCGCCGCCACCGCCACCGACTCAAACGATCGATCAAGCTGCTGAACGTTTCGCTCGTTTCCATCCCGACAGGTTAGATGGGGCACCCAATGCCCGCAAAGCTGAGCTTTGGCTGGAGAACATGGAGAATCTGTTCTCGATCTTACACTACCCTGATGAAAGGAGGATTGAGCTCGCGGCTTTCCAGTTTGAAGAAGCAGCTAGAAATTGGTTGAGGACCGTAGATGCAAGGTGGAGACAAGAGGCAGTTGCCCGCACTTGGGAGAACTTCGAGAAGGATTTCATGGATAAGTTCGTGCCTCGCCTAGTTCGCGAGAACAGGCGAGATGAGTTCCAAGACTTGGTGCAAGGAAGAATGAATGTCGCCGATTACGACTCCGAGTTCACTCGACTGCTGAAGTACGTGCCGCACTTTCAGAACGACGAGAGGGAGAAGGTTCACCATTTTGTGAAGGGTCTGAACTCAGAGATCCGTTACAGTCTGTTCGGGACTGACATGCCCACCTACATTAAGGCAGTGGAGTTAGTTCCTGAGGTAGAAAGTGGTCTGGGAGAACTCGAGAGCTTTGAACCCCAACGATCTCGAAAAAGGAGTTCTGATCACAGGAGTAGCAAGGATGGCAAGGGTCGTCGGTCCCCATCCAAGTATTCTCGCCGCCCACAGGAAAGTCGATCTCGTCATGTGGCCGAAAGTACTGAACAACCATCTCGAAGAAATTGCAATTTCTGCGGAGGCACAACTCATGAGGAGAAGAACTGTTGGAGGAAGCAAGGTGTATGCCTAGCATGTGGAAGCAAGGAGCATAAGATCAATGTTTGTCCGCGACGCAACTCCCTGATGGAAGAAGGAAGATCTGGAGGCACCGCTTGAAGGAATCAAGGAAGTAGTGAGAAGGCCAAGCCAAGAGTCTATAGCATGGTTGGACGTGAGGCTTTGTCAGCAAATGTGGCAAAAGGTATGCACGTTTGGACAAACCTCTTCTAAGTCGTGTTTGTTTATCGAACTGCACTTCTTTTGCTAGGATAGATTCATTTGAAGGTTAGGTACCGGCTTATTGAGGACTTGTTACTTGGAAGCGTTTGGTTGTAGAGGTAGGCTCCGTTTCCTTTAGGCTAGTTTCGACTTTTATTAACTTTTAACTTGCGAGTTTATTGTTTCATCCGTCGTTTGAAGTTGAAGACTTTCGTTTCTCCGTTCCACGTTCCTTAGTTTCGCATTAGTTGAGTTTCGAGGACGAAACTTCTTTTAAGGGGGGGAGAGTGTAACACCCCTTTTTTTAATTTATTTATTACTTTATTATTTAATTAATTTATTTAATTATTTAATTATCGGAGTAAAGTATTTTATTCGGTAATTACTTAATTTACTTCCCGCGTAAACGAATTCGTCATTTGATAGTTCGCGTAGAGCTAATTCGATTCGTCTCGTTTGGATCAGCTAGCAATCTTGATTTGGATCTCGTTGTTTTCGTGATTTGCAGTTTGATTGTTCCACTCCATTCGTACCCCGTTCAGTTCGATTCTCTCTATCCAATTCCGTCCGAAGGTAGTGCTCTGTTTTTCTTCTTTTCGTTTGCTTCCCTTCTTTTATTCCCGTTTTACCCCTGCTGCCTTTGACCTCGTATATGAACTGAGAACCGGGACCTAGGATAGTTGTTGTTTGACCTCGTATGTTGACCGTGTTGGATTTGTTTGACTTTGAAAAACTGACTGGACCTTAGTGTAATAATCTGACCCTTGGGGACTTGTTTGAGTTTTGTGGAATTTGAAAGGACCTTTTTGCAAATTGTCTTTGACCGTGTTGACTGAGGACTAGTTTGAAAGACTTATTTATTTTTTAGGACTGTTGTGCAAGTGTAAAGGGTTGTTGAACTTGACTGTACTTTCTGAAAACTAAAAGGACTTTTCTGCAATTACTGTACGAGGGTAGTTTGGTAATTTTATTGTGCTGGACTAACTGTTAAAACAAGTTTTCTCTAAGGACTGTTCTGGAGTTTGTTGAAAGTGTAGTACTGTTTTGCAATTTACCTCTGAGGGTACTTTAGTAATTTCCAAAGAGTAAAAGAGTGTTTTCTGAAAACTACCCAAGTTAAATAGTTTCTGTCTTGTAGCTTTGTAACTGTTTGATTTGCTAGCTTAGTTGGTTAGGTATCCTTTGACTAACTTAGAGGTCCCGAGTTCGAACCCTACCTTAGCCCTTCTGCCACCTTTCTTTATTTTGTCTTTCGATTCGACTCTAGATGGTAACACTGGGTTATGTTTAGATTCTTTGTTGTTCGCTGCGCCGCCATTCAAGTCTTGATTCCGTGATCTAGTGCTTAACTCTCTAAGGTGAGTGTTCACCCCAAAACTTATCTATTTGCGAAAAACTGGAAGGCTATGTGATAACTTGTATCTATTAATATATGTCTGTTATATCGTATGCTTCCGCGTAAAAGTAACTAAGTCCTAAGTATGA
Source organism: Plantago ovata (assembly GCA_028274465.1). Lineage (NCBI taxonomy): Eukaryota > Viridiplantae > Streptophyta > Magnoliopsida > Lamiales > Plantaginaceae > Plantago > Plantago ovata. Next base: position 46,259,076 of record CM051456.1, on the reverse strand, counting down.
ATGTTTGCTTATCTTTGTTTGTTGCTACTCTGTTCTGGATTAACTCTTCTGCAGGAAGACTTCTCGATGTTTCGAGATCTGATTATTATTATCTGTTTGTTCTGTATCTGTATCTGTATCTGTTATGTTTGTTTATGTGTGACCGGTCGATTAGGTCATAATTAGGTAGGCTTGGGTAGTGAGGACTATCGGGTTTGCTTAGTTATTGCCTAGTCTAATCCCTTTTAGGCACGAGGCAGAAGTCGCTGAGGTCTATTAGGGTCGTAGGTTCTGTTTCCCCAAAGTACACGGGGTTTTCTGTTTCTGTCCGGAGTTGTATACCCTCTGGAGGGAGCTATAAGGGCAATCTGGGTGTAGGAGTAACAAGGCGGGTTGCACCAAGGGACTTCGACTTATCTGTTCTGTCTTTACGTTCTGTTATCTGTTCTGTCTGCTATTTTATCTGCTGCAAATGATTTTGTTTTCAAACTGTTTACTTTTCTTTTGTTAACTTAGAACCTCACTGAGATCCTTTATCTCACGCTCTATTTGTTTTCAAAAAATTCCTTCCTTCCAGATTCAAATGAAGGCGAGCAAGAGTAGGCATCCAGCGACTGAGTGAAGGGACTGGGGCATTTGTTGGGATTTTATGCTTTCAAATAAGAAGAAAAACTCTTTATATTCTTCATTATCCGTTACTTTCTTTTGAAACTTTTCTAGTTACCGTTGGATAATTTTGAGTCTGTATGCGCCGTGGCGCCAAAGTCGGTTTCTGCATTTATTGTTGACCATTACCTTTGAATTATTTCAAATATTTTATTTTCCAAGAAATTTTTTTTTATTTTAAAAACCGATATCGTTACATAATACATATATGATCGACTCCACATTGTACCACCAACACAATAAGATTAGCTATTCATACACATAATGATAAACATCAATTCATATGAATAATCAATAGAATACATCAATTCAAATACAAGAAAGGGTTTTGATACAATATTACCACAAGCTGTCACTCTTCAGTGGAATCGCTAAAAACATCTTCGTAGATGAATGGGTAATGCAATCCAAGTGCGTAATCTTCAATCTCTAATTTATTACAAGCTTCCTATGTCTAGATCTGAGAATTGGGGCTTGAGAACGCTCCAAAAACACAAAGTAAAACCTAAAGAATGAAAAGGGGTAACTGAAAATGGAGTTTTAAACCCAAAATCTCATCTTTGAGCCGATCTCGGGCCATTCGCCCCCAGAAATAGTCCACAAAACAGAAACCTGTGAAAATGAGGTCTCTCTGGGGCGATTCGCCTATAGAGTCAGGCGAATCACCCCACCTGAAATGGACCTGTAGGGCTCATCTAATGTCGGATTGGTTCATGTGACCTACCGTTTGATAGCTCTTTGAATTAGCTACGTGAGGGCGTTGATTTTAGGTCAATCCAGTACCGTATAAAGACGTTATGGCCAAAATGGATAGACTGCTCCAATCTTGCACACTTGAACGGCTCAAAAGACCTTCATCCGAACTTTTACACTGGCTTCCTAGGTAAGGATAAGTTATTTCCCAAGTGAAATTATTGGAAACGCGATCTCCAGTCACTTTATTAGGGGCTCGGGCACTCACGGGCACGTCCATGGAAGTCAAGGTGCTCAAGCGTGATCAAAATACATCCAAGATGCTGTGCTTAAGCTCAATTCCACCATTTTGTACCTAAGCACATGAGAAATGAAAGACAAACAAAACGTGACACTATTATACAAGACTACCAACAAAACTACACTCAAAGATAGCAAAAGAAGGTCAAAAAGATTAAATGAACGTGTCAAAAATACGTTCATCAGTTACAGTTCTCTAGTTTAGGTTGGAAACAAGGAAGGTGTGCTTTGGTTTCTGAGAATCATTAGTGATAGGATTTGTAAGGAACCTTATATGTTATCTTAGTGGATTCAGTCTTAAAAAGGACAAAGTGGATTAGTTGAGGGATTACGCCACACTCAGATACCACTATAAAAGTGTTTGTGTGATTTACTTACCTAAAGTTATCATTCAGCAAGTTACTTTGTTTTTTATCTATTTATCTTTTACTTGCTGAAATTGTTTTTCCGTTAAAAGCACTTATTGTACAAGTCTTCCGCACTCTGTACTTAAGTATCAGCAACCTTGTCACTGGAAAGTAACAAGTACATGCTGAGAAAGTTAAGTACCAGCAAACACATTACTGAAAGTAATAAGACACTTGCTGAGAAACTTATTACACACAAAAAGTTTTTAAAGACTATTCAACCCCCAGTCTTTACTTGTTGTCTAAAGGGACCAACACCCTTCTTTTTATCTCTTTTTCTTTTTAACATTTTTTTTAAATTCTTTCTTCTCCTTTCTTCTCCGGTCCCGAAATTGAACCGGAATCGGAGCTAACATCTCCTAATCGGAGTTGTTACAGCTCCAATCTGGAGTTGTTGAACAGCTCCAGATCGGAGTTGTTGAGCTCTAACAACTCCGATTAGGAAATGTTAAAGAGCTCCTAATCGGACCTGTAAACAGTTTACAGCTCCAATCTGGAGCTGTTAAACAGCTCCACATCGGAGCTGTTTATTGCTCAAAATCGGAGTTGTAACATCTCCGATTTAGAGCTGTTTATTGCTCCGATTTAGAGCTGTCGGAGCTCCGGTGGAACCTTTATATATATATAATAATATATATGTATATATTATTATTTTTTTTAAGTTTCTTTTTCTTTAGATTATTTTGAAATATAAAGTTTGTTTAGGGTTAATTTGTAAAAAAATTTTGAGATTAGGGTAATTTTCATACAGACCCCCTGTTAGTTTCATCAATTACGAATCTTCCCCTGCTAGTTCAACAATAACATATTTTCCCTCGTTAGTGAAAAACAATTACATCCAGCCCCACGACTTTGACTTTCGGCGAATTAAGGCTTGGAAATGATAAATTTGCCCTCATTTAAAATTCAGATTTCAGAAACACCCAAACACAATCAACTTTCCTTTATTGCACATTTGACTCCAAAATTTCTAATTTTACAAAATTAACCTACATAATGTTTAAAATTTCAACATCATCTAAAATATTTTTGTAAACAAGTCCCTACACATTTTATATCTCAATATCAACCCCATAATATTAAAATAAATAAATAAATAAATAATAATAAGAATTCTAAAAAATAATTTAAAATTAAATAAAAAACAAAAAAAAAAAAGAAAAAAAGAAAAAAAAGGCGACCGGAGCTGGCAGCTCTAGTCGGAGCTTTAAATAGCTCCGATCGGAGCTATTTACAGCTCCGATTGGTGCTGTAATTAGCTCCAACCGGAGCTATTTACAGCTCCGATTGGGGCTGAAAACATCCCCAATCGGAGCTATTTACAGCTCCGATTGGGGCTGAAAACAGCCCCGATCGGAGCTGATTTACAGCTCCGGTCGACGGAGCTGTGTGGGGACAACTCCGGTACCGGAAAAATTTCGGTACCGGAGTTTAGAGCTTGAAGAAGAAGATGATTAATGAAAAAAAAAAAGGAAAAAGGAAAAGAAAATATTGAAAAAAGAAAAAGGAAAAGATAAATGAAAAAATAAAAATATTTGTAAGGGCATGTCTGGGGAGAGAAGATTTGTAAGTTGGTCAACATTTTTGGATAAAATGGGGCTAGATGTAATTGTTGAACTAGCACGGGAATAAACGTAATTAGGTGCAGCAGTGGGGGTAGTTTTTAGAAAATTCCCTTGAGATTATTTTGAAATTTTTAAAATTATGTGTATTATGTATAATTATTTAGTGCTAATTTGATATTTGAAAATATTGAGGCAAATGTGTAATATATTAAAATTTGAGCTGTTTGGTCCAAGTCAAAATTATAAGTTTTTTGGGTTCAGATGTAATAAAATACATCTAACATCATGTAATACAACGTAATAGTTTGATCTAAGAGGGTCTATATGTAATGAGTCCCATCTAACTAGTGCTAGATGTAATGGACCCCAGCATGAGCTGAGTACGCTTGGACTATCATTTGAATTAATTAATTATCATTGTTCCTGCGTTGTCATGTTTCTTTCTTTTATATTGTAAAAACTTACACGCACTCATGAGTTTTATTACATATTGAATTTTTCCTACCTTTATCATACAAAGCAAATTATGTCGTGGCAACACCACGGGTATGTACTAGTATTTATTAAAGAAGAATTATTTCGAGGCATCTCCTTAATTCATGCTAAATGTTTGACACTTGACACATTCTTTTATTCTTATGGGTTCAATTCTTCACTTTTGCCACATGTCCACTATATGTGACATTCCTAAATCTTGACCGTCTAAATGCTGTGGCTGGTCTTTTCGGACGATCAGCCACACCGGGACTGAGACACGGCCCGGACTCCCGCGGGGGCAGCAGTGGGGAATCTTGGACAATGGACGAAAGCCCGATCCAGCAATATCGCGTGAGTGACGACGTGAGGCAAGAAGGGCAATTGACTTTTATGACTTACATCATCTATTCACCCTTTCACATATTATAATTAATTAATGTCTGAATAAAATTATGCAAAAAGATTTTTGAAGTATATTTTAAAAGAAATCACCACAAATTTATACAATCACTATATAATTTTAAATTGTACAGTGTTTTATTTATATTTCATAAATATACAATTTTATTATAGAATAAACATTTATGATATGGAAAATTATTTAAAATTGTCATAAAAATGATGATAAAGCTAGTTAGTTTTGCTATTAAAAGAAGTAACTATATTGAGTGAATATTTTAGGCTTCCCCCTTGAGCCATAAGTCATTTATCTAATTCAAGTGTCATTTATTCAGTAATTCAAGTCATTTATCTAATTTGAGTCCATTGCATCTAGCCCCAGTTAGATGGGTCTCTGACTGGCTATGTTTTATCCCTACTACTTACTATCAACCGCTTATATCATATTTGAACTTCGTTAGTATTTATCTCTATCGTTAGTGTCAGTTTAGCTATTGTTTGATTTACTTTATTCCAACATATTTATTACCGATTGACTAAGTAGAAGTAAGTTAGTAAGAGCCTAAGCTAGATCCTTAGAGACCGACACTCGAGTTAGCTTGCCATTACACTAAGTTCTATGTAGTTTAGTGTTAGCTTGGCATAAAATAATATAGTATTTGATAGACTATTTTGTTACCACTTAAAGTAAGCCTCATCAGTACCAAATGTATAGCCCCTAAAAAGAAAGATTGAAACATGTCACTAATAATAATAATTAATAATAATAATGTAAGAAAGAATATGATCATCACCTATAGTATGTAATTTTCCGTTTAAATTATGATATTGTTCGCTATAGCAAGAATATTACCGTCATGCTATACCGGAATATTACATCGGTACTTCCGCAGAAAATTAATCGGCCTATGACTGTTAACATAGAAAATTACATACAACTTTGAATTTTCCTTCAACATGGGATCTGAGGATTACTATGTAGAACAATACGCCTACAGTACAAGATGAAGTAGATAATAAAACACACATGAGCACGTGACTGGTGTTTTATTCTGCTAATGCTAATTACTCTCTCATTGCCTCTGTTTCAAATCAACTTCTAAACTGATTTTTTTCAAAACTTTAAAAGTAATTACTTTTACATTACCCAATAAAAAAAACTATAATAAAATAATATTATAAACTCAAATTAAGTATATTTTTCTAATATATTATATATGAATCATATGTAATATAGTAATAATTTACGATTAAAGTTTGAAAATAAAGTAAACTTAAGAGGTTTGATTTGAAACCGATGGGATTGGGATGGAGTACCATTTTACCAACCTCAGTGTCCATTACTTGGGAGTACATCATTGTTTTTTCCATCTCACTTGGCCTTGTAAATACTACTAGCCTGGAAAGTACCAACCACGTACTTGTTAAGATTGTAATTACTCCAAGTAACATAACATGGTATATCTTCTTGTCTTGGTAATAAACTCCTCGTTTCAAACAATGTGGCATTTTGTCATGAGTTAAAGACTTCTTTAAAATCCTTGTATCCATGGCCACTTTTTTGTCCTTCAAAGAAAAATATTCGCCAATTTAAGAGAGTATCAAATGCTGCAGTGACAAACATTGCATCTCGCAGGTAATCAAAACTGTGAGAGGAACCGAACCTATGGCAATGGCATGCAGTTTATCAAGCACCACACCAAGATCAGATCATATGCACAAACCAGACTCCGTTTTTCGCCGTTCCATCTCCAATGATGATTTACGCAGAAGGTCTCAAATCCAACGCTCGTACTCAGACAACAATATCGGCTATTCAATCCCTAAAGTTAAGGCCTCCATGCCGGTAAACAGCCGCTCGGTTGGCTTCTTCAACATCCAGATACCAACTGCTGTGATTCCGGACCCCATCCAGGCGCTACTTCTTGAAACCGGAACAAGTAAAGGGACAAAAACGGATAACTATGAAGAGAGTGACTTCAAGGATGAGATAGATATCGGTGAGGGGAAGAAACAAGCAAATTGGATCGAAAGGCTTATGGAGCTTCGAAGAAACTGGGTGCAGAAACAGGACAGAGATGCATATGTGGAGGAAGGAGATGATTCTGCAGGTTGTGATGATGAAGATCAAGGTTGTGATGTTTATTACGACGAAGATGCTGATGAAGTGGAGATTAGCATTGATGCAGAGGTTTTCTCATCTTTGTTGAGCCATGTTTCGTGGTCGGATAACAAGCTTTTCTCTCAATTAGCTTTCTTGAGCAACATCGCGTATGTGATCCCTGATATAAAGGTATGAAGTTAATCCGTTTAACAACACATGTACAACACATTAAAGCACCAGAGAACACTATTCCTGATTAAGGTTTGGATCTCCAGACCGTTCGCCTATATGCTAAATGAACATCTAACTTACTTGGGATATATGTTTGTCATAAAAACAAGCAGAGTGAGGATTTAGAGAGATTGTATGGCCTTGACTTGGTAACATCTTCCCTTGTGAAGAAGGCAGAAGCTGAAGCCCTAAAAGACAGAATGGAGCACGATTCAATCAGAGTTCCTGTCACATCGACACATCTGATTGATACAAAATTAGACGAGGAGAAGCCCCGATTGCTTCCTCGACCAGAGGCTGCTTATGATATTGCAGCATCAGCAGCAACTTTTGTGCAATCTCTGGACAAAGACTTAATATCTAAGCCTCAGTTATGGACGGATGTCAACAACAGGACTGAGAATCGAATAGATAAAAGCTCTTATAGCAGAATTTACAATTCCGAAATGGCTGCATCTGTAGCAGCATCAACAATGACAGCAGTAGTTGCAGCAGGTGAAAAAGAGAGAGAGCAAGCAGCAAAGGACCTTCAATCACTACATTCGTCACCGTGTGAGTGGTTTGTGTGCGATGATGAAAGCATATACACTCGCTACTTCATAATCCAGGTAACTAATTCAATTCAGTACATAATACTTGGCTTGCATTTTAATAGTATCATATATATTTTGACAAGAAAGCTCTGGTAAAATTTCAGGGATCAGATTCAGTGGCGTCTTGGCAAGCGAATCTGTTTTTCGAACCAACAGAATTTGAGGTATGCCTAAATTCCAAAGTTAGTAAGAACACTAAAGTAATAAACTGTAAATAAAAATAAGAATCGAACCTATGACCTCTAGTGTCATACCTATGACCTCTAGTGTCATGACACCTCAGTCTAACCAAGTAAGAACACTAAAGCTGTATTAGGAGAGTCAAAAAATAATATTTATCTAAACAATGTGTTAATTCATCGATAATGAACAGGACACGAATGTGTTAGTTCACAGAGGAATATATGAAGCTGCAAAGGGAATATATGACCAGTTCATGCCTGAGATAAAGCAGCATCTGAGTAGATTTGGTGATAGAGCCAAGTTTCAATTCACGGGTCATTCGCTTGGGGGAAGTCTTGCTCTTCTCGTCAATCTGTTGATGCTGGCACGAAAAGAACTTAACCAATCTGCCCTTCTCCCGGTAGTTACTTTTGGATCACCGTACATCTTCTGCAATGGCCAAAGGATCCTGGATCAATTGGGTTTGGATGAGGGTCATGTTCATTGTGTGATGATGCATAGAGATATTGTCCCGAGAGCATTCTCTTGCAATTACCCCTCTTATGTGGCCCAACTACTCAAGCGTTTAAATGGCACATTCCGCTCCCATCCTTGCCTCAATAAGAATGTAAGCATTCCTAACACCTTCCCCACCTAGCTCTTTCCTTACCCAATTACATATGTCCTACCTGTGTGGTTGAAAACGAGTTACATGACTACGAACAGCTGAAGCACTGGTTGTTTTATAACAAACTAACTCTCTCATCATGTGCAGAAACTACTATACACTCCCATGGGAAAAGTATTCATCCTCCAGCCAGACGAGAAGTCATCACCACCTCATCCTCTTCTTCCATCAGGCAGTGCACTGTACACCTTAGACCATACAAATGCTTCACTAGCAAAGAGAGCTGTGAGAGCGTTTCTAAACTCTCCTCACCCCCTCAAAACGCTGAGTGATCCCACAGCATATGGACCCGACGGTACAATCATAAGGGACCACGATTCAAGCAACTATCTGAAGGCAATCAATGAAGTTATAAGACAACATACAAGGCAGCCAAGCAACGTCAGAAAAGCAAGAAGAGAAAGGAACCAGTTATGGCCACTGTTAACTTCAAGATCACCACATGCATGGAGCAACACATGTAATATCAAGGACAGGATCCAAATTACAGGCGCCTGAAGTTCTTTGAGCTGATGCATCTTTATCACCTCGGTCGTAAATTTGTTCTCTGTAAATAACTTGTTTCCTTTGTATAAATTAAAAATACCCCAGATATATGCGAGTAGTATACTCCCTTTGGCCAAAACAGTTGCACTGTGCAGTCAACAGTTTGAAGTTTGACTATCAATTAATCTTAAACTATAATGTTAAAATATTTAACAAAATTACATGTTGAGACATTTTGAATCAATTCTAGTAGATGTACATTAACTTCTAATTTGGAAAGTAGGCTAAATAAAGGCGAGTCTCTAAAATCCTTCGTTGTCTCCTTCAGTCTTCCTGGATATGAGACATGTGGCTTAGGTGGCTTGTAATGATCTTTTGCCCTATGGAGTATTGCTGGTCGATTCTGTTAGAACATAGGAGTTAGAACCAGACATCACATAGGAGTTAAACCAGAATAGGTTAACTCCTTGGTCAACACCGACAATGTAGAGATAGGAATGAATTAGGAATGTATTACGAATGTATATATGTCCTAGAATATAGCCTAGAATAGTGGATTTAGTTGTATATATATATCCTTGGTGATTAATGAGAAGTCATCGATTCACATTCTTACATGGTATCACGCTAGGTTCTGATCTCCGCTGCAAATCTACTCTCTATTCCTCTCCGTCCTCACGACGCCAAAACAAAGAAAAAGCATTAACTGACCCCCTGCCGTATAAACATCTTTGCCGCATCTCATCTCTTTTCATCTAGCCTCCTGCCGCTTATATATACTAGCCTCATCTACGGTCCTATATATATATACTACCCGCATATATATTCTGTCTCCCTAATCTTTACATTGGTTAATCACTCCATCAATTATATAGTAGCCTCATCTCCCGTCAATATATATACTAGCCGCATATATATATATATTTGCCTCCTCATCTTTACATTGATTAGTCACTCCATCAATTAATTAATTAATTAATTGCTTTGCTGCTTCCCCTTCTTCTTCGGCTGACCATCATGACTGGCGCCGCTACCTCCTCCACCTCTGACAAAGAATCGATCACCACCTCCTCCTTTCATCCTGCCCTAGCCGTTGCTAATATAAAAACCCATGTCCCTATAATCCTCGAAACCGAGACGGTTCACTATGCCACGTGGGCTGAATTGTTCAAGGTGCGCTGCCGCTCTCACAAGGTCCTCCACCATATCACCCCTTCCAAATCTGAGCCGGTTACGTCTGAGCCAGCTCTGCCTGCCCCTTCCCGTTCGGCCGCAGAACAAGAGCTCTGGGATACTCTTGATGCCGCTGTCGTGCAATGGATGTATTCCACGATTTCCACCGATCTGTTGCACACGGTTCTTGAACCGGATATATCTGCTCTCTCCTTGTGGACTCGTATTCGTGACTTCTTTCAAGATAACGAGAACTCGCGTGCCGTGCTTCTTGAGCACGAGTTTAACAACATCGTCCTCAAAGATTTTGCCAATGTTTCCCTCTATTACCAGCGCCTTAAGTCTCTTTCGGACCAGCTTACGCAAGTTGGTTCCCCGGTTCCAAACAACCGATTGGTTCTTCGCATGCTTGCTGGCCTCCCTCCTGCTTATAACGGTGTGGCCTCTGTCATCCGCCACAAGAAGGTTTTACCACCGTTTTATGAGGTCCGTTCTATGCTCACCCTTGAAGAAACCAGCATGAAGGAGGCTGCCAATCTTGACGATGCTCTTGTCGTCGCTGACCGCAATCCAGCTCCCAATCCCCCTGCTCATGGACGTGGGAAGCAGTAGAAGTTTCGCAACCCTTCAAAGCCTCGTCAATCTCGGAATAATGGTAACGCCTCTGGCCAATCATATGGCCGTGGTGCGGGGCGCGGTTCTTACCAGCCTCCTGGCTCCTTTATGCCGCCTGCTGGTGCCTCTTCCTGGTCCAATGCGCCTTGGTGGCACTATTCCCATCCACCATGGGCCACGTCGCCCTGCCCCTATCCCACGCAGCCTGCTGCACCCGGCTCCTCCCGCCCGAACAGTCAGGCTGGCTTGCTCGGTCCTCGCCCTGACTCCCCTGCTTCTCAGGCCTATAATGCGCAGCAATGGGTGCCCACAAATGTTGAAACCGCTATGCATACTATGAGTCAGTCCCAGCCGGAGTCCAACTGGTACATGGACACGGGTGCTTCTTCTCACATGACCAATTCCCGAGGTAATTTATCGTCTTATTTTAATACGAGCAAAAATACACATGGTGTTACTGTTGGTAGTGGTCAGTTAATTCCTGTTTCTGGTTATGGACATGCATCTATTTCCACTCCAACCTACCCCTTAGCCCTCCAAAATGTGTTACATACGCCTGCCCTAGTCAAAAACTTAGTTTCTGTTCGTAAATTTACCACTGATAATCATGTTTCCGTAGTTTTTGATCCCACTGGCTTTTCTGTGCATGATTTACAGACCGGAACCCGTATAATGCGATGTGAGAGCTCGAGTCCGTTATATCCAGTTACTCTTCCCAGCCCCTCGCCCCCTGCTCCATCAACAGCTTGTCTTGCTTCTTCCACCTGGCATCATCGTTTGGGTCACCCCGGCGATCCAGTTTTATCCGTTCTTAAGAATCATAGGCTTATTGATTGTAATAGGTTGTCTAAATTTACTACATGTCAGTCTTGTATTCTTGGCAAACAAGTTAAGCTTCCTTTTGTGCCATCAAATTCTAGCACATGCATGCCTTTTGATATAATAACATAGTGATATTTGGACTTCTCCGACTTTGAGTTCCTCTGGCCATAAATATAATGTCTTATTTTTGGATGATTTTACGAATTTTGTGTGGATTTTTCCTATTGCTAAAAAATCACAAGTTTTCTCCATCTTTCAAAAATTTTACTCTCATATATCTACTCAATTCGAACGGAAGATTAAGACCGTTCAATGTGATAATGGTGGCGAATTTGATAATACTGCTTTTCGCCAATTTTGTGAATCTAATGGCATGTCATTCCGTTTTTCTTGTCCCCATACCTCTCCCCAAAATGGCAAAGCCGAACGCAAAATTCGGTCAATTAATAATATCATTCGCACCCTACTCATCCATGCTTCCTTACCACCTTCGTTTTGGCATCACGCCTTACATCTGGCCACATATCTCCTCAACATTTTACCTAGTAAACTCCTCTCCTATAAATCTCCCGTCCAAGCTCTCTATAATCGCCTTCCCGTCTATACTCATCTTCGCACCTTTGGATGCTTATGTTACCCTCTTTTTCCCTCCACCACTATTCGCAAACTTCAACCCCGCTCCACTCCTTGCGTATTTTTGGGCTATCCGGCGGATCATCGGGGTTATAAATGCCTTGATCTATCAAACCGGAAAATCATTACGTGTCGCCATGTCCATTTTGATGAAACCACTTTTCCTATGGCCAAATCGGTTACATCACGCTCGACCGAGTATGATTTTCTCGGGGATGGCCTTCCGGCTCACCTCCTCCCATTGTTATCTCCCGGCTACACCACTACACCTACACCCCGATCCCCGCCTCCTGCCGCCCCTGTCCAATCCTCACCTGCGGCTCCAACTCCTTCCTCAGCCGATACCTCACCTAACCAACCCGGTTCCTCTGCTGGACCTATCTCGTCTCCGCCCATACAGCCTATTCCTTTCGCAGATCTTCCATCTACTTCACCGCCCAGTTCACCACCTCATCCCAGTCCTCCACCCCGGACTACGCGGTACACTACGTATCCGCCCCAACGTTCCGTTACTCGCAGCCAACATGGCATTTTTACACCTCACACTATCTTCGACCCTTCCGAAGCACATACAGCTATAGTTACACCATCACCCCTTCCCCGTACCCCCTTAGATGCTCTCCGTAATCCTAACTGGAAATTGGCCATGACTGATGAATATAATGCTCTTATTAAAAATAAGACGTGGGAATTGGTCCCTCGTCCCCCGGGTGTTAATGTTATTCGTTCCATGTGGATTTTTACGCATAAGGTTAAATCTGATGGTTCCTTTCAGAGGCATAAAGCCCGTCTTGTAGGTGATGGTAAAACTCAGCGCGTGGGTATTGATTGTGGTGAGACGTTTAGTCCCGTGGTTAAACCCGCAACTATTCGTCTTGTTCTTAGCATTGCTCTTTCTCGCCGGTGGTCTATTCATCAACTCGACGTTAGCAATGCATTTCTCCATGGCAATTTGCAGGAAACGGTTTATATGTATCAACCCATGGGGTTTCGTGATCCGACACACCCGGATGCTGTCTGCCTCTTACGGAAGTCATTATATGGCCTTAAACAGGCTCCTCGGGCATGGTATCAGCGTTTTGCTGACTTCGTTGCCACTCTTGGCTTCTCCAATAGTAAGTGTGATACTTCGTTGTTTGTCTACAACCGCGGGGGTGATACTGCTTATTTGCTTCTATATGTGGATGATATCATATTGACTGCCTCTTCAGCTGCGCTTCGGCACTCGATTATGGCTAAGCATAATTCGGAATTCACTATGAAAGACTTAGGGCTCCTTAATGACTTTCTTGGCATTCGAGTCACTCGCCATAAGGCTGGCCTATTTCTTTCCCAGTCTCGGTATGCAGCTGAAATTCTTGAACGAGCTGGCATGAGCTTGTGTAACTCGACAGCTACTCCCGTTGACACAAAGCCAAAAGTTAGTGCCTCTGTTGGGACTTCTTTTGCTGATCCTACGTTATATCGGAGTTTAGCTGGAGCGCTTCAGTATCTCAACTTCACTCGCCCTGATTTATCCTATGCGGTTCAACAAGTATGTCTTCACATGCATGATCCCCGCACTGAACATATGGAGGCTCTCAAGCGTATCTTACGCTATGTCCAAGGCACTCTGTCTCTTGGACTCCATCTCACTCCTTCCTCTCTTCACGATCTTGTGGCATATACTGATGCCGACTGGGCCGGCTGCCCTGACACTCGCCGTTCTACCTCCGGTTATTGTGTTTTCTTGGGTGACAACCTGATCTCCTGGTCCGCCAAGCGTCAAGCAACATTGTCCCGCTCGAGTGCTGAGGCCGAGTATCGTGGCGTCGCTAATGTTGTGGCTGAGTCATGCTGGCTCCAGAATCTTCTCCTTGAGTTTCTTTGTCCGGTGCGCAAGGCTACGTTTGTCTACTGTGACAATGTCTCTGCAATTTATCTCACCGGCAATCCCGTCCAGCATCAGCGTACAAAACACATCGAGTTAGATATACATTTTGTTCGCGAAAAGGTTGCCCGTGGTGAGGTTCGTGTTCATCATGTTCCCTCTCATTATCAGATTGCGGATATTTTTACGAAGGGGTTGCCTTTGGTCTTGTTTGAAGACTTTCGTACCAGTCTCAATGTTCGGCAGCCTCCCGTTTCGACTACGGGGGAGTGTTAGAACATAGGAGTTGAACCAGACATCACATAGGAGTTAAACCAGAATAGGTTAACTCCTTGGTCAACACCGACAATGTAGAGATAGGAATGGATTAGGAATGTATTACGAATGTATATCTGTCCTAGAATATAGCCTAGAATAGTGGATTTAGTTGTATATATATATCCTTGGTGATTAATGAGAAGTCATCGATTCACATTCTTACAGATTCCTCTGATTTCGACTGAGTGATTTTTTCTTCTTGTGACTCTTCAACGTCTTTTGTTGGTGTACATCTGAAATTCATCATGTAGTGGAAGTGTTTCTTTTCGAGTATCTCTCATGGTTTGAGAAGCAGGTACGTAGTCTGGATAATTTTTGCGGTGTTTCCTTTCCTCCTCTAAGTATGATGTTGGCCACTTCTTCTGTTTGGGTTCTTTGAAATGCATGTATTGAGTCAATTTGTTCCATTAGTAACTCCACTAATTGAGTGCTAATTTGGAAAAGCAATTCGATCTTTTCTTCGATTCTTCTTTGGTTAAGTCGTTCACTCATACCAACCTAGCATTGTCTCCATAGCTAACTCCCAATAATTGATGCATGTCTTCATTAAGTCTTTCGTACTGCATGATTAGGCCTGCATATCCTTTTATATTCTCCGAAATGGTCCAATACTTCACAAAATTCTTCATTCTCGTTGTCTAATTCCCGAATTTATCTCCTAAGTGCTCTTGTTTCAGAATATGATTCATAACCGGGTATAGTAAGTTATATTATTGATGCTACCAAAATATGTCAAGTCTCGTCCTAGTTCGTCAACATGTGAATTAGAGCGACCCGGACTCTCCGGAGACTTAAGAAACTGCGTGAGTGCCCTCCGATGCTAGTATCAGTATACCGAGTGGTCGCTCCCTTGAGTAAATTGGTACATTCGGAACTATGCACCTCCGGGTTCCTAATACACTTTGGAACAAGAGTCTAAGGGAAATTGCTCGTAAAGGTTCTACGAGCTAGGGCCATAATGGTGCATGCAGGGGACTGCAGTGTCACATGCTTCCGGTGTACAATATCCGAGGTCCAACACTCAATATACGGAGGACCACGATATATGTATCCGAATATGTCATTCGCAACTACACGCGCAACACAAGTGGATAAGAACAAATGCGTATATTTATTCTTAATTATATGATCGTTGGACCATGTCCATGTCTGTTAAGATTAAGCCTATCAATCACATATGTGTGTGGACCCTTGGCAAACTGTTTTGGTGGCAACGACATGTGCTCCTCTAAGGACTATAAAAGGAGTGGTACTCAAGAGAAAGTTAAGGTGGAAAACACATTAGGGCAACACTCTCAAGAACTTCACTCTACGGGTACAACCTTGAGTGTTCTTGGTGGGAAGAACCCTAGGCAACAACAAGATATAATCTTGGATAAATATCATTTGATATAGTAATAGCTATATTATTCTCACACTCCGATTATGTTAACAAGGTAGGCCTTCAACCACCTTCAAGTAAAGTCTTGCTGACCGGTTTGACCATACGGCAAGCCAGACATACCACACACACACACACACACCCCACAAGTAGATATGCACGGGAACAGTACGGACATCTAGGAACTTTCAGGCGGGAAGCAAGGATCAGACTACCTAAGTTCAGTGAAGCCTTACAGAGTCAGCCAGCCGACCACCATTCCGGAGGGAAGCCATCGCAACCCTCAGTTCTCATTAGTTACGTCCCAGGAGGCGATCTTTAGGTCGTAGTTCACCCTATCTCCCTATGTAAAATCATGTCCCATCATTTCTGGCGCCGTCACAAAAAAGCTGGTTTTCTGGTTCTTAGCTGAAGCAATGATGGAGAAGAATCAAGATTTCGTTCAAGAAAAGGAGGAATCTCAACCAGCCAACCTGAGGGAGAATGGAGCTTTAGATCCGTCCAAAGGAGTTGTGGAAGCAAGAACCAATATAAATGTGAATGATGGAGGAGAGGTGGACAGGAAACCGACCAAAGGATACGTGTTCCAGGGACCCAGATGGTGAGATCTGAAGGAGGGCGCTACTTGCAACCAGATCCGAAGAAGACTGAAGCAGTAGGAGCAGAACAGAACATGACAGAGACAGAGTGTTTTGTTTTGATGCAGATCCAACCTTCCGCAGTGGGAAAAACCCCAACTTAGGTACTCAACCGTATTCCATGAAGTCTTTGGGAGTAAATGCATCTAGTTCTTGTAGCAGATCTGGGGTATATATTTAATGGTTTAAGTAGTAGATCTGGAGTATTGAGTCCAAATACTAGAGACAACTTAAATGATCATGCTTCGCCTTTTTACCCCCAAGTTACTCCCCCTATTATCATGAATGAGACAATGATTGAGGTGTCCCCAAGCGTAAAAGCAGTAGATGATAGCATTATTCTGATTGATGTTATTTTGAGGAAGGGGATTTTGATAATTCTATTTTGAGTATTGATGGGATGGATAAGATGGGGCTTTTTGATGATTTACCTGAGGAAGATCCGGAAAGTTAACTCGAGTTAGGTAATGCCCCACATAGCATACTCACTGGACCTAACTACCAACCACATATTCAAAGCCCACCCATGTTTAGTCAAAGGAACTAGATCCAAGAAACTCCATTTTTGTCTCCAGTTGACTTCAATCTCTACCTCCCAAATGAAAGTATGTATGTCCTAGAGACAACCACATTTACGGACAAATGTACTTTATCACAATCGGCCGTAATTTATATATGTTTATTTATTCATTGTTATGTTTACTTATATGGCTTTATTCTTTTATTTAGTTATTTTAGTTTTTTCTTTGGGAAGTCTCAATTGGTTTTTTTCCCGGATACACTGTTATGTTTCTTTCTGGGATGTTATGGTGTATTTCTCTACTGTGATTGTGGATTGATTGGTCGTGTTCATGAGATTTTGGGATGGATTGAGATTTTCAAAGTTCAATTGTTGAAGCAACTTCCAGTCCGCCGTCATCAGGAAGAATATCAAGTTTGATTGTTGGGATGGAGTAATCAAAGATAACGTTTACTCACAGGACTATTTCTGCAAGGACTATTTTAATGGAAATGATTATTGAAAATTTTATGGTTATTTGGATCTAGCTAAAATCTTGTGTGAGGCTGGTTTTTCCTAAAATATAGGAAAGGGTGGTTTTTTCGCGGTTCAGTCCATAAATGGTTCGACCGGAATAATTAAAAAACCGCTCATATTATTTTATGTATAGTGAGACTTTGGGCACATAGTTTATGGTGTAGTGTGTGTTTTCTTCTGTGTTTCTTCTTCTTCTTCGCGTATCTCTCTGCAACTTTCTCTTTCTCTCTCTCTTCCAATTCTCTAACGATTTCTACGAAGCAGTTACTTAGAATTTCATATAAAGTCATCCACATAGTTCGATTTCGTGATTTGAGTTTTACCTAGGTTTTCATCAATTCAATTTTTCCTTTGGGAATTTTGATTTCTTCAGTTACTTAGTGTGAAGATCGATTATTATGACGGAGAGTAGAAGGATTACTCGTTCGAATCCGATCTGATGATTCAGATCTGAAAGTTTCATGTAAGTTTTGTTTTCCTACTGTTTCTGAAGCTTTTACTTCGTTTTGCATGTGTTTTTGCTGATATGTCCGACTGTGCTTTCTGTGAATTGTTGTTATGGTTCTAAGGCGTGATGTGATGGTTCTATGACGTGATGTTATGGTTCTAAGACATGATGTTACTTGTTTTAGGGGTATAAAATTAATTTTCTTTAGCTTTGCTTTCGGTGAATTGTTGTATAGTAGTTAGAGACTCATGTTTTAGTTCTAAGGCATGTCGTTATGGTTATGAGGGATGATGTTATGGTTTTTGGGGTGTATATATTATATTTCACTCGTTTTTTGATTTTTTTTTTTCCTTTTTCCGATGGGTATCTTCAAAGGTTTAAAATCTATTGTTATGCTTTTTAGTGGTTCTGTTAAGGTTCTTAGTGTGCATAAGGTTTCAGATGTTGTGTTTGTGCATGTTGTGAAATATTAGTTAATGATTCGTGTTGTGGTTCTAAGTATTCCTATTGTTGTTCATTCATTTTGTCGTTCTAACTATTTCTGTTGTGGTATGTTAGTTAATCATTTGTATTGTGGTTCTAAGGTATTCCTATTGTGCTTCTCTGTATTTATGTTGTTGTTCTAAGTAATCTTGTTGTGGTATATTAGTTAAGTATTGATGTTGTGGTTCTAAGGTTTCCTGTTGTTGTGTTAAGGCCATTATGTTATGGTTTTAAATGGTATAATATTATAGTGTTTTCTAGCTTGGCTTTTTCTGTAAGTTGTTGTATGGTATTTTTAAGTCATGGTGTGGTTCTAAGGAGGTGTGTTTATTGTTCTAATGCATGATGTTATGGTTCTAACTTGTTCTTTTCATTAATTAAGTTACACTTGTTTGTGTTACAGTTCTAATGGACCTTCTTATAATTATAAGTCATGGTGTTATGGTTCTAACATTCAATGTTATTTTCTGCAGGTGATGAAGCATCAGTTGGTTACTTGGTAATGACATTGATCAGTGTGCTTAACCATCTCCTTCTTTTGCGATTGCAGCCCGTCAAAGTCTTCCAAGTACTGCTAAATGCTTGAAGATTTTGTTGGTCTTCTTGATTTAAATGATGGTATTGGATGCAGCATCAAGTGTGGTGTGAATGAATGGCGCGCTAATTGTGTATTTTTAAAGATCAAGAATTGTGGAGCTTCTAAGTAGCTGTGTAATTTTTTTGAACGAGTGCTTTGTGTATTTTGAACAATTAGTATGCATTCTTTCGAATCAATTCTAAGTTACAATATTTTGTTTAGAACTGCAACACCGAATGTTTAGCACTGTAACAAGTGATCGCTTGAACCATAATAATGGTACTTTTCAAATGAAGAAAATTACAATAAGCTTTTCAGGGTTGTATCCGTTATGATTTTTAAGCTTTCTGTGTTATGGTTCTTAGATGTTTGTGTATAGATTTTTAATACATCTATCATTTCTGGTTTAATACATTATATATCATTTTTATTGAGTGGTGGTGCAAAATAATGAAACCGGGGCAACAAATAAGTGTAAAAGTGAAAGAAAAAAAATCATTCAATGCAACAATACGATAACTTTGGTCTAAGAATCATAACAAGTAAACTTAGAAGTGTAACACCAAATGTTTAGAACTGTAACATGTGATCTTAAAAACATAACAAGGGTACTTATAAAATCAAGAAAATTACAACAAGCGCTTAAGTGGTTTTTCTGATGTAAATGTAATCTGAGAAGTTGAAATGGACTTTCTGCGATTAAATTTGTTTGGTATCTTCGGCTTCTTGCCCATTGTATTTGCCTTGACCGAATTGAAAAGTACTTGAGGCTTCTTTTCTGCTTTAGTGGTTGTGTTTGTTCCTTCGATACTCCCCGTCCTAGTGCTTATGCTTGGTGCTTCGATGGAGAGTACAGATTTCACATTATGTAGATTACAGTTGAAACCGTCTTCAATTATCCTTGTAACAAAAAGGAAGGAAATAAAAGAAACAGAGCAATGTAAAGTATGATAATTAAGTAGTTTAAAACTGTAACTTAGAACCATAACAATAACATCAATCGTTCGAATTATAACATCAGGTACTATCAAATGGATTTGCTGAGCAATATAAAAATATGATAATTAAATAGCTTTAAACTGTAACTAGCTTAGAACCTCAACCTAGTTACTTCAGAACTATAACATAAATCCTTAAAACTGTAACACCAGTTATTATCAAATGGATTTGCAAAGCAATGTAAAATATGATAATTAAGTAGCTTAAAACTGTAACTTATAACAATAACTTAATTCCTTAAGAACAATATCACCAATCCTTCAAACTATAACACCAAATACGTACTATCAAATGGATTTGCAAAGCAATGTAAACCATGATAATTATGTAGCTTGAAACTGTAACTAGCTAACTTAGAACCTCGATCAACATAGTTACTTAAGAACTATAACATAAATCCTTAAAACTCTAACACCAGGACTATCAAATGGATTTGAATAGCAATGTAAAATATAATAATTAAGTAGCTTAAAATTGTAACGTAGAACAATAACTTAGTTTCTTAAGAACAATAACAACAATCCTTCAAACTATAACACCAGATAATGGATTTGCATAGCAATGTAAACTATGATAATTATGTAGCTTGAAACTGTAACTTAGAACTATAACTTAGTCCTTGAGAACAATGACAACAATCCTTCAACCTATAACATTTACTATCAAATGGGTTTGCAGAGCAATATAAAATATGATAATGAAGTAGCTTAAAACTGTAACTAGCTAACTTAGAATCACAACTTAGATCCTTAAGAACAATTAGAATCGTACTACGTAAACTAAATTACTACTACTGCTCTTAAAACTATAACACGAGTTACTAAAACTATAACAACAAGCCTTAAAATTATAACACGAGGTGCGATTAAATTAATATGCATAATGAGGGAAAATATGATAAAAATTTAGCTTAAAACCATAACATGATACGTTAAAACCATAACAACATGTGATAGAACAACAACATCCAGAAACATGAATCAGAAACTATAAATCATAACATGAATAAAAAACTATGATAAAATAGTACAGAGAAACGTACTGGATTTGTTGCTAGGGTTCAATTTCCTCGATTATTTCCAGATCAGACGAGCTTCCTTGTTCTCCATTGTCTAATTGTTGTTTCGTGTATTTCAACATCTGAATATGAACGTTTAACAAACAATTGCGAAGCAAATCAATCGAAAATCATCAAAATGACAGAAACACACACAAAACACACAATATATTTCGATTTTAGGCAAATCAGAAACTAAATTGGCGTTGTTTTTACCTGTTTCATGTCCATAGAAGCTATTCCGGTTGAGATCCGGTGGAAACGAGCTTTGAACGGTGAAATTCCGTCGAGATTTGATCGGTGGGGAGAGAAAAGAAAAAAACACACACTTCACCTTTAACTATGTGTTTATGTGTGATTTGTGTGTGAGCGTGTTTTTGGAGTATATATACTAAATTGCCCGGTTGGATTGTTAAATTGAACTGCGTGTGGTTTTTCTTCGGCCGGTTTTTAGCTTCGAAACCGAATTTTCCTTCTTACATGGAAAAACCACCCTTTCTATATACTTACTCTACTCTATGGATCTATGCATTTTGGTATTGACAATCAATGGTTTATTTAGATTTTTTTTAAATTTTTTTTTGTGTAATTTGAATTTTTTTAGTAAAAATTTGCGCAAATTCTCAGGAAAGACGGTCTTTAATATAGACGGGACCTTTTTGCAATTTACCAACCAAAATCTCGCTACCCATTTAAAAAACTCGGGATCCGGATTTATGACCCGGTTCCTTATTCGGGTTATAAGCCGATATTAACCTCTTTCTCTTTTCTTTTTTTTCTCGCTCTCAGTTCGATCGTGGTTTGTCTCTCTCTCTACAATTGGGGTTTTTTCAAGCGGTTTTGCGTTCGATTGACGGTTTTGAAGCGGTTTTCATCTTCATCGACGGTTTTGCAGCGGTTGTTTGGTGTATTTAAGTTCGATTTTGTGCTCCATTGAAGGTATTGTTCTCCATTGAAGTTTTAGGTCGTTTTTGGTTTTCTGGATGTGGTTTTCTTTATTTTTCTGTGATTTTGTAGTAGTATTGTGTTTGTTTTATGCTCGTTTATGTGTGTGATGTTTAGTAGTAGTTTTATTTTTGTTTTTTGTTACTCAATTGTTCGAATTTTGCTTATACATGGTGGTTTCTGTTTGATTTTTTTTTGCTTATACGTTGTGGTTTTTGTTGTCTGTTGTTGTGCTCCATTGAAGGTATTGTGCTGCATTGACGTTTTTATGTCATTTTTTTCTTTTCTGGATGGAGTGGTATTGGTTTTCTGCATTGACGTTTTCTGTGTTTTTGTAGTAGTATTTTTGCTTTGTTGTTTGTTTTTGTGCTTTGTAGTAGTATTGTGATTGTGGTTTTCATGGTGCTTTGTTCCTTATTTTTGCTTTGTTTGTGTGTTAGATATGGATGGTGATAATAAAAGGAAGACGCGATCTACTACATCTGCTGCTGCTGCTGTGAATAAACCAAGCACAAGGACGCGAGCTCCTTCTGGTGCGAAGAAAAATGCAAGTCCAAGTGGTGGTTTAGTTTACAAGAGAAAGAAGACATTTCCTGACTCATTAAAAGGTTTCTGCGTTCTGTTTTGTTATGTATTTTGAATAGATTTTTTTGATATCATTTGAAGTTTGTGTCATATCATGGGAAGTTTATGTGATATTATGGGGTCTTTTGATTATATCATGGGGTTTATTTGAAATATTATGGCATATTCAGTGTATTTTTTGTGTGTATTTTGATATTAATAGAAATATGATCATGGGGTTTACCGTGATTATCATGGGATATATTGGTTACATCATGGGGTTTTCTACTTGCTTTTTTTATTCTGGTAATTGTATTTTTATTTTTTATTTTTTTTTTGGAGATTATTGGGTCTTTTGATGATATTATGGGGTCTTTTGATGATATCATTGGGTCTTTTGAGGATATTTTGGAAGTTTTTGTGATATTATGGGAAAGTTTGTGTGATATTATTGTATGTTTTGAGTATATCGTGGTTTCTTTTTTTGATTTGGTGTTGTTTTCTGTTTTATCATTAGAGATGGTTGTTGATATGCGCCGGACTAGAGCTGTTTCTGCTACTTCTTTTAAGCCAGGGTCCAGTTCAAGTGATGCTTTGAAGAAGAGTAATAAAAGGAAGCAACCTACTGAGTCTGATTCTGGTAAGTCTATGCATTTTTTTTGAAGATCATGGGGTCTTTTGATGATATCTTGGGGTATTTTGGAGATATTATGGCATATTTAGTGTAATTTCTGTGTGTATTTGATATTAATAGAAATATGATCATGGGGTTTATTGTGAATATCATGGGATATATTAGTGACATCATGGGGTTTTCTACTATGTTTTTTGATTCTGTGAATTGTATCCTTTTCTTTTTGGATATCATGGGGTCTTTTGATGATATCATGGGGTCTTTTGTAGATATCATGACATTTTAGTGTAAATTCTGTGTGTATTTGATATTAATAGAAATATGATCATGGGGTTTATTGTGAATATCATCGGATATATTGGTAACATCATGGGGTTTTCATATGTTTTTTTAATAATTTTTTTTTTTTTTTTTGTGTTGTAGGTTTTGAGGGAGATAAGAAAAAGCGGCGTAAGAAGGGGAAAAGT
Organism: Plantago ovata; assembly: GCA_028274465.1. Classification (NCBI taxonomy): domain Eukaryota; kingdom Viridiplantae; phylum Streptophyta; class Magnoliopsida; order Lamiales; family Plantaginaceae; genus Plantago; species Plantago ovata. The sequence continues at coordinate 46,235,666 of CM051456.1, read as the reverse complement.
TTTACTGCTGCTGAATTTGATAAGTTGTCGGAGAAGCAGAAGTCTTACTTGATTTGTGTTACTCTGCCTGATGGTAGCGTAAGACATAAGAGGATGGAGGCTTATTGTCAGGCTGAGAAGTTGTTGGACTTGTTTGGAAAATTCAACACAGCGCAATTGGATGCTGTAATTGATATAGGTTTTGGTGGTTTGCAGCACGTTATTGTACATTATCTGCCTAGGAAGTTTACTCCTTGGTTGGTGGAGAGGTTCGAGTATGAAAATTATTATATGGTGATTGGTGATGATAGGTTTCCTATAACCGGTGATGATGTTTACGATCTGTTTATGATCCCTCGTAATCCTGGTGTTGAGGTGCCTTTGGATAAAAAGTATGGTGATAAAGGGAAGTACAGGAAGGAGATTATTGACAGTTGGACGTGGGCAACTGAACATAAAACCAAATCTGGTGAGGTTCGTTTGTCTACAGTTGCTCATCGGTTGGTTGAGTTAAAGGAGGCGGGGGATGAGTTCAAGAAGCTCTTTGTGTTGTATGTTTGTGGGGTGTTCTTGGCACCTTTGCCTGTAGCAGTTGTTGATCAGAAGCTGTTGCGAGCTGTTGAGAACGTTAAGAAGATTAAGACATATGACTGGTATAGTTTTGTTCTTGACAGGCTCGGTTCTGCAGTTAGGAGTTTTAAAACTTCGGAGTTTAATGCTATGAGTGGATGCCTTTGGGTTCTTATTGGTTGTTACTTGGAGAGGTTTAGTGTGAGACAACGAGTTCAAGGTCGTGATCTCCCTTTGATTCAGCACTGGAATGATGGTTTGATATCGGAGAGGATCGAGTATGAGAAGAAGAATGGAGGTTTTGGTAATTTATTGCGTGATACCAGCTATCCTGTTACAAAGAGACTTCCTGGTCAAGGTGCTGTGTATTATGTTCCGAAGAAGGCTAGAGACGAATCTTCTGTTATGGTATGTTTTTTATTTTTTTTTTATTTTTCTGTTAGTTGTGTGTACATGTTTTCATTGGATGTTTGTGTTATATCATGGGATATAACTTTGTTTTTATGGAAGTTTTTATTATCAGAGAATTTGTAGTTACTGCATGTATAGGATATGATGATGTGTATAGTTGATATTATGGGGTATATAGTTGATATCATGGGGTATATGGTTGATATCATGGGGTATATTGTTGAATTTTTTATTATGTCAGAAATTGAAGTTACTGCATGTGTATAGAATTTCATGGGGTATGTAGTTGATATTATGGGGTATATAGTTGATAACATGGGGTATATGGTTGATATTATGGGGTATATAGGTGATATCATGGGGTATATTGTTGAAGTTTTTATTATGTCAGAATTTGAAGTTACTGCATGTGTATAGGATTTCATGGGGTATATGGTTCATATTATGGGGTATAGTTGATATCATGGGGTATATTGTTGATATCATGGGGTATATAGTTGATATCATTTTTTTTCCTTCTTTACATACTTAGTGTTTTCTCACTGGTTTGCTTATTTGGCTTTTTTTATAGACTGCTGAAGAGTCTTTGAAAATATTCATGAATGATATTGAGAATGTTTCGCGTGCTCATCTTGAAAGGATGCAGAAGTGTGGTTCTGGTGGTCAGGAATTGGATGATGTACTAGAACCATCGCAGAGTTGGTTTACTCAAAGGTTTTATGATGATCCTATGCTTCATTCATTTGTTGACAATGTTTGTGTTGAATTGAAGTCGAGGATTGGGGAGTCGATTAGAGCATCTCAGCATAATTCACCTAGTGATTCATTTGTTCCTGCCAATTTGAATGAGAGTCCGACTCAGGTTGATAATAATGAAGGAACCAGTGGTATGGAGAAGGAATTTGAATTATTAGATGATGTGTTGTATCCTGAGAAGCTGAAGAACATTGATGTTTCTTCTATAGCTAGAAATGTTGAGCTAGAGGTTAAGATGCAGGGTGGGATGCATGATGATAGTGATCAGAATACGGAAGAAATTGTTGAGGATGATGGGACTTTGGTGACTGGGGGTGATGAGCAGATTGTTTTTGAGAAGAAGGGAGGTGATAAGGAACATGCTGTTCTTGATATAGAGGAGCATGGTGGTGATCCAGATAATATAGTTGATAAAAATCTTGATATGAATGAGCTTGGTGGTGATGCAGTTAAGAAGGGTGAGAAAGAAGTTGATTTGGAGGAGCTTGGTGGTAATTCAGTGAACAAGGGGGAGAAGAAAGTTGATGTGGAGGAGGAAGTTGTTGGTGATGCAGTGAACAAGGGGGAGAAGGAAGTTGATGTGGAGGAGGAAGTTGTTGCTGATACAGTGAAAAATGTGGAGAAGGAAGTTGTTGCTGATGCAGTGAAAAATGTGGAGAAGGAAGTTGATATGGAGGAGCATGGAGGTTCTAAGGTTGATATGGATGTTGTTGATGTAGAGAATCCTATGATTGGATCTTCAGGTAAGGAAGTTGATGAGGATCATGGTTCTGATGATAGTCAGAAGCTCATGGACGATGAAGTTTTGCTTCTACGTACTGGTAAGAAGGATATTCAAGGGATTGAGGTGGATTTAGAGGTTCGGACATTGTTCATTGATAGGTTCCCCAACTATTCTTTTCATGAACTTGGATGTTTTGATGATTGTGGTGAGTTTGATGATTCTCTTGTGTTGGGTTCTGCTGTTATGAGGGTGATTAAGAAGTATATAAAGGGCGTAAATGATATGAGATCTTACAGAAAAGAAGTGACTGACTATTTGTTCTTCATAACTGAGGATAGCAGGTATTTTTTTATTTTTTTATTTTCTGTTTTTGTGTTCTACATTATATCATGGGATATTTAGGTGATATCATGGGATATAACTTTGTTATCATGGGTGTTTTTTTTATTACAGTTCATGTAACTTTTGTGTTTCCTTATATCATTTTTTTTTTTCTAATGTAGGATCAAGGGAAAGTTTGTTGATATGGGATTAAGCTATTTCATGTATGGAGATAGCATTAGGACGTTGTGTCCTAAGAAGAGGATTTGCACAAGTGTTATTGATTGCTGGATCCGAAATTTGAATTTTACCGAGCTTATCCTCCGTCCTAAGCCAGGGATGCACCGAATGTGGTTATCAATCCATATTTCTGTATGTGTCTGACTGCTTTTTTTTTTTTTTTTTTCTTGCGCTTTGATGTTTGTCAATCAATTATTAATCGTAGTTAATCTGTTTTTGTAGCATCCATGGAGGAAGTTGGCTCATGCGTTTGATGAAGATGAAAATGAAAGACTTCAAAAGGAGCTTAGTGATAACAGTGTTAAGTTTAAGGACAAATATTTGTTCCAGATGTTGGAAATGATGTTCTACTCCTTCAGAAGTGTTCTTGGGCCAGGAGATGTTGATATTAGAAGTGTAAAACTGGTAAGTTGCTATGTTTTTTTTTATTAAGTTATGTTTCTTAATTTTTGAGGTCATGGTATATATTGTCTGATATCATGGGGTATATTAGTTAAATCATGGGGTATATTGTCCATATCATGGGGTATATTAGTGAAATTATGGAGTATATTGTCTGATATGATGTGGTACATTAGTGAAATCATGGGGGTATATTGTGTGATATCATGGGGTATTTTAGTGAAAACATGTGGTATATTGTCTGATATCATGTGGTATATTAGTTTTTTTGTGTTTCAGATCTTACTGTTGAGATCATGGGATATATTGTTGATATCATGGTATATTTGCTTTTTTTGTAGTTCTTTTTCCCGTTGATAGCTGGGAATCATTGCACTTGCTATGTGGTGAATATGGAATTGAAGAGAGTGCAGTATCTTGATAATAGGAATACTGATCCATTGGCCGTTGAAAGTTTTTACATTGTGTTGGTAAGTTATTTTGTATCATGGCAAATTGATTATATCATAGCATAGTTTATGTTACAGTTCAATTTTTTAATTTTTTTTGTTGCCTTTTTTTCTCTTTTTGTAGAAGGAAGTTTTCACAGAGTGCCTTGTTGAAAATTCTTTGCGTCCTGATGGAGATATTAGGGATTTTACATTGGAGAAGATTGCTTTTCATTGGATTAAGACTGAAAAAGATACCAAGGACTGTGGTGTTTATCTGATGAAGCACATGGAGTTGTTTTATGGAAGGCTTTTTGATTTCCCGCGTTTTTACAAGGTACTGTTCTTGTTTTCATATATTTTTTTTCAATGGACTGTTCTTGTTTTCTGGATATATATGTTGCGTATATGTTATGTAGTTTTACTAACTGTATTTTTTAATTTAGGTTTCGTCGAGAGAGGTGCTTAGGGCTGAAATTCTTGCAACGCTGGCTTTGTCGAAATTAAACTCGGCGCTTCCATCAATGAAGGAGAAAGTTGCTGCTTTTGATAATATCAAAGCAAGAATCAGTGACAACGCAAATCACAATCCAAGGTCTCTACATACTCTTCTCAGGATTCAGTATAAGAAAGTTACTGATAAACATGAGAAGGAGGAATGGAGAAGAGAAAGGAACTTGAAGAGCAAAGGAAAGCTGAAGTTGAACGTGAACAAAAAGAGATTGCTGATGCTATTGCAGCTTCCTTGGTTGATGGTGATCCTAAAGTTGATACAATCCTACAAGATCCTAAAATAGTATGATAGGTTTCTTTTTCTAGTTAAAGTCATGGTATATTTTGTTAGTTAAATCATTGGATACTTTATACCTTTTATGGGATATTAGATCATGTAGTTTTTTCTGCTTTTGGGTCATGGTATATTCGGTGATATGATCAAGTTATATTTTTTGTCCTGTTTTTCATGTTTTTTGATTTCATGGGATTTTTAAGTTAAATGATGGGATATTAAAGTGAAATCATTGGATGTCATAGTATAATCATGGGATGTTATAGTAAAACCATGGGACTTGAAAGTGAAATCATGGGATGTCATAGTAAAATCATGGGATGTCATAGAAAAATCATGGGATGTTATAGTAAAATCATGGGACTTGAAAGTGAAATCATGGGATGTTTAAAATGAAATCATTGAAAGTTAATGTTAAATCTTTGTATACATAGATGAAGAAAAACATCCTTGTTAAGTAAGATAGGCGATTTCATATCATTGGTGTTATAGTAAAATCATGGGATGTTTCAGTAAAATCATGGGATGTGAAAGCGAAATCATGGGATGTATGAAGTGAAATCATGGGATGTTAAATTGAAAATCATGTGATGTTAAAGTGAAATCATGGCATATGTAGTTGATATTGTGGTATACATTTTAGTAATTTCTTTCCTGCCTGTTGTTTTGAGTTGTTGTTATGATAAAGGAAAATCATGGGATGTTTAAGTGAAATCTTGGGGTATTTGTCTAATTTCATGGGGTATAAGAATGAGGCATGTATGAGTATGACTTGCAACAAAACAATGTTAATATATATATATAAGATATATGTCTGAGAAAACATAACATAGGATTAATGTATATAATTTGTAAAATGAAATAAGATGAGTCGTTATAGGAAGAATTACGAAGTTCTTGCTATAAATCATATCAAGTGTTTGTCCGGCGGTACTTCAAAGTGTGTCTTTTCTTCCATTGCTCTTTTCTTGTTCTGTTGTCTTTCTAGAAATGTCTTTGGCCTTTGTTTTTTCCTCCCTTTTGTAACACATTGTGCGGGGTTTAGAACAATTGGTGGGGCACTAGTGTTCGGGGCAGCAGTTTCTGTTGGTATGTCGGACTCTTCTTCTTGTGGCATGTCCTTGAATTGTGTTGAATCTATAAGATTGTTTATTCCCATCAAGGCTTGATTGTATGCATCTTCTACTATCTTTCTGGCTTCATTTTTTCCTTCTGATTTGATAATGAGTTGATTGAAGCTCCTGTTCATTGACTGTCTCCATGCGATGCATTCCTGTTTTCATATAATGTGATGTTATATTGAAATCATGGCATGTCAAAGAGATATCATGGGATGTTAAAGTGAAATCATGGGATATATAGGTGATATGATAGAAAAGAAATGAAGAATTTATTATACCTGTGCATTCTTGTTTGTGCTGTTGGTATGTACAACACGGTCCCATACCCTCGCTTTAGATGTTCTTGTCCAGCGCTGTAGTATGTACTTCTCGGGTATGCGTTTTATGTTATTTTTGTCCATAACACGGAGGCAATGTTGGCATAGCCAGCCAACCTCTTCAAAGTGTCTACATTTACAGCTCACTTCGATGTCACCAGATGGATGCCTAATGAATAGAACACCATTAATGTCTTCTGGATCATCATCAGGGTAGACATCATACAAAATCTTGTCGCCAATTATTACAGATTCAACAGCTGTAGTCTCTAGTCCTTTCCTAAATTGTCTCTGGAAGTACTTGAAGATTTTGAGTGTGTATACCTGCAGATAAAAACATGTGAGAGATATCATGGGATATATAGTTGATATCATGGGATATATAGTTGATATTATGGGATATATAGTTTGAGATATACCTCAGTAGCATGCTTGACAAGAGCATTGTTAGAGTTCAGTCTTGGCCTATTATGAGTGTTCTTGTGCTCTTTATGCTTCTCATTTGATCTCCAGCGGTTGATCACTACATCGAAGAGTCTGAAGAATTGTGTGAGAGATGTATTTTTGTTGGCTCTGAATGAAATTGCATTGTTTGTACTCTCACTCCTTTGAGTAGATAGGATTCCAGCTGAAAAGAAGGGCTTGCTTAGGGCAGGTGACCACTTCTCTTTTAGAGAATACAGTTGATCGAACCAAGATTCATTTTCGAGCTCAAACTCACAAATCATTCCAGAGAAGTATTCTTCAAATTCTTCTTCATTTGACAACCCATAGATGCATATATTGAAAACTTCATTGAAGTTGTCATCATGCCTAAGCTTCGAGCAGTTTTTTAATGCATTTTGGTACAAGTGCCAAAGACACAGCCTGTGTCTGGTCTCATCTCCAAAAACCTACACAAGATTAAATAATGGACAGATTATTCATGTGCTTATATATTAAAATCATGGGGTATATTGGTTAAATCATGGGGTATATTGATGAAATCATGGGATATAACAGTTGAAATTATGGAAGATTATTCATGTTCATAGAGTTCATATAATGTAGTATATAGTTCATGTAATGTAGTATACAGTTCATATAATATAGCATACATTTCATTTTTTTTTTTTTGTGTGTGTGTTAATATCTTAAAGTAGATATCATGGGAGATTTAAGCAATATCATGGGACATATAAGTCATAACATAGTACCTCAACAATGGGTTTTGCAATTGCTGAATCTTGATCAGTGAAGATTGTAATTGGCTTCTTATTATCCATGGCTTTCATGAACTCTTCCATCAACCAGATAAATGATGTAGCTTCCTCATTGGCAATGAATGCACAAGCAAACATTACATTGTTCCAGTGGTTATTTACACCAACAAACGGTGCACAAATTAGTCCATATTTGTTGGTCCTGAATGTGGTGTCAAATATCATGACGTCACCATAAAGCTCATAGTCGTTCTTCATCATCGAGTCCCTCCAGAAAAGGCTGCACATTCTACCCGTGTCATCCAACTTGTGTGAGTAGTAGAACTGCGGATCCTCATCTTTTCTTTGCTTAAGCATGTCTAACACACATTGTGCATCTGCACCATCCATGATTTTTGTTCTCTTGCGACAAATGTAGTTGATATGGTCCCTCTGGATTATTCCAACATTCTCTTCCCCGCCCGCAGCTGCTGACAAATATTTGAACGCATCGGTTGGCTTCACCATTGCTTTCTCGAACAAATCAATAATTTGTGCCCTCTCATCATCAATCGTTCTTTCTGACCTGTTGAAGTAACTCCATTCTGGTCTATTCAGTTCATGGTTGTGCCCAATTTTGTGTTCTTTGACTACATATTTCTCGGTTTTGAAAATATTTTGGATCCTGAAGATAAAAACATGTGTGAGATATCATGGCATATATTGTTGACATCATGGGATATATCGTTGATATCATGGGATATATAGTTGAGAACATGTGAGTTTTTTTTACCTCATCATTGCTTTGCAATCACACCTTCCACTACAGTTTTGCCTTCTTTTCTTAATCTTCTTAGGCTCATCACCTTCTTCGTCTTGTGCAGCAACAGTGGGTGATGGAGTGATGGGTAATGGGCTTGGGTTTGCCTTACTTTTACCTTCACGGCTGCACAAAAAGTACTTCTCCCATATTTCACCATTATTACCAATACGTGAGGTTGCTTTCTTCACAGAAAATCCAACATTTGCAGCATGCCTTTTGTACAGGAAGTATAGTTGATCAAAAGTTCCACTGATTCCCTTTAAGCATCCCGTAATGTCAAAATCAGGGGGAAGATCATTTACGTCTGCATATGAAATATGTTTTCACAAGATAGGTGATTTCATGGTAAATATTTTTGATATCATGGGATATATTGTTGATTTTATGGGACGTATGGTTATTTTCATGGGATATAACTTTTAGTTTTACTGCATGTGTGCATGTACTAGATATCATGGGATATATGCTTAATATCATGGGATATATGCTTAATATCATGGGATATATTGTTGATTTTTATGGGATGTATGCTTGTTTTCATGGCATTTAATTGTTAGTTTTACTGCATGTGTGCATGTACTAGATATCATGGTATATATGCTTAATATCATGGGATATATGATATAGTGTACTACTGTATGTGTATGCACTAGAGAATATGGCATGGTTGAAATCATGGGGCATATAATTGATTTCATGGGATATATGCTTAATATCATGGGATATATCTGTCAGTTTACTGTATGTGTGCATGTACTATAGAATATGGGAGACATGGTTGAAATCATGGGACATATAATTGATTTCATGGGACATATGCTTAATATCATGGGATATACCTGTGAGTTTACTTCATGTGTGCATGTACTAGTGAATATGGGAGACATGGTTGACATCATGGGACATATAATTGATTTCATGGGATATATGCTTAATATCATGGGATATATGATATAGTGTAATACTGTTTGTGTATGCACTAGAGAATATGGCATTGTTGAAATCATGGGGCATATAATTGATTTCATGGGATATATTCTTAATATCATGGGACCTATTGTTGATTTCATGGGATATAACTTTTGGTTTTACAGTATGTGTGCATGTACTAGATATCATGGGATATATACTTAATATCATGGGATATATGATTGAGTTTATGGGATATAACCTCTGTTATTTTGTGTTTCTGCTTCTTCAGTCACTGGAAGCTGTTGATTACTAGCAGCAGGGTTTTGAGAAGTTGACATCTAACAATCACAACAATAAACACATTTTACGTAGCAACAACACAAAACATATCTTGCAGATGCAGATTTACGTAGCAGCAACACAAAACAAAGCTTGCAGATGATGATTTAAGTAGCAACAACACGAAACAAAGGTTGCAGATGATGATTATGTAGGAACATCACGAAACAGAGCTTGTAAATGATGATTTACGTAGCAACATCACGAAACAGAGCTTGTAGATCATGATTTATGTAACAAAATCACAAATCGGAGCTTCCAAATCATGATTCACGTAACAAAATCACAAATCGAAGCTTCCACATCATGATTCACGTAATAAAATCACAAATAGGAGCTTCGAGATCATGATTCACGTAACAAAATCACAAATCGGAGCTTCCAGATCATGATTTACGTTACAAAATCAAAAATCAGAGCTTCTAGTTCATGAATCATGTAACAAAAACACAAATCCAAGCTCCTAGATCACGAATTGAAGCTTATAGACCATTAATTGCAGAGATGAATGTATTTTTTGTACGTACGTTGATTTAGATGCAGAAACGACGGCGTAGCTGGAGGTGGCGACGGCGACGGCAACGTAGGTGGTCGTGGCGGTGGTTTCGACGTCGAGATGGAGGCGGCGCGACGTAGAGAAGGAGGCGGTGGTTTCTTTCTCTCTCTACCGCCGTTTTCTCTCTCTTCGAAGTTGCGTTCGTTTCTGTGTTTGAGCTGGAGAGCGAGTTTTTGTTATAACCCGCTTTATGACCCGTTTCTGAGTCGGGTTGCTGGGTTGGGGCTTTTTTAAAAAGCTACTAATTAGTTGGGGTTGATTTATAATTAGTATAAGTTGGTCTATATACTAGAGACGGACTCAAATTTGTCTGTAATTTGAAAAAAGGAAAAAGGTTAACTAATCTGAAATAAAAATTTGCCTTATTTCTTTTGGCGCAGCTACTTCACGATACTCCTTTAGTGTATAGTTTATCTAAATCCCCCAATTCACACTAAACACTTGAATCCCTAATCGACCAAATCCCCAAATCACCACCAACTCAGCTCACGCGTCCTGCTCCTCACAACCACCGTGCCGCGGCTCACTCCCACCACCGGCGCTGCCTACTACCCTACCGGACATCGCGACAATCACTATAGTCAGATCACTGCGACTTCTCTTTCCAATCTCCGTTCGCCACCAGTTGACATCGCCTCCTTCTCTCCCTTAAGCTGCTTGGTTTAGGTATCTTCATTGCGTTTTAAATGTGAAAATATTGATGATTATTTCTAAGTTGAGATTGTTCTACTTTTAGGCCTGTTAATTTGGGAAAAATATTAAATTACTTGTTCTGAATTGATATACAGCATCTAGTACTAGTCTGTGTTCGTAGCATATTTTGACCTTTTTATCTCTCGTGTGAATTGACTTTATCTCTGTCCTGCAGCTAAGTGCAGTGGAATAAATAAATTGGTAAGAGAAAACAAATTTAGCTTCTAGAGATTTAGCTTCTAGAGTGTTTAATTCTATGTTATATATGCTGTTGAACGAAGTTAAATTTATAGATTCCACAGATCACTGACCTGCTAATTGTACTCCTAATAGCAGTGAGTGTTTTAATAATAATATTGATAAGGAAAATTTTTATTTTGCACTAAAGCCTTTTTCATGTTTTTCAAACCTTTGTTTTATTCCAAATTGCACTGAAACCTTTCACCAAAGTTTTGAACTTGCACAAACGGTGTTTAACGGTGTTAAATTTTTCGTTAGTTAACCTTTTTTTTTTTTTTAAATTACACACAAACCTTTGTTAAATAATTTCAAATTACACAAAAACTAAAAGATTCTAAAAATTTCTTCTAAAAATTATAAATAATCCAATTGTATAAGAAGAACAGAGAGGACATTTGATTAGTGGAAATGTGGCTTCACGGAATATTCACATTGTTATGATCCTTGTAAAGGTAGTAGTATTAAACTAATGCTGACCTCATCTAATTCTTCTGTTGACTTGGCTTTTGGGGCTAAAATTTGGGGTGATGAAATTATTTCCTTATTCGTCGTGTGATCCGTGATTTTAAGCCTAGGAAGGTCGCTGTGACTTTTATGTCCTTTACTTTTCAAGATTAATGTATATTTCTTCAACAAAGTAAAGTTACCATTAGCTTGTTTGGGTGAGGGTTATGGGGTTGATTTCTTGTTTCGAAGTGTAATTTTTGCACTTCAAAATAAACAATCTTCGCCCAAACAAGCGGCATGTGGTTCAGATATAAGTATACGGTTCAGTGCTTATGCAGTCTTTAGGGTTATTTCTTATAAATATATCTGTTATTGAAATGTTTGGATTTATATTACTGCCTGTCAATGATACAGGTGACACTGCAGCTAGCTTGCCTAAAAATCCTGTAAAGGTATGATTCTGTGTGTGCCTTTGATGTTGTAAGTTTTACCTCCAGGTTGAAGTTGCACTAAGATTTTTTTAAATTGCACAGACTGGGCAAACTTTGACCAATTGTGACATGATTTTATACAACATCAGATTGTCTTGTTTGTTTCTTGCTTTGATGTCATTTACTGGGTGATGAAATTGTCTTGTGCTATAATCAGGTGGTGATACGTAGCTTTCTAGAATGGATCCGTTGAATGATGAGCAAATTGATTTTGGGGATGAGGAATATGGAGGTAGTCAGAAGATGCCGTATCATCAGGCTGGAGCTATACCTGCACTTGCAGAGGATGAAATGATGGGAGAGGATGATGAATATGATGACCTTTACAACGATGTAAATGTTGGAGATGGATTCATGCAGATGCAGCAGACGTCTGAAACACAAATTTCGCATTCTGGTGTAGGAAATGGTGGATTCCAAGTTTCAAAAGCCAATGTTCCTGGAACCAGAGCAGAACCAATGGCCTCTGAAGAGGCAAACAAGGCTGGAGTTGTTAATGAAGGGAATTATGCTCCCATTAAAGTTGAATATACTGAGCAAAAACCTAGTTTGCCTACTACCGGTGGACATGCACCAACTATTGATGCTTCTCAGAGAGGAAAGGGGCCAGATATGACACATAATCCTCAAGGAGGAAATTTTGGATATCCTGGATCTTTTGTGCAACAATCTGCAGACAGGGTGATCAAACCTGAAAAGATAGTTAATGATCCTGCTCCTATGCATCAAAACATGGGTGGCTCAAAAAGTACTCCACAAATCCAGCCCAATATGATGAATTCAAATCCAAATATAAATCGCTCAATGACTGATGATTTTCAGGTAAGGCCAAGCATAGAAAATGGCAACAACATGCTCTTTGTAGGAGAGTTGCATTGGTGGACAACAGATGCTGAGCTTGAAAGTGTGCTCATTCAATACGGGAGGGTTAAGGAGATCAAATTTTTTGATGAAAGGGCTAGTGGTAAATCTAAGGGCTACTGCCAAGTTGAATTTTATGATCCTGCTTCTGCTGCTGCATGTAAAGAAGGTATGGATGGTCACATTTTTAATGGGCGAGCTTGTGTGGTGGCATTTGCCACTTCACAAACCATAAAACAGATGGGTGCTTCTTACAACAGGAACCAATCCCAGGCTCAGCCTCAGACTCAAGGAAGAAACACTATGAATGATGGAGGAGGAAGAGGTAATGGAGCAAATTTTCCTGCTGGCGATGGAGGGAGGAATTTTGGACGAGGTGGGTGGGGCCGTGGGGGGAACCAGGCCCCTAACCGGGGTCCAGGAGCAGGACCCATGAGAGGACGAGGGGGTATGGGGAATCGCAATATGATGGGAAATGCTCCTGGTGGTGGTGGTGGAGGTGCATTTGGACAAGGCCTTGGAGGCCCTGGTTTTGGTGGTCCTCCTGGTATGATGCATCCTCAGGGCATGATGGGTCCTGGATTTGACCTTGCCTATATGGGTCGTGGAGCGGGGTACGGAGGATTCTCGGGGCCGTCTTTTCCAGGGATGATGCCTCCGTTTCAGGCTGTCAATTCCATGGGGCTTCCAGGAGTAGCACCTCATGTTAATCCTGCGTTCTTTGGCCGTGGGATGGCTCCCAATGGGATGGGTATGATGGGGAACACTGGTATGGATGGCCCTCATGCGGGGATGTGGAATGACCCGAACATGGGTGGTGGATGGGGAGGGGAAGAACACGGTCGTGGAACAAGAGAGTCCAGCTATGGCGGTGAGGATAATGCTTCTGAGTATGGGTATGCAGAGGGAAGTCACGAGAAGGGCGTTAGATCTAGTGCTGCTCCTCGGGAGAAGGAGAGGAATTCTGAGCGTGAATGGTCAGGTAATGCGGAGAAGAGGCATCGAGAGAGGAGTCATGATGGGGAGAGATATGACAGAGACCAGAGATATAGGGAAGAAAAGGATCGCCACAGGGACTATCGTCACAAAGATCGTGATACTGGTTATGATGATGACTGGGATAGAGGGCAGTCCTCACGATCACGTAGCAGATCACGTGCAGTGCCTGAAGAAAGTCATGGTTCTCGATCTAGGGATGCTGATTATGGGAAGCGAAGGCGCATGCCATCTAAATGATTTTGATGGAGGATTTGTTTATGGGGATCTATAATCTATGCCCGATTCCATCAGTGTCATTTTCGGATCATGTGAAGGATTGTCAGCTGTTTCTTGTTTATTATAGTGCCACGTGCTGTGTGAGCCTGTCTTCAAAGAAGTAAGTGCACTTTACTACAGGTTGCTGGGAAGAACAGAATTTGCTTTGCCATAAAATAATCGAACATATTATGATTCTAAACTCTACTTGTCTATTAGCGTTATCAACTTAACTTTTATTATTGTGGATTTGATTAATGTGGTGTTACTGTTTGCAATTTGCACTGCAGTCGCCATATCTTGCCTGTCTTTGTCAATGTCTTTGTCCTAGGTTCAGTATTCTATATTTTATGTTTACTATGATAATGTTTCAACTTATATAGTTGTAGCATCAATTTGAAGTTAATGAATAGCAAAGGGAAATGTGCTGAATTATCAACGTTTTGTGTCCCATGATAATAAGTGAGCTAGCAAATGATCCAGGGATGGTCGTACTCATCTTTATTCCCATGTTGACATGCATGAACATTATTGTTTTATTCGTGTGAGGCTGTTATTTCATAGTGAATGATATCTTTTTAAGGTAAAGTGAGGTAGCTTGCTATTCAACTAATGTCTTGCACTAATTAGTTATTTAACTGTTAGAATAACATTTCCTTAGTTGATATGTAATTTCGTGTTTTCCGGAAACCTGTTCCTTGATGCATGCTAAAGTTACAACTTTCATGTGCTTTTCCTAGCAATTATCATTATTGACATGGGATTTTCCTTCAATTATCCAACTCAGGAGCAGACACCATTGATTGGTGCTTTATTGGATATGCTTTATACTGTGTAGAGTGCAAAGATGCGTTAAGTCATATGCACAAATGCTTTGATTCTTCGTCATGAAGGAATCGTGTGAAAAAGCTACTTATCACTACCTGAAAAGAATAATTTTTAGCTAAATATGGATGATACACTGTATTAGGTTTCACTCGCATGTAGTTTGTAAATTTTTCCATGTAGTAGGTTTTGCTCATGTAACTTATTTTTTATTTGACATGTGTACTTTGTCATCGAGCTTGTAAAAAGCATTGTACTAGTCTCCTAATTAGGGCCGTAAAACCTGTAAGATGTATCTAGGTGACATTGTACATGTAGAAGAGTCATTGTAATAGGTTGTTTTAGCAAGTTCTGAAATTGTATGTGTAAATCATTCAAACTGCAACTAGGGGTTCTCAAATATGTGCAGACCCCGGTGTCAAGGAGGGAGGGTTAACTATATATGTTTTTTCAGTGCAACACCAGTGATACTCCAGTTGAGTTCTTCGTTTTTTTTTTATTTTTAATTCTTTGCTAGATGTTGACATCTGTAATTTGGGTTTGTCATGTAAATGCAGCAATGTTTACTGCGGGGTGTACTCTATTTAGCTTGTATAATTATGTGGTCTGTTTGTAAATACAAGAAGCTTAGAATTATGCATTTGCAGCCCATTACTTCGTACTTGGTAAGTCATGAGATAACACAGCAACACACGATGACAGGTCCAAGTGATCTTATGCATTCTCGGTATCTTTATATTTGAGCTGAAATCCAATTAAGCCTTCTAGTGTGTTGCTGCTACTCTTTCGAGTTGGAAGATTAGGTGAGGGAGTAATTTCTAATGCTGATTATACAATTCTGATTTGAAGTGTTTCTGGATTCTGGAATGTTCCCTTTGCTGTTTCTCTGAAAGCAGGAGTTCTTACCGACATTTAAACCTTTTAAAATTATTTCCCAAAAATTGTTTACTAGTATAACAAATGATTTCCGTTTCCCTCATGTATATTCCTATTCGAATAGAAAATGTAGTTCCTTGGTTTGATCAGTTCGAGTCGTTGTGATAGGTTTTTTTGTCTTCTGTTTAACTTCATTTATTTTTATTTTTTGGTATTAGAATAGCTACTAGTTTTTGCATTGATTAGCTACTTCGTGATAATCTGTTTTGTGCGATAGTTGTTGTTGCTGTTGTTCTATGGGAGAGCCTAGGCGGATAAGACGTGCTCCTTTGACTACTACTAGTGTTTATAAATCCTGGTTATGTTATTGTGTTTCTTATTTCACTCGAGTACTAGTAATTTTACGTAGAATAAGTAGCTGTTAGCTAGTACTTCCTCCGTTTCATTGAGAACTTCCTATCCTATGGGGACTATTCATCGCGACCTTTGACCACATATAGCTTTTAAATTAAACTGTATCAATATAAATTAAAAGTTGATTATGAAAATATACTCAATTTAATTTCATAATATAATTTTATTATATTTTTCTCTAATGTAGTAATTTAGGAGTTATAGGTAGTCAAAGTCACGATGAATAGTCCCCTTAGAAATTTATTAATGAAACGGAGGAAGTAATGTTTTGTTGTTGTGAGAAACTGTTGCTGTTATTGATGTTTATGCCAAAACTAATGTTGTGTAGAAGATTTGCTAATAAGGGGTGCTTTGTGTTGGGAGAAATTGATTATGTTTCCACTCCTGTGGCTTAGGATGATTATCTTGTGTCAGGTCCTGAGGTGTTCTAATTTGCTTACTCACTATATATTACTAAACTGGAATGAGAGAAATGTCTAGAGAGAGAGCACGTGGGAGAGAGTTTGAGAGACACAAAAGTCCATCCAGACGGGTCAAGAGGAGACATGACGGCGGTAGGTTTTTCGGACGGAGCAGATACGATAGGAGCGTCAGCAGGCCAAGGAGCTTCAGCAGGCATCACACACGGAGGTTCAGATCAGATTTCCCACATCATCAAAACAAAGATCGTGGTTTCTTTCGCAAAGAAAGACAAGATGAAGGTTGGACAAGAGTTCTATCCAGTAAACAGAAAGAGCAGGACAGACAGTAAAAGATTTTCAAGAAGAAAATTAATGACAAATTCCTTAATGTCTACCTATCTAACTTCCCTGATGAATGGGACGAAAAAGAGATTCGTAAGGATTTGGGGAAGATGGGTGTGATTTCTGTTAGGAAACTTGTAATTTTGATGAGCAATTAACCATGCTAAATTAAGTAAAGTCCAGTAATTAGTACTCTTAAGGTTCATGGGAATTTAGAATTTTAAGGACATTGTAAAAGAGGAACGTTTGCTGAAGACTTAGTTTAGGTACTAGTTAGGTACTTTAACCGCTTATTATGTATCTTGTTTTCTGAAAAGAAAAACAACCTATTGAAGCATTTGCTGATGATGTACTTTGTTTACACAAACAAACTATTGAAGCATTAGAACCGTTCAGAAACTTGAAGATTTCGAAGACCGAAGACTAAAGAAGATTTCTGAAGATGGTATCTACAAAGGCACATGTTGCTCAGAGAGTGGAAACTTCAGCAACAACTTGCATAAGTGAAAATCTAAATGACAGAGTAGGTTGTGCTTGCTGAAACTGAGATTGACCACTTGCTGAAATACATATGTGACCTCCTTGCTGAAAGTACTTGCATTTGCGCTCCAACGTTCATATTTGAATTTCATTCAAGTGAACATTAAATGCAAAGTAAGCATGCGAAGAACATGAAGATTAGAAGACAAATAAAGGACGCTGCTGAAAGTACAAAAGCAAGATAGTGACATCTTAAGGAACAAAGCCTTAGAATTCGAAATTCAAACGGCTCCCTTGATTCACTATAAATAGGGGTCATCCGGCAAAGAGTTGAAGTGTGTCAACAACGTGATCAAACTCTCCCTTGTGCTTAAACACTCAAACCCTTTTATACTTTTTGCTGCCATTGATCCGTTCCAAGACTTAAAGCTTGAAAAAGCTACTTGTGAAGAAGTAGAACATTCACGGCTAAGAAATTAGTTAAGTGTTCTTTCTTTCGAACATAAACAAGTCTTGACACCAGAAACAATCAAACTTGTTTACTGCAAAGTATTCAAAGTTTTGTTTCTTAGATTACTTGTTGTAGCTGAATAAGTTATAATCAAGTTATCTCATCCCAAACCTCTCCAACTGATAAACACCCTTTTCAGGCGTGAAATTCAGGGGGAATTTAATCAAACATAGTGTTGCTGATTATAAGTCTCAAGTTTGGTGGAGAACAAGGTTTCGTTCTCTAGTTAGGTTGGAAACGAAGCAAGTGTGCTTTGGTTTCTGTAGAATCGCTCTAGATAGGTGTTGTAAGGTACCTCAAACTTATCTTAGTGGATTCAGTCCTAGAAAGGACAAAGTGGATTAGTTGAGAGATTACGCCACTCTCAGATACCACTATAAAAGTGTTTGTGTGATTTACTTTACTGCATTTAGTTTTCAGCAAAGCATATCTATCTGTACACTGTCACTCTGCTCACTTGCTGAAACTATAACTTACTATAAAAGCACTTATTGTACAAAGACTTCCGCTCTCTGAATTTAAGTATCAGTATAACTCGTTACTGAAAAGTAACTAGTACTTGCTGAGAAAGTTAAGTATCAGCAAACTCATTACTGAAAACTAATAAGCCCTTGCTGAGAAAGTTTTTAAACGACGAAAGTTTGAAAAGACTATTCAACCCCCCCCCCCTCTAGTCTTTTCTTGTTGTTTAAAGGGACCAACAAGTGGTATCAGAGATGGAGGTTCTTTAACCTTCAGCACTGAACCTAGATCCCCTTAGGTGCTTTCCGTAAATCACTCTCACTTGATCAGTTTGGTAGTCTTTTGCTGACAGGATGTCTTTAGGAGACGCTCCCTTGATGAAGCTGGAAAACTATGAAAAATGGCGAAACAACATGATGCTACATCTTGAGGCCATTAGTGATGAGATGGTTACTTTCATTAATGATGGACCTATCAAGATCACTAAGATTGAGAGAAGTTTTCCTCACAAAATCACAGAAGCTGGAAAGGAAACTATCTTAGGTGAACCAGTTGATACTGTCGTTCCTAAACCAAGAGAGGAATGGACTTCCGACGAAGCCAAGAGATTCCGTCTTGATGGCCAAGCAAGAAAAATCATCATTCGATCAACTTCGGATACTATACAGTGCAAACTGTGGGGTGCCAAAACTGCTAAGGAAGCTTGGAAAATGGTTCAAGATCATTGTGCTGGATCTGACAAAACCAAGGAAAACAAACTCGAAGTGCTGAAGTTAAAGTTCTAGAACTTTAAACAAGGTACAAATGAGTCACTGGAAGACTTGGACTTCAGATTCACAACTCTAGTTAGTGAGATGGCTGCCTTGGGAGTTGGAAATCTTTACTCAGATTCTGAGAAGGTGAAAACCATTATCAGAAGTCTGAACAAAGAATGGATCCACACTCAAAATTTCTACTACAATCAAGGAATGCCAAACATCACACCTACAGAGTTGTTCTCTCATCTTGCTACTGTCAACTACGAGACTAAGAAAAGAGAAAATGTGTTTGCTGAAAAATCGCAAAACATTGCTCTTGCTGCAAAGTCGTCATCTTCTGAAAAGAATAATGATAAAGAGCCTGCTGATGAAAATGCTTTAGTTGTTAAAAACATGAAGAAATTCATCAGTAAGGAACTTGAAAGGCGAAAAGCAAAAGAGAAGCTGAAAAAGCATCTTGGTAACAACTACCATAAATACAAGAATGAGGCTAGCTCGCTGAACAAGCAGGCTCAGCAAGAAAATTCCTCTGAAGAACCAGTAGTTGGAAATGATCTATGCTTTTACCGCAAAAAGCCTGGACACTTCAAAGCAAATTGTCCTTTGCTGAAAGGTAAATCTGCTGAAAAGAAGAACAAGTTCAAAAGGGCTTTTATTGCTGAAGAAAAGAAGAAGCTTCAAGCAAAAATTGATGCGTTGTGCATTGATACCAGCTCCGAAGACAGTGAGAAGAAAGCTCAGACACTGAAGATGAAGAAGCCACTCTTGACGTAGAGATTGGCAAGGAAGTTTGTGGAATAGCTATGGAAGCTTATCCAGATGTGTCAAACTACGAATTCTGCCTCATGGCCGGTCAGGTAAACAGTCCTACCTCTGACTCTGACTCACAAAGTGAAGATGAGATTGACCTTGACAAAATTCAAGGAGAAATTGAAAGATCTGAGAAAACAGCAAGAGAAACTACAGAATGCTGAAACTCTGACTAAGCAGACTACTGAAAAGTATGTATTGCTGAAGGAAGAGACAGAAAAGAAAGATGCTGAAATATTGCATCTCAAGAAGTTGATTGCTGAAGCTACAGAGAAGAATTCTCAGATGGCAATAGAATCGGAAGAATATCAGTCCTCAATTCTAAAATTACTTGCTGAAATCCAAGAAATGAAAAAGATGAAAATCAATTTCAAATCTTATGCTGATGCAAGTAATACGCTGACTGAACTAAACTCTTATCTGAGAGATCCATCTCAGAAAGAAGGTTTAGGTGCAACGTATGAAGGTGATGACGTAATAATCTTGAGTAAAGACAAATCACCAATTACCTTTGTACGCGCAACTGATAGTGGTCAACCAGAACTCTATCAGATTGGTCAATCTAAGGTTGCTGAAAAATGCAATCAAGTACCTACGACCGTAAAGCCCGCTGTTGCTACTCAAAGTAACAAGACTTTAAAAGGAAAACAGGTTGCTGAAAAGCAAACTGTAAAGAAAAAGGATGGTGTAAAGTATTCCGCCAAATAAATTGCTGAAAAGCGATTTGTTAAGTCAAAAGGCAAGATTACTAAAAGTAATCAGAAGACCTTTGCTGACAAACCTGAATCAAGTAAGGTTGCTGAGACAAAAGCTCAGCATTCTCCAAAAAGTGGACTCGGTTTCAAACCAAGCAAAGTCAACTTTTTCATGAGTATAAGCAAAGTCAGCAAAGATACTTTAAAGAGATGAACAAAACCAAGCCTAAGAGTTCTGACTAGACTCAAAATGCTAGGGCTAGAAGGAACCTTGCGAGAAAAGAACTTACTGAAAAGTATGTTCAGCAAAAAGGTCAACCGAGCAAGACACCACATCAGAAAGTCGATTTGATCAGCACGAATCAAAAGTCTTTCGGCTCAAAACCTCCTAGTTCCTCAGCAAGTAGAAAACAAGTCAAAGTTGAAAAACTTAAGACTTGGGTTTCCACTGGACGCATTCTTGAACATGTTAATGGACATCCAATATTGGATAATTAACTTGTTTGCTCTTGATTGTGCAGACTTCAGCCACGGACAAACGATGCAATCTGGCACTTTGACAGTGGTTGTGGAAAGCACATGACGTGCAACAAGAATAACCTTATAAACTATAGACGGTGGTCTAAAGGTCCAACAATAAGGTTTGCTGGTGGAGGCTCTGGTTCTACAAAAGGCTACGGTGACGTGAAGTTAGGATGCATTACCATTTCGGGAGTTCTTTATGTAAAAAATCTTAAGTTTAACCTTTTCAGCATGAGTCAATTCGCTGATAAAGGTTACTTCATCAAAATCAAAAGTGATGAATGTAAACTTATAGACTTTGAGACAAAGAAGGTTATTATGGTTGCAGAAGATCAGGAGGCTTGTACCCTGTAGATTGGTCTTCAACAATCGTTGAAAAATGCCTTGTCTCAGATCACGATTGCCTTGCTGAAAAATCATGGTTATGGCATAAACGAACAAGTCACCTAAACTTCAAGACGCTGAATAAGCTGTCTAAAAAGGCACTTGTAGTTGGATTACCTAAGGTTACTTTCAAGAAGGATGGTGTTTGCAACGCATGTCAGCAAGGAAAGCAAACCAAATCTTCTTTTAAGAACAAGGCAGTACCGTCAACTACAAAACCCTTACAACTCTTGCACATGGACTTGTTTGAATCTTCTTCAACAAGCTATGCTGGTAAGAAGTATGGTCTGGTGGTGGTAGATGACTATTCAAGATTCACTTAGGTAATATTTATCAAACACAATGAAACAAGGACTGAAATACCTAACTTGCTAATAAGCTTGAAGTCATGAAAAATGACAAGGTAAAAGTTATAAGAACAGACCATGGTACTGAGTTTGTAAACCAGTACATAACTGAGTATCACACTTCAAAAGGCATACAACATCAGTTATCCTCAGTAAGGACACCACAACAAAACGGTGTTGCTGAAAGGAAGAATCACACCCTAAAAGAAGCTGCAAGAACAATGCTTGCTGACACTGAAATAAGTGAAGCTTACTGGGTTGAAGCGATTAATACCGCCTGTTACACTCAAAACAGATGTCTGATTACTAAGGAATACAACAAAACTCCTTATGAGTTATTTGTTGGAAGACCTCCTAACATCACCCATCTAAGAGTATTTGGTTGTAAATGTTTTGTTCTTAACAATGGTAGAGAATACCTAAGAACTTTTCAACCAAAGGCAGACGAAGCGATATTTCTTGGTTACTCCTTGCATAGTAAAGCTTATAGAATTTACAAGAAAAAGGCACAAAAGATCGAAGAATCAGTGCATGTTGTATTCTACGAAAAGTCACAAGGAGTGCCCGCTGAAGAAGAAATATCAGATTGTATGAAGAAGCTACTCATACACGAGCAAATAACTGAATCTGATGCTAGGCAAATCAAGTCAATTGAACTAAATGATGATTCTGACAATGACTCTCCTCCCCCAAGTCATGACAAGATAAATATAGTTCATGACAAAGAATTTCCAACAAAAGACGCAGTTGCTCCGGATGTTGCTGAAACTATGCAACTTCCTGTGCCTGCTGATGAGTTACCACAATCTAGGAATGCTGAACAAGCAGTTGCTGATGAACCGATCTAGCAGAAACACAACAAAATACCAGTAGTACTGAGCAAGTACATGTTGAAGAGTCACAAGCTGATGAGCAAACTTATCCAGATCCAAAGAGCAGAAAACCTGTTAATAAATGGATTAGAGATCATCCCTCTACGGATATGATTGGTGATATTGGCAAACGCCAAGTGACTAGATCCAAAGTATCTGCTACTCATGGACTTGCTGAAGAAGCAAATGTCGTAGAAGTAGAAGCTATGTTCTCTTGTTTTGTTTCAGAAATGAACCCAAGACCATAGAAGAAGCTTTAAAGCATTCTGAATGGATCAAGGTCTGGAAACTTGTACCTCTTGTTGAAGGCAAGAAAGCTATTGGTACAAAGTGGGTGTTCAGAAACAAGCTGAGTGAGTCTGGTGAAGTAACAAGGAACAAAGCACGTTTAGTTGCTCAAGGTTACTGTCAGACTGAAGGACTGGACTATGATGAGTCTTATGCACCAGTTGCAAGATTGGATGCAATTAGACTTTTATTAGCCTTTGCTGCTCACAATGACTTCATTGTTTATCAAATGGATGTTAAAAGTGCATTCTTAAATGGTGAACTTGCTGAAGAAGTCTACTTGGAACAACCCCCTGGCTTTGAACTTCCCTCAGAAACCAAGATGGTATACAAGTTTCAGAAAGTTGTATATGGTCTAAAGCAAGCACCAAGAGCTTGGTATGATTCCTTAGCTAAGTTCTTGCTGGATAATGGTTTCAAGAAAGGTGAAGTTGACAAAACCTTGTTTACCATGAACCATGATGGTAAATTAATCTTAGTTCAGATTTATGTGGATGACATAATATTTGGATCTAAGGACAAACAACTTTGTGATGATTTTGCCAAACTCATGACAAACAAATTTGAAATGAGTATGATGGGTAAATTGAATTATTTCCTAGGATTGCAAGTCAAGCAACTCAAGATGGAATATTCATAAATCAAGCAAAGTATGCGAAAAAATCATAAAGTTTAGGATCAAAGAGGAGAAAACCTGAAAAGATCCCTATGAGTGTTGGTACCAAATTGGGCTATACTAAAGAAGATAAAAGTGTTGAAGAACACAAGTATAGGAAGCTCATTGGTTCCTTGTTGTATTTAACAGCAAGTAGACCTGACATTCAGTCTGTTTGTGTGTGTGCAAGATTCCAATCTGATCCAAAGAATCACACTACAAAAAGGCACTTAAGATACTGAAATATGTCAAAGGTACAGTCAATGTTGGATTATGGTATCCTAAGATTCTGGACTTGAATTGGTTGGTTATTCTGATGCTGATCATGGAGGATCAACTCTTGATAGAAAAAGTACTCTGGAACTTGTCAGTTTCTAGGTACTAGATTAATATCATGGTTCAGCAAGAAGCAAACCTGTGTTGCCAATTCATCTACTGAATCTGAATACATTGCGGCTGGTTGTTGCACAGCTCAAATCCTATGGATTCAGCAACAATTAAGAGATTATGGTATTTCTGCAAAGAAAACACCAATCTTTTGTGATAATACAAGTGCTATTGCTATCACGCAAAATCCTAAGTTCCACTCAAGGACAAAGCACATTGATATTAGACATCATTTCATTAGAGATCATGTGGAAAAAGGAGACATTGAGGTTGTAAAGTAGGTACTGATGATCAACTTGCTGACATCTTTACAAGCCCCTACCAGATAATAGATTCGCAATGCTAAGGTATAACCTTGGATTGATTGAATACCTCAATAAAGGGATACATTGGCAGATTGCTGAAACAGGCATTCAGCAAGCCAAAGTATGCTTACTTAATAAAAGCTCCTTCCACTGATTTCTTCTAAAAAGAAATGATAGTTCACTACATGATTGCTGAACAGGCATTCCGCAAGTAATTCCTTCAAAACGGGTATTTGTTAGGAACTTGATCACTTGCTGAGACGGGCACTCAGTAAGAGAAAAACCTTAAGGATTGCTGAAACGGGCATTCACAATCAAAGATACTGAACAGGTATTCAAGTATCAAAGGAAAATTCTGAGACGGGAACTCAGCAAAGAGCAAAACTCACTTCTCAGATTTACCAAAAGATATCTCAGATAAAAAGAATTTACTGAGACGGGAACTCAGAAATGTCTTTTTAACTTAAGGAAATATGAGATATTTGATTAAGGGGGAACTTTCAGCAAATCAAGGCTTGTTACTAAAAAGGTAAGTGCCAAATACAATCCAAATCGCTGAAAAGATTCTTGTTTACTTCAGCAAGCAATCAATCCCATATATAATCTAGGTAAAATCAATTTGTGACGTTAATCTGGCACAGATAAACTCGCTGTTAATCATGACATGAAATACAATCGTGGCCATTGATTTAAAGCAGTTTTGATCTAACGGTAATAACAAAGAGAAAGAGTGCTCTGACGGTTTTTGTTAGTGGACCACTACGCATTTAATGCAAAGGCTCCACTAACGCTGTTGAATCTCTGTTTTACCCTTGCTGAGAACTCAAAACGATTGAGCTTCTTGCACACCAGAGATACTATAACAAAGAGTTAGAGAAAGACAAAATTCTTTAACTCACATTTCCTTTCTCTGCAATTTTTAGCCTGTGCCTGAATTCACTGTACCTCCGGTCAAAAAGCAAGTTAATCTTTTCGTACATTTCTACCGCTATATAAGAAATGGCCCAAAGAGACAGTCCTCCAAGACCTCAAAGTCATCAAAGGTTGATAGTGCTGGAAAAAGCACTGCTCCGGTTGTAACTCCGGCAACCAACACAGTGAAAATTGTGTTGAAGAACGACCGCATAACAGAGAGACCCATGCCGCCTGCATATCTTGACACTGCAAAGTGTGAACAGATGATGCAATGGGGCGGATTTGCAAAGAGAAGTATATAAGATACTTCTATGAACAAGAATTAGATGGAGAAAATGAAGAGGCACTGGACTTGATAAAACAACAAGGCCTTCTTTCTTCATAAACTGCTCGCCTAAGAAAGTGAGTATGTTAGATCAATGGATTCTACAATAATGCAGAAATCCACACTCTGACTGATGGTCAAGGAGTCACTGAAAAAGTGATTTCTACCACAGTTCAAGGGGTGCAAATCATCCTGAAATGGATTGATTTAGCCAACATCTTTCAGATTCACCACTGGAACTGAAGATGACATCACTGCCACTGATGAAGAAATTGAAGCCTTCTACAGTGACGTCAGAAACGAAAAAATGAAGAAAGGAGAGATTGCTCCCGTGACTTGGACAAAGCACGTTAAGAGGAAGCATCTGCCATTCACTTGGTCTAGTATCTCTGCTACTATCACAGTCTAGACTCCCAAGTTGGAGGAATGACCAAGTAGGCTTGAGAAGGTGGCCGCTTC
>CM051456.1:45976260-46209680 GCA_028274465.1 Plantago ovata | reverse complement strand
TAGGTGTTGTAAGGAACCTCAAACTTATCTTAGTGGATTCAGTCCTATAAAGGACAAAGTGGATTAGTTGAGAGATTACGCCACTCTCAGATACCACTATAAAAGTGTTTGTGTGATTTACTTTACTGCATTTTGTTTTCAGCAAAGCATATCTATCTGTAAACTGTCACTCTGCTCACTTGCTGAAACTATCACTTACTATTAAAGCACTTATTTTACAAAGACTCGCGCTCTCTGAATTTAAGTATCAGTAAAACTCGTTACTAAAAAGTAACTAGTACTTGCTGAGAAAGTTAAGTATCAGCAAACTCATTACTGAAAAGTAATAAGCCCTTGCTGAGAAAGTTTTTAAACGACGAAAGATTGAAAAGACTATTCACCCCCCCTCTAGTCTTTTCTTGTTGTTTAAAGGGACCAACAATTTCTTCTGTCGTAATCCGAAGAAAGAAGAATAAATTTGGAAAAAACTTTGCTTTTGTCCGCTTTGCTAGGGGAAGAAACGTTGAAGAATTATTGTTCAAAATTAAAGGTTTATGGGTTGGCTCCTTTAAGTTGCTTGCTACTTACGCTAGAAACGACCTCTTCAAGCGTGATCCTCGCCTTGATTCTACCACTTCTAGAGGAAAGCAGCCGGTCATTCGGTTGCTTTTAGTTAGAAGTGGCAATGAACAGGGTAGCAGTCAAGCTTGGAGTTCCCATTCTCAAGGGACTGCTGCAGGCCCTTCAATGTCCCATGAGGGTATCACTTCAGTACCAACCCAAGGTTTCCTTACACAAGGTCAGTTTCCGGCCCTCCCTCAAATTGATTTATCAAGCCAGACAA
Organism: Plantago ovata; assembly: GCA_028274465.1. Taxonomy (NCBI): domain Eukaryota; kingdom Viridiplantae; phylum Streptophyta; class Magnoliopsida; order Lamiales; family Plantaginaceae; genus Plantago; species Plantago ovata. The sequence continues at coordinate 46,208,857 of CM051456.1, read as the reverse complement.
CTGTGGAGGTTGAAGATTTGAAGTGGGCTAGTAACTGCAATATTGCCGAGGTTGTAAAAGCTTTGAAACCCAATCAACTAGTAAATCTACTAGAGGTGAATGGGCACAAAAACTTCAAAGTGGCCAAATTTTCTTTGGACTCATGGGTGTTACAGCCGCCGAATGAAGAAGCTCTTAAATTCTTCTTGGAGGAGGAAAAACTTTGGTTGAACTGTTGGTTCAAGAATCTCAGACCATGGACCACTAAGGAAACTTTGAAGTTGAGAAAGGTGTGGATTTCGGTTTTTGGGGTTCCTCTACATCTTTGGTCAGATCATACTCTTAAATTATTGGGAGAAAAAATCGGCAAGGTTTCTGCAATTCACCCAGTAACAAGTGGGAAGTTGGATTTTAGGAAGGGCAAAATATTAGTCGAGACCAACAAGTTTGATGTAATCAGAGCTAATTCTCATCTCAGAAGGCAGAATGAAATCTTCACTATTAATTTAGTGGAGGAATTAGAGTCAGATAAGGTTTTCTTTTCTCAAGATAGATAGGAGCAATGGGTGAATGTTGAGCGTGGTGCTCGTCCAGGTCAGGACTCAGAATCAGATAAGTCGGAGTTCTTTTCAGGTAGGTCATCCGGCGACTGTGTTGACAACGACGATGAAGAAAGCTGGAAGAATGATGACGAGGGCAATTTTGCGCTTTCAAGTTATTCGGAGGAGGACATGGCTATCGAGGATCAAACGTGGGGAAAAGAGAGTTTTCAAATGAAGGGGACAAAGAACTCTGATGGTGACGGCGTAGACCTGACACCATCTGTGGTGACAGAAACGCCTAAAGAGCTATTGGGGGAAGGGACAAATCACTTTGACCTTGAAAAAGCAGATGCTGCAGAAGGTGATGTCGTTTGTTTTAAGGATACTAGGGCTGCTGCAGGAAGTAGGCGGCAAGTGGATTTGGATGGGGTTTCTGGTTCTGTTCAAAGGGAGACTTTTTTTGGGCCTCAAAGGAGTGTTGGACCGTTACCTAATGGGCGGGTTGTATTTACTACTACTAGTATACTCAAAAGCCCAAACGCTTCTCCAAGGGCTGATCCCGAACATGCCCAAACCATGGTAGTGGAAAACGCTCCAACTAGAAGCGCGCCCTTAGCAGAGACGAACCAGCCATTTCGGTCATCTTCAAAGGAGTCTGTCTCAGATGAAGCGTTAATTACAAGCGGGGGTTTTATCCCACTTTTGCGTGATTCTTCAGCATCGCTAATCGTGCCAGCTGTTGGCGCCCTATCTTCTTCCTCGACTCTTAATTACCAATCGCATACCCTGGCCTCTTCTCTTCCAAAGGTGTCTCGAGACCTGTTTGGATTAGTGAAGGTCATCGAGAAGTTTCAACAACAAGAGATGGATAAAACACTTCCATTGCAAGCAGCTGATTCACAAAATCAGGTGGAGAAGGAGTCTGGGCCGCGTACAAGGTCAAGAAAGGGAGGGAAACATTTAGGAGTGGTTGCACCTCAAGGAGTAAAGAGGAGAAATCACCGCAAATCTAGAACCCGACTCATGAGGAAGTTTTAAAAGATCTTATCGATGGGGGACAGATCCCTGAGGACGAGCAGATTCGTTCTTGCAATGATCGGATTCTCAAAAATTCGGTAGTGGATGATGCAAGGGCAGCAGTGGACTCATCTATAACGATGGGGCCATTATCGGAAAGTGACAGAGAAAAGGCTTATGAGGGGGTTGTAGCATGTGAATCAAGAGACAAAGAAGTTGCAGATTTGGATGTTACTAAGAGAGTTGGTTTAGTGGATGGTGGTGATCAATGATGATGCTATAATTCAATATTCGAGGCCTAGGTGGTTCACTCAAAAAGCAAGAGATTCGCAAGTTGATCTTTGGAGAAAAGTTAGATTTTGTTTTGTCTTCAAGAAACAAAGAAATCAAACTTCACTAAAAGAGAAGTGGCAAAACTTTGGGGAAGTGATAGAGTAGATTGGGTTCGCGTTGGTTCTTTAGGGAACTCGGGTGGCATTCTTTCGATGTGGAACCCGGATGTATTCCAAAAAATCTCCTTTTGGGGGGAAGATGGAGCTTTAGGGGTACATGGCTGTTGGAAGGGTGTGGAGGTTGTCATAGTGAATGTGTATGCATCATGTTTAGAGAGTGAAAGAATTGTCCTTTGGGAAAAGCTTCTTTTACAACTCCACGTTGGTGTTTTTGTGGCGATTTCAATTCGGTTAGAGTACCGGAGGAATGAAAAGGAAAAGTTTTAGGAGGTGGGAAGAAGAGTATGGAGGCCTTCAACAAGTTCATCCTCCTTTCGGACCTAGTGGACTTGCCTTTACGTAGAAGAAAGTTCTCGTGGTATAGAACCAATGGTACTTGTTGTAGTAGGCTCGATCGTTTTCTTTTATCGGAGGGTTGGCTTGAGGGCTTGGCCAAATCATTCACAAAGAGGACTCAAGAGAAGAATTTCGGATCATGTAGCTTTATTACTTAGGGAGGAAGGAAGAGATTGGGGTCCTAAACCTTTTCGTTTTGTGAACGAATGGACGAAGTTGAGAGGGTTTAAAGAAGTGGTCAAAGAGATTTGGGAGAAAAAAGATTTGAACGGTTGGGGAAGTTTTGTCTTTAAGGAAAAACTCAAGTCGTTGAAACCTCGTCTTAAGGAGTGGCACTTAGAGCATTTTGGGAACTTGGATGTAAAGATTGGAAATCTCGAAGACAGCTTGGAGGACTCCGATCTTAAATTGGAAGCTATGTCCAATGTAGTAATCGGACAGACCATCCTGGAACTGAACCGGATCAACTCGGATCAGGCAGCCAGCAGTTTGGGCCATAGAAGGAACCGGACCGGGTCAACTTCTTCTGACCAAAACAGAAATAGTATTCACGCAACAGAGGCTGTATCGATATTATCAGCATCAACAGCAATCAGAAACAATGATATTACGGCAGTGCTTGAATTAAAAAGGGCAGCAGCGCTCTCTTTGAAGGAGGAGGTTAATATCGTCGTAGAATTACCGTGGAACTTGAAAGATTGTTGGGAGTGAAAGCTAATATCTTATTGCAACAAGCAAAAAAGAGATGGGTAAAAGAGGGAGATGCCAATACTAATTTCTTCCATAGAGTTATTAAGAAGAGAAATCGAGGCAACCATATGGATAGTATTAGAATTAATGGGAGATGGGTGGATGAGATTGAAGAGGTGTGAGAAGGGATAAAAGGCTTCTTCGAGGATCATTTCAAGAAAGGGAGTGACTTTTTCTTCGCCTTGAAAGGTTTGGAAGGGAAGAAATTGACCAACGACTTGAGTCTTTTATTGGAAAGGCCCTTTGATGAAGCAGAGATTAAGTTGGCGGTGTGGGATTGTGGAGCGGATAAAACCCCGGGTCCGGATGGTTTCAATGGCCATTTCTTTACGTCTTCTTGGGAGATTATTAAAGAGGACATTTTCTGAGTTTTCAAAGAATTCCATAAGAATGGTCGTCTTACTAAAGGGATTAATAGTACTTTCGTTACTTTGATCCCTAAGAGTTCCAATCCCGTAAGCATAGGTGATTACCGACCCATTTCTTTGTTTAATAGTCTCTATAAAATCATTGCAAAGGTTTTATCAAAGAGGTTGAGTTTGGTGTTGGAAGGCTTAATCTCGGAGAATCAATCGGCGTTCGTTGGGGCTAGAAACATCTTAGATGGAGTCCTTGTGGCTAATGAAACAATCCATGAGATCAAGAGGAGGAAAATGAAGGCTTTTTTACTTAAACTCGATTTTGGCAAAGCCTACGACTCCGTAAGTTGGGATTTCCTCTTTAGGATGATGAAGGAGTTGAATTTCGGGGAGCTTTAGATTAGTTGGATGAAAGAATGTGTCACCACTGTAAGAAAATATGGTCAGAGTTACCCCTAGGGTACGCAGCGGAATTTCAAAATTTTCTTAACATGCAGGTTAATTGATCATGTATATAGCGTATATATTAAACACGTTAACCAGAAGACTTACAATACTCCAAAAGCAAGCACAGGTACCAAGTCTTCGTAATAGTCCGGTGAATCTTCTCTTTCGTCGAAGTCGAAGATATCTGCAATGCTTTGATTATCCGCAAGACAATAAAAGTTAGTTTCCAGCTCCTTGAGCCTCAACCTTGGTATCCACGGATGAACAACTTATCGGAAAGAATTCTAGGATATTCTTTGTTTGACCAAGAAGATGGGGCGGCAGTTTTCCTACGGGGAGGTTGGCGCGCGCGTGGCTAGAGGAGAGGTAGGGGAGAGCTTTTATTTTCTCTAAATAAACTGGTAGAAAGAATGATCTTGAATCAACTGTGTTCAATCTCAAAACCAACTATGTTCAAAAGCTATCTAATAGTCTACTATATATAGTAGTCAATAGAAGCCTAAAGAATAATCAATTAGACTTCATAAAGGAATAAGAATCTAATTCGCACTAGGAAACCAATTCAAGTCCAGATTCATTCCCAATCAAATTAAAACTCAATCAGGAAAATCTAACTTATCCCTTGACTTCTAATAGAGGAAGGAGTCGAACTCCTTCCCCTACTGCTGCTGCGCGCGTACGCGTCCAATGGGGTCTAGGTGGGTCCCGATTTTGGGACCCACTTATAACTAAGGCAATTCAAACTCCAAGTATATTTTGCCCATGTGCATATATTAATTCTAAATTAACATATCCTTTCAAATCAAACCTCTATTATATTTCTAAAATATAATCTTTAATTGTATTTACATAAAATACAATTAATCAGCCAATTCAATTAATAATTCCAAATCATTAATTGAGCCACAAATTATTATAACTAATTCCAAATCAATTATAATCCATCAATCACAATTAATTCTAAATTAATTGCGATTCCATCTTCAAGGATATTCGGATAAGCTGAATCACCACATAGTGTGACCCATATGGCCTCATTGTATTAAGCAAGTCCTACACTAGGCAAAATGGAATTCCTAGACGGTTCCATTTGCAATATTAATACATGAGGACGTTTGAGGTTTCTCAAAGCAAACCCTTTCGTTGCGAAGTCTGTTGCGCTCAACGCGGCGATGGTAACGTCCCTTCATCTGACTGACTCGAATGCATCTAGGATCGATGAAGTGTCTATCCCAATAATACATCCACGGGCGTCTTCAGTGAGTTGCTTGCTGAATTCAATATCTATTATGACTATCATAATAATATTGATACGCTGGCCAGCGGTTTTACCAATCACAACTATGAACGACTATGAGTAGTGCTCTCCTGTGCTACACATGAGAGATGAATCCTTCACAGAATCACTTATCATCCCCATTTGTATGTAGCCATAATCCTGGATCGTGTCTTGGGTCATCTGCTTATTCAGAGCTGACATCGACGGGTCCACCAAGGATATGGGGCAACAAATGTGATGATAAAGTCTTGTAAGTCCAAAGGACGACTGGCATCACTTCGACAACTTTCCGATTCCCATAGACACTTCGGTGTAGAATATACATCGATGGGAGTTTCCGGTGGGTACTTCCATTGTTCCGTAATCACCCTTCGAACAACTATGCGGAGTTATAGGAACGTTTCTTGATTATCCAACAATCCGTTCCGTGGTCGTGGGATGGGCTCACACTTGCTCGAACAAGTATAACCTCCACGCATACTATTCTCAGTTGGTTCATTCAGACCCCTACATCCGAGATGAACCTCGATTAGGGAGAGTTTGGGATAGATGATAACTCACATAGCTCCCACTATCTGTGTGATCGGTCATCTATCCGAGGGGACATGTTTAATGTCAATACAGACAGGAATAGAGATATGACATGTTGTATGCCTGGTGTAATATAAATATGAAAGCGATACTCAATAGTAAAACAACAAACATATATTATATTACGTTGACCTGTGTAATAGTACATATATGCCCTTAATAAGGGCTGCATGCCCTTAATAAAGACTGTCTCTAGGACATATACACTATCAGCACTTTCTCTTGGAATTGGTCAAGAAGCCTTAGAGGAAGGGATTTAAGCTTAGTTGATGAACTACAATTCAAAGTGGAGGCCAATCTACGGTACTCTTTGGGCGTCGACCATTGGGTGTGGAGAGGTGGTAAGTTGGACGACTACTCGACTAGAGAAGGGCATGTGGAAGTGAGTAGGATTTCACAAATAGAGGCACCAACACTAAAGAGGTGGAATAAGGTGATTTGGAACAAGTTGGCTCCTACAAAGGTGAACATTTTTGTGTGGAAATTGATCCAAGATAAAATTCCTGCTTATGTAAACCTTAAGAAAAGGGGGGTGTTCTTCACCAATGAGGATGTGAGTTGCAAGAGATGTGAAGGAGTAGAGGAGAATTCGTGGCACATATTTGGCTCTTGTACTTTTGCACTTCAAATTTGGGAGTCTTTGTTTGCTTGCCTTGACTTACCTTTTCTTTTGGGGGAAAACTTGGAGGAGAGTTTGGAGAACCTTGGTAAATGGTTGAAGAATGATTGTCGGGAGAGGTACCAACTAATTTGGTTTGTACAATTTGGATTATTTGGAAGGCAAGGAACGACCTTACTTACAATGGGGTGAAATGGGATAGTAGATAAGCCATGGAAAAAATAAAGACTTTAAGTTGGTCTTGGTTAAAAGGAAAAGGATTGCTAGGTGCCTACAACTAGGTGGAAGATTGGTTTATACGTCCGTCTTGGTGCCTTGAGACGTAGTTTGGGTTGCGAAGGAGGTGGATTTACAAAAAAAAAAAGAGAGTAGAAAGGATAAAAAGAAAAAAAAAAGAGAAAGAAGAAGGGAGGAGTTTTTTAAGGTGTTTTTAGTCGAGGAAGTGGCCGAACAGTGAGGTCTTTAACTCACTGGAGTCGGTGGATTTACAATCATGCAGGGGCTATTTATTATGGATGGACTAACCTTGTGTGTGTTTTGTCACTGTTTCTTTTTTCGTGTAGGCAGGGAGCATTTATTGTGTAGGGGACTTACTTGTGTTTGGGCCTTTTATTACTATTATGCTTGACACAGGGAGTTATTTTCTGGAGCAGGTCATTGCAAGCCTAAGGTGTCTCTACTGGATACTCTCCTTCATTCGGGTGGGTGCTTGTCCACGTCTTTCAGTGATGGCGAAAGCCTATTGGGTAAGGGACTCGAGATTGTGTGTTGTTTTCATTTTATCTCGGGTTTTAATCTAGGAGGTTAAACCGTTGGGTTTGGATTGTACATCTTGGAGGACTTAAGGTCTACTTGAGTAGGGGATCCTTTTGGATCTATAAATTCTTACTAATAGTCTTAACCACTCTTATCTTCTCTTTTGATCATGTCTTAAATTACTTGCCACTTGTTGATAGGCATACATAGAGTTGAGAGTTAGGTAGGAACTAATTGGAGCCATCCCGTAGATACAAAGATGGACATTGACGTTTGATGGACAAATGATGTTCCTACCTTAAAAGGCTCGCTAAATGTCCGTTTATGAGCATAGGGTGGAGGAATGTGATCCCTAGAGTTTTAAGAGGTGGGTGTTGTTTTTCTTGAGGTGTGGCTCGTTTCATTGTGCGGATGTGGTGCTTTTGTTTTTGGACTCGGTATCTATTGCTTCTCGCTCAAGGTTGGTTCCGTTGCATTACCTTCTCTTCCATGGACGTTGGTAGTTTGGCCTCGAAGACTTTTTCTTCTCTCGGTTTAGTTAATTCACCACTGGTTGTAAAGAGCTAACTTGAGTTACCTTCCTTTTCCGTGATTGACCCGCCAACCAAAAGGGAAAATCATCTTTCGTTATGAGCTAAGTCACCTAGAATTGCCAATTGTTGGTTCCTTTAAAGAACAAGAAAAGACTAGGGGGGGGGGAATAGTCTTTTCAAACTTTTCGTCGTTTAAAACTTTCTCAGCAAATGTTTATTACTTTTCAGTAATGAGTTTGCTGGTACTTAACTTTCTTAGCAAGTACTTATTACTTTTCAGTAATGAGTTTGCTGGTACTTAACTTTCTCAGCAAGTGCTTATTACTTTTCAGTAATGAGTTTGGTGATACTTAAAAACAGAGTGCTGAAGTCTTTTACAATAAGTGATTTTATCAGAGAACTAGTTTCAGCAAGTGAGCAGAGTGACAGTGTACGAGAAATGTAACTTGCTGAAAACTAAGTGCAGTAAAGTAAATCACACAAACACTTTTATAGTGGTATCTGAGAGTGGCGTAATCTCTCAACTAATCCACTTTGTCCTTTCTAGGACTGAATTCACTATGATAATATATGAGGTTCCTTACAAATCCAATCACCAATGATTCTCAGAAACCAAAGCACACTTGACTTGTTTCCAACCTAAACTAGAGAACTGTAACCTTGTTCTCCACCAAACTTGGGACTATAATCAACAACACTATGCTTGATTAATTTCCCCTGAATTTCACGCTTGTAAAGGGTGTTTATCAGTTAGAGAGGTTTGGGATGAGATGACTTGAATATAACTTTTCAGCTATAACAAGTTATCTAAAGAAACACAACTTGTAATACTTTGCAGTAAGCAAGTTTGTTGTTTCTGGTGTCAAGACTTGTTCTTGTTCCAAAGAAAGAACACTTAACTAATTTCTTAGCCGTGAATGTTCTACTTCTTCACAAGTAGCTTTTGTTTCAAGTTTAAGTCTTGGAACAGATCAATAGGCAGTAAAGAGTAGAGAAGGATTTGAGTGTTTAAAGCACAAGTGAGAGTTTGATCACGTTGTTGACACACCTTCTACTCTAGCCTGATGACCTCTATTTATAGTGTCTCAAGGGAGCCGTTTGAATTTCAAATTTTAAGGCTTTGTACCTTAAGATGTCACTGTCTTGCTTTTGTACTTTCAGCAGCGTACTTCATTTGTCTTCTTGTCTTCATGTTCTTCGCGTGCATACTTTGCATTTAATGTTCTTTTGAATCAAATTCAAATATGAACGTTGGAGCAAAAATGCAAGTACTCTCCATCAAGGAGGTCACATATGTTGTCAGCAAGTGGCCAGTCTCAGGTTCAGCAAGAACAACCGACTCTGTCATATAGAATTTCACTTATGCAAGTTGTTGTTGTAATTCTCACTCTCTGAAGCAACATGTGCCTTTATAGATACCTTTCTCAGAATTCTTCTAAGTCTTCAGTCTTCGAATCTTCAACTTTCTGAGCGGTTCTAGGTCATCAATAGTTCGTTTGTGAAAACAAAGTACATCATCAACAAACAAAAGAACCTAACTAGTACCTACACTAAGTCTTTCAGCAAACGTTCCTCTTTTACAATGTCCTTAAAATTCTAAATTCCTATGGACCTTAAGAGTACTAGTTATTGGACTTTTCCTTAATTTAGCATGGTTAATTGCTCATCAAATATTACAAGTTTCCTAACAAATTTTGCCCTTTTTGATGTTAGCAATCCATGGCTAAATTGATTTTTACCCTTTTAGAGGTTCCTGATGTTGAATAAATCAGTTGATTAATGCAAACATATATACTTGAATAATAAAACAATAAGCATAAGTAATTTGCATAATCAAGAACCGATAAGAGTCAAAAAGTTCATTGCTGATAGTTATCTTTCAGTAAAAAGTTTACAAGAAAGTTCACAGATAACTAAAACAATCAGCAAGCAAAACAAAGCTTTTCAAGGGACTAATCTATTCCAGTAGAGGATTCTCTAATCATCTCTTTTACACTCTTCTAAGCAAGAGCAGTGAATTCAACGCAGTCCTTCTCGTAATCTTCATTTAGCTTACGGACTTCAAGTTGAATTATTCTTGCATTCTTGTAGGTAGTATAGTGATGGTTTTCACCATTCATTTCTTTGTAGTGTATTACCCACAAGTGCATGCCCCAATTGCTAGCATGTAGTAGCTGAGTGTCTGAAATTCCCTTGTTGGCATGAATTTTCTTTAACCAAAGAAGGTCTTCTTCTTGATCCTTTCCAGTAAGATAGAAATACTCATAAGGAATCAAGCCATATTTCTTTTTGGACTTCTTGATCATGGGATCATTATAGTAAGCAACATCCATCGGCTTGATTAGATCAGGCTCTTGTTTTATGTTCTTGCTGATGGAGTTCTTCTTACTAAGATCTCAATATTCAGCCATTTCACAGCTTTGTTCCTTGGGTAAGGAGGAGGATCCCTTTCTTTATTTGTGACCTTTAACTTAATCCAGGTGTACATTTGGTTCAGCACAGCAGTTGGAAAGAAGTCATTAGCCAATAGGTCTTCTAGCTTTATGATCCAGCAACCATGGAGGTTTCTGACCACATTTTGAGTGGTTTCCTCATTACTGGTCTTTGTATAATCAATGCCAGTGCCTATAGCAATGTTAGCTAGCCTTCTTTCTTCTTGTCTTTGCTTTCTTCTTGTTGACTTAGCATTTCCTTGATCCTTTGCAGAAGATCTGGAGTCAGAAGAGAAATGCTTGGACTGTCCAGATGGAGTCAAAGCAGAAAGAGGCTTGGCCCTTATATCTTGAGCTATTGTTTGGTCATCATCATTGTCATCATCTTCATCAAAACCTTGATAACTTTCAGTGTGACAGAATTTTGGAGTATCAGCAGAAGTTTTTCTCCTTTTAGGATTTGCTGAACTTCTCTCAGAATCTGTTTCAGCTCTTCTTTTGGAACTTTGCTCTGTTCCAGCGAGAGGTTCTCTGGGATGCGGTCCAGGAAATTTTAGTGGAGCTTCAGAGGGAGTAGTAGAAGATTTGTCTCTTGAAGACTTCCTTTGCCTTGAATCTCCCCCTTAGACATGGATTGCATCATAGGTTTGATGTGAATAGAGAAAAACTCATTGCAATTTTCAGCAAGAGTATGGAGGCTATTGTAAATAAGAATCATGTCTTGCTGATCAGAGGTCAGCTTAGACAATTCTTCCTTGATAAATGCCAAATTCTCCTCATGTCTTCGCTCGCTATTTACTTTTTCTTCCATTATAGCCTGAGCCTTTGTTAATGCATTTTTGGCGAGCTTGAGTGCTTGACTGACATCATCTTCATAGCTCTTGTGATGTAGACTTTTGTCTTTCTGAGCTATTGTAAGAGTAGTAGTGCGTCTCAACACAGTAGTCAATATCTTTGCGATATCTAGTGGACTCTCAACAAGCAGTGCATCATCCTCTTCTTGACATGCTTTGTGAACAACCATTAGTGCTTTAATTCTCGGAGTAAACTCCTCAATGTTTGGAAATGGCACTGAAGAGGGAGTAAGTGAATGGGCTTTTATTTCTGTGGCAATCTGATCGTCGTTTCTCACCAAGCTGCTTGTCTCCATATCTCCTTCATCAGAAATCATAGATGCTGGAGGAATTTCAACCACTTTTGGTTCGGCTTTCTTTGCCTTTTCTTCTTCATTTGTTGAGAAATCGGACAAGTCTTCTTCTTTATCAGATTCATCAAGGCCAGCAACCTTGACGCCTAAATTTTTTGCCTCAGTCACTTTTGGTTGAGTGGTTGTTGAAGGAAACCCTTGTGACTCAACGACTGGAGTTTCACCAGTAGTAAGTGGAAGGGAGGAATCTTCCATGTTGTTCACTTCTGAAGATTGAGCAATATCGAGATGTTGAGTATGTCTGTCATGAATCTGTAGACTATTCGGTAATGCTTGTTGGTAATCTTCATCAATATCTTCATTTCTCCAAGGTTTGAATCAATGACATGAGCTTCGAGTAATGCTAACTCGACATCAGAAAGCTTAGCTTTTTCCTTTAGGCATTTCAGCCCGCTTTCTGGCGTATTCTTCTTCAATCTCCGCAACTTGTTAAGTTGCTGGAGTACTTTTCTCAGCAGGAGTTGGAGCAGATTCTTGTTGCTGACTGGGAGGTTGTTCAGCTTTTTGGTTTTCAGCATCTGCTTGATCAGCAACTGACAACTTTTCTCCGCTAGCATCCGGACTAGGACCTTGATTGTCATCATCGTCGTCCTTACTGTCCTTACAATCTTTGGATTCATTATCACTTGTGTCCTTAGGGACATTTTCATCCTCTTCTTCTTCATCATCATCTGTTAGAATAACTAACTCGAGATGTTTGTATTTTGCAGCGCTTGTAACCTCTTCTTCCTCATTGATTTTGTGGGGATCAGCCACCACGGGTACAAAAGAACCCTTGAGCATCATAGCTTGTTCAGATGGAGAGGCACTCTTAAACTTAGCTTTCATATTCTCTCTGATTGTGACAGCCAGATTAGCATTCATTTGCTGAGAATATGATAGCTCTTCAGGAAGGATAAAGTGTACAAGTGTCTCGAGTTTGATGAGAGAATTTCTCTTCTTTTCGTTTGAGAGATGGATGTGAAGATCTGAGAAGTCCATCCTTTTGTACCTTTGCCAGTTGCTGACAGACTTAGCAACTCTGGTCAAAGTATTTCTCTTGAAGTTGGAGTATAGTTCTTCAGAACTAACTTCATGGACTTCTATGATGATAACCGCTTCATTTATCTCCTTTTGAGCCTGAATAAGAGTAATGTTATTTTCAGGAAGGTTTTGGAAAATAGTTTTAGAGTCTAAAACTGTAACATGAATTACCTGCTGGTTCTCAGCAAGCTCATGTTGCACACTTAGTTGTGCAGGAACTATTTCCATTGCTTCAGGAGCTGTAGCAACATCCTTGAATTGTTCATCCTGAACTAACACCTTGTTAGATACAATTACTAAGTTTTTAAACTTAGTAAAATTACCAAAACTTTCATCTACCTGCTGAACAGGAGTTGTAGATTTTGGTGTAGAAGTTTCAGCAACCTTCTGACTTATATCTTGAGAAGTATGTAAAGAAACAATAGTGTTAGCTAAAGATAAAGTTTCAGATTGAGAAGTTTTGCTTATATCTGAGTTAACTACCTGCTGAAGAATGGCAGGTTGTGACTCAGTCCTTTCAGCATTGAATGCTTCTTCAATATCTGGGACTTGTTCTTCAGCAAAATTCTTTTCTTGCTCTACTTGAGAAAGCTGTGCAGCTTCAGCAATCTCCCTTGTCTCTGAATTGACAAGTTGAGCAGAAACATCAAGACCTCTAAGTTCACTACTAGTCATAAAGAGGTCTACTGACTTGTTGGAGTTGTCCTCAATCTCCATGTCCATTTGTTGGCTTAGGTCAGTCAACACCAGTTGGACTTTGTCAATAGATGTGATTGGTGAACGTGGTCTTACATTCTCAGCATCATGAGATGCGTCGTCGAATGATGTTTCTTGTTGAGTTTCAGCAAACTCTTGGACTTGAACCGCTGCAGTTTCAGCAACTGGTTCTTAAGTAGTTGCAGCTTCAGCAACTTGTTGGTCTTGACTAGTTGTTGTTTCAGCAACTGTCTCTTGTTCTTCTGTTGCTTTGCTGGCAACATTCTTAGCAAGTGCAACCTTTCTGAGGTCTGCAGCAATGTCACTTGCTGGTTCCAGAGTTGTATCATCCAGATTATCTACAATGTAGACATCTTCTAATCTTTCTAAGGTAGGAATTTCATTTCCACTACCTTGTGGTCTTGCTTCAGTAGATGGATCCAAGTTCATTGGATTTGCAGAGGCTTCAGCAAGCACTTCAGCAACATCTACTACAGTGGTTTGCTTTTCAGCAACCACTGGTGTATCATCGTCCTGAATGACATGGACGACCGGCACAGACTTTCTTGTCGTTGTTTTCTTCCTTGGGAAGGTGGTTTTTGTCCTTACCTTCTTAGGAACAGGGTCAGCTGGTGAAGCTGCAGTCTAAGTATCATCATCAGCTTTCCTCTTTTTCTTAGATCTTTTGCTCGGTGCGTTAGTGTCACCAACCGCAGCAGTGTCAGCAGCAGCAGTCTCAGCAACATTTGCCGCTGTTGCTTTCCTTGACTGTTTGTCAGCAACCTTGGGTCCATTCAGCTTGTAGAAAGCTCTTCCCACATTGCATACTGATTTCTTAATCGGCAATGGGTTTCTCAGCTGAATCTGGTAATGTTCAAGGATGTAACATATTTTCAGTCCATACATCACCGGGAAAATTGGTGAGACAGTGTTGTCTTCAACCTTAACCTTGAACTTTGTAAGACAATCAACAAGTCTGTTGAAAATTTACTTTGCCCAGTTGATATCTGTTTTGCTTTCATAGATATGCATCAGCAACGACCATCTTCTCAGGCCTACTTGGTCTATTCCTCCGACTTGGGAGTCTAGAACTTTGATTAGTAGCAATGCTACTAGACCATGTGAATGGCAGAGATGCTTCCTCTTTGTGTGCTTATTCCAAGTCACAGGAGTAATCTCTCCTTTCTTCATCCTTTCGTTTCTGACATCACTGTAGAAGGCTTCAATTTCTTCGTCAGTGGCAGTCATGTCATCTTCAATTCCAGTAGTTGGAATATGAAAGATGTTTGCTAAATCAATCAATTTCAGGATGATTTGCTTTCCCTGAATTGTTGTAGAAATCACTCTTTCAGTGATTCCTTGTCCATCAGTAAGGGTCTGGATTTCTGCATTATTGTAGAATTCCATTGTGTCTAACATACTCACCATTTTCTTGGGGTGAGCAGTAATAAAGAACAGTAGGCCTTGTTGATTTATGTAATTCAACGCCTCAAGGTTTTCTTCATCTAATTCTTGTTCATAGAAGTATCAAATATACTTCTCTTTAGGAAATCCTCTCCATTGCATCATCTCCTCACACTTTTCAGCGTTGAGATATGCAGGAGTCATGGGTCTCTCTGTTATACGGTCGTTGGCAAGCACGATTTTCACTGTGTTTTTCACCGGAGTTGCTGCCAGAGTAGGAGCAGTGCTTTTTCCAGCACTGTCTGCCTTAGAAGACTTTGTGTTCTTAGAGGATTGTCTCTTGGGAGCCATCTCTTATATAGGAGGTAAGACTAGGGGAGTACAAAAAAAGAGATGCTTTTCTTTTTGACCGGAGGTACAGTAATTCAGAGCACAGGCTAGGGAATTTTTGCAGAGAAAGGAAATGTGAGTTAAAATAATTTTGTCTTTCTCTAACTCTTCATTTATATAGTATCTCTTTTATGTGAGAAACTCAATGGTTTTGAGCTCTCAGCAAGGGTAAAACAGAGATACAACGGGTTAGTGGAGCCTTTGCATTTAATGCGTAGTGGTCCACTAACACGAAACCGTCAGAGCATGCTTTCTCTTTATAACATTAACCGTTGGATCATCAACTGCTTTAAAATCAATGGCCACGATTGCATTTCATGTCATGATTTACAGCGAGTTTATTTGTGCCACGATTAACGTCACACTTGATTTAACCTTGATTCACGGGATTTTATCCCTTTTACTTCAAAGCTAATAGCTTGCTGAAGTATTAGAGAATCTTTTCAGCAATTTTAATCCTTCTGACTTTAGCAATTACTTTATAAGTAACAAGCCTTGTAGTTGCTGAAAGTTCCCCCTTAATCAAATATCTCATTTTCTTTGGGTCAAAGATATTCCTGAGTTCCTGTCTCAGTAAATCCTTTTTATATTGAGATATTTTTAGGTAATTCTCTTTTGGTAAGAAGCAATCTTGCTCTTTGCTGAGTTCCCGTCTCATATTTATCTTTTGATACTTAAATACCTGTTTCAGTATCCTTGATTGTCTGAATACCCGTTTCAGCAATCTTTAGATTTTTCTTACTGAGTACCCGTTTAAGAAAGTGACCAAGTTTCCTAACAAATACCCATTTTTGAAGGAATTACTTGCTGAATGCCTGTTTCAGCAAACACTTCGTGTACAATCATCTCTTTTTAGAGGAATCAAGTAGAAGAGGACTTTTCAAGGGATGAATAAACCTTTAATCAACTGTTGGCTTGCTGAATGCTCGTTTCGGCAATCCAATCAAGTGTATCCTTTTTATTGAGGTAGTTCAATCAATCCAAGGTTATATCTTAGCATCGCGAACCTATTATCTGGAAGGGGCTTGGTAAAGATGTCAACAAGTTGATCATCAGTACCTACTTTTACAACATCAATGTCTCCTTTTTCCACATGATCTCTAATGAAATGATGTCTAATATCAATGTGCTTTGTACTTGAGTGGAACTTAGGATTTTGCGTGATAGCAATAGCACTTGTATTATCACAAAAGATTGGTGTTTTCTGTGCAGAAATACCATAATCTCTTAGTTGTTGCTTAATCCAAAGGATTTGAGCAGTGCAACAACCAGCCGCAATGTATTCAAATTCAGTGGATGAATTGGCCACACAGGTTTGCTTCTTGCTGAACCATGATATTAATATTGTACCTAGAAACTGACAAGTTCCAGAGGTACTTTTTCTATCAAGAGTTGATCCTCCATGGTCAGCATCTGAATAACCAACCAATTCTAATCCAGAATCTTTTGGATACCATAATCCAACATTGACTGTGCCTTTGACATATTTCAGTATTTTGAGTGCTTTCTTGTAGTGTGATTCTCTAGGATCAGATTGGAATCTTGCACACACACAAACAACATACTGAATGTCAGGCCTACTTGCTGTTAGATACAACAAGGAACCAATGAGCTTCCTATACTTGTGTTCATCCACACTTTTGTCTTGTTTAGTATAGCCCAATTTGTTACCAACACTCATAGGGATTTTTCAGGTTTCTCTTCCTCTTTGATCCTGAACTTTATGAGCATTTCCTTTGCATACTTTGCTTGATTTATGAAAATTCCATCCTTGAGTTGCTTGACTTGCAATCCTAGGAAATAATTCAATTTTCCCATCATGCTCATTTCAAATTTATTTGTCATGAGTTTGGCAAAATCACCACAAAGTTGCTTGTCCTTAGATCCAAAAATTATGTCATCCACATAAATGTGGACTAAGAGTATTTTACCATCATTGTTCATGGTAAATAAGGTTTTATCAACTTCACCTTTTTTGAAACCATTATCCAGCAAGAACTTAGCTAAGGTATCATACCAAGCTCTAGGTGCTTGCTTTAGACCATATATAGCTTTCTGAAGCTTATATACCATCTTGGTTTCTGAGGGAAGTTCAAAGCCAGGGGGTTGTTCTAGGTAGACTTCTTCAGCAAGTTCACCATTTAGGAATGCACTTTTAACATCCATTTGATAAATTGTGAAGTCATTATGAGCAACAAAGGCTAAGAAAAGTCTAATAGCATCCAATCTTGCAACTGGTGCATAAGACTCATCATAATCCAATCCTTCAGTCTCGCAATAACCTTGAGCAACTAAACGTGCTTTGTTCCTTGTTACTTCTCCAGACTCACTCAGCTTGTTTCTGAACACCCACTTTGTACCAATTGCTTTCTTTCCTTCAGCAATGGGTACAAGTTTCCAGACTTTGTTCCTTTCAAATTGATCCAGTTCTTCTTGCATTGCTTAATCCATTCAGAATGCTTTAAAGCTTCTTCTATGGTTTTGGGTTCAATTTCTGAAACAAAGCAAGAGAACAAAGCTTCTACTTCAACAACATTTGCTTCTTCAGCAAGTTCTTGATTAGTAGATACTTTGGATCTAGTCACTTGGCGTTTGTCAATATCACCAATCATATCCGTAGAGGGATGATCTCTAATCCACTTATTGATAGGTTTTCTGCTCTTTGGATCTGGATATGTTTGCGTGTCAGCATGTGACTCTTCAGCATATACTTGTTCAGTACTACTGGTATCTGGTTGTGTCTCTGTTGAAATTGGTTCATCAGAAACTGCTTGTTCAGCATTGCCGGTTTGAGATAACTCGTAAGCAGACACAGGAGGTTGCGTAGTTTCAGCAACATCGGGAGCAACTGCGTGTTTAGGCGGAAATTCATTATCATGAACTACATTTATCTTGTCGTGACTTGGAGTAGGAGTGTCATTGTCAGAATCATCATTAAGTTCAATAGATTTGACATTTCTAGCATTGGATTCAGTTCTTTGCTCGTGTATGAGTAATTTCTTCATACATTCTGATATTTCTTCTTCAACATGGACTCCTTGTGTCTTTTCATAGAATACAACATGCACTGATTCTTCAATCTTTTGTGCCTTTTTGTTGTAAACTCTATAAGCTTTGCTATGTTAGGAGTATCCAAGAAATATCGTTTCATCTGCCTTTGGTTGAAATGTTCTTAAATATTCTTTACCATTGTTAAGAACAAAGCATTTGCAACCAAATACTCTTAGATGAGTGATGTTAGGAAATCTTCCAACAAATACCTCATAGGGAATTTTGTGGTATTCCTTAGTTATCAAGCATGAGTATAGCAGACGTTATTAATCGCTTCAACCCAATAAACTTCACTTATTTCAGTGTCAGCAAGCATTGTTCTAGCTGCTTCCTTAAGGGTACGATTCTCCCTTTCAGCAACACCATTTTGTTGAGGTGTCCTTACTGAGGATAACTGATGTTGTGTGCCTTTGGAAGTGGAATATTCAGTTATGTACTGGTTTACAAACTCAGTACCATGGTCTGTTCTGATGATTTTTACCTTGTCATTTTTCATGAATTCGAGCTTGTTCAGCAAGTTAGGTATTTCAGTCCTTGTTTCAGACTTGTGTTTGATAAAAACTACACAAGTGAATCTTGAATAATCATCTACCACCACCAGACCATACTTCTTGCCAGCATAGCTTATTGAAGAAGATTCAAACAAGTCCATGTGCAAGAGTTGTAAAGGTTTTGTAGTTGACGGTACTGCCTTGTTCTTGAAAGAAGTTTTGGTTTGCTTACCTTGCTGACATGCAATGCAAATACCATCCTTCTTAAAAGTGACCTTAGGTAATCCAACTACAAGTGCCTTTTTAGACAGCTTATTCAGTGTCTTGAAGTTTAGGTGACTTGTTCGTTTATGCCATAACCATGCTTTTTCAACAAGGCAATCATGATCTGAAATAAGGCATTTTTCAACCATTGCTGAAGACCAATCTACGGTATAGAGACCTCCTGATCTTCTAGCAAACCATGATAACCTTCTTTGTCTCAAACAAGTTTACATTCATCGCTTTTAATTTTGATGAAGTAACCTTTGTCAGCAAACTGACTTATGCTGAAAAGGTTAAACTTAAAATTTTTGACATAAAGAACTCCCGAAATGGTAATGCATCCTAACTTCACGTCATCATAGCCTTTAGTAGAACCAAAGCCTCCACCAGCAAACCTTATTGTTGGACCTTTAGACCACCGTCTATAGTTTATAAGGTTTTTCTTATTGCCCGTCATGTACTTTCCGCAGCCACTGTCAAAGTGCCAAATTGCATTGTTTGTCTCCGTGGCTGAAGTCTGCACAATGAAGAGCAAACAAGTTAATTATCCAAAATTGGATGTCCATTAACATGTTCAAGAAAACGTCCAGTGGAAACCCAAGTCTTGAGTTTTTCGATCTTGACTTGTTTTCTACTTGCTGAGGAACTAGATGGTTTAGAACCGAAAGACCTTTGATCATTGCTGATCAAGTCCACTTTCTGGTGTGGTGTCTTGCTTGGTTGACCAGTTTGCTGAACATACTTTTTAGTAAGTTCTTTTCTAGCAAGGTTCCTTCTAGTCCTAGCATTTTGAGTATTGTCAATACTTTTGGGCTTGGATTTGTTCAACTCTTTGAAGTATCTTTGCTGACTTTGCTTATACTCATGAAATAGTTGACTTTGCTTGATTTTGAACCCAAGTCCACTTTTTGGAGTATGCTGAGTTTTTGTTTCAGCAACCTTACTTGATTCAGGTTTGTCAGCAAAGGTCTTCTGATTACTTTTAGTAATCTTGCCTTTAGGCTTAACAAATTGCTTTTCAGCAACTTGTTTGGCGGAATGCTTTACAACATCCTTTTTCTGAACAGTTTGCTTTTCAGCAACCTGTTTTCCTTTTGAAGTCTTGTTACTTTGAGTAGCAACAATGGGCTTCTTGGTCGTAGGTACTTGGTTGCTTATTTCAGCAACCTTTGATTGACCAATTTGATAGAGTTCTAGTTGACCACTATCAGCAGCACGAACAAAGGTAATTGGTGATTTTTCTTTACTCAAGAGTATTACATCATCACCTTCCTACGTGGCACCTAAACCTTCTTTCGGAGATGGATCTCTTAGATAAGAGTTTAGTTCAGTCAGCGTGTTACTAGCATCTGCATAAGATTTGAAATTGACTTTTATCTTTTTCATCTATTGTATTTCAGCAAGTAACTTTAGAATTGAGGACTGATATTCTTCCAATTCTATTGCCATTTGAGCATTTTTCTCTGTAGCTTCAGCAACTAACTTCTTGAGATGCAATATTTCAACATCCTTCTTTTCTGACTCAACGCTCAACAAGACGTACTTTTCAGTAGTTTGCTTAGTCAGAAGTTCAGCATTCTATAGTTTCTCTTGCTGTTTGCTCATAGTTTTCTCAAATCTTTCGATTTCTCCTTGAATTCTATCAAGGTCAATGTCATCTTCACTTTCTGAATCAGAGTCAGAGGTAGGACAATTTACCTGATCGGCCATGGGGCAGAACTCGTAGTTTGACACATCTAGATAAGCTTCCATAGCTATTCC
This sequence comes from Plantago ovata, assembly GCA_028274465.1. Lineage (NCBI taxonomy): Eukaryota > Viridiplantae > Streptophyta > Magnoliopsida > Lamiales > Plantaginaceae > Plantago > Plantago ovata. The sequence goes on along the minus strand of CM051456.1, from coordinate 46,188,478 downwards.
ACATACTTCCTTGCCTATCTCTACGTCCAAAGTGGCTTCCTCTTCTTCAGTGTCTGAACTTTCTACCTCACTGTCTTCAGAGCTTGTTTCAATGCAAAGGGCATCGATTTTTTCTTGAAGCTTTTTCTTTACTTCAGCAATCAAAGCCTTCTTGAACTTCTTCTTCTTTTCAGCAGATTTCCCTTTCAGTAAGGGGCAATTTGCTTTGAAGTGTCCAGGATTTTTGCAATAAAAGCAAAGATCATTTCCAACTGTTGGTTCTTCGCAGGAGTTTTCTTGCTGAGCTTGCTTGTTCAGCGAGCTAGCTTCATTTTTGTACTTATGGTAGCTGTTACCAAGATGCTTTTTCAGCTTCTCTTTTGCTTTCGCCTTTCAAGTTCCTTACTGATGAATTTCTTCATGTTTCTAACTGCAAGAGCATTTTCATCAGCAGACTCTTTATCATTCTTCTTCTCAGAAGATGACGGCTTGGCAGCAAGAGCAATGTTTTGCGATTTTTTAGCAAACACGCTTTCTCTTTGCTCTGTCTCATAGTTGACAGTAGCAAGATGAGAGAACAACTCGGTTGGAGTGATATTTAGCATTCCTTGATTATAGTAGAAATTCTGAGTGTGGATCCATTCTTGATTCAGACTTCTAATAATGGTTTTAACCTTTTCAGAATCTGAATAGAAGTTTCCAACTCCTAAGGCAGTCATCTCACTCACTAGAGTTGTGAATCTGAAATCCAAGTCTTCCAGTGACTCAGTGGCACCTTGTTTGCAGTTTTGAAACTTCAACTTTAGCACTTCGAGTTTGTTTTCCTCGGTTTTGTCAGATCCAGCACAAAGATCTTGAACCATTTTCCTCCTTAGCAGTTTTGGCACCCCACAGTTTGCACTGTATAGTATCTGGGGTAGAACGAATAATGATGTTTCTTGCTTGGCCATTGATGAACCGGAATTTGTCCGATTCAATTAATCAAATAAATTTGTTCTTTAGCCAAAGGCAATTCACAACTACAACGAAAATCGTAGTGTAGCAGTAAAATAACCTCGAGTGTCGATCTCTAAGGACTATAACTAGTTTTATCTAATTTAACTAAACTATAAAATCAACAGACGAGTTAGCACAGATTTTTCTTATCAAGATAATGGAAGTTAGTGATAGTATGATCATTCAAAGCATAGCAGGTTAATAATCATGCATAAAGTACCCGATCGTTTTGCATAGAGATCTAAGATCATGAATTGTCCAATGTGTTCCGTTCAATTCAACACTACGAAGATAGAGGGCTTAGATAGATCAAAGAAATAAAGCAATAACTCAAAGTCTGATTCGCATTACCGCCATCATGCATAATTAATAACCCTTCACTAAGAAATCACATACTATCACCAACGATAGATTTAGCTACTCATAGATGTCATGCAATCAACAGAAATCATAGAAATATTGAATGAAAACATGTTGAAAGATATAAATATAGATAGAAAAATCTGAAATACAATGTTACCGACGAAGGTTGTCAATCTCCGAAGAATCGCGATCTCACAAGCTCCAAATTGATAAGAAAAATAGTCTCCTATGCTAAGAATTCCCAGAACAGGCTCTGGAGAATTCCTACCTAAAACTAATGAGAAAGGTATGAAAAAAGGTTTGAGAAAGTATGAAAAAACGTAGAGAAACAACAACTATATATAGGAGTTCGGCAAGCGTGGGGCGAGTCGCCCCACACACTGGGCGAACCACTTGGTGTGGGGCGAATCGCCCGGGAGTTCCAGTCGGCGAGAGACATGTTTTTGGATTTCTTTTCCTTTTCGGATTCGTTTTTTGCCTTCTAGTGACCTTTATGCCATCAAACTCGACCCCCAGACTTCAAATCCCATCCGGAATCTTCTAGATACTCCAAAAATGTCCTCAGAACACCGATTCTTCGTTCTCTTCAATATAATTGCCCGGAAAACCACGTTTTTCACCTAAAACCTGTAAAATGCAAACTAAAGGGAAACGTGACACTATTCTAATAAAATGCACTATAATATAGCTAAATTAACATAGAGGATAGCTAAAATAGGTGAAAAAAGACTCGAATGAAGGTGTAAAATACACGTTCATCAAACTCCCCAAACCGAACCTTTGCTTGTCCTCAAGCAACTAAGCTAGACTCTAATGCAAAAAACAATGCAACACAAAAAATGGAGTCTCATGCCAAATGAAATGAACTAATCTATTGAATCTATCAAAAAACTTATGAACAAAAACCATACAAATCATAACATGGATATAGGTTGAAGAATGCCTCGATTGACTCATACACATTCACATATGCACTTATGTCAACAAGATAGTATCTCGTAACATTCTCTACCTAGACCTAGTCAGTGACGACGTAATGAAACATGTTAAAATACGAATGGTTGTCCCGTGCCTATGAAACTGAGGACTTACTGCTGTTCACCAAGTTAAGACTTTTCCTCAAAGAGGTCGAACCAATACTGGCTCTCATCAAACGAAGGATGGTTCCCTAAAAAAGATAACACTCCCCTATTTCTACCCATCTCTCAAGCAAAGACTTAAACTATTCACCACTTCCTGAATGGCAGGACGAGGGTGGTCTAGAACAGATGACACTCAAACAAATAAAAGATAAAAATTACAACACGATTACGAACATTACAAGAATTGAAAAATGAGACAACACTTTGCTAAACTGCTTTTGGCTTCTTTTTTTTTTACCCTTCTTTGCTTTTTTTTTTGGGGTCTTTTCTTTTTTCCTTTTTTTTCTTTTTTCCTGGAATTTTTCTTTTTCTTTTTTTTCAGCCAGCAGTAGCACAACGAAAAGAAATTACAATGACTCACAAACAACCTCCCCAAACCTATTCGAAAGAATAGGTTGAAGCACAAACTTTACGAAAAAGGAAAACAAACTCACAACACACACTCAAAAATCGAAAAAAAAGTCTAATGACAGCGTAACCCCCTCCCCAAACCTATTCGAAAGAATAGGTTGCAAACAAAGGATCACACAATCTCACACTACCTCCTTCCTAGGCATTTAGCAATCTCAAAGCAAGGTGAAGACTTGTTCCCTCTTAGGTACATAATTACTCGGGAAAACAACCATAAGATCCTAACATGCATCATCCTATTATAAAGGCGTTCGTGAACCGCAGTAGAGAAAACATCACTAAGTGATGTCGAGACTACCAAGCCTAACTAAGTGCAAACATAAATGTGACAAGCCAAGCGAGAAAAACCTCAAACAAATTCAAAGAGATGAAAATTCATAGAGATGAAGCATATGATCAATGTCATAATTAGATAATCTACCCAATAAAAAAGTTCAAAAAATTTGGCAATAAACTCCACACAAAAACATGCAAGACTATACTAGGATGAATGTAGTGTATGCAACTAAATACTAAGAAAGCGGTAAACGTGCAAATGCAAATGCAAACAAAAGATTTCACGAGTTTATCATAAGAAAGACAAGTATGGAGATAGCCAGCGATAACCCCCCCCCTCAAACCTGAACGTCGTCGCTCGTCCCGAACGTCGAAAGTGGATTTAAGGTGAGAGCTAAACTTGTATATGTGACCTATATTAATAAATCAAACTCGTGAGAAAACAAAACGGGAGATAAACGAGATAAAAAGATCGATAATTTAGCATAATAGGAGAAAATTGGGTTTCTGAACGAAAATCTGGATCTTCGGGCTTACTGGACGCCCGGGGCGAACCTCCCCACGTGGGAGGCGATTCACCTGGGGTTTCCAGTAAACCCCAAGTTCCCTGGTCGTGCCAGGCGAATCGCCCCACGTGGGGGGCGGTTCGCCCGGCACTTCCAGACTCGTGGAGGTGTCGATTTCCCTCCTAAAATGCTAAATTACCATCTAGAGACCTATTTTATCGCCAAAAACATACGGAAATACAAAATACAACACAATGATATGCTCAAAACGACAAAACACACTAACCTTCAGTAGAGGCAGTAAGGGTAATCTCAAGATGATCAACCTCCCTTTGATCACTAGATATCTCGAAGTATGGCTTCACTCGTTGACCATTCACCTTGAAAGTACTGCCCGTCTTCGGATCAAAGAGTTCTACAGCTCCATGGGGAGCAACTTTGATAATTTCGTATGGTCCATCCCAACGAGTACGGAGCTTTCCAGGAAATAGTCGAAGGCGAGAATTAAACACCAAAGCTTTTTGCCCAGGGATCAGTTCCTTACGCACTATACCACGATCAGGATACTTCTTAGTACGTTCTTTGTAGATCTTGGCATTTTCATAAGCACCTAGGCGTAATTCATCAAGCTCATCGAGTTGCAACAACCGTTCTTCGCCAGCTTTTCCCATATCAAGATTGAGTGCCTTGATAGCCCAATATGCCTTGTGTTCCAATTCTACGGGAAGATGGCATGCTTTCCCATACAAAAGTCTATACGGAGTGGTTCCAATCACCGTCTTGTAGCTAGTCATGTATGCCTAAAGTGCATCATTCAATTTTCCTGCCAATCTTTCCTGCTAGGCTTCACTACTCGCTCCAGGATCTTCTTAATTTGACGGTTGCTAACTTCAACTTGGACCGATGTCTGTGGATGATACGGCGTAGAAACACTATGGTGGACACCGTATCTCATAAGAAGAGAGGCAAAGGTTCTATTGACGAAGTGTGAACCTCCATCACTGATGATTGTTCTAGGACACCCAAATCTAGAAAATATCACTTCCTTCAAGAACTTCATAACAACCGCGCCGTCATTCGTTTTTGTGGGAATTGCCTCCACCCATTTAGTCACATAATCCACCGCAACAAGAATGTATCCATAACCTCCACTTGATGGAAATGGTCCCATGAAATCAATGCCCCACACGTCGAAAGGTTCGACCACTAGATTCCCTTGAAGGGGCATTTCGTCTTTCTTGCTAATATTACCACCTCGTTGACATGGGTCGCAATTTTTCACAAAAGTTCGAGCATCTCGGTGTATTGTTGGCCAGAAAATCCTGCTTGCAGTACTTTGTGAGCTGTTTCTAAGCCACTATAGTGTCCTCCACAATGAAGCTCATGGCAATGACTCAACACACTTTGTTGCTCTTCTGGTGGCACGCATCTCCTCAGAATTCCATCAGCTCCTTCTTTGAAAAGATGCGGATCATCCCATATGAAAGACCTGCAACGCTTGGCAAGAGCTCTCTTGTCGGAGGTTGTAAAGTTAGTTGGGCAAATACTCATAGCCAAATAGTTCACAATATCATCATACCATGGCTCTTCATTAGCCTTCATTAAGTGCTCATCGGGGAGATCCTCATTAATAGGTATCGAATCAACAGGGATATTTGGTATTCTAGACAAATGATCAGCTACAAAAGTCTCCCTACCAGCTCTATCCACTATGGTCAAATCAAAATCTTGTAGCAAAAGGACCCAACGGATTAATCTAGGCTTAGAATCTTGCTTAGCTATTAAATGTCTCAAAGCAGCATGATCAGTATGGACATTCACTGGATGACCAATTAAATAAGATCTAAACTTTTGTAAAGCAAAAACAACAGCTAAAAATTCCTTTTCAGTAGTTGTATAATTAACTTGTGCGGAGTCTAGAGTCTTACTAACATAATAAATCACACGATAATGCTTATCAACTTTTTGGCATAAAACATCACCCATAGCAAAATTTGAAGCATCACACATAATCTCAAAAGGAAGATTTCAATCAGGTGGCACAACAATGGGAGCAGAAACAAGCTTTTCTTAAGGGTATTAAAAGCAAATAAGCACTCATTAGAGAAATGAAAAACCCCATCTTTTGCAAGGAAGCTACTTAAAGGTTTAGCAATTTTCGAAAAATCCTTAATAAACCTCCTATGAAACCCTACATGGCCAAGAAAAGACTGCAACTCTTTCACACAAGTAGGTGGGGGAAGTTTTTCAATGATTTCGATCTTAGTCTTGTCTACCTCAATACCTCTTTCAGAAACTACATGTCCTAGAACAATGCCTTCCCTAACCATGTAATGACTTTTCTCCCAGCTTAAGGTTAAATTGCATTCAATGCACCTTTTCAAAACAAGATCTAATCTTTGCAAGCATTCATCAAATGAATCACCAAAAAGGGAAAAATCATCCATGAAAACTTCAACAAACTTAGTTACCATATCAGAGAAAACAGAAAGCATGCACCTTTGGAAACTGGCGGGAGCGTTGCATAGCCTAAACGGCATCCTCCTATAGGCAAACGTCCCGGATGGGCAAGTGAATGTCGTCTTCTCCTGATCCTCCGGTGCAATCGGAATCTGGTAGAAACCTGACAAACCATCAAGAAAACAATAGAATTTCCGCCCCGCAAGGCGGTTTAGCATGTCATCTATAAATGGCAAAGGGAAGTGGTCTTTCTTAGTGGCGGCATTTAATCTTCTATAGTCAATGCACATCTGCCTCCCAGTGGTCTTCCTAACCGGTACTAACTCTCCCTTCTCATTCTATTATACCGTGACCCCTGATTTTTTAGGAACTACATGAACTGGGCTCACCCATCGACTATCAGGAATGGGGTAAATCATATCGGCATCTAGCAACTTGATTACTTCTTTCCTTACCACCTCTTGCATGGCCGGATTTATCCTACGCTGAGGTCGCCTAACGGGTTTGGCATCTTGTTCTAGAGTGATGTTGTGCACACACCGAGTAGGGCTAATTCCCTTGATATCACTAATCCCCCATCCTATAGCTGCAGAATTTTCTTTCAAAATTTCAATTAGCCTACTTTCTTCGTCGTTGGAGAGATGTGAGGAGACTATCACAGGCTTCTTCTGATTTTCCCCTAAGTAGACATACTTGAGGCGCGCAGGAAGTGGCTTTAATTCTAAGCTAGGCTCTTCAGGAAATTTACTTTCTTCCTCTTCTTCATCTAAGGGTTCAAGCACTTCTCCTACGGGAATTTCTGGGGTGCTATCCATTATTTCAACTAATTCCCTTGCTTCTTCGGTCATGTAACACGTCTCAGCCTGCATGGTTAGCGCTTCCTCAAGAGGTTCACGATCATCATAGCAATGATGAAATTCGGAAATCACAGAATCATAGCAATCGACAAAATTTAGTTCTTCTACGACTTCCTTATCTTCGATGCTACATCCTACCAATTCAACCTTCTCACCCATTACCTCCATGGATATTTTCTTGCCTTTGAGTTCAAGACATGTGTTGGTAGTTGCCATGAATGGTCTCCCAAGTAGTACTACGTGTTCGCGAATGTGGCTCTTCCCCTCATCTGCAGACTTCACTACTACAAAATCAGCTGGAATTATCAATTTGTCCACTTTCACAAGGATATCTTCTATTATCCCAACTGGCCTCTTCACACTTTGGTCCACCATTTGGACAACCATATCAGTTGGTGTCAATTCACCGAGATCCAGGGTCTTGTATACCGAATAGGGCATTAAGTTAATGCTAGCCCCCAAGTCAAGCATTGCTTTCGTGGTTCGACCGTTTCCCAAAGCGATGTTGATGATGAAACTTCCAGGATCTTTCTTCTTCAAAGGTAACCCGGCAATCGAATTTACCGTCTCAACCCCATTAACTTCCTTTCCTGAAGTAACCCTTTTGTTCTTCAACTCACGAAAGAATTGCGTATAAGCCGGAATGTTTTGGATTAACTCCAAGAGAGGCACATTGACTTCAACTTTTGAGAGGCGTTGAAATAGAGGTGACTCTTGAATATCCTTCTTGGCTGGCTTGATCCGGCTTGGGAAAGGTACATGTGATTTCGGGGGCACATATGGATTAGAAGATTTGTGAAGTACCGCTGGTGTAGGAGTTCCCCCTTCGACTTCATCATCAACCATGTCTTCTTCAGATGGTCTTGGTGTTAGGAAAAGTGAGAAAATTTGCATCTAAGGCTAAGCAGCGGAAGTTTAAAATTATTTTTTTTAATCTCACTAAAACTGATATGACTATACTGTTTATTAAACTGGAAGAAATCACTTACGTGTCCTCCAGTAGATAAGCAAATTGACCCGGTAGGTGTTCCTCAATCTCCAGACAAAGCCTTGCAATCTCCTCGTCCGGCTGGTTGATTTCTTCTTCGTCAGAGATGAAATCTTCGTCAACAAAATCTCCAAGATGGCTCATCAACAGGTTGATTAATTCCTTCGACCTTGGTATCCACGGGCAATGTTTCTACAAGAACGCTAGGAGGTTCTTCTGTGTTTTTGAGCTACTGAGAACAATTATTCTTTCTGACTATCAGAGAAGAATATTTTGCGTGTTGTTGGAATAGAATAGAAGACTAACTTTCTTTCTTTCTGATTTAGTCAGTTAGTCAGTTCAGAAAATCACGTAAGATTTTACCAAGTAAATCTTACTGACTAAAAGAGTTCAAAAGTTATCAACTAACTAACAAACAGATAAGCATTTTAATTATCTCAATCAAAAGATAAATTAAATCAAAGATTGAAAGAAGAGAAGAAAAAGAAAAATAAATTAAAAAGAAAAAAAAACCAAATCACGTTGACAGCAGTCAACGTGATGCTGGGCTGCTTGGCCCAGCCCCACATATGCTGGGCCAAATCGGCCCAGCCCAATTCTTTGTTCTTCAATTTATTTTCTTTGCATTAGGCCATTAATTCTAAATTCCGTCCAAGTGCACAAGTCTTCAATTAATTAATTAAATCCAATTCAATTCAATTAATTATATTTCTAAAATATATTCCATATATATAATGAACTAATATTAATCTAATTATTAATAATTCCATTATATTTATATATAGTAATTCAACATTAATCTAATTAATATTTAATCCTATATACATAGCTCGTTTGTAGAAACACCACCTTGAAGTGTGACCCATAGGGCCTTTCATATTAAGCAACAATCTAATTAAGGTCATAATAAATTCCTAGACAATTTATCAGACAATATTAATATGCAAGGAACGTTTGTGAGGAAAACAAACCACCTGTAGCGTAAGGTACTTTGATGATACGGCCCTTCATTCACGAATACTCGAATGAGTCTAGAATATGGTTATGTGTCTATTCTAATAACTTCATTCATTGTCTCTCAATCTTATTAGTCGATCTATGAATTATGTCCAAATACCATTTTGACATATTCACATACGGTGGCCACCGGTTTTGTGATCGCACTAAATATGAGAAGTGAGTATTCTCTCCTTGTATCTATTACAGAGGAATGAATCCTATCTTGGCCCAATCACTCACACCATATGTTTCCTAATGTACCCAACGCATGCCGTATCTACCCTAATTTAAGAGTGCAAGCGTTGCGCATGGTCAAAGTACATTATTCCACATATGATGTAGTATTGACCTCAAGTCTAAGGACTACTAACATCACCCTACACACCGATACCACCATAGACACTTAAATAGCTTTACCAAATGGTTTCTCGGTTGGGTATTCCAACACTCTCTAAAGTGTCCATATGTTCATCATGAATAACCAAGTTCATTCGTAGCAGTGAGACCTACTACATCCTCGAAGGATCTAATGCAACATATGCTAGCTTCCGTCGCATCATTGATATCCCGTATCTCAATGACCTTCAGCTAGTGGCTTATTTTAGGACTTAAGTATTGACACACAAGCTCCTACTAACTTGGTGATTACCTTAAGTCCTTGGGAACATTTTATCGAATAATTCAAACAACCAAATAATGTATTCATAAAAATGTAATGCCAATTGTATTTAATAATGTATAAATAAATGAACATAAATAAATAACAATAACTGAATGTGATCAAGTACATATCGTCCCTATCGTAGGTTGTCTCTAGGACATATATACTTTCAATCTCCCACTTGGCCTAGAGCCAATCACCTACGTGTCTAACACCTATGTTGTTGAAATGTCTAACATGTTTGTCAATGTTCAACACTTTGGTGAAAGGATCTGCCACATTTTCCTCAGTGGAAACTCGTTCTATAGATACTTCTCCTCTAGCTATCATCTCTCTAATTAGATGATACTTCCTAGGTACATACTTATTCTTGTTAGTGGATCTTGGTTCCTTTGCTTGTGCAACAGCGCCTTCGTTGTCGCAGTAGACCGTTATAGGACTACTATTAGGAACTACCCCTAGTTCCTTTAGGAATTCTGAAATCCAGACAGCCTCCTTTGAGGCTTCTACAACAGCAATGTACTCGAATTCGGTCGTAGAATCAGCCAAGTTGGATTGCTTTGAACTCTTCCAAGTGACGGCTCCACCATTGAGTGTAAACACATACCCAATTTGTGATTTGTTGTCGTCTGGGTCCGATTGGAAACCAGCATCGACATAACCACTCATTCGCAACTCTTGTTGTCCACCATATACCAGAAAGGAATCTTTAGTTCTTCTAAGATACTTAAGAATTGCTTTCACAGCTGTCCAGTGTTCATACCTGGATTCTGTTGGTGTCGACAAGTACAACTAAGCGCATATGCCACATCTGGCCTTGTACAATTCATGGCATACATGATAGATCCAATAGCTGATGCATATGGGATTCTTTTATGTGTTCGACTTCCTCATCTGTAGAAGGACTATCCTTCGTAGTGAGAGCAACGCCATGTCTAGATGGTAAGAAACCTTTATTGGATCCATCCATATTAAAGCGTTTCACTATTTTGTCGACATATGTGGACTGTGACAACCCTAACAATCTTCGGGAACTATCCCTATGGATTTTGATTCCAAGAATGTACATTTGGACATTGTTTCCCATGATTAATATGTCATCGACATATATAACCATGAAAACAATTCCAGCATCGCTGCGTTTAACATAAACGCATGGATCTTCCGCACATCTGATGTAGTCAAACGATTTGACTGCCTCATCAAAGCGAATATACCAACTCCTTGAGGCTTGCTTTAGTCCATAAATGGATCTCTTTAGCTTGCAAACTAATTTGGGATTTGACTTAGATGTAAAACCTTCAGGTTGTATCATATACACCTCTTCCTCGAGATTTCCGTTAAGGAAAGCAGTTTTCACATCCATTTGCCAAATCTCATAATCATAGTATGCTGCTATAGCAAGTAAAATTCGAATAGACTTAAGCTTGGCTACTGGTGAAAAGGTTTCGTCATAATCGATACCATATCGTTGACTATAACCTTTCGCCACCAGCCTAGCCTTGTATGTCTGTATGTAGCCATCAGCATCTGTTTTCCTCTTGAAAACCCATTTGCAACCGATAGGTCTAACCTCTTTTGGTGCATCAACCAAGTCCCATACTTGATTCTCATACATTGAGTCTATTTCGGATTTCATGGCTTCTTGCCACCTTTTTGAATCAATGTCCAACATTGCTTCTTTGTAAGTCTTAGGGTCATCTTTGTGAGATAAGTCAAGTTCAAACTTGTCATCCTCCAAGAGTAAACTTATCTTCTTGGAAGCTCTCACTTCTAACCTTTTAGACCGACGGAGTGCGGGTTTGTTTGGTTGTACTGGCTGTATATTCTGATTGTGAGATGGTTCAACTTGTTCAATCTGTTGAACAGTTGAAGGCGGGCCAGATGCAACAGTTGCACGTGGTTCAGGTGCAACGGTTGCAACTGTATCCAGGGGAGTTGGTTCCGACATGACCTGTTGAACCGTTCCAGTCGGTTCAGTCAATGTCGGCTTGGTAGGGGCATTTTGGGAATTATTCAAATTTCCTAAAATGCTCCCACTGGCTGGCAGATATCTTCCCAGAGATGTGCTCAAGTCATAAGATCCTCCTTGAGCTCCCACTGAATCATTGTCATAACTATTTGACAATTCATTAACCTCAATGTTATTTTCTTGTTCTTGGATTTCCTCGAGTTCTATCTCATTTCTACTATGTTGCTTGAAGACATAATCATCTTCCAGAAAGGCAGCCTGTCGGGAAACAATGATGTTATGTTCCTCAGGCAGATAGAAGTAGTAACCCTTGGTTTCCTTAGGATATCCAATAAAATAACATTTCTCACTTTTGGGTTCCAGCTTCCCTGCGAGCATTATTTTCACATATGCTGGACAACCCCAGGCATGCATATGTGAAAGACTTGGCTTCTTGCCATACCATAACTCATATGGTGTTTTCTCGACTGATTTGGATGGAACCCTATTCAGAATATAGATTGAGCCTAGTAACGCGTATCCCCATATGAAGATTGGAAGAGTTGTGAAATTCATCATGGATCTTACCATGTCTAACAAAGTTCGATTTCTCCTCTCAGAAACAACATTATTTTCACATATGCTGGACAACCCCAGGCATGCATATGTGAAAGACTTGGCTTCTTGCCATACCATAACTCATATGGTGTTTTATCGACTGATTTGGATGGAACCCTATTCAGAATATAGATTGAGTCTAGTAACGCGTATCCCCATAAGAAGATTGAAAGAGTTGTGAAATTCATCATGGATCTTACCATGTCTAACAAAGTTCGATTTCTCCTCTCAGAAACACCATTCATTTGTGGTGTTCTTGGTGGAGTCCATTGTGATTGAATTCCATTAAGCTTTAAGTAATCCAAGAATTCCTTACTTAAGTATTCTCCTCCTCGATCTGATCGAAGAGTCTTAATACTTCTTTCAAGTTGTTTCTCTACTTCAACCTTATATTCTTTGAATTTCTCAAAAGCTTCAGATTTGTGTTTCATAAGATACACATAGCCAAATCTTGAGAAATAATCGGTAATGGTTATGAAGTAAGAATACCCACCCCTAGCTTGAGCTTTAAAAGGTCCGCACACATCAGAGTGAACTAACTCAAGTACTTGTTTAGCACGAGTACCTTTTCCGGAAAAAGGTTTCTTGATCATTTTTCCTTTAAGACATGATTCACAACTCCCATATGATTCAAAATCAAATGGTTCTAAATAGTCTAACTTTCTTAACCTTGCAATTCTTGTCTCATTAATGTGACCAAGTCTACAATGCCACAAGTAAGTGATATATCTTGAATTATCAAGCTTTGGTCGTTTGTTTTGTATATGAAATAAATTATGTCTACATTCAAGTAAGTACAAACTATTCATAAGAGGAGCATTTCCAATATCAATACCATTATGCGAAAAATAACAATTATTATTGGTAAAACGGAAGGAAAACCCTTCATTGTCTAACATAGGAATGGAAATAATGTTTCTTACAATAGAAGGAACGAAATAACAATTATTCAATTCTAAAACAAAATCCGAGGGTAAATTTAATCTATAAGTTCCAACACGTAGGGCAGCAACGGACGATCCATTTCCTACGCGTAGATCAATTTCCCTTGGTCAAACCTGTCGGCTATCAATGAGCCCCTGCAAATTGTTACAAATGTGTGAGCCACAAGCAGTATCTAATATCCAACAATTCGAGTTTTGTGTAGACATATTTATCTCAATGACAAACATACCTTGATGGGAGCCAGATGCACCATGCGTGGTCACAACTCCATCAGCAATTGCCTTTGGGAAGTCTCTCTTCCAGTGTCCTTTCTGCTTGCAGTAAAGACACGTCTCCTTCTCCATGTTCACCACCTTCTTCTGATTTCCAGCCTTACGCTTAAAAACCTTAGCCTTAGGTCCAATCTTTGGCTTCTTGGTTTGCTTAGTCTTACCCTTTGAGCCATAGCCCTTAGGGTGAGCCTTCGCAGATGATCCAACCAACATAACAAACTTCCTCTTAGGTTGAGCCTGTTCATAGGTCTTAAGCATATTGTGGACTTCAAGAAGTGTAGCATCTTTGGCATTCATATTGTAATTCATGATGAATGTGGAATATGAATCCGGCAATGATTGAAGGATGATGATGACTGAAACACGGTTCTCAAATTTGATTCCAGCAGTTGCCAGTTTCTCAATGAGTCCAATCATCTTGAGCACGTGTTCAGATACATTTCCTCCTTTAGACATCCTCATTTTGAAGATTTCTCTAAGAAGATCAAACTCAACACTCTTAGAAACAGTTCCAAAGAGGCTTTTGAGGTGCACGAGCATTTCATATGGCATCATGTTTTCATGTTGCCTTTGCAGCTCCATAGTCATTGCAGCTAGCATAACACACTGTGCATTAGCAGCATCATCTTTGTGCTTCTGGTGAGCAACATTGTCAAACTTAGCAAGCTCAGCAGCAACAGTAGGAGGAGTGGGGATTGGTTCGTCCAAGACGTACTCAATTTTCTCTTGCCTAAGCACCAAACGAATGTTACAGATCCAATCCATAAAGTTTGGACCAGTAAGAGTGCATTTCTCCAAGATCATTCTTATGGATAAATTGGCCATCTTTTCAGACCTAGAGAAGTAAATAAATAAAACTGAAATTAATACTCTAAAATAACTTCTATGAGCACAATCAGCGACTAAATAAACTAGGACTTTAGCTTTATTCAGTTCTCACTATTTTCACATACTCCTGACCCCTTTAGAGAGTACGAACCATTATTTTATAATAGTTGTAGTGAGCCAAGATCCATGCTTGCACTATTATAGCCCCAGCTATGGCTGATCACTATAATAACCAAACAGGTAGGTCTCCAAACCAATTGTACAATACAACTCTTGGTTGATCAAAACCATTTTGATTGATGTCCTCAAAATATGTCTGACGCTATGGCGACTCGACATAATTCAAGTAAGTCATAACCATCATACGGCACCAACAATGGCCCTATGAAGGCAACTTTCTTACGGCAAACGGAGTAAGCAATATGGTGCATATTACCCACGAGATTAGTAAGTCCATTTAACCTTCAATTATGATGGGTGACATCATGCGATTTAATCGAGACTTAAATTAATTGGGGAACATTTAAATGGGATATTTAATCGCTTGACCAAGATCCCTAACATGCATCACATAATGGGTGCCGCCTACCCAAGGCTCATGCAATGCGGTCCAACAAGTAATGAGTGCCGCCTACTCATACATATCAATTGCGGACTAGCAAGTAATGGGTGCCGCCTACCCATGCATATGACAGATGCGGTCCGGAAACTAATGGGTGCCGCCTACCCATACAATAAAAGCGGACTAACGATATTTAAATACAATATTTAAATATTAAATTGCTCATGTAGACATTCAACACATGTGATACAACCAAGTTGGAGCATACAAGTAGTTGTTGTGGATTATTATCATCATATGTAAGTTAAAATCTCATTTATAAGTTCTCTAAGAATTTTCAAAATATTTAAAACAAGTTTTAATAATAATATAATCTTCTAAAGAAATATATTATTATTGAAATGTAGTTCATAAACCATTTATAAACTAATAAACGTGTTATTAAATACTATGAACTTATATTTATGTCTCTAAACATTTTAATCACTTTTCAAAAGCATTAGAAGGGTTTAAATGTTACTTATAAACTATTTATAAATTAAATCATAAGTTTCTAAAACTCTAGGGACCTCTTTACAATTCACAGAAAGCTGAAATTAAGTTTTTGGGGTCAAATTGAAAGTTTTCAGTATTTTGGGGCAAATTCGCAAAGCACAGAAGTTCAGGGGCTTGAGACCCAATAAGATAGAAACTGTCAAATTGGAGATCAAGTCCCTGTTGTTACCTTTCTTGCTTATTGGCCACCCACAAGTTTCTGAAATCTTTCAATTAAGTCCCTGCAACTAAGAAAAGTTTCCAAAACCTTTAATCTTCATTCCAACTTCGAATTGAAGGTCCAAATCATGTTCTAAACACAATATATCATCCAAGATTAATTCGCAAGCAATCAATTTGCCAAAAAAACGAAGAACAAAATATATATATATATATTTTTCTTTATAATTTCCGATCGGGTCGATCGGAACCGACCAAGTCGATTCTGTTCGGCCCGATTATTGCTTGCTTCATCTTCCCCATGTTCATACGACTCCAATCCTCATATTAATGGTTTGATTCGTAGTTTAAATTCACAAAGCTTGAATCTCCATTAATGGAAGTTCAAGCTCCATGACCTTTAGACCTTCTAATCAATTTCAAATCTTAAGGGACAGAGGAGAAGAGAACATGAACAGAGGAAGATGGTGGTGGCGTCGCGGTCGGAGCTGAGCTCCGGCGCCGGAACCTTTCCGGCGAAGTTGACCTGGTCGACTGGAGGAGAAGAAGTCGATACTTTTTCTTTTCCTTTTTTTTTATTTGATTTTAAAATTTTCCGTTTAAATTATCCAATAATAAAATCTGGAAATAAAAACTTAAACTCATCTTTCTTTCTTCTCTTTAAATCCAATTAAAGAATCTAAAAATTTTAACTAAACATATGTATATAATAATTCACAGCAACAATAATTGAAAAATACATAAACAATATAGTCATAATTCAGCCTAGCTCTGATACCACTGTTAGAAAAAGTGAGAAAATTTGCCTCTAAGGTTAAGCAGCGGAAGTTTAATTTATTTTTATTAATCTCACTAAAACTGATATGACTATACTGTTTATTAAACTGGAAGAAATCACTTACGTGTCCTCCAGTAGATAAGCAAATTGACCGGGTAGCTGTTCCTCAATCTCCAGACAAAGCCTTGCAATCTCCTCGTCCGGCTGATTGATTTCTTCTTCGTCAGAGATGAAATCTTCGTCAACAAAATCTCCAAGATGGCTCATCAACAGGTTGATTAATTCCTTCGACCTTGGTATCCACGGGCAATGTTTCCACAAGAACGCTAGGAGGTTCTTCTGTATTTTTGAGCTACTGAGAACAATTATTCTTTCTGACTATCAGAGAAGAATATTTTACGTGTTGTTGGAATAGAATAGAAGACTAACTTTCTTTCTCTCTGATTTAGTCAGTTAGTCAGTTCAGAAAATCACGTAAGATTTTACCAAGTAAATCTTACTGACTAAAAGACTTCAAAAGTTATCAACTAACTAACAAACAGATAAACATTTTAATTATCTCAATCAAAAGATAAATTAAATCAAAGATTGAAAGAAGAAAAGAAAAAGAAAAATAAATTAAAAAGAAAAAAAATCACGTTGACAGCATAGGCTGCTTGGCCCAGCCCCACATATGCTGGGCCAAATCGGCCCAGCCCAATTCTTTCTTCTTCAATTCATTTTCTTTGCATTAGGCCATTAATTCTAAATTTCGTCCAAATGCACAAGTCTTCAATTAATTAATTAAATCCAATTCAATTCAATTAATTATATTTCTAAAATATATTCCATATATATAATGAATTAATATTAATCTAATTAATAATAATTCCATTATATTTATATATAGTAATTCAACATTAATCTAATTAATATTTAATCATATATACATAGCTCGTTTGTAGAAACACCACCTTGAAGTACGACCCATAGGGCCTTGCATATTAAGCAACAATCTAATTAAGGTCATAATAAATTTCTAGACAATTATCAGACAATATTAATATGCAAGGAACGTTTGTGAGGAAAACAAACCACCTGTAGCGTAAGGTACTTTGATGATACGGTCCCTTCATTCACGAATACTCGAATGAGTCTAGAATATGGTTATGTGTCTATTCTAATAACTTCATTCATTGTCTCTCAATCTTATTAGTCGATGTATGAATTATGTCCAAACACCATTTTGACATATTCACATACGGTGGCCACCGGTTTTGTGATCGGACTAAATATGAGAAGTGAGTATTCTCTCCTTGTATCTATTACGGAGGAATGAATCCTATCTTGGCTCAATCACTCACACCATATGTTTCCTAACGTACCCAACGCATGCCGTATCTACCCTACTTTAAGAGTGCAAGCGTTGCGCATGGTCAAAGTACATTATATATTCCACATATGATGTAGTATTAACCTCAAGTCTAAGGACTACTAACATCACCCTACACACCGATACCACCATAGACACTTAAATAGTTTTACCAAATGGTTTCTCGGTTGGGTATGCCAACACTCTCCAAAGTGTCCATATGTTCATCATGAATAACCAAGTTCATTCGTAGTAGTGAGACCTACTACATCCTTGAAGGATCTAATGCAACATATGCTAGCTTCAATCGCATCATTGATATCCCGTATCTCAATGACCTTCAGCTAGTGACTTATTTTAGGACTTAATTATTGACACACAAGCTCCCACTAACTTGGTGATTACCTTAAGTCCTTGGGAACATTTTATCGAATAATTCAAACAACCAAATAATGTATTCATAAAAAGGTAATGCCAATTGTATTTAATAATGTATAAATAAATGAACATAAATAAATAACAATAACTGAATGTGATCAAGTACATATCGTCCCTATCGTAGGTTGTCTCTAGGACATATATACTTTCACTTGGTTCATTATCCTTTTCTTGAGGCTCTTTGGAACTTTCACTAACATCTTGTTCTGTGCTTGGTCCTCCATTGTCGGTCCCAGAAGTTTCAATACGTTTAGGACGCACGAAGTTAGGAATTTTGGTTATCTTTCCTCCACGGAGTAGTAGATTCACTTCTTCGTACTCAGGTTCCTCAGTAGTAACAGGTGGAAGTGGCTTGGGATCGATGAAATCAGCTTCAGATGTCGAAACAGGGGAACTGGGGTCGTCCAGCTCCCTGGAGCTGGGAGGCGATTCACCCCCTGCCCCGGGCGATTCGCCTGGGGCGAGCCGAATCGCCCCCAACTCTCTGCCTGTGGGGGGCGATTCGCCCCCCACTTCCAGGGGGCGTCTTCGTCTAAAATCGTCTTTCCTTCAGTTTGATGGACCTCGTCTGCCTTTTCACACTTCAACAAGATAAATTCCTCTATCAGTTGCTCAGTTACTTCGACTGCTTCAAAAGCCTTTTCGATGCGAAGATTGTTTTCAGCTTGCCATGCGTATGCTATCTCAAAAACATTCTCAATGGCCTTAATCCCTGCGTAAAACGCAAGTTCATCCTCCTCACTGATATCTTCGTCCTCAGAATATCCTTCGTATAAGCCTTCAGTTTCGCGCCGATTTGAATTCCCGTTGGTGACTTGACTCGACATTAGCCTGTCAGATTGTGCAGATCCACTGGCGTACCTTTGAAAGACCTTCTCTGCCTCTTCAACTGTACATTCTTCTAATCCTCCACACATCCCATCCACTTGAAGCCTAACATCATCACGTAGACCATCAACAAAATACCAAATCAGCTCCCCGTCGTCGAAACGGTGATGGGGGCACTCATGTTTATACAACTCAAAACGTTCGTAGGTGTCACAGAACCGCTCATACTCTCCTTGCTCGCAGTGCTCGATCTGACTCCGCAAGGCAATCATCTCATGGTAAGGCATAAAACGCGCCAAGAACTCCTCTACCACTTGGCCCCAGGTTCTCAGGAAACCTGGTGCTAACCTTGCCATCCAAATTCTCGGTTCATATCCCAGAGCAAAAGAAAATAATTTCCTGCATAATTGGTCCTCGGTGAACCCCCTTGCTGGAACTTTTGCTATTTATTCCTCGTAGGATCTGATGAAACTCAACGGATTCATCCCCACTCCATCTTCGAACCTTGGTATCCTTCTTACTACAAAACTTGTTACCTCATACCCTGATAACTCTTCTTCCAAGTATATAGCTGACCCTTTCTTGACTTGCGAGAACGTAGGTGTCAAGCGAGCTTTTAAGGTCGTCATACCCGGAAATCTGGAACACGAGTAACTCAAAGCTGAAAATTAGCCTCGTTAGAAATCTCAAAAATCAAGAAAATTTCTGGAAATCACCTATAAAATCGAAAAAGACTAATACTACTAAAACTAGGAATTGAATGCTGAAAATATAAATAAGCTAAACAGAAAAAAGGAGTATAATCCCCGGCAACGGCGCCAATTTGATGATCCGGAATTTGTCAAATTCTATTAATCAAATAAATTTGTATTTTAGCTAAAGGCAATTCACAACTACAACGAAAACCATAGTGTAGCAGTAAAATAACCCCGAGTGTCGATCTCTAAGGACTATAACTAGCTTTATCTAATTTAACTTAAACTATAAAATCAACAGACGACTTAGCACAGATTTTTCTTATCAAGATAATGGAAGTTAGTGATAGTATGATCATTCAAAGCATAGCAGGTTAAAAATCATGCATGAAGTACCCGATCGTTTTGCATAGAGATATAAGATCATGAATTGTACAATGTGTTTCGTTCAATTCAACACTACGAAGATAGATCAAATAAATAAAGCAATAACTCAAAGTCTGATTCGCATTACCGCCATCATGCATAAATAATAACCCTTCGCTAAGAAATCACATAATATCACCAACGATAGATTTAGCTACTCATAGATGTCATGCAATCAATAGAATTCATAGCAAGATTGAATGATAACATGTTGAAAGATATAAATATAAATAGAAAAATCTGAGATACAATGTTACCGACGAAGGTTGTCAATCTCCGAAGAAACGCGATCTCAAAAGCTCCAAATTGATAAGAAAAATAGTCTCCTATGCTAAGAATTCCCAGAACAGGCTCTGGAGAATTCCTACCTAAAACTAATGAGAAAGGTATGAAAAAAGGTCTGAGAAAGTATGAAAAACGTAGAGAAACAACAACTATATATAGGAGTTCGGCAAGCGTGGGGCGAGTCGCCCCACACACCGGGCGAACCGCCTGGTGTGGGGCGAACTGCCCCACATCCCGGGCGAATCACCCGGGAGTTCCAGTCGGCGAGACACGCGTTTTTGGATTTCTTTTCCTTTTCGGACTCGGTTTTTGCCTTCTAGTGACCTTTAAGCCTTCAAACTCGACCCCCATACTTCAAATCCCATCCGGAATCTTCTAGATACTCCAAAGATATCCTCGGAACACCGATTCTTCGTTCTCTTCAATATAATTGCCCGGAAAACCACGTTTTTCACCTAAAACCTGTAACATGCAAACTAAAGGGAAACGTGACACTATTCTATTATAATGCACTATAATATAGCTAAATTAACATAGAGGATAGCTAAAATAGGTGAAAAAAGACTCGAATGAAGGTGTAAAATACACGTTCATCAGCCATCAAGACGGAATCTTTTGGCTTCATCTGAAGTCCATTCCTCTCTTGGTTTTGGAACGGCGGTATCGACCGATTCACGTAAGATAGTTTCCTTTCCAGCAGGATCTGTGGTTTTGTGAGGAAAGCTTCTCTCAAGTTTAGTAATCTTGATTGGTCCATCGTTTATGACAGTAACCATCTCATCACTGATAGCCTCAAGATGTAACATCATGCTGTTTTGCCATTTTTCATAGTTTTCCAGCTTCAGCAAGGGAGCGTCTCCTAAAGACATCATGTCAGCAAATAACTACCAAACTGATCAAGTGAAAGTGATTTACGGAAAGCACCTAAGGGTATCTAGGTTCAGTGTTGAAGGTTAAAGAACCTCCAGCTCTGATACCACTTGTTGGTCCCTTTAAACAACAAGAATAGACTAGAGGGGGGCGGGGTGAATAGTCTTTTTAAACTTTTCGTCGTTTAAAACTTTCTCAGCAAATGCTTATTACTTTTCAGTAATGAGTTTGCTGGTACTTAACTTTCTCAGCAAGTGCTTATTACTTTTCAGTAATGAGTTTGCTGGTACTTAACTTTTTCAGCAAGTGCTTATTACTTTTCAGTAATGAGTTTGCTGATACTTAAAAACAGAGTGCGGAAGTCTTTTACAATAAGTGATTTTATCAGATAACTAGTTTCAGCAAGTGAGCAGAGTGACAGTGTACGAGAAATGTAACTTGTTGAAAACTAAGTGCAGTAAAATAAATCACAGAAACACTTTTATAGTGGTATCTGAGGGTGGCGTAATCTCTCAACTAATCCACTTTGTCCTTTCTAGGACTGAATCCACTATGATAAGATATGAGATTCCTTACAAATCCAATCATTAATGATTCTCAGAAACCAAAGCACACTTGCCTTGTTTCCAACCTAAACTAGAGAACTGTAACCTTGTTCTCCACCAAACTTGGGACTATAATCAGCAACACTATGTTTGGTTAATTCCCCCTGAATTTCACGCTTGTAAAGGGAGTTTATCAGTTAGAGAGGTTTGGGATGAGATGACTTGAATATAACTTTTCAGCTATAACAAGTCATCTAAAGAAACACAACTTGTAATACTTTGCAGTAAGCAAGTTTGTTGTTTCTGGTGTCAAGACTTGTTCTTGTTCCAATGAAAGAACACTTAACTAATTTCTTAGCCGTGAATGTTCTACTTCTTCACAAGTAACTTTTGTTTCAAGCTTAAGTCTTGAAACGGATCAATAGGCAGTAAAGAGTAGAGAAGGATTTGATTGTTTAAAGCACAAGTGAGAGTTTGATCACGTTGTTGACACACCTTCTACTCTAGCCTGATGACCTCTATTTATAGTGTCTCAAGGGAGCCGTTAAGGCTTTGAACCTTAAGATGTCACTATCTTGCTTTTGTACTTTCAGCAGCGTACTTCATTTGTCTTCTTGTCTTCATGTTCTTCGCGTGCCTACTTTGCGTTTAATGTTCTTTTGAATCAAATTCAAATATGAACATTGGAGCCAAAATGCAAGTACTGTTCAGCAAGGAGGTCACATATGTTGTCAGCAAGTGGTCAGTCTCAGTTTCATCAAGCACAACCTACTCTGTCATATAGCTTTTCACTTATGCAAACTGTTGCTGAAATTCTCACTTTCTGAAGCAACATGTGCCTTTGTAGATACCTTTCTCAGAATTCTTCTAAGTCTTCAATCTTCAAATCTTTAACTTTTTGAGCGGTTCTAGGTCTTCAATAGTTCGTTTGTCAAAACAAAGTACATCATCAACAAACAAAAGAACCTAACTAGTACCTAAACTAAGTCTTTCAGCAAACGTTCCTCTTTTACAATGTCCTTAAAATTCTAAATTCCTATGGACCTTAAGAGTACTAGTTACTGGACTTTTCCTTAATTTAGCATGGTTAATTGCTCATAAAAAATTACAAGTTTCCTAACACCAATGAAAGGTATGCCCCCCTTTTTTGGACTTGACCTTGAGTTGGTGGTACAACTTGCAATCCCCCGAATCTTGGCCTCTTGCTAGTAAGATGGACAAACTAGAGGGGGGAAGAATGTGGCGGTCATAACGATTTGAGGGTTGATGCTTGTTAGTCTCTATGGTTTCGGTTGTATTTCCTTTCTTGTGCATTTCTTATGCATGTTGTATCTTTGTAATTTTTTTTCTCTATCGTTGAATAAATTTTGGCCTTTAAAAAAAACAAAAGACAAGGAGTTTACTCCCACGAAAACCACCGAAACAATACAGCACCTATACAACAAATCAAGACCAACTCTATATAACAACATACACACTCGAGTACTCATGATCGTCCACCGGCTTAAAAGTTAATTGCCGAAATTTAATTTTTAGTTTTTCTAGTAATCGTTCTGATTTGTTTTACAACTTTTCCATCATGGAAATCTAGAACCTGTGTGTGTGTGTATATATATATATATGAGAAAAAAGAAACACTGAACTTACTATTGAGTATCACAATTTGAACTCATTTTAATCACTCAACTTATTTCTACGGCTTCTTCACTTTTTAGAGCATCGGTAGTCCCCTTGGAGTCCTTTGTTGGGTTAAAAACTGAATCGAACCATATACACTGATTGTCTTTGCGCTGAAGGCCTAATGCTCGATTCTTCTGATCTTGGATCATTCCAGGCGAAAACCCCCATTTCCTGAGAATCTCCACATCATGATGCAACGTGAGGGTATACTCCCCTCCATCTCCCATTTCCATGATCCGATACTCACAGTTCTTGGGGTTTTTAAGGTTCTCGAGTTGCTCCACTGTCCAGTTAAACCACTTCATCAAAAATAGGCGCACTGCCAGCCCATGAGACACTATTACAATGTTCAGGTCTTCTTTCTCGGGATCGTGAGGGAACCTTTGGTTGTCTATGTGCCTCCGTAATGACTCCATAAAACCTGCATGCCTTTAGAGTTAATAATAATATACGGCCCACAAGTGTACAAGGCAGGAATTGAAATTTCAAGACTAAAACTTTACACACATATTAAAAAAGAAAAATTAAATTTTGGGAATTTTGGGGAGTGGACGTACAACTATGCACTGCTATTCCAACCTTTGTGGATAAATGTTTTTTATTATCTATCTATTTATAATGTACTAAGCAAATGTTACTAATTAAGCAAATAGGCAAATGAAAAGTTTATAAGTTTAGTAGTTTCTCCCCACTACTTAATTAATTTTTAATTTAAATATTTTTATTGGAAATTATAAGAAATAACATTTACTTACAAGATTAAGATACACTAAAATAAAAATTACAAACAAATTAATAAATTTCAATACATAAAACTAATTTAATAAATTTATTTGTTTCTCATCAGGAAAGTTCACGTGAACTAATATATAATCTATCGACTTTAAAATTAGACTAGCACATACCCTTGACGATGCCACGGTATGATATAATTCTCAGCTTATATGAGTTAATAAAAAAAGATTACTTGATATAAGAGGAGAAATTAAGAGGGTTGTATCAATGATATTATTAAAAAATTACGCAGATGTATAGATAATTAAAGCTAATTCGATAATTAAAAAAGTATCACGGTATGCTATACTTCAAAACTTACGTCTATCTAAATAAAGGTGATTCGACTATAAGAGTAAAACAAAAGTTAATAAATCAATAATATTACAAAAAATGTAATAACAGTCAACAACCGTTCACCAAGTGATGTTACAATTATTCAAGCGTCACCACAAAGTTCACCAGACAGTCCATTATTCGGGGGCAAATAACGTACAGTAGCCTCGTTAGATTTTTTTATTACGGATTTCTCCCTATTAGATTTTATATTACGTCGACCCCCCTGTTAGAAAAGTTTAATTACATCTAACCCAGCGACCTTGACTTTTCGCGAACAAAAACCTGGAAAATACCATTTTTTCCTCGTTTGAAAATCTGCTTTTTTCCAGAGCCAAACAGCTTCAACTTTTAGTAATTGCACATTTAACTCTAAACTTTTCATTTTTACAAAATTAACTATAAATTATTTAAAATAAACCCACATAACTTATTTATATTTCAAAACAAACTTAAAATTATTAAAAAAGAAACCCCAAACAAATTTTTAATCCAAAAACAACTCCATTTTCTTTTTTTTTTTCTCTCATTTACTTTTTTTTTTCATTTTTCTGTCATCTTCTTCAAATTTCCGGTACCGGAATAAATTTCGGTACCGGAAATTCTATCAAAACAGCTCCGATCGTAAGCTCCGACCAGAGCTGAAAAATAGCTCTGGTCCAGAGCTGAAAATAGCTCTGGTCGGAGCTGAATCATCTCCGACCAGAGCTGATTTACAGCTCTGGTCGGAGTTGTAAATCAGCTTTGATCGGAGCTGTAATCAGCTCCGACCAGAGCTGAAAACAGCTCTGGTCGGAGCTGGTTAACAGCTCCGGTACAGAGCTGAAAACAGCTCTGGTCGGAGCTGACCAGAGCTGTGGTGTTGCTCCGGTACCGGAATAATTCCGGTACCGGAGTTGTGAAGAAGGAGATAAAAAAAATTGAAAGAAAAAAGAAAAAAGAAAAATTATTGGTAAGGCCATGTTTGGAAACAAGAAAAAAAAAATTGTGTTTTAAGTTGGTCAAACATTTTGGGAAAAATTGTGCTAGATGTAATTCTGAAACTAGTAAGGAGAAAAATGAAAAGTGGGCTTGTAACAGGGGGAGTCTGAGTAATTTTCCTATTATTCGGTGACAGTATTAAAGACGACCCAACTTCCGTAACTGGTCCATCTTCTGCATAACTCTGGCATAGTAAATTTAATTTTTATGAAAATGAATAATCCATATAAATTCATGATTAGATAATTTTATAATTCATGATTAACCCATCCGCGGTATATATAGAGTTGAGATGATACAACAATATTTTATTCTAATTCTAATATATAATCTCTCAATAAAATAAAAATTATTTTCTCTTATAAAAGTTGCATAATTCAACTTAACGAATTTAATAATTTTATGAAATTAGAAATAAGATTTATGTACACAATAATAAAATATTATAAAGGTCATAATTTAAGGTAATTCATAAAGAAAAAAAAAACATTTAGGAGTATAGTAGTAAATAAAGTATGATGATCCAGCTGAACCTTAATACGTGAATTAAACAAAACTTAATTCTTCCTCACCAAGCGATAATTCGCGAATTAGGGTAGTGAACTAAGAATTACTTTGAACTACCTATATATAGATCGATTGTGTTCATGTTGTCTCCTTCCCCAAAACATTCCTCTTTCAGCCTCTCCTCCAACATCATCGATGTCGATCAACACATCTCCTCCACCCCGAATCGATTTCTTTCAATCTTCACCCAATTTCTGCTCTCATATCGACGGGTAATCTATTGTTGTATCATCTCAACTGCATTACACTCTCATTCGATCTAAAATATGATTTCGAATCCAAATTAATTATCAAGGCCGTCAATATCCATCTTCCTCATGCCGATTCGACAGGTATGTTCTTCGCGTTTTCTTAAATCGAATAATTCATACACTTGGGGTGATTGATTCGTCTAACATGCCATAATTCATTTAGGAATTTCGTGTACTAATCTGGGAATAGAGTATCCCCTATAGTCCAGCCTGAGATCCGACACTGTAAGTACATATATATTGATTCGATGCTTTATTTTGTGGTTATATGTTTGTTATAATAATTCGATTGATATTTGAATGTTAAATAGGTACTGACATAGAAATTTTGAAGATTTGCATCGTTTCATGAAACTGGAGCAGTCGAAAAATATATGCTCGGTAAATCAATTAAGGTTAGATGTTCTTCCATTCGAATTCATCTATTTGACGTAGATTTTTAATTTTCTTATTCGGCTAGTGTTGATTTTTTTTTTCTGCATATATCTCCTTTACTTGTTACTTATTCTGCAATTGGATTGATCCCTGTTATTTTTTATTATGAGGTATTTACAGTCGACATTTTGAAGGCTCCAGATTTAGATGAATTTTAGATCGACATCATTCCGTTATATTCAGATCTGGTGAGTTCTAAATACTCTTAATCCATCCTACTGTAATTCTAAAATACACACGATGCTCTGTTTATACTTGCTCTGCTCTCTCTGCTCGAGTGAACTATAATGAAATTTGTTTCCTCTCTGTAAATTGACTAGTGTAATATTTGCTTTGAGTTACTGCACTTACTTCGGTTATCATCTAAACCGTAATTGTAAGTGTTCATATTATTTCATATTTATATTATTTTGCTTAGTGTGATGATGACATGATCACAATTGTTGCACTGGTGTAATAGAACTTGTGGTGTGATGGTGACGAAATCATAATCTTTGTACTATGACAATATGACTTGCTTCCTGCGAGGTCATTATAATATATTGATTAGAAGAAAATCATATTAATATTGACCTTGCAGGTAGCATGTCAGATTGTCTAAGTTAAAAAGGTTATATTTGGCTGAACACAAACAATAGATATAAAATAATGTCACTTGCAATTTAATAAGGTTTGCACGGAATAAAAGTACAAACACACTACTCCAACCGGCACCGTCTGCACTTACATTAAGAGCAGGCGGTGTCGCTTGGGATAGTGTGCTTGTACTTTGATTATCATGTAAACAATAATTGTAAGTGTTAGTCCTCAAAATGTTTTGATATAAAAAAATATTTGTAATCTTTTATAAATCCGCATATTGAGCAGATTTCTATTCTCCTATAGTTTGAACTTGGATAACGAATTTCATTAACACATTGTACCTTTTCATATTTTACCATTTCATATTATTTTATATTGATATTATTGTACTTTACTTTAAACCATAGTTTTGATGTATATTTTCATGTTGTAATGTATGTTAACCATATCATATTATTTAAAATTTTATATAACGCAGGACGGTGCAAAATTAATTAATGATTTTGGTGTTTTCTGCTTCATAAGTCTAAAATCAAGACTTGTGAAGCCAGAAAACACAAAATTCATTAATTAAATTTCACAGTTTTGTAGTTGTATACTCATAGCAAATGTTGTAGCATACTTAATCCTTTTTTGGCCACCATAGGAGGAGCTCTGTAATAATAGGAGGACCTTCTCAAATGGTGTACATAAAATATAGTTAATAAGGCTTGAATCTACTGAGCACAACTACATCCTTAAATCATTTCCATTGTTTTTTGTGGCTCTGCGTTTCGACTCACTATCCGTGAAGGTACCATTACATTCCAGTAGAGGTCCATGTCATGTATAGTGATTCGGATCGCCGGGCCACAAATTATGATGGAATGGAAACAATATCACTTGCAATTTAATAAGGTTTGCACGTAATAAAAGTACAAACACACTTCCCCAACCAGCACCGTCTGCACTTACATCAAGAGCAGGCGGTGTCGCTTGGGGAAGTGTGTTTGTACTTTGATTATCATGTAAACAATAATTGTAAGTGTAATGGTGTACATCAAACATAGTTAATAAGATTTGAATTTACTGAGCACAACTATATCCTTAAACCCTTTTCATCATTTTGCAGAACACACCTCCAATATATAAGTTCTCTCAAAATGTTGTTTATCTCATATTGTATATATTTCCATTATCTTTGGTGGTCCTGCGTTGCGACTCATTATCATCGACAGGTACCATTACATCTACGTAACGGACCTTGTCAATTATAATGAGTCGGATCGCCTGGCCAACAAATATAATGGAATAGATTTTTAATTTAAATTCTAATATGATTTGCATAAAATAAAATTTACAAACACACTTTCCCACGTGTGCCATTGAACGGGGCAAATAGAATGTGTCTTGCATAAATTGTGTGATGATGACAGCTTCAAATCCTTCAACTGAGACAATGCCACCAGGTGGCCTCAGAGTTATTATTATAGTCTGACTAAGACAAAGTCACAACAATATTACCTCTGGGGCCAGCTGGCGGGATTTCTTGAATTGTCTGAACACCACTACCTCATCAATTTTGTATAAAATTCATGTTATGGTTAACCAAAGTGTGTCATGTTATAAATTGTGTGATGATGAACAATTTTCAATCTTTGCATTAAGATAATGCTGTCCGCTGACCTCAGCGTCATTATTATAGGGTGACTAAGAAATAACACGTTAATATTACCTCTGGGGACAGCTGGCAGGATTATCTAAAACGGTGAGATTGAATTGTCTGAACACTACTATTTCTCTATACATTCTTTTTCTATATATACTTCTCACATTATTACTTTCACCATTTCTTTTCCGCTATTTCTCTATACACCACTTCACTATTTATAATATTTCTCTATACACTATCTCTCATTAAGTATTCATTACTGAAAGTATATGTGATGATGAAAATAGTAATGTCTAATGTCATTTTTATACCACTCCTTCGGCGATTCTATTAATATTATTAAAAAAAATATATAGAAATCATCTTAATAACAATAGAATCGTGCGAAGGAGTGGTATAAAAAGATGATGAGACTCTATTACATTGAACATGATTTACTTTCAAGTTAACAACTATATTTTTTATACATGACCACGAAACAATAACCTTTGATGGTGATAAATAGAATCGGTGGTAGATATATTGTATCTTATTGAACACAACAATTTGTTCATTAAATATTTATCATTTCATCTATTTAATTTCATGTTATAGTGTATGCTCTTTAAAAGGGTGTAATGATGAAAATGATTGATCTCGAATGTTTATTTCACACCACTCCTTCGGCTATGCTATTATTATCATACGAAATCAATTTTGATATTATAACAATAGCATAGTGCGAAGGAGCGGTATTAAATCGACAATGAGATTATTAATATCTGAACACACCTCCGATTTAAATTGATTTTTTGAAGCTGTCGATACCGAATTTGATTAACACATTCTACCTTTTCATATTTTACCATTTCATATTATTTTATATTGATATTATTTTACTTTACTTTAAACCATAGTTTTGATGTACCTTTTCATGTTGATATGTATGTTTTTCAAAATAGTGTTATGATGACAAAATCAATTTATATGAAAATGTGACAATGGCGCACGTATCTCCTTGAAGTCCTTATTACACATTTTGAATGATTCCATTCAAAGTAATAATTATTCAAACAGATACGTGTGGCATTGTCCTAAAACATTGAAATGTCTGAACACTATTCAATAAAATGTATAATTGTGACAGGAATTGTTATTTCATTTGTTACGACTTATTTGTGTGAACATGATTTACTGGAATGTAACAACTATATTTTTTATACTTGATGATGAGATAATAATCATTGTACTAAGATAATGCAAGTAGCCTCCAGTGAAGTCATTATTATACGTTGATTAGCTGGAAATAATAATAATATTGCCTTTGCCGGAGGCTTCTTGGATTATCTAAGTTTCAATAAGGGTTATTTGTATCTGATTAACTCATAGCTATTATTTTATTTTAAAAATTAATTTATATTTCAATACATATATATTTAAACTAATATCCCTAAACTTTGTGTTATGATGAAAGCAATTACAATGGTTGCACCATGGCAATTGAACCGGTGGTTGTTGAGGGTGACTATTATATGTTAACACATTAAAAGTAATGCATAAATGTTATCCTCAACCATCACCGGTTCTAATGAAAGGGGCAAATATATTGTGACTTACTGAACGCATCGAATCTTTTATTAAATATTTATTTACTCATCTATTTAATTTCATGGTATAGTATATGTTGTTTAAAAGGGTTTTATGATGAAAATAATTGATCTCAAATGTTTATTTCATACCACTCCTTCGGTGAATGTTCATCTCCGGTGAATGTTTTTATTACACACTAAAGGAAAACAAAACAAACTTTCAAATAAAAAAGACAGAGTGGTGTTGTTATAATAACAACTTCACTTATTGAAATTAAAAATCATAGATGTTCATCGTGATTTTTGAACTTGATCCTTCATAATCGATTCAATTCCAAACGTATCGTCAGAATCGAGCCAACATTTCAGTTAATTGACCGCAACACTCAATTTTATAGTTGTACTTGAAAGCTTCGGCACACCCCCTTTCAATGTTTCGTTTTTCCATATTTAATATTTTTTGCTTAAGATCTTTGACGGTTTGCTCAATCACAGGATGTTCGAGATAAATGAGATGAAGTTGTGCACAACTTGAGCAGCTTGAAAGATGGGACCGTAGTGGTGCTCATAGACTTCGGCCTTCTCCTTGACATCCAAAAGCTTGATACGCAGAGTAGGGTCAGAATCCTCTCTTCCATTTGCTTCGTAATACCTGTTTTCAAACTAAATTTAATGGAGAAAAGACACGATAAATATATTCAACAAAAAAGATTTTTATCAATAAGTAAAATACCTGACTCCGTTTGTTAGCATAAATTTGAGATTTCTATCAAACCTTGCCTCAAACTGAGGGTACTGATTCATAGTGAATAGACTTTGAGTGAAGAAGAATGTGAATGAAGTAGGATTAGGTGGAAGACTATATCTATAGAACCATTGCATGAATTGTGACAAACACTTGTCAATGCATGTATTAGAATTTTTGAAACACCATCCACACTTGTCAATTTCAGCCTCTACTCTCATCTTCAAAACTTGTCGATTACATATTTTTTTGCATCCGAAGTTCACCATGTGGAGCAGATTAGTTAATTTATTTAAGGTTTGAAATCGAATAACTCCCCTTAAATATTTATTTGCTTATGTAAGGATGAAAATAGCAATCTATAATGTCATATTTATACCTCTCCATCGGCAATGCTATTATTATTAGAGAAACAAATATGGAAATAACTTTAATAACAATAGTATTGTTCGAAGGAGAGGTATAAATAAAACATTTAATCGATTTGATATTATACTGAACGTAAGCAACTATATTTTATTATTATTATTTAGCAGTTTTTTTTTTACTTCGTATATTTATTATAATCAAACATGCTTTACTAATATTTTGCTATTGTTTTCATATTTTTTATTATTGATTTCATTTTTTATTTTTTAATTATTTTATATATCCGGATGATGATCACTTCTAGCCACGGGTATTTATAGAAGGTTTGCATGCTAATATACAAACACTTGTATTTTTTTCAGTTCAACATTGAAAAATAATGTTTTATTATTAATGTAGCATGGATTACACTTGTCATCTCAAAACAAATTAACTTGAAACGTAATAACGAAATTAGTAGCAAATGCGGAAATTACAACAAACATAAATGCACAACACATAAGTGTAAAAATGCTACACCATACACTCGAGTCGTCATAGATATCGTATTAGACATTTCTTGGAGTTCGAAACCCACCATGATTCTTCACTGTGTGGAACATTGTAACCCTACACTGCACAACATAGTTGTGCATGCTCTTCTCATCTAGGCCGAATGTAATATAATCCTTTTCCAAGTCCAAAATCGTTTCTTTCAAACATCTAGCCGACTCCTCAACAGAAGGGTTCTGGCACGATATAACATGAAGTTGTGCAACAACATCTGCAGTTTGATAGATCGGTCCTCTTTGATGTTCACGTAGTTCGGCCTTTGCTCTAACAGCTTTAAGTTGCTCAAGTAGAGAAGGATATTCAATCCTATTACCATGAACATCATGATACCTACACGTTAAAATATGTGAGAACAAAGTAGGAAAAATAGTTAAAATAATAAACAACTACGAAATGTTACCTTACGCCCCATTTGAGCATGTGCTGAAGTTGTTCATCTAAAATAGTTTCAAACTGAGGCTGATTATACATAGTAGCTCTCAAAAACGTTAGTGAATATAGTTAAAATCAAACAGATGAGTAGTATAATTCTTGGTGAATTGGCTCACAATTTATAGAAGTTGTGCATACACATGCATTATAATGCATGCAACTTCACCACACTTGTCAATGCATGTAATTTCAACCACACTTGTCAATGCATGCAATTTCAACCACACTTGCAACTTCAAGTCTATAATGCATATATACTGAATGCAGTCACCACTTGTCGTTTATGCGTAAATCAGAATTTTAATTTACTCTGTGTATTGCAGGAAATAGGATGTTGTTCCCTATCGACTAAGGAGTGAATCCAACTCATTGTTAACCCGATGACGAATTCATACGATATTTGGGGTTGTATACACGGCTGCATAAGGAACTTAATAATTCCTACTATTTTGATTGTATTATATGCTTAATCATTTTGTATATACATTATTTAGTGTACTACACATTTCATAATAGACAACTTGATATAAGAAATTGTATGATGACATAATCTGTTGTAACACAACATCAATGCACCTATCGTTTTTTAAATGTTATCTTGAAGTTTAAATACATTATGGCAGACTATCGTAGTATTGTACATCAAACATGTTACTAAATAATATGGACGCCTAATAGAAAAAATAAAAATCAATATTGATGTTGCATATTAAGATATTATATCAACTTATTAGCCACAATTACAATAACGGGGCCAATTGGTGGTGTCGAATAGGATCATAAATTCTCTGTTCGCTAGGCAATAGTGACACCCAGTGCTGGATCCACATCCACTCGGTGTATGGATACGACACATTGAAACACGTATGAACCACAATATTCTAACCTCCATGGCCCCTAGAATTTCATTCGGTTTTTTGCGACATAAGTTATATATGTCCGTCTACTACATGTGCCTTCATATGCACGCATTATTGATATACCGTCTTCCCTAACTTGTGGATCATGCATGTGCCACATCTTGAACACACAACTCAAATACGCTGCTTCCACATGACCAGCTAACATTGCCCGTTGAAGGAACTGTTGGGCCGTTTCATATTTTTTATAGAAGAAGTAATCTATCTGCATCAATATTTGTTGAAATTTGTGTTAGTAAGGATGTAAGAAAAAAATGTTTATGCTGAAGAATTAGTAAGTTCGACTTACCAAGGCGTATCTGTATTGTAAGTCTGGGTTACCATGTTGAAGACACTTGGCATGGAGAAGTAATTCGGATGATGAAACACTCTTTGAATGAAATAACTCGAACTTCATATAGCGGTAAACGAAGGGCTCTGTTGATAGTTTATTCAGACGTTTACAACTGTAGATAAATCAATGCGATAAAATAAAAATTAAATGGAAATCAAACAATTCGAAATAGCTTGTTGAATGTAATAAATTCTCATGTTAACTAAAGTACAACAATCGATTCTGATGAGTCCACAGCAACACGTTGAATGATTTTTCTAACCAAATCCGTTGGAATAGATAATATCCGACTATGTTGTTTACGGGTGATTTCTTTGCGCGTACGAACATGAACGATGGCCCTGCAGATCCTGTTCTTGGACTTTAAGACGTCAACGTCCATCTGAACGTCGGTTTCAATATATATTGCTCCTAAATTCGTGGACATAAACTATGATAGTAGCAAAGACTATTTATAATGTAATGTATAGAGTATATTAGGTAATGATTATGCAATACAATATTTATACCAAATGTATGTATATTTGGAGGTTATGTAATGGTATTTAACTCCTAATTTAAACAATTAATGTGTTGACTAAACGATTTGCTGAATTACCAAAACTTTGGTATTATTAAATACATACCAAAGATATACCACTATGAGATCAAGTGGAAATAATAAATATTATTGATGAACGTGTATTTTAAACCTTCATTCGAGTCTTTTTTCACCTATTTAGCTATCCTCTATGTTAATTTAGCTATATTATAGTGCATTTTATTAGAATAGTGTCACGTTTCCCTTTAGTTTGCATTATTCAGGTTTTAGGTGAAAAACGTGATATTCTCGGCAATTATATTAAAGAGAACGAAGAATCGGTGTTTCGTGGTCATCCATGGTGTATCTAGAAGGTTCCGGACGAGATTTGAGGTCTAGGGGTCGAGTTTCAAGGCTCAAAGGTCACTAGAAGGCAAAATCCGAGTCCGAAAAGGAAAAGAAGACCAAAAACGCGTTTCCGCCGACTGGCTCGCCCGGGATGTGAGACGGTTCGCCCCACACCAGGCGGTTCGCTCGGTGTCTAGGGCGACTTGCCCCACGCCTTCCGAACTCCTATATATAGTTGCTTCTGTTTCTACGTTTTTCATACTTTCTCAGACCTTTTGTCATACCATTTCACATAGTTTTAGATAGGAATTCTCGAGAGCCTGTTCTGGGAATTCTTAGCATAGGAGACTATTTTTCTTATCAATTGGAGGATTATCTTGCTTGTGAGTTCGCAATTCTTCGGAGATTGACAACCTTCGTCGGTAACATTGTATCTCACGATTTTTCTATTTATATTTATATCTTTCAACATGTTTTCATTCAATCTTGCTTTGATTTCTGTTGATTGCATGACATCTATGAGTAGCTAAATCTATCGTTGGTGATAGTATGTGATTTCTTAGCTAGGGTTCTTAATTATGCATGATGGCTGTAACGCGAATCAGACTTTGAGTTATTGCTTTATTTCTTTGATCTATCTAAGCCCTCTATCTTCGTAGTGTTAAATTGAACGGAACTCATTGGACAATTCATGATCTTAGATTTCTATGCAAAACGATCGGGTACTTCATGCATGATTATTAACCTGCTATGCTTTGAATGATCATACTATCACTAACTTCCATTATCTTTGATAAGAAAAATCTGTGCTAAGTCGTTTGTTGAGTTTATAGTTTAAGTTAAATTAGATTAAGCTAGTTATAGTCCTTAGAGATCGACACTCGAGGTTATTTTACTGCTACACTACGGTTTTCGTTGTAGTTGTGAATTGCCTTTGGATAAAACCAAATTTATTTGATTAATTGAATCTGACAAATTCCAGTTCATCAAATTGGCGCCGTTGCCGGGGACTATACTCCTTTTTTCTCTTTAACTTATTTATATTTTCAGCATTCAATTCCTACAATAAGCTCTTGGATTGTCTCTCATAAATTTCACTTTCTTACCCTATTTCTTTCCTCCTATCTTCTTCAGTAAATTAATCTAATCTGATCTTGGTTACCTTGCGTGTTTGTGCTCTCGAAATTTTTGGTTACATTGTGTTTGATTACGCTAATAGAACTAATTTTTAGTTTTGAGTTACTCTTACTACAGAAATACATGTATGATGTCCATGCGATCTCGCATGACACCCAAATTCTCGCAGGTGAGGAGAGGATCATCCGTATACTTGGAAGATGAGTTAAGGAGGTATGAGGTGACGGAGTCCATGGTGAGGTACTTACCAAGGTACGAAGATGGAGTAGGGATGGACCCATGGAGTTTCATTCGATCCTATGAGGAGGAAATAGAAAGAATTCCAGCAGAAGGGTTTACTAAGGACCAATTGTGCAGGAAATTATTTTCTTTTGCCCTTGGGTATGAGCCGAAGCGTTGGATTGCAAGGTTAGAACCAGGATCGCTGAAAACTTGGGGCCAAGTAGTAGAGGAGCTCTTGGCACGGTTCATGCCTTATCATGAGACAATTGCCTTACGTGATAGGATCAAATATTTCGAGCAAGGAAAGTATGAGCAGTTTTGTGACGCCTACGAACGTTTTGAGATGTATAAACGTGAGTGTCCCCATCACCGTTTCGAAGATGGAGAGTTGATTTGGTACTTCGTTGGTGGACTTCGTGAAGAGGAACGACTTAGAGTGGATAGGTTGAGCGGTAGTCTGGGAGAATGTACGGTTGACGAGGCAGAAGAAGTCCTCCATAAGTACGCCAGAGGTTCAGCACAATCTGATGAGGTCATACCAATTCACATCACCGGAAAGGAACTAGATCGAGGTGAAGCAGGAAGCTCATCCGAGGAGTATTTTGAAGTCGAAGATATCAGTGAGGAAGATGAAATTTCACATGCCGAGCAAGTTGAAGATGACCTTCGTATAGCAAAGTTGTTGAAGAAGTTGAACTGAGCATCTTACGGAAAAATTCAGCTTGTTAAATTGTGCGAAAGTAGAAGAGGTTCGAAAACTTGAAGAGGAGGAAAGATTGGAAGGCGACGCCCCCTGGAGGTGGGGGGCAGTTCGCCCAGCATGGGGGGCGAACCACCTCCCATGACCAGTGAGCTGGGGGGCGGTTCTGGGGAGCTGGACGACCCCAGCTCCCCTGTTTCTTTACTCGCAGACATTCGCATCAATTCAAAGCCACTTCCTTCCGTTACTACTGAAGTTCTTGAGTACAAAGAGGTGAATCTACTCCTCCGAGGTGGAAAGCTGGACAAGCAAGATACACAGGAGTTACCACTAAACAAGCACCTCGATGAAGTCAAAGTGAATGTCCTCCTATTGATGAAGTCTTTATTGGATATACCTGCAAAGCAAACCAGTCCATTCACCATGGTGAGATCTTTGAAGCTTCCTAGGTCTCTCTGCTACATCGGACCAAGAGAATGGCGGCCACCGTGGGGAGGTACTCTTGAATAGAAGTCCATTCTTGAATACTCAGCCGACCGAGGCCAAACCATTCGGTAACATCTAGTATCACTTTTTATTTCCTCATTCTCTTATTGCTAGGGACTAGCTTGAGTTTCATGAGGGGGGGGGGGGAATGGGATGTGAACCATGATGTTAGTATTGTTTGGCTTTTGCATGTTGAGTATGGTATCTTATATTTTGTTTGCATTTGCACGTTTACCGCTTTCTTAGTATTTAGTTGCATACACTACATTCATCCTAGTATAGTTTTGCATGTTTTTGTGTGGAGTTTATTGCCAAATTTTTTGAAGTTTTTTATTGGGTAGATTAACTAGTTATGACCTTTGACTATATGTTTCATCTCTATGAATTTGTTTGAGGTTTTTCTCGCTTGGCTTGTCACATTTATGTTTGCACTTAGTTAAGCTTGGTAGTCTCGACATCACTTAGTGGTGTTTTCTCTACTGCGGTTCACGAAGGCCTTTATAATAGGATGATGCATGTTAGAGTCTTGTGGTTGTTTTCCCGAGTAATTATGTACCTAAGAGGCAACAAGTCTTCACCTTGCTTTGAGATTGCGAAATGCCTAGGAAGGAGGTAGTGTGAGATTATGTGATCCTTTCTTTGCAACCTATTCTTTCGAATAGGTTTGGGGAGGGGGTTACACTATCATATGACTTGTTTTTCGATTTTTGAGTGTTGTGAGTTTGTTTTCCTTTTTCGTAAAAGTTTGTGCTTCAACCTATTCTTTCGAATAGGTTTGGGGAGGTCATTTGTGAGTCAATGTAATTTCTTTTTCGTTATGCTACTGCTGGCTATAAAAAAACCGAAAAAAAAGAAGGAAAAATTCCAGGAAAAAGATAAAAATCTGGAAAAGAAAAAAAAGGAAGAAAAAAAAAGAAAAGACCCCAAAAAAGCAAATAAGGGTCCAAAGAAATCCAAAAAGCAGTTTAGCACAGTGTTTGTCTCGTTTTTCAATTCTTATAATGTTCGTAATCGAGTTGTAATTTTTTGCCTTTTATTTGTTTGAGTGTCATCTGTTCTACGACCACCCTCGTCCTTCCATTCAGGAAGTGGTGAATAGTTTATGACTTTGCTTGAGAGATGGGTAGTGTGAACTTTTAGGGAACCCTCCTTCGTTTGATGAGAGCCAGTATTGGTTCGACCTATTTGAGGAAAAGTCTTAACTTGGTGAACAGCAGTAAGTCCTCAGTTTCATAGGCACGGGACAACCATTCATATTTTAACATGTTTCATTACGTCGTCACTGACAAGGTCCAGGTAGATAATGTTACGAGAGACTATC
The DNA here is from genome assembly GCA_028274465.1 of Plantago ovata. Lineage (NCBI taxonomy): Eukaryota > Viridiplantae > Streptophyta > Magnoliopsida > Lamiales > Plantaginaceae > Plantago > Plantago ovata. The sequence continues at coordinate 46,149,823 of CM051456.1, read as the reverse complement.
TTGTTTGACATAAGTGCATATGTGAATGTGTATGAGTCAATCGAGGCATTCTTCAACCAATATCCATGTTATGATCTGTATGGTTTTTGTTCATAAGTTTTTGATAGATTCAATAGATTAGTTCATTTCATTTGGCATGAGACTCCATTTTTTGTGCTGCATTATTTTTTCCATTAGAGTCTAGCTTAGTTGCTTGAGGACAAGCAAAGGTTCGGTTTGGGGAGTTTGATGAACGTGTATTTTACACCTTCATTCGAGTCTTTTTCACCTATTTAATTATCCTCTATGTTAATTTAGCTATATTGTAGTGTATTTTATTAGAATAGTGTCACCTTTAGTTTGCATTTTTCAGGTTTTAGGTGAAAAACGTGATTTTCCGGGCAATTATATTGAAGAGAACGAAGAATCGGTGTTTCGTGGTCATCCATGGTGTGTCTAGAAGGTTCCAGACGAGATTTGAGGTCTAGGGGTTGAGTTTCAAGGCTCAATGGTTACAAGAAGGCAAATTCCGAGTCCGAAAAGGAAAAGAAGATCAAAAACGCGTCAAAAACGCGTTTCCCCCAACTGGCGCTCCCGGGCGGTTCGCCCGGGATGTGGGGCGGTTCGCCCCACACCAGGCTGTTCGCCCGGTGCCTGGGGCGACTTGCCCCAGGCCGTCCGAACTCCTATATATAGTTGCTTCTGTTTCTACGTTTTTCATACTTTCTCAGACCTTTTGTCATACCTTTTCACATAGTTTTAGATAGTAATTCTCCAGAGTCTGTTCTGGGAATTCTTAGCATAGGAGATTATTTTTCTTATCAATTGGAGGATTATCTTGCTTGTGAGTTCGCAATTCTTCGGAGATTGACAACCTTCGTCGGTAACATTGTATCTAACGATTTTTCTATTTATATTTATATCTTTCAATATGTTTTCATTCAATCTTGCTTTGATTTCTGTTGATTGCATGACATCTATGAGTAGCTAAATCTATTGTTGGTGATAGTATGTGATTTCTTAGGTAGGATTCTTAATTATGCATGATGGTTGTAACGCGAATCAGACTTTGAGTTATTGCTTTATTTCTTTGATCTATCTAAGCCCTCTATCTTCGTAGTGTTGAATTAAACGGAACACATTGGACAATTCATGATCTTAGATTTCTATGCAAAACGATCGGGTACTTCATGCATGATTATTAACCTACTATGCTTTGAATGATCATACTATCACTAACTTCCATTATCTTTGATAAGAAAATTATGTGCTAAGTCGTTTGTTGAGTTTATAGTTTAAGTTAAATTAGATTAAGCTAGTTATAGTCCTTAGAGATCTACACTCGAGGTTATTTTACTGCTACACTACGGTTTTCGTTGTAATTGTGAATTGCCTTTGGCTAAAAACAAATTTATTTGATTAATTGAATCTAACAAATTCCAGTTCATCAATTATGTCAAAATTATATCATCAAATCTGTTTTATAAAAGTAAAAAAATAAAAACACATAACACGAAAGAAAAAAGAAAAAAGAAAAATAAACTTTAATAATCGTAGATAATCGATATAAGAAAAAATGAGTTATACATCGATTCGATGAATTAAATCTCATCTATAGCCGTATGAAATTCATAAGCACGACTATAGCATAATACTTCATGGTCTGTCAAACAACTAAAACACAAGCCGTCATCTATATATCATCCATCCCCACGATATGATCATCGTTGCAAAATCTTGGAATATTGAAATCCAAAGAAAAGATACCACGATTTAAATCGCGAAGCTGGCCTAATAAATATTTTCTATAAATCTTCAAACGGGACAACCGTCTTGGCATTGTTGCAATCTCTTTGAAGAGACGTAAACCATGTTGTCGAATTTGTTCATCACCATACAACATTTTAACTATCCATGATAAATATTTGGCCATTGGATGTGATGCTTCGGTTAGAATTCGCAACAATTCTTCGACCCTATGGAAGATCTCATACTGGAAAAAATCCATCTCCAATATAAAATCAAATAATATTAGTAAACAGGTTTAGAAAATAAATATTTAAAACAGTGGTATGAACAAATAAATGTCACTTACGATTAACATCATGTAGTAGAAATCTGGAGTTGCTAGTTCTTCATTCTGGACGGATGCAAGATCAAACCTCACATAGAAGAAACCCTGATTGAACATATGCCCAAAACAATACATGTTACGTAAAATAAGAAATGATTAATTAGTATTACCACATACCGTTAAAATCAGTGCTAACGAATAAAACAATTCATTATACTATGAATCTCACCACACCGTGAGCGAAATATATATGTATGTATGCTTTGAGCAAATCATATGATAATATGTATGTATGCAATATGATACCTAAAACAACTACAATAAGTAAGAATATGTAAATGCTATTGCAATAAAAATAATATGCATGATGAGAAACTTAGTATCTAGATGCACATGAAATTTTACTCGATAATGCAACAGTACCGTATATAAAATTTTGAATTTCATCAATCGAATGGACATCAGGTCCATGAGCTCTATAATCATTTTGTCGACATTAAATGGATTTTTCATGTAAGATCCCTTTTACATGTTTAATCATCCATATCAATTGACTTTCGCATATGCTCTTCAAATTTCTCGGTTCCATGTATATACCGGTATATTCAATAATCAAATCTCTTTATTTGATTTAGTACTGATCGTGGATATCTGAATATGTATTATGCAGGTACCATTTCCATGTCTATAGGCCATCTATTATTATTTCAGATATCTCAATATATGGGCATCGCTTGTATATGCCTATTTTACTCTAGAGAGTACCAACTGCATTTCTTGCCATTATTTTTGTAATGATGGAACCACATATAAATGTTGCACTTCCGATGCATGAATCACAATCGGCAAGATATTCAATTCTTAACAAATGTCATATATATAACTGATATGTAGCTCGGTATGCCACAAATAGGGTCATAGTTGTCCACATTCAAATTATATAATTTCATGTTTGAACTATTGAAATAGCTAGTAACATGAGGCTGAAATTGCATTCTATTTTTAGTTCAAGTTTGAACTCTCAGATATATATATATAGGGATCAATTCACTCTATGAATTTGTTTTTATCATCTTATCATGTACTTCCTCCCCTAAGTTGGGAAAAACTAATCCATAGAATTAGCTTTATTGGGGGCACATATAAATAATCATGCCCAACTTAGATACTTATATACTCATACTTTTGTTTAAATAGGCTTCATATATGAGTTCTTTTCAATAGAAAAATATATAACCATGGGAGTGTATAACTCTAGCAGTTGGTTTTCTGCGTGCTGAAAATTAAATTTGCCCCAGTAGGAGATCACTAATTTGAGCAATAAACTCAGTTGCAGTATATCAATTATTTAGTGGACTTCTAGCCACATCACTTTAAGTGTGCAACTTTGCTCATTATCCAAAATCTCTATTTAACATGCTTAATCTCAATGTCATGTCTTGCCATAAATATAATTTAACTGTGACATGAGAAAGCTTTTCAGCACATAATAATTCTTAAATAAAACTTCAGGTTCCTTATATAAAGGTCATGCATAGATGGCCATGCGTGCCACATCATATGAACTTTGTTATTCGTTCACATACCAACTTCTTGTTGGTTAAATATAACAAACATTAATAATTGAATCAGGCCAGAATGATGTGAACAATGATAATCATTGTCAACTTTATATTGGCAAGACTAGTAATCTCGAACTTCATGATGAAGTGACTCAAATGTGTGCTCTTGTTAGCATTAGCACAAATTTCTTTGAAATAATTTCTTGTGCTCTTCACGCTTACTTCCATGGAATTATAATTTACACATTTCTTGGATAGAATGTTGGTTATCAAATGCATGAGGTAACATGGTCCAAGTAACAATGTTAAGAACATCATTTGTTACTCTGTACACATTTGTTACAATGTGCATGATCAATGATATTTATTGGTAACATAATTAAGTGTTGGTCCCTTTAAACAACAAGAAAAGACTAGAGGGGGGGGGGAGTTGAATAGTCTTTTCAAACTTTTGTCGTTTAAAACTTTCTCAGCAAGTGCTTATTACTTTTCAGTAATGAGTTTGCTGATACTTAACTTTCTCAGCAAGCGCAAGTTACTTTGCAGTAACTAGGTTTGCTGATACTTAAAATCAGAGAGCGGAAGTCTTTGATACAATAAGTGATTTTTTTTCAGCAAATAAAGGTTTCAGCAAGTGATGTGAGTGACTGTGTACAAAATATATGATTTGCTGAAAACTAAATACAGTAAGTAAATCACACAAACACTTTTTATAGTGGTATCTGAGAGTGGCGTAATCTCTCAACTAATCCACTTTGTCCTTTCTAGGACTGAATCCACTAAGATAAGATTGAGGTTCCTTACAACACCTATCTAGAGCGATTCAAACAGAAACCAAAGCACACTTGCTTCGTCTCCAACCTAATCTAGAGAACGCAACCTTGTTCTCAACCAAACCTGGTACTTTTAATCAGCAAAACTATACTCGATTAAGTTCCCCCTGAATATCACGCCTGAAAGGGTGTATTTTCAGTTAGAGAGGTTTGGGGTGAGAAAACTTAATGATAACTTATTCAGTTACAATAAGTAATCTAAGAAACAAAACATTGAATACTTTGCAGTAAACAAGTTTGATTGTTTCTGGTGTCAAGACTTGTTCTTGTTCGAAAGAAAGAAAGAACACTTAACTAATTTCTTAGTCGTGTAAATTCTACTTCTTCACAAGTAGCTTTTTCAAGTTTTAAGTCTTGGAACGGATCAATGGCAGTAAGAGTATTTGAAGGTATGTGAGTTTTAAGCACAAGTGAGAGTTTGATCACGTTGTTGACACACTTCAACTCTTTGCCGGATGACCTCTATTTATAGTGAAAATAAGGATCCGTATGAATTTTAAATTCCAAGGCTTTTGATCCTTAAGATGTCACTATCTTGCTTTTGTACTTTCAGCAGCGTCCTTGTTTGTCTTCTAGTCTTCATGTCCTTCGCGTGTGAGCTTTGCATTTAATGCTTATTTGAATAGAATTCAAACAGTATTATTGGAGCGCAAATACAAGTACTTTCAGCAAGAGGTCACATATGTTCCATCAGCAAGTGGCCAGTCTCAGTTTCAGCAAGCACAACCTACTCTGTCTTTCAGATTTTCACTTATGCAATGCTGTTGCTGAAGTTTCCACTTTCTGAGCAACATGTGCCTTTGTAGATACCAGTCTTCAGAAATCTTCTAGTCTTCAGATCTTCGAAATCTTCAAGTTTTCAGATCTTCAAAATTCTTCAAGATTCTGAGCGGTTCTAAATGCTTCAATAGTTTGTTTGTAAAAACAAAGTACATCGTCAGCAAATGCTTCAATAGGTTATTTTCTTTTCAGAAAACAAGATACATCATAAGATTAAAAGCCAACCTATCTAGCACCTATTCTAAGTCTTCAGCAAACGTTCCTCTTTTACAATGTCCTTAAAATTCTAAATTCCTATGGACCTTAAGAGTACTAGTTACTGGACTTTCCTTAATTTAGCATGGTTAATTGCTCATCAAAATTACAAGTTTCCTAACAAATTTCCCCCTTTTTGATGTTAGCAATCCATGGCTAAATTAATTGTTACCCTTTTAGAGGTTTCTGATGTTGAATAAATTAGTTGATTAATGCAAGCATACTTGAATAATTAAACAGTAAGCATAAGTAAATTGCATAATCAAAAACCAATAAGAGTCAAAAGCTTCATTGCTGATAGTGTTCGTAGATATGGCTAGCATAATCTTTCTTCTATACAGATCCAACTTCATGGCCTCAAGATGTAGCATCATGTTGTTTCGCCACTTTTCGTAATTTTCCAGCTTCAGCAAGGGAGCATCTCCTAAAGACATCCTGTCAGCAAAGCACTACCAAACTGATCAAGTGAGAGTGATTTACGGAAAGCACCTAAGGGGATCTAGGTTCAGTGTTGAAGGTTAAAGAACCTCCAGCTCTGATACCACTTGTTGGTCCCTTTAAACAACAAGAAAAGACTAGAGGGGGGGTGAATAGTCTTTTCAAACTTTCGTCGTTTAAAACTTTCTCAGCAAGTGCTTATTACTTTTCAGTAATGAGTTTGCTGATACTTCAGTTTCTCAGCAAGCGCAAGTTACGTTGCAGTAACTAGGTTTGCTGATACTTAAAATCAGAGAGCGGAAGTCTTTGATACAATAAGTGCTTTTTTTTTCAGCAAATAAAGGTTTCAGCTAGTGATGTGAGTGACTGTGTACAGAAATATATGATTTGCTGAAAACTAAATACAGTAAGTAAATCACACAAACACTTTTTATAGTGGTATCTGAGAGTGGCGTAATCTCTCAACTAATCCACTTTGTCCTTTCTAGGACTGAATCCACTAAGATAAGATTGAGGTTCCTTACAACACCTATCTAGAGCGATTCAAACAGAAACCAAAACACACTTGCTTCGTCTACAACCTAATCTAGAGAACGCAACCTTGTTCTCAACCAAACTTGGTACTTTTAATCAGCAAAACTATGCTCGATTAAGTTCCCCCTGAATATCACGCCTGAAAGGGTGTATTTTCAGTTAGAGAGGTTTGGGGTGAGAAAACTTAATTATAACTTATTCAGTTACAACAAGTAATCTAAGAAACAAAACTTTGAATACTTTGCAGTAAACAAGTTTGATTGTTTCTGGTGTCAAAACTTGTTCTTGTTCGAAAGAAAGAAAGAACACTTAACTAATTTATTAGTCATGTAAATTCTACTTCTTCACAAGTAGCTTTTTCAAGCTTTAAGTCTTGGAACGGATCAATGGCAGTAAGAGTATTTGAAGGTATGTGAGTTTTAAGCACAAGTGAGAGTTTGATCACGTTGTTGACACACTTCAACTCTTTGCCGGATGACCTCTATTTATAGTGAAAATAAGGAGCCGTTTGAATTTTAAATTCCAAGGCTTTTAATCCTTAAGATGTCACTATCTTGCTTTTGTACTTTCAGCAGCGTCCTTGTTTGTCTTCTAGTCTTCATGTCCTTCGCGTGCGAGCTTTGCATTTAATGCTTATTTGAATAGAATTCAAACAGTAACATTGGAGCGCAAATACAAGTACTTTCAGCAAGAGGTCACATATGTTCCATCATCAAGTGGTCAGTCTCAGTTTCAGCAAGCACAACCTACTCTGTCTTTCAGATTTTCACTTATGCAATGCTGTTGCTGAAGTTTCCACTTTCTGAGCAACATGTGCCTTTATAAATTCCAGTCTTCAGAAATCTTCTAGTATTCAGATCTTCGAAATCTTCAAGTCTTCAGATCTTCAAAATTCTTCAAGATTCTGAGCGGTTCTAAATGCTTCATTAGTTTGTTTGTAAAAACAAAGTACATCGTCAACAAATGCGTCAATAGGTTATTTTCTTTTCAGAAAACAAGATACATCATAAGCTTAAAAACCAACCTATCTAGCACCTATTCTAAGTCTTCAGCAAACATTCCTCTTTTACAATGTCCTTAAAATTCTAAATTCCTATGGACCTTAAGAGTACTAGTTACTGGACTTTCCTTAATTTAGCATGGTTAATTGCTCATCAAAATTACAAGTTTCCTAACATTAAGGACCAACATATGTATAATGTTCAAGTGCTCACACTCATTTATGGGAATGGAGATAGTTTCACACATTCACTTCAGGGAATGGATACATGATATAGTTTAAAATATTCGCATTCACTTGATCGAGGGAATGTGTATATATATCTCAAAATAGTCACATTCCGTGAGGCAATGGAGATAGCTTTAGCGTTATCTCATTGAGTGTGATGCAATCAAATATATTAATTATTTGGTCTCGTGATAATAAGATACTTCCATGGGCTTACAAATATTTTCATGAAGCACCAAACAATATGTTCTCACATCTCATATCGATAACAACTTCAGGTTGGTGAGATTTATCCATGTTTTGCATGATATCATTGTTCATGCTTTTATAATATACGTCTAGTGATGTGTAGAGCCTATTTTTTATTACTTTTCAAATTCAATATTCATGGCTACTGGCATGAACTCTAAGTGGCAACTCAGATACTTGATTAAAAAAAATCGTCGATGTACATGAGGTACATACAAAATCATTGATGCACATGAGGTACATATTAGCCAACTAATCATTGTTGGTTTCCTAGGTCCTTTTTAATGATCACAAAACACAACCATACATAAGATATTTTAAAATTTCTAAAGTATCAATAGTATTTATCGCAAACCCCTTTATGGTTTATATATCCAATCACTTCAAGGATTGGAGAAATATGATTTATGTATCCATATAATATCCTTTTCACATCCATATGCCATAGCAACTTCAGGTGCTATATTTATTTGATGTCTTATTTCCAATAATGGACCAAATTTACATTATTATTAAAAGTGTATCTTGCAACAATTTTGATTGTTAAGTATACCAATCACTTCAGGGATTGGAGTACCATAAATTTGCAGCTAACAATCAAAGGAACCCAAATGGTTAGATAGAATCAAGATTTCAATATAATTACTTGAATGAAAATACAATAGAGTAATTAATATAACTTATCCTTTGATGAGACTCATGTGGGAATGATCTATCTCATTGCTCCGATGATGCACAGGGGAGCATAAATCAGGGCATTTATCAGGCTCCATTGAATTAATGTGCTTAGAGTTTCATCAATCGCCATATGTATCAATACTTGAAAAATTCATCATGTACATGTGCATAAAGTTGTAGTAGAAATATGTGTTAGTAAATGTAATTGATATCAGTGATTAATTTAAACAATATCATCATGAATTTACTTGATATCTTAATTACAGTGGACTATATAAAAAAAATGCTCTAGTTTAAGCATAACATGAAAATGATCATCCACTCATACATATCATAAATCATAGATAAAAGTTACCAAGTCCATGTAATTAGCACATGCCAATTAAACACAACACACATGCATATTTCATAGCACATGAGGTCTGCCTGCTACACATACCATGGAATCAATGTGTACATATATGACTACGTAGATGCACATATATTACATATAGTATATAGAACAATCTAGTAAATCAGTACCCTACAAGCTTGCAACTTGCCATGTTCAGTAGTGCATGAAAGGAAAAACATGTCATAGGCGCTAGTATACTCATATCTAAATTAGATTGCAATCATGTCGCATATATCAAATATATAACTGGGGTTGAAGATAAGCATGGTTGCATCTCCACATATATTCTTCTGAAACATAATTGGATGGCCTAACTTTACTGGTAATACTAGACCTAAAAGACTTAGTTTCACAAAAGTACAACAGTAATCAATAAATTACTGCGGAGAGTATTGAGGAACCAATTGAAGAATGAACTTCAGATACAGAGCAAAATTTTGGTAAACATATTTGAATGTTCTTTTCTTCTAATATCAAATACTACTACTAGACGGTGCCAATCAGATTCTCATGCATTTTTTTATGTAAATAAAAAAACAGTAATCAATTCAATTCTGTGCCCACCATTTCCAAGTTGCATATAATAAATTACAGTACCAATTAACACAATCACATTTGCTTGCTAAATCATCAAACACCATGATTGAATCATAAACAGGAACATTAGCAATTCTCAATTCAAACAATAAGTTCTATAATTAATAGCCGAATTCGTACAAATACTCAGCAAAACAACCATCTTAACAATTTTCAATTCAATCAAGAAATTCGAATACACATATCTCAAAACAATTAAAATTGAATCATAAGCAGGGGGTAAGAAGCTCGTGCCTGTAAGTTGTAAACTCGCAAGAGGCAAAAAGAAAAAGAAAACGAGAACATACATCAGTACATCTTATTCAACTTCCCAAAACACTCTGAATCTGGCGACGAAATCCGGGACCAGAGCAAACCACCATCGGAGCAAATCAGACGAGCGCTGACGATAGTTTTGCCAATAAGCGCCGCCTAGAAGTCCGCCGGGGATACACCGTCGATGACTTTGGTATCGTAAGCAACTATCGCTTTGACGATCTTCTTCCCAACACAGTGGTTCTCCATAATCCTACGCGCTGCCTCCGATTCGGTATTCTCATAGAGACCACTGTAATCCCGACTCTGTTTGGTACTTTGTCGTGGCACTGGTTTCTGTAGATATGGTGGCTGATCTGGAGGCGATGGGTGAGTGAAAACTGATGGACATATAGATTCTTATAATTGATTTGAATTGATGGAAGAGTTTGAGATGGAAATAGGAGTGGATTTAGGGATTTTGCATTGGGTATAACGGGTGGTATGTGAGCACACTAAGATGAATCTGATGATGGCGTATGTATGGATTTAAGATGGTCGGCAGATTAATATTTGATCGGAATTATGTATGGTGGACGGAAGAATTAGTGAAGAAGGTAGAACACTTAGAAGAGTCGTGCTCATAACGTGTTGAATAATAATGGGAAAAATAATGTATTATTCTTCATCCTCAGTATAAGAGTACATGGAGAGTATATATACAAGTAGGAAAATATCTCTCAACTATATCTCGAGAGTAACAACCTAGAGAGATACACGTAACAAACTAGAGAGAAAAGTAAACTCCTGTTACATTCCTATAATTATCCATAACAATTCTAGAGTAATTGCTACGCAAAAACACTTAATTGTTAATAAATAAAATTAAAAGCATAAAATATTAAATCATACACCAATACTTGATGTTGTCAATAATTAACGAATGAAAAGTTGTGGCTGAGTGGAATGTGGTGATGTTAATGATATATGCCACTCAGGTTCAAATCCTTCTGGCCACAACTTTTTTTTTAATTAAATGATTTATTCGACTAATCACTGATTTAATAATTAATAATCGAGAGTAATTATTACGGAAAAAACTTATTAATTAATAAATAAAATTAAAAACTCTTCAATATTAAATCAAACACCAATACTTGGTGCTCTCAATAATGAATGATTGAAAAGTTGTGGCTGAGTGGAATGTGGTGATGTTCATCGTACATGCCACCCGGGTTCAATTCCCTCTGGCCACAGCTCTTGTGATTTTTTTTTTATATACTTTCCTTACTTCAATTAAAAAAAAATATTATTCGAAAATAAAACACAAATAAATTAATCATCAGGTAATTGCATTCTGGATATAAGTATTCATAGAACCGAGAAGATAAAATATTTGAAACAACTATATTAATATTGATATTACATCATCAATATAACCATATAAAACAAAGAACATTGACAATTATTGGGGTCGAGGCTTATGATCATGATTCAGTCTGTATGATCATAAGTGAATCGAAAGCCATACACCTCAACGGATTTTCCTGTGCCATTTAGTGCACCACGTGATTTAGCGACCCAAAAGCCACCAGGTTGTTGTTATGAAAATGAACTGTACCACCAATTACCTCAATGTGTTTTTTCATCAATCCAGGATCATATCCAGAACCAGTTGAGGATAGGATGAACACGTTGGGATTATTCTCATGATCTTCTCTTTCATGTAGGATGTGAAATCAATAGATGGCTCATCAATTGGTTGTGCAGCATTTATCCACAAAATTTTTGTCTCTTCCTCTTGATCGAGATGAATGTTCTTCTGTTTCATCGTACATGTTATTGTCCCGTCTTCCTTGCATACAAACTTGATCTTCATCTTCATTTGACTCTCGATGTTTATAATTTTGTAGCACGCCAGACCTCTGTGGTGACTAATTTCATTGTTGCCAACGATGAGAATGGTTTCTGCCTGAACTTGCGCCATCTTTCGATTCTTTTGGTTAGTAGTTCTTTCTGCTCTGATTTTATTTCAGAATTTAGTGTTCTTCTATGATGAAAAACGTTTTTGTGTAGTATCTTATTTATAGATGGAGGAAAGATACCAAATTTGAAGAGGCACCTTCTTCAATAGTTGTGACTTTTCATTTGCAAACATTAACTTAAAGAGATGCACTCATTCACAGATTTAATACAAGTGTTTTGTCTCTTCAATATCAAAAGACCTGACTTTTCATCTTTAATCGAACAGTTCTAAATAATAATAATTCGATTCATTAGATAATTTCTAATAATTCGATTATTACGAAACTCAAAGCAAAATAATAATAATAATAATAATAATAATAATAATAATAATAATAATAATAATAATAATAATAATAATTATGTAATCTGATTTGATAAATAAAATAAAAATAAAAGATTCAAGGTTATAGATCATTACTTCATAACTAAAGGCCTTCAATAGAAGACTGAAAATAGAAATAACGATTGAATGTTCGAATCTCACTGTCAGCAAGGCATTCGTAGCATGTAGTATCGTTATAGTGATCACACTTTGTCCACTCTTTACTACAAAACGAAGGAATATCTAAATTCTTCTCGAATACTCCATCATGTATCTTGTAAATTTGAGTGCATAGCGACTGTCGCCACATCTTGATACTCGTCAATCCTCCACGACTGCTCGCTACTTCTTTGAAGGCAGTGAAGCCTTGTTGCCTCACTGCACTATTCGGAACGACCATTCTACAAATACACGAAGCATACGCAGCCATCTTGTGTGAGTGCTTCTCAAGCATCTCAAGCAAATAAGGCACCCTGCGAAAAATCTTGTACTCGAACACATCAACCTGTAGAATATAGTTAAGAAGTTGAATATAAAATTTGTTCAAATATTTCCGTAGAAATAAGTAATCAACCAAATACATACTATGAGCATGCTATAGTAAGTGTCCAACGATGCCAATGGATGAATTGGGATTGAAGAGACGTCAAGGTCCACATAAAATTGATCAATACCAAACATGATCTTGAACGCTTTCATGCTGCAGTTAACATAAATACAAACATCCATCAAGATCCAATAATAAGAAATTCGTATAATTTAAAAATAAAAATCTAATAAATCAAAATATTATTCATACCAAATGAGCACTTCACCACCATAAACGTAACTGTTGAGAGTGACTATCAACATCAAGATAGAGTGCTCAAACGTTCCCTCGTCAATTATGTTTTGGAACATTCGAACTCGATTCTCAATATTTGACTGAGCCGCCTCCAAACCAAATGGAGTCCTCATTTTCGCAATATGTAGTGATGATTTCAATTAAACAGACTTCGATTTTATAGTACATTGTTAGTAGTCTAAATATGGTACTCTCATTACTGTAAAATCGAATTGTTTATATATAATGTCTGGCTAAAAAAAATATTGAATTCTAAATATGGTTAAGATTGTAAAAGTGTTAGACTAAATGAAATGTATTAAATCACATATCCCGTATATAAATATGGTGCTCGAGAGTTTTGGCATCAACAAAATATGGTGCTCGAGATTTTCATATCGTTTCCGTATATAAGTTGGCACGTTAATTGAATTGATTATGCAAAATCTCAAGCAATCCAACGAATTTTTACAAAGATACTGACCTAGGATTCAGTCAAACTAAATCCTTTAAATTTAGAGAGTTTTAAAATTAGAAAGAATCGACAATCAATACCATAATCATGACAAAGCGTGTAGTGAAATAAACGCAGAGGCATAGTAAATCAAGTACCAATATCAAATGTTATCAACAATAAACGATTAAAAAGCTGTGGTAGAGTGGAATGTAGGATCTTCATCATCCTCACCACCCGGTTTCAATTCCCTCCGGCCACAGCTTTTACTTATGGATTTTTTTTATCATACGACGGATTCTAAAAAGAGATTATTGTTAAATATAGAACATAAACAAAATAACCACTGATTTAAACATATAGCAACGTGACAATGAATATGCTTTCAAATCCAACTTTTCTTAATGCTGAAATGTACAGTAATGTATTTAAACGGCACAGATTGTAAATTTTGGTCATCTTTCTCTTAACTCATACAATTAAAGTCTGACGTAATCGTAGCCAAATTCAATTGTAAATTTTCAGAAACTTAATCATGTTTATAACAACATATTATATGATGAAATAAACAGTTACAGATGAAGCCAAATTCAAAACACGAATGAAAGCTTATGCTGTTCGATCCACTATAACAATATTCCATAGATTAAATTTCGGATATAGCTATGTAAAATTCATGAGATCGAACAAACAAAGAAGAATATGTATATGGAATAAACTAAAAAACGACATTAATCGAAATAATAATCAATTGTTTATGAGGCGAAAATAAATCATGTTCATACAACGAATCATGTTTATAACAACATATTATATGATGAAATAAACAGTTACGGATCAAAGCCAAATTCAAAACACGAATGAAAGCTTATGGAAAAATTCCACTATAACAATATTCCATAGATTAAATTTCAGATATAGCTATGTAATATTCATGAGCTCGAACACACAAAGACGAATATGTATATGGAATAAACTCAAAAAAGACATTAATCGAAATAATAATTAATTTTTCATGAGGCGAAAATAAATCATGTTCATAAAACGAATCAATTGTATCTGGAAATTAGAAAATTACATGATTCAAAAGATTAGATTTCAGCTATAGCCGCGTGAAACTCATTAGAACGACCATAGAATAGGACTTCACGGTCTGCCAAACAATCAAGACACAAACCGTCATCTAATCCCCCCTCCCCAACAATATGATCTTTACAACAAAATTTCGGAATGTTAAAATTCAAAGCAAACACACCATGATTTAATTGACAAAGCTGCTTTAAGAGATATTGTCTAAATTTCTTCAAACAAAACAATCCTCCAGGCACCGTTGCAATCTCTTTAAAGAGACATAATCCTCGTTGTCTTACTTCTTCTTCATCACTCAACATTCTAACTATGCATGATGCATATCTGTTCATTCGATGTCTAGCAGCGGTTAAATGTCCTAGAAGGCGTTCGACCCTATGAAAGTTACGGTACGCAAACACATCGATCTACGAAAATAAATGAAGCAAACATTAGACAACAGGTTTAAACAATTATTGTACAAAATTAAAAATCATTACAAAAGATGAAACTTACAATTAGCATCATTTAGTAGAAATTAGGAGTTGCTAATGGCTCGTTAGAGATAGATGAAAGATCAAAGCTCTCATAAAATTCTTCGTAATCAAACACGGTCATGAATGAGTCCATACTTAAAAAGAAAAAAAAGTGTTATTAGCGAATGAAAACAATAATAAAATCGACAAAGAACTTGAGGATTGAGAATTTACCACACAATGATCGAAATAGAGTCGATCCAGCCACTGAATGAAAGAAGCAACAAACATTTCAAATGACTTTTCTTATGGTGTTCATACGAAGTTGTTGAACCTACGGAACCCTGCGGATCACTCATTGCCTCTTAGTTCGAATTCGACTGATTTCTAAAGACAAATTCGAAAATTGGTTGAGAGGATATAGAATGAGGTTGGCTATATATAATCGTTTTTTAGGGTTTAGAAGATCCTTGATTCATGCAATGATTTTTGCTCCGTTTGAATTTTAAAATTACTTACCACAATAAAGCAAAAAAATCTAAACATTCCATATATTTTGATTTTCAGCATTGATGAGACGTTCATGGAAAGAAAGGAAAGACAATAAAAATTAAGTCTTACCAAAATAACTTAAAGATATTGTTACGAACAAAAATATTAAATCAAACACCAATACTTGATGTTGTCAACAATGAACGATTGAAAAGATGTGGCCGAGTGGAATGTGGTGATGTTCATGATATATGCCACCCGGGTTCAATTCCCTCTGGCCATAGCTTTTTGTTCTTTTTTTTTTTCCAGTTAAATGATTTATTCGATTAATCACTGATTTAATAATTAATAATCTAGGGTAATTATTACGGAAAAAAACTTAATTGTTAATAAATAAAATTAAAAGCATAAAATATTAAATCAAACACCAATAATTGATATTGTCAACAATGAATGACTGAAAAGCTGTGGCCGAGTGGAATTTGGTCATGTTCATGGTATATGCCACCCAGGTTCAATTTCCTCTGGCCACAGCTTTTTGTTTTTTTATTTTTTCAGTTAAATGATTTATTCGATTAATCACTGATTTAATAATTAATAATCTAGAGTAATTATTACGGAAAAAAACTTAATTGTTACTAAATAAAATTAAAAACATAAAATATTAAATCGAACACCAATACTTGATGTTGTCAATAATGAACGATTGAAAAGTTGTGGCCGAGTGGAATGTGGTGATGTTCATGGTATATTCCACCCGGGTTCAATTCCCTCTGGTACTTCATGCATGATTATTACCCGTTGCTTGGTTTTCGTTGTAGTTGTGAATTGCCTTTGGCTAAAAATAAATTTATTTGATTAATTGAGTATGACAATCTCGTTCATCAAATTGGCGCCGTTGGCGGGGACTATACTCCTTTTTTATCTTTAGCTTATTTATATTTTCAGCATTCAATTCCTAGATTTATCAAGTTTAGTTAATTTGCTCTCTTTTGATACTCTTTCCCATTATTGTTACAGATAGTGTATGCATCATACGTGTAACGGTACCGGTTTTGAAAACAAAATATTTTCTTGAAAAAGGGAAAACGAAAAATGCTTTAATAACAACGGTCGGCAATAAATGCCCAAAATAAACTTTGACGCTAACAATAATAAATAATATCCAATGACAACTCAAGTTCGAATAGACAACGAATGAAGACAATAAAAGTGTATCTCCTTATTTTGAAAAGAAACCCGTGACACCCCAGACCCTTCTCTCAGTCGCTGGCTTCCTAGTCACGCACATCCTCAGCAGCATCTGGAAGGAAGGGATTTTGGAAAAACAAAAGAGTGTGAGATAAAGGATCTCAGTGAGGTTCTAAGTTAAAACAGAAAGTAATCGGTTTTAAAAACAAAAACCCTTTCAGAAAAACGAGCAAACAGAACAGAGCACATATAAAAGATTAACAGAACAGATACGTTGTAGACCGTTGGTGCAGCCCGCCTTATTGCTCCTACTCCCAGAATGCCCTTATAACTCCCTCCAGAGGATGCATAACTCCGGACAGAAACAGAAACCCCCGTGTACTTTGGGGAAACAGATCCTACGACCCTAATAGACCTCAGCGACTTCTGCCTCGCGCCTAAAAGGGAATAGACTAGGCCACGATCAAGCAAACCCGATAGTCCTCTACTACCCAAGCCTACCTAACCATAACCTAATCGACCGGTCACACAGAAACAGAACAGATACAGAGCAACAGATACAGATAATTAACACCGAGAGGTGTTCCTGCAGAAAGGTCAGTCCAGAACAGAGTAGCAATAAACGGAAATGCAAAAAGTCATACATAGGACTTATACTTTTACGCGGAAGCATACAGTAAAACAGTATATATAGTAATAGATATAGATAGTCACATAGCCTTCCAGTTTTCGCAAATAGATAGGTTTTGGGGTGAACACTCACCTTAGCTTGCGAGCAAACGACCTTCAACAAGAAATGAGCTTACGGGTTTACGGACAACGGAGAACCTAACAAGAAAGTACTAAACACAATTTAGAAGTCGAACGGACGGAAGGAAAAAGGCTGAAAAAGGAATGGTAAAGTCGGGGTTCGAACTCGGGACCTCTAAGTTAGTCAAGCAAGGACCTAACCAACTAAGCTAGCAAGTCAAGTCAATACTAACTTACAAAAACAGAAACTAAGTTTAAAACACTTTCAGAAACTCTTTCGATTTTTAGATTTTGGAAATTACCAAAATACCCTCAGTGGTAAATTGCAAAACAACCCTTTTTCGTAAACAAACAGTACAAACAAACCAGCAGTTTTCCAGACACTAAACAGTTCTCACTGAACAAAAAGGTTTACGATAAAAGCTTACTGTCAGTCAACTACGGTCAACGGTAAAACTGCAAAAAGGTCCTTTAGGTTTTTAAGTTTCCCAAATCAGTCCACAAAAATCCAAAACAGTAACAAGAAGGTCCAAAAGTCCTTTCGAGGTCAAACAGGAAATCAAAGTCAACATACGAGGTCAAAAGTTCTCAAGTCCAGCAAACAGTGACTATACTAACAACCTAAGTCCCGGTTCTCGGTTCGAAATAAATAACAAGGGCAGATCGATCAAGGGCAAAACCGTCCAAGGGTAAAAAGTCCAAAACAGAATACGAGTACGAGTTTCGAATCAAGAGCAGCAGTAAGAGAAACGAGATTTACCTTCGAATCGAAATAAAAGGTTGAACAAATCTGCAATCGAATAAATCGAAAAGAAAAAGGGAATTAAACCAAGATTCGAATTGAATTCGTAAACAAAATAGAATTCGAACCGGAGGGACAGAACAAGTTACCGATCGAACGGAATCAACGGACGGAAGGATCGACGGCGTCGATCGGGATGGCGATCGAACGGATCGGGAACAGCGGCGGCGAAATCGGTCAGGCGGCGCGGATCGGATCGATACTGACGAACGGGGATACGGCGAACAGCGGCTCGATGGTGCGGTGCGGATGGCGGCGAAAACGGACAGGCAACGGACGGATCGAACGGCGACAACGGCCGCGGCGATCGGATCGATCGGATTGATCGATCGATGAACAGAACGCGGCGGACGGAGCGGCGGTGCGGACCAGCAAGGCGTGACGAACGGAACAGAGCGCGGCGGTGACCGGAGCAGACGGCGGCGGCGGCCGGTGGTAAGTGGTGATGATGATGATGGTGAGAAGTTGAAACAATAAGGAGATGGAGGTGATGAGCGTAGAGAGTAAGGGAGGCAGAGAGAAGATGTTTTCTTTCTTCTTTCTTCTCTAGGTTACGGCTGAGAAAGAATGAGGAGGGAAAGGGAAAAACTAGGGTTAGGGTTAGTCAAGTAATGGGCCGGTCAACAGGCTTTTGACTGGGTTAGTAATTTGGGCCAACGAAAGGGTTAAACAGATCAGATAGCCAGCTTGATCCAAACGAAACGAAACGAACTAACTTACGCGAAAATAATTAATTAATTATCGAATAAATAATTTACCCTGATAATTAATTAACTAAAATAAATAATTAAATAATAAAATAATAATTAAATAAATAAATAAATAATTAAAAAAAACGGGGTGTTACAATACGCGATCTAGTGGACAATCTCTTGCTGAACCTATCTAAGAAATTGACAGGGTTTACCATCAAAGAAGGCGGAATCTCGCTCGCGGTAACATAGAGGAAATCGATTCCTCTGAATATCTTCGAGCACTCTTTGAAGATCCCGTGATGGCTCGTCCACTGTTGAAATCATGGGTTCAACCCAACAAGGAACGAATGAAAGGGTCCAGCAATTGTCCTTTCGCCTGCGACTCGTGACTTGGAAATCAAAAACCACATATTCCAGCAACTCCCAAGGTTCTATGGCTTGGCTAGGGAAGACGTGATAGGTTATTTGCATGATATCGATGACTTCGTCAACCAACTCCCAAGACCGGGCACGGAGTTGATGGAGGATGAGCTGAGAATGAAGGTTTTTGCGATGGGGCTTGGCGATAAAGCCAAGGCATGGTTAGGCTCTCTGGAAGCCGGTTCGCTTGACACTTGGGATAAGGTCTTTTCAGCATTTATGGAGAAATACTTCCCTCACACATTGACTACCGCGCTAAAGGCGCAAATCACTGGTTTCAAACAAGACTATGATGAGATGATCTACACCGCGCTTGAGAGGTTCAACGACCTCTTGAACAAGTGTCCACACATGGTTTTGAGCTTTCGGATCTTGTCCAACACTTCTACAATGGGCTCACTTTTGAGAATCAACAAGTGGTGGATTTCCAGTGCCGTGGTAATATTTGGGAAGAAACCGCGGAGGCTGTTTGGGCGGTTTTCGAAAGGCTTGCTAAGGGATCTCAATTCAAGGATCCAAGAGCAGTGGTTAGGAGGCGCGACGCCCCACCCAATCATGAGGTTCCAATGTATGGAGCAAGTGGGGATCGATTTGAGTGTTTCACCAATGAGCTGAAGCAAGTTCTCAAGAGCTCAGTTGGAACATCCGTTTCTAATTAGATTTGCCGGATTTGCAAGAACTACGGGCATGGGGCTCATGTGTATAGGTCGGAGCTCGCACAAGATGGTAGCAATTGGGTTCAAGGAACCGACGAGGAGGCCTTTGCTGCAGAATTTGGAGTTCAAGAAGCTAGCTATGGTCAAGATGGTAGGAATCCTCGTGGTGGATTCTGGAAAAGGGGGTTCCGAAACAGCCAAGGATATGCACCAGATGGCCAAACTTATGGCCCTAACCAAGACCGTAGTAGTCTTAGCTATGGTAATGATCACTGTGAAAATCCCACTCCTAAAGAGCAACCGAAGTCGAAGACGGCTCTTCTCATGGAGAATTTGTAGAAAATGGTTGATCACACCCAAGGTTTTCTTAAGCGTTATGAAGAAGATTATGAGAGGACAAGGGCGAGACTTGATCAGTTGGAGGCAAGCACTAGGCTTGCTCATCAAAAGATGCAAGAATTGATTGACCGTGGAGCAAGTAGGGAGCAAGGGAAGTTGCCTAGCAACACTGAGAAGTCGATGTCTATTACCTTGGTGGGTGATCTTCCTGTTGAAATCACCATCAAGAAGGTTGCTGATTGTGAGTGTTGCAAGGATGGGGAGCCCCCACTAGCCAAGGAAGAAGAGAAGGACCTTGGTTTTGATGTTAGCAAGGACGGGAATGGGGGATGTTGTTCTCTTGGGGCGAACGTTCTTGACTAAGCTACGCTCCGTAATCGTCATCTATCGAAGAACTTGCACCATTGAGGTGGATGGCAAGCAACATGTGTTGCGAGCCATATCTGATCCTAGTCCTCACTTCAATGCTTCTCATTCTATTAATTACTTTGGTCTTGCTGTATATATCCATTCTCACTCACAGGTACTAGGCATGAGGAAGAGATCGATGAAGGGGAAGTCTAGTACCCTCAAGAACAAGAACTAAAGAGCAAGAAGAAGTTGAGTCAAAGACTTTGTAAACAATGGCACTGTCTTTATTTATGTGAATTTGTTAGTTTAAGTGATGTTTTGTGCTTATGTTTATGTTTGAGTGAAATTTTTTGAGTGTTTTTAGTGAGGAAAATGGTTTTGGGGATAAAACTGAACTTTTTCGGAAAAATTTCGTTTCTCCACCTCTGGCTCTTCGGTTAGCTGTGGTTTCTGCGCTCGATTTTCAGTGGCAGCAGGTGTCTTTTGGAGGTGACTGTCTCACCGTGATTCAGCAGATGAACAAGTCTAGACCTTTTCTTTAGTACAGTTGGGAATGTTTTGGAAGAGATTAAAACTCTAGTTAGTTCTTTTCATTTTGTGAATTTTGTCTTCACAGGTCGTAGTGGTAATAAGGTCGCGCATATGCTCGCCCATGATATTCTAGTTGATAGTGTTGGTTATGAGTCTCTTCCTTTTGAGAATCCTGATGTACTTCCTTCTGATGATTGATTGAATGAATATGAATGTTTCTGCTAAAAACAAAAAGAAAAAAGAAAATGGCTTGCTAGTTGAACAATTACAGATTATGTAAAATTATGGTTTTGTGAGTTGACTAACACATATTTACCAAATGTCCATAATGCAAAACATGACAAACCAAACAAACCTTAACTCTTTTTTACTCCAAAATACCAAAATGTAATTGAATTTAATTATAAAAAGGCTTTAATAATTTGACTTATTACAAATTAGGCTTGGAAGGCCCCTTTAGTTACAAGTAGAATTTGAGTTGGGCTTCAATTACATAGGTATTTCATTACAACACTTGTTTTTTTCCCGGAATGTAAGCAATTGGTTGGACCACAACCAATTTTCGACAAACCGCCATACACTTTAGAAAATGAAAAACACCCCCTCACAATTCACCTAATACTTTGTAGAAAAAGTAATAAGGACCACAAATAAGATTAGACCTACCCGATCCGATCCGAGACCCGAAGTCTAGTTCACCCGAACATTTATGGTCAAACATCCAAATTTTGATCCGAAAGCACCGGAATTTTTTTTATCCGAATTAAACAATCCGAAATATCCCAAATCAATTCAATCCAAAATTCACCCGATCCAAATTAAATGTGACCCGAACTATTTTAATCTGAAATGATCCGAATTAAATTTATAGGGAATACATAATTATTTTCATTTAAAATATATATTTCATATATAATTAACTTATAATAAAGATAATCAAGTTGTAATATTTCATAAATTTTCATTATTCAAATTATTTTGCATTTAAATAGTCATTCAACATTGAAACTGAATTGGCCCGAAATGAATCGACCCGATCCGAAATTGATCTGATCCGAAATGTTTTGAAATTTATCATCCGAATAACACCTGAATCCGATAAAAACATGAAATGCGAACACATTCGAATCCGACTCGATCCGATCCGAAATCACGTGAAACAAACTCACTGACCCGAAATCCTCCGATCTGATCAACCCGTTTGCCAGGTCTAAATGAGATATTACATTTTTCATTCAAAGTCAACTCAACCCAATCTAACAATTCAAACAAATATCAGACACACATTTTCCTCATCAATACTCTGCCCCTCCACAACAAATTCACCACCAAAATACGTCTATGATAGCCCCGACTCCGATGTATCCGACGCCCCCGATTGTCATTCTTCCCGACACACCTTCCAAAAACATTGGCGTACTAGCCACTGAGGTCCCAAGAACCTTCTTCTTCTTTTTCCATTTTTTTTACTTGTCCTTTCATTGTCGGAGCCATACCTGTTGAGGATATTCAGGAATCCTCAGACGTTATCAAATAAGATAACTACATATCTCTGCTGATTGTATTTGCCATGTATTTCTCCTATAGCTAACTACTTGTTTAGATTTGCTAGTTGTATATTTATCTTGTGTAGATTGTGTATACTTATGTATATATATATGAAATACAATCACCACAGATAAACGTGGTTTTGCATATCAACTCTTATATGGTATCAGAGTCATCTGGCTCACGCCCACCTAGGTTCGAATCTCCTCGGAGACAAACTTCGCCCCATATTGGAGATGGAGCAACGGAAGAGGAGATGGTCATTTTTCGATCGGTTTTTTGAGGTATTAGCCAAAGACTCATGATATCATATTAGAATTGGACCATCATCCCCTTAAAAGGCCTTTCTATGATGTTTCAATCTCACTTGCCTGTTTCGTTTTGGGTTGATGCCTTCTCCACGGCAGTTTATGTCATCAACAGATTACCTAGCTCAGTTCTTGATAATGTATCTCCTTATGAGCTACTGTTTGGGGCCTCTCCTAATTATGAATTATTTCATCCTTTTGGTTGCCATGTATATCCTTATTTACGTGATTATCCGCGACAAAAACTTGCCCCTCGTAGCAAACCTTGCATTTTTATTGGCTATAGTGCAAATTATAAAGGATTTCGTTGTCTCGATCCAACTACATCACGGATTTATATCGTTCGTCACGCCATCTTTGATGAATTTTATTTTCCTATGGAAACAGGTGAACATAAGTCTCACCATGGTTTGAGAGGAATTTAGTTCCTTTGATGATAATGATGACATTAGTTGGGCTTTTATGGAACCCAATACTAAATCCAACTCCAAGGACCACACTTGTTCCACACACGGTCCATGTTCACTTTGCCAATCTAGTCCAACAAATGTTAGGATCGGAAAATTCTTCTATTCATAACAAGAACATAATTACAGGAGGAGTCAAGCTCACTCAACTACAAAAAACCGAACCTATTAATCTCACATTCTCACTTGATGTTTCTCTCTATTTTGTGATTATCTAAACAATCAAAATTGCCTTCCTTTTATAGGCACGAGATCAACTAATGTTGAGGCCATCCAATAATTGGATTGAGTAGTTGGAGGACAGTAGTTGTGCTGCTTTGCATTGAAGAGGGACAGAATGATTGAGCTGGTGGCTGGAACAGTAACAACAATAACTAGTTTCCATGTTCATGTCATTCCTTGTCTCTACATGGAGGCGGGAAACATTACACATCTCCCCCTCCAGCCTTTTCCGTAAATCTTGCATTCCAACAATGCTTGAACACAATTTGTGTTTCTCTGGTGTTAACACCTTTGTTAACATGTCCGCGACATTCTTGTCTGTGTGAATCTTTGAAAGCTTCAGCTCATGCTGCTCGATTGCTTCTCTAAGAAAGTAATATCGAACAACGATATGTTTCGTGTGAGAATGATACATCAAATTCTTGCTAAGATCCATAGCACTCTGACTATCACAGTGAATGATGTACTCTTGTTGCGGAAATCCCAACTCTTGGAGAAAACTCTTTAGCCACACAAGTTCTTTTCCGGCTTCAACAGTGGCGATGTATTCAGCTTCTGTCATAGACAACGCTACACACTTTTGCAACTTGGATTTGCCATGAGACAGCACCCCCTGCTAGTTTGAATATGTAACTTCAAGTAGAGTTTCTACCATCAAGATCTCCTGCCATATCAACGTCTGTGTATCCTTCCAAGATTGGTTTTTCTCCATCATAGCACAAACATAGTTTAGTTGTACCTTTCAAATATCGTAATATCCATTTGACAACTTCCCAGTGTCTTCTTCCTGGATTTGACAAGTATCTGCTCATAGCACCCATAGTGTGAGCAATATCAGGGCCTTGTACACACCATTGCATACATCAAACTTCCTACTGCATAAGAGTAGGGCACTGTTTTCATCTTCTTCTTTTCTTTCTCGGAAGAAGGGCAACTCTTCTTACTCAACTTGAAGTGGTTTGCTAGTGGAGTGCCGACAGGTTTGGCTTTTTCCATGTTGAACCTTTTGAGCACGCGTTCAACATACTCCTCTTGCGACAAGAACAGCTTCCTTGCTTTCCTATCATGAACAATTTTCATGCCCAAAATTAGTTGTGCCGTACCTAAGTCTTTCATATCGAAAATTTGGATTGTTCCTGCTTCAAGTTGTTGATCATGGTTGCATCTTGGCCTACTATTGATGTCGTTAGAATCAAAATTAAATTCGTATAGTCGAAGAACACTTATCACTACACAAAATGGTTTAGTGCAATGGCAAGATGTTCCAGAGTGTCGTTCTCTAAGGACTTAACGTGACTATGTTTAGTGTAAAACAATCACTTTCAACCAACTAGCAAGTTTGTAAGGTTAAACCGAACACTCATGCAAATCAGAAACTATCAAGAGCAAGATAAATCAAACAGAGAAAGATGTTGGTGGTAGCTTAGTAGAAATGATAAGCCATGGGTTACAACTTACAAACATTCTATGAACCTTAAACATATAATAAAGAAGTATTATTTGACCAAAAAGTTGTCACATGCTTTGCATTCGATTATACGGAGTTGGCTACTCCTGATTGTACGGATCTAGAAGTATTAAGTGACCCCAAGGGCTGTCACTACCCTGTAATTCGAAGATATGTATTGGCTACTTAGATCTTAAAGAACAATTCAAAGCAAAACAAGCCATAACCCAAGTTATCAAGTCTACACTCTACCACCAACAATGGAGATTTAGCTAATCATGACAATAATGGAGTAAAACATCATCATATATGAATAACAAACATTCTCAAATCCAAAAGTAAGAGAAATGATACAAGTTACCACCGATTGTCACTACGGTAGAAATGCCCAAATCTCAATATCTTGATGGAATAGAGATGAGTCCAATGTAATTCTCCAATCTCTTTATGTTAATCAAGCTTCTATGATCTGAATCTGGGAATTGGGGCTTGAGAAAGCTTCCAAAACACAAAGTAAAATCTAAAGAATGAAAAGGGGTAACTAAAAATTGTGTTGTGAACCCAAAATCTCGTATGGGAGCCAACTCCGGACGATTCGCCCCCAGACAGTCTACAAAACAGAATCGCGTATGAAAATGTGGTCTCTGGGGCGATTCGCCTACAGATCCAGGCGAATCTCCCCACGTGAAATGGATCTTCAGGGCTGATATGATGTCCCATTGGTGCGTGTGACCTACCGTTGAATAGACCATTGATTTAGCTATCAGCGGGCGTTTGTTTCAGGTCAATCCAGTACCGTATGAAGAAGTTATGGCCAATATGGTTAGACTGCTCCAATCTTGCACACTTGAACGGCTCAAAAGACCTTCATCCGAACTTCTATACTTGCTTCCAAGGTAAGGCTAAGTTATTTATCAGGTGAAATTATTGGAAACGCGATCTCTAGTCACTTTATTAGGGGCTCGGACACTCACGGGCACGTCCATGGAAGTCAAGGTGCTCAAAATGCATCCAAAATGTTGTGTTTAAGCTAAATTCCACCGTTTTGTACCTAAGCACCTAAGAAATGCAAAACAAACAAAACGTGACACTATTCTACAAAACTACCAACAAAACTACTCTCAAAGATAGCAAAAGAAGGGAAAAAAGATTAAATGAACATTTCAAAAATATGTTCATCAAACTCCCCGAACCAAACATTTGCTTGTCCTCAAGCAACAAACTACCTGAATGCAACACAATAAGGAGTCTCATGCAAAGCGAGAAAAACTAATCTATTGTATGTACAAAATGCTTATGAACAAAGACCATACAAATCATAACATGCAAGTAGGTTGAAGAATGCCTCGATTGAACTTATACACATTCTCATGTGCACTTTGGTAAACAAAGGAGTCTCCCGTAACATTCTCTACCTGGACCTGGTCAATGACGACACAATGATGCATATTATAATGCTATGGTTGCCCCTTGCCTATGGAACCGAGGGCTTACTATTGTTCACCAAGTGAGTCTTTTCCTCAAGAGAGGGCGAACCAATACTGCCTCTCATCAAACGAAGGAGGGTTCCCTAAAAGACAACACTCCCCTATTCTACCCGATTCTTAAAACAAAGACTCTTCACCACTTCCTGAATGGCAGGACGAGGGTGGTCTAGAATAGGCCTTGGACTAGGCTACACGAAACATAAGGAAGAATTTACAACTCGACACAAACAACTACATAAGTTGAAAAATTATTTACAACGCTTTACAAGACTGCTTTTTGTCTTGCTTTGACCCTTCTTTATCTTTTTGGGTCTTATTCTTTATTTCTATTTTTTTTTCGTTTCTTTTCTTTATTTTTCTTCGTTTTGTTTACTTTTTTATTTTTCTCTTTTTTTCCTTTTTCTATTTATTTTTATTTTCTATACGCAAGCAGCAGCAACAAAGAAGAAAAACTACAAAGACACCACAACGACCTCCCCAAACCTATTCGAAAGAATAGGCTGGAGAACGAAATCAAAAAGAAGAGGAAAGATAAAAACAACTTTACAAGACTCGAAAAGACGAAAGAAAAGAACAACAACGATAACCCCCTCCCCAAACCTATTCGTTAGAATAGGTTTAAAACAAAGGATCACGCACCTCACTCTACCTCCTTCCTAGGCATTTAGCAATCTCAAAATCAAGGTTAAGAACTTGTCGCCTCTTAAGTACATAATTACATGGGTATACAATCATAGACTCTAACATGCATCATTTAATAAGGCCTTCGTGAACCGCAGTAGAGAAAACACCACAAAGTGATGTCGAGACTACAAAGCTTAACTACGCACATCCGAATGTGACAAACCAAGCGAGACAAGCCTCAAACTAGTTACTTAGAAATATAATGTATGGTCAATGGTCATAAACACTTAGTCTATACAATAAAAAAGTTCAAAACACTTGGCAATAAACTCCACACTAATAAAGTTCAACAACTAGACTACGGATGAAATGCATGCAAAAATTAAACAATAACAAGCTAATCATGAGAACTCAAGCTAAAAGGCACACACGGAAATATAAGAGCAAAAAGTACTTAGCAATACAATGCCCCTCCCCAAACCTAAACTCTTGCTAGTTACATGAGCAAAAGAGTGAAAAGAAAAGGAGAAATTGGATTGAAAGTACACTTCCCTAATAAAGTGGTTCGTGTCCAACTCCGAAAAGTTAGTATGTACTTGCAAACTCAAGTAACAATTGAGAAACGGAAGCCGAATGGTGAGAAGGAGGAGGAAAAATGGAAGTTCAGCAAGTCCTGGCTGGGCGAAGCGCCTGGCAGAGCCAGGAGACTCGCCTAGCCAGGCGATTCGCCTGGCTCTGTAGGCGAATTGCCCGTTGAGACGCTTTTTTTTGGGGGTTGTAGTCTTCGCAACCTTTCTCTGGGGCGAACCCCCTACAGTCCAAGGCGAATCTCCTGCCTAGAAATGTTAAAAAACAATTTTTCTCCTCCTTTAATCTCACCATTGGCTCAAAACACAAACAAACGAAAACTAAACGTGAATCTACACTACATGCAAGAGGTTTACCACCTCGGGTTGCCTCCCAAGAAGCGCCTTTGTTTACAAGTCGTTGGCTCGACTCTTCAAAGCTCAATTGGGGTCGAATTCAGATTGGGTACTAGACTTTCCCATCAACGTCTTTTTCAATCGGTGAAATCCTTGCACATTTGAACGAAGAAATAGAGGACCAAAGTATCATACAACGTTATTAGCACAAGTATTATCAACACATGAATTAATGACGGCCCGCAACATATGTTGCTTGCCGTTTGCCTAAAAACCACATGTACAGTGGTACATGTCAATTACCATGTGCACCTTATTGATAAATGCTCTTCCCAACATGAATACATTCTTAACTTGTCTTGTGAAGCCGGCATAACAATAAAACTCATTTTCACCTCGACTCCATCGATTCTCACAACCAAGTTGTCCACCATGCCTAAAGGCCTAATCATTGATCCATCAGCCAACTAGACCATAGACATCATCGCCTTCAAACCAGTCAGACCACACTCCTCATATACGTTCATGGGTAAAACATTGACAACGGCTCCCGTGTCTAATGTGGCCAAAACTCCGTTCTTCTTCCCTAGACCAATCTCTACATCAATGCTATTTATTGTGGGCTCTCCCACCTTCTCATCCTCAGACGATGAGTTTTGTAAGGCTTGCACAACTTTATCATCAATTCGTGCAACCTCTTCCTCCACCAAGGAAGACTTATGATCTTCGCAAACAACACAAGAATCTCCCAAGAGCTTCTTACCTCCAGATTTTTGCACCTCAACACGTGCTCCATCATTTGTAATAGTGATGTCAATGGGAATGTCGGTTACAATAGTAATGTTCATGGCTCTCTCAATATTCTCAGAAACATGATTTGGCTTGTGCTCCTCCATGTCCATAACTAGGCTATCAATTCTGCCCTCTATTTTCATTAATGCAGCTTCCAATGTTTCCATTCGACAATCAGGTTTCCCTAGCATATCCGTAACACACTCCAAGAGCCCTTGATATTTACCCACAAACTCACTCATAATCTCAACAAATTCACTTGGAATTTGTCCCTCTTGGAAACATTGAGAATCAGATTCATTCATAGTATATCTTGGGGCCAAATCACCACTCCGTCAAGTGCGCTTATTCTTATGCTGGGAACTTTTCTCCAATCTGTCAAACACCGCACTTAGTTCATCAACGGTGCACTCTCCCATCCATCCTCCACATGCATTGTCCACCAACATCTGATAGGATTCCTCTAATCCATCATAAAAACATTGGTGCAAGATAACAATGTCAAACCGATGGTGTGGGCATTGGTTCAGTAGGCTCTTAAATCTCTCCCTCATTTCATAGAAAGATTCACTTGGATGTTGTCTGAATAAAAATTCATCACTTCTCAGTCTAGTTGTCTTTGAGTAGGGAAAATACTTATCAAAAAACGCTTCACCCATATCTTCCCAACTACGAAGAGATCCTGGCTTCAACCCACTCAACCATGATCGAGATTTTCCACCAAGAGCAAACGAGAACAACCTTTTCTACCTTTTGGGATTTCAAACACCACTTGCTCAAACGCCCTAAAAAATGCCAATACGTCTTCATTGTCTTCACCCCAGAATATAGGTAGACGATCCACATCTATCTTTCTTATTTTGAAATTTCGAATTTCCGGCTCAAGAAAAATAGAAGGTGCTCTTAGGGTGTTGCTGGGCACCATATAAGATTTCATAGATGCCATTACGGGAACCTGAGCTGCGAAACAATCACAACACCATAACTACAAGAACTTGTCAGTGCCTGTTAGCGTAACCAGAACTTAATTTTCAGAGAATAAAATTTTGAAATCACAAGAGTAGAAAAGAAATGAAGAAGTAAAGGGATGGCTGAAAACAAAAGCTAAAACACTAAACCAAAGGAGTTAAGTCCCCGACAACGACGCCAAATTTTGATGTCGTTAGAATCAAGATTAAATTTGCATAAGCCAAATAACACTTATCACTACACAAAATGGTTTAGTGCAATGGAAATATGTTTCGGAGTGTCGTTCTCTTAGGACTTAACGTGGCTATGTTTAGTGTAAAACAATCACTTCCAACCAACTAGCAAGTTTGTATGGTTAACCCGAACACTCATGCAAATCAGAAACTATCAAGAGCAAGATAAATCAAACAGAGAAAGATGTTGGTGGTAGCTTAGTAGAAATGATAAGCCATGGGTTACAACTTGCAAACATGTTATGAACGTTAAACATACAATAAAGAAGTATTATTTGAACACAAAGTTGTCACATGCTTTGCATTCGATTATACGGAGTTGGCTACTCCTGATTATACGCATCTAGAAGTATTAAGTGACCACAAGGGTTGTCACTACCTTGTAATTCGAAGATATGTATTGGCTACTTAGATCTTAAAGAACAATTCAAAGCACAACAAGCCATAACCCAAGTTATCAAGCTTCTATGATCTGAATCTGGGAATTGGGGCTTGGGAAATCTCCCAAAACACAAAGTAAAGTCTAAAGTATGAAAAGGGGTAACTGAAAATTGTGTTTCAAACCCAAAATATCGTATGGGAGCCAATTCCGGGCACTTCGCCCAACCTCTAGGGCGATTCGCCCCCAAAAATAGTCCACAAAACAGAATCGCGTATGAAAATGAGGTCTCTGTGGTGATTCATCTATAGAGCCAGGCGAATCGCCCTACATGAGATGGATCTGTAGGGTTCATCTTATGTCGAATTGGTGTGTAAGACCTACCGTTGGATAGCACTTTGAGTTAGCTACGCATGGGAGTTTGTTTCAGGTCAATCCAGTATTGTATGAAGAAGTTATGGCCAAAGTGGCTAGACTACTCAAATCTTGCACACTTGAACGGCTCAAAAGACCTTCATCCGAACTTCTACACTTGCTTCCAAGGTAAGGCTAAGTTATTTCCTAGGTGAAATTATTGGAAACGCTATCTCTAGTCACTTTATTAGGGGCTCGGGCACTTGATGAACCGAAGTTTCTCAGACTCAATTAATCAAATAAATTTGTTTTTAGCCAAAGGCAATTCACAACTACAACGAAAACCGTAGTGTAGCAGTAAAATAACCTCGAGTGTCGATCTCTAAGGACTATAACTAGCTTTATCTAATTTAACTTAAACTACTGATTTTTCTTATCAAAGATAATGGAAGTTAGTGA
The DNA here is from genome assembly GCA_028274465.1 of Plantago ovata. Taxonomy (NCBI): domain Eukaryota; kingdom Viridiplantae; phylum Streptophyta; class Magnoliopsida; order Lamiales; family Plantaginaceae; genus Plantago; species Plantago ovata. The sequence goes on along the minus strand of CM051456.1, from coordinate 46,118,378 downwards.
TAGTACGATCATTCAAAGCATCAGGTTAATAATCATGCATGAAGTCCTCGATCGTTTTGCATAGAAATCTAAGATCATGAATTGTCCAATGTGTTCCGTTCAATTCAACACTACGAAGATAGAGGGCTTAGATAGATCAAAGAAATAAAGCAATAACTCAAAGTCTGATTCGCGTTACAGCCATCATGCATAATTAAGAACCTTAGCTAAGAAATCACATACTATCACTAACGACAGATTTAGCTACTCATAGATGTCATGCAATCAACAGAAATCAAAGCAAGATTGAATGAAAACATGTTGAAAGATATAAATATAAATAGAAAAATCATGAGATACAATGTTACCGTCGAAGGTTGTCAATCTCCGAAGAATCGCGAACTCACAAGCTCCAAATTGATAAGAAAAATAGTCTCCTATGCTAAGAATTCCCAGAACAGGCTCCGGAGAATTCCTATCTAAAACTAATGAGAAAGGTATGAAAAAAGGTCTGAGAAAGTATGAAAAAACGTAGAGAAACTGCAACTATATATAGGAGTTCGGAACGTGTGGGGCGAGTCGCCCCAGACACCGGGCGAACCGCCTGGTGTGGGGCGAACCGCCCGGGAGTTCCAGTCGGCGAGGAACGCATTTTTTACGCGTTTTTGGATTTCTTTTCCTTTTCGGACTCGGATTTTGCCTTCTAGTGACCTTTAAGCCTTGAAACTCGACCCCTAGACTTCAAATCCCATCCGGAACCTTCTAGATACTACACGAATGCCCTCGGAACACCGATTTTTCGTTCTCTTCAATATAATTGCTCAGAAAACATGTTTTTCACCTAAAACCTGTAAAATGTAAACTAAAGGGAAACGTGATACTATTCTAATAAAATGCACTAAAAAATAGCTAAATTAACATAGAGGATAGCTAAATAGGTGAAAAAAGACTCGAATGAAAGTTTAAAATACACGTTCATCAGCACTCACTGCACGTCCATGGAAGTCAAGGTGCTCAAACGTGATCAAAATGCATCCAAATTGTTGTGTCTAAGCTCAATTCCACCATTTTGTACCTAAGCACCTAATAAATGTAAAACAAACAAAACGTGACACTATTCAACAAAACTAACAACAAAACTACACTCAAAGATAGCAAAAGAAGGCAAAAAGATTAAATGAACGTGTCAAAAATACGTTCATCAAATATCAGCATATCATCCACATATAGTAGAAGGATGATAAATTTACCATCTGGGAACTTCTTTAGGTATACGTAGTGGTCTGCAACTGTTCTCTTGTATTGATGTTCCACCATGAACAAGTCGAACTTTTTGTACCATTGTCGTGGAGCTTGCTTGAGACCGTAAAGGCTCTTCTTTTACTTGTAGATAAGGTGCTCTTTCTTTCGAACTTGGAAACCTTCGGGCTGCTCCATGTATATTTCTTCCTCCAAATCACCACGAAGAAATGTTGTTTTCACTTCCATCTGCTCAAGTTCAAGATTTAGACTGGCAACCAATCTGAGAACAAGTCGTATCGACATAATCTTCACAACCGGCGAAAAAATCTCATCAAAGTCAATTCCTTGCTCTTGTTGGAAACTTTTGACCACAAGTCTAGCCTTGTACTTCAAATTTTTCCTTTGCCATATTTCTTCAATTTGAAAACCCATTTGTTTTTCAAAGCTCTCTTTCCGTCGGGAAGTTTCACCAGCTCGTACGTTTGATTCTTGTGCAATGAGTTCATCTCATCTTCCATGCCTTCCACCAATGGGATTTGTGTTTATGAGATTGAGCTTCTCGAAAGCTCTCTTGCTCCCCCTCGTTGGTATGAAGGATCCATTCAGTTGGCAAGTAGTGCATTTGCTGAACCAAACCTCGTTCAGAACGTCAAACTTGAGCATTGTGAGAAGCGCCTTGGGGTGACCTCTCCCCCCGCTCAGGAATCTCCTCATCTTCATCATCACCAACATCTGCTGGAACATCTTGTTAAACATGAACATTATCTGGCAATACCTCTTTGTCGGGAGGAATGTGTGATGATTCGGGAACATATTTTGGAGCACGAGAACTTTGTAGTTTGCCTACTTCTGGAGCGAACTCATGGAACACCACATCTCTGCTACGAATAACTTTCTTGCTCTCAGGATCCCATAACCTGTACCCAAACTCTTGATCTCCATGACCGATGAAGATGCACGGAGTTGACCCGTGATCAAGCTTTTTCCTCAGCTCCTTGGATACGTGTGCGAACGCCTTGCAACCGAATACTTTCAAATGAGAGTAGGAAACATCCTTTCCGGACCAAATCTTTTCTGGAACTTCAAACTTCAACGGAACTGATGGTGAGCTATTGATAAGATAACAAGCTACCGCAACAGCTTCTCCCCAGAATAACTTCGGCAGTTTAGCCATACTGAGCATGCATCGAGCTTTTTCCACAAAGGTGCGATTCATTCTTTCAGCTATGTCATTATGTTGTGGGAGTACGTGGCACAGACTTCTCATGTCTGGTCCCATGTTTAGAACAATATGATGCAAACTCCCGGGAAGTGTACTCGCCTCCATTGTCAGATCGGAGGCATTTCAGTTTCTTTCCTGTCTCTCTTTCTACCATGGCATGGAACACTTTAAAGCGATAGAACACTTGATCCTTCCTACTGAGACAATAAGCCCATACCTTTCGTGACGCATCATCAATAAATGTCACATAGTATCTGCTTCCGCCAAGAGATTCTTCATCAATGGGACCACAAACATCTGAGTGGACAAGACTCAGCAACTCAGAACGATTAGTTCTGCTCGAACTGAAGGAAACTCGGTGTTGTTTCCCGAATAGACAATGTTGGCAAGGATCCAATGGAACTTCCTTGTCAAATGAGATAGCCTCCTTCTTTGCAAGTATCACCAATACCTTCTCTTTGGCCCAACCTCATGTGCCACAAATTTGGAGATATCTCTTTTTCAACAGCATTGATACTTGGACGATACACCTTTACATGGGTTTTATAAAGATTACCACAAATATGTCCTCTAGTAATAACCATAGAACCTTTCGATAACTTCCACGTACCTTCTTTGAATTGATTTTCATAGCCCTACCGATCCAGAGCTACTCCTGAGATTAGATTCAATCTCAGATCGAGAACATGTCGAACATTGATGAATGTGTATTTTACACTTTCATTCGAGTCTTTTTCACCTATTTTAGCTATCCTCTATGTTAATTTAGCTATATTTTAATGCATTTTATTAGAATAGTGTCACGTTTCCCTTTAGATTTATTTACAGGTTTTGGTTGAAATTCGAAGATTTCCGGGCAATTATATTGAAGTTGACAAGGAATTGGTGTTCCAGAAGCCTATTTGGAGTATCTGAAGGTTTCCGGATAGGATTTGAAGTCTAGGGGCCGAATCTGGAGGTTAGAAGGCTACTAGAAGTCAGAAACCGAGTCCGAAAAGGGGAAGAAATCCAAAAACGCGTCGAAAACGCGGAATTCCACGAAAAACTCTCTGGGGCGAACCGTCCCAGAGGTGGGGCGAACCGCCCCACACCGGGCGAATCGCCCGGTGTGTGGGGCGAACCGCCCCACAGTATTTCGGGGCCTATATATAGTTGCTCAGTTTTCTCCGAAAATCATATCTTTCCAGACCTACTTTCTCACCTATCTCTATAGTTTTAGGTAGGAACTTTCCGGGGCCTGTCCTGGGAGTTCTGTAGCTCAGGGGATACTTTTTCATAGCAGATTGGAGCTCGTAGGATCGCAATTCTTCGGAGATTGACAACCTTCGGTAACTTGTATCTTACAGTTTAATCTACTTATTTTATATATCTTTCAATATGTTTACTTCTATGATTTCTGTTGATTGCATGCCTATTATGAGTAGCTAAACTTATCATTGGTGGTAGTATGTGAATTCTTAGCGAAGGGAAGATAATCATGCTAATGGCTATATAGCGCATTATACTCCGTGTCATTGCTTTATTTCATTGATCAGGCACAGCCTAAATTCTCGTATGTTTTATTATTATGCACAATTGGACACTTGTCGACCATCAGACCAATTATCTTCGTAGTGTTGAATAATTACGGAACACATTAGGACAATAGTGATTGATTTGTCAGACCAATTATCTTCGTAGTGCCTAATATTTGCAACAGGACACTAGATTGATTCAAAGATCTCTATGCAAGACCGAAGAATTTATGCATGATTATCGACCCGTTACGCTAAGAAGGACCATACTATCACCAATCTCCATTATCTGCTAGAAACCCCCTTTTTCTATCTGTCTGCTGTTTTATATTCTCTTGTTAAATAGATAAAGATAGTTATAGTCCTGAGAGAACGACACTCGAGTCATTCTACTGCTACACTACGGTTTTCGTTGTAGTTGTGGATTGCCTTTGGCTAATTACAAATTTATTTGCTTGAATTCGGAGCACGACATCCGCTTTCATCAAATTGGCGCCGTTGCCGGGGACTATACTCCTTTTTTCTGTTTAATTTGTTTATATTTTCAGCATTCAATTCCTAATTCTATTAGTTTTAGTTTTCCTATTTAATCTATCTCTGATACTCCTTTCCTAGCTTGTCACATATATTCAGGTCTTGTGATGGCTCGCCCAATTTTGAAATCATGGGTTCAACCCAACAAAGCACTGATGAGAGGTCTAGCTATTGTTCTTTCTGCTGCAACTCAAGATTTGGAAATCAAAAGTTGCATGTACCAGCAACTCCCGAGGTTCTATGGGTTGGCTAGGGAAGATGTTATGGGATACCTGAATGATATTGACGACTTTATCAACAATCTTCCAAGGCCCGGAGCAGGGATAACGGACGATGAGCTAAGGATGAAGGTTTTTGCTTTGGGGCTTGGTGATAAAGCCAAGGCATGGTTAGGCTCTCTGGAAGCCGGATCACTAGACACCTGGGACAAGGTGTATTCTGCTTTTATGGAGAAATACTTTCCTCACACATTGACTACCGCGCTTAAGGCGCAAATCACAGGATTCAAACAGGACTATAATGAGACCATCTACACCGCTTTCGAGAGGTTCAAGGACCTCATGCACAAGTGTCCACACCATGGTTTTGGGCTTCCTGATCTTATCCAGCACTTCTACAATGGACTCACATATGAGAGTCAACAGGTGGTGGATTTCCAATGTCGTGGTACTATCTGGGAAGAGACCGCCGAGGATGTGTGGGCGTGTTTCGAAAGGCTTGCTAAAGGATCTCAATCCAAGGATCCAAGAGCAATGGTTAGAAGGCGTGGACCTGAGGCCCCACCAAACCAGGAGATCCCAATGCATGAAGTGAATGGTGTGAGTGGCGATAGGTTCGAAGGTTTCGCCAATCAGATGAGGCAAGCTCTAAGTGGCCTAATCGGAACTTCTCTCTCCAACGAGGTATGTAGGGTGTGCAAGAATTATGGGCATGGGGCTCATATGTGTAGATCAGATCTAGCACGAGAAGATGTTCACTTGGGAAACCGTAGTAATCCTACTCCTAAGGACGAAGCATCTACATCCAAGACAGCAACTCTCATGGATAATTTACAGAAATTGGTGGATGTCACCCAAGTGTTTTTGAAGAGATACGAGGAGGATTCGGCAAAGATCAATGCTCGTCTGGATCAATTGGAAGCTAGAGCTAGTAGAGAGCAAGGGAAGTTACATAGCAGCACTGAGAGGTCCATGTCGATCAACTTGGTGGGAGATCAACCAGTGGAAATCACCATTAAGCAAGTTGCTAAGTGCGAGTTTTACAAGGATGAAGAGCCTCCACTAGCCAAGGAAGAAGAGAAGGACCTTGGTACTGATGAGAGTGGAAAGAAGCAAGAGAATCCCGAGCCACTCCCTCAAAGTTTCGATGTTAAGGTCGGGATTGGCGAACTTGAAGATGTCCGTGCCACACTAGACACGGGATCTTACTCGAACGTGCTCCCTTTGAATATGTTTGAGAAGAGTTACCTTGGAAAACTATCTGACCATAGGGCTATTGTGCAACTGGCGGATGGATCCTTTGTGATACCCGAAGGCGTTGTGAAAAATGTGTTGGTCAAGATTGGTGAAGCATCTGTATACACCAATTTTGTAGTTATGCCGGCATCTGTACCTGGGACGGGGGATGTCATTCTCTTGGGACGAACGTTCTTGACTAAGCTACGCTCCGTGATGGACATCTGCCAAAGAACTTGCACTATTGAAGTGGAAGGCAAGCAACATGTGTTGCAAGCCATATCTGATCCACCTGATCCGCCTGATAATTCTTTCACTACTCACTACTGTGGTCTTGCAGCCTATATTCTTTCTTATTCACAGGTTCATGCCATGGAGAGGAGATCGATGAAGGGGAAGTCTAGTACCCGCAGAAAGAAGAGATAGGCGCGGACAGGAATCGAGTCAAAGACTTTAAACAATGGCGCTATCCGGGAGGCAACCTGGAGATTTTATCGCTTTCTTTACCGCTTTAGATTTTATCTCACGAGTTTGATTGAGTATTATAGGTCACTTATACAAGCATTATCTCTCACCTTGGATCCACTTTCGACGTTCGGGACGAGCGACGACGTTCTGGTTTGGGGAGGAGGTTATCGCTGGTTATCTCTATACTTATCTTGCTTATGATAAACTCGTGAAATGTTTTGCATTTGCACGTTTACTGCTTTCCTAGGATAGTCTTGCATGTTTTATATGGAGTTTATTGCCGAATTTTTTGAACTTTTTTATTGGGTAGATCAACCAACTATGCCATTAATCGTATGCTTCATCTCTATGAATTTGTTTGAGGTTTTTCTCGCTTGGCTTGTCACATTTATGTATTGCACTTAGTTAAGCATGGTAGTCTCGACATCACTTAGTGGTGTTTTCTCTACTGCGGTTCACGAAGGCCTTTATAATAGGATGATGCATGTTAGGGTCTTATGGTTGTTTCCCGTGTAATTATGTACCTAAGAGGCAACAAGTCTTCACCATGCTTTGAGATTGCTAAATGCCTAGGAAGGAGGTAGTGTGAGGCTGTGTGATCCTTTGTTTATAACCTATTCTTCCGAATAGGTTTGGGGAGGGGGTTACACCATCATTAGACTTGTTTCTGTTTTTCATTTTCGTATCGTGAGTTTATTTTTCCTTTTCCGTGAATTTTGAACTCCAACCTATTCTCTCGAATAGGTTTGGGGAAGTCGTGTGAGTCATTTTGTTTCTCTTTTTGTTAAGCTACTGCTGGCTAGAAAAATCGAAAAAAAAGAAAGAAAAAAATTCCAAAAAAAAAAAAAGAGAGAAAGAAAAAGAAAAAAAAGAATCTGGAAAGAAAAAAAAAGAAAAAAAAGCAAAGAAGGGTCCAAAAAGAAAGCCAAATAGCAGTTAGCAAAGTGTTGAGTCTTTTCCATTCTTGTAATGTTCGTAATCGTGTTTTTCTATTTTTGATCTTTTTTGTCTTGAGTGTCATCTGTTCTAGACCACCCTCGTCCTGCCATTCAGAAAGTGGTGAATAGCTTAAGACTTTACTTGAGAGATGGGTAGAATAGGGGAGTGTTATCTTTTATAGGGAACCCTCCTTCGTTTGATGAGAGCCAGTACTGGTTCGACCTCTTTTGACGAAAAGTCTTAACATGGTGGAACAGCAGTAAGTCCTCAGTTTCATAGGCACGGGACAACCATTCGTATCTTAGCATGCTTCATTACGTCGTCACTAACTAGGTCCAGGTAGAGAATGTTACGAGAGACTATCTTGTCTTGACATAAGTGCTTATGTGGATGTGTATAAGTCAATCGAGGTATTCTTCAACCTATATTCATGCTTTGATTTATATGGTTTTTGTTCATATGTTATTTGGTAAAATCAGTAGATTGGTTCATTTTATTTGGCATGAGACTCCATTTTGTGTCTTGCATGTTTTTTGTATTAGAGTCTAACTTAGTTGCTTGAGGACAAGCAAAGGTTCGGTTTGGGGAGTTTGATGAATGTGTATTTTACACTTTCATTCGAGTCTTTTTCACCTATTTTAGCTATCCTCTATGTTAATTTAGCTATATTTTAATGCATTTTATTAGAATAGTGTCACGTTTCCCTTTAGATTTTATTTTACAGGTTTTGGTTGAAATTCGAAGATTTCCGGGCAATTATATTGAAGTTGACAAGGAATTGGTGTTCCAGAAGCCTATTTGGAGTATCTAAAGGTTTTCGGATAGGATTTGAAGTCTAGGGGCCGAATCTGGAGGTTAGAAGGCTACTAGAAGTCAGAAACCGAGTCCGAAAAGGGGAAGAAATCCAAAAACGCGTCGAAAACGCGGAATTCCGCGAAAAACTCTCTGGGGCGAATCGCCCCACACCGGACGAACCGCCCGGTGACCGCCCCACAGTATTTCGGGGCCTATATATAGTTGCTCAGTTTTCTCCGAAAATCATATCTTTCCAGACCTACTTTCTCACCTCTCTCTATAGTTTTAGGTAGGAACTTCCCGGGGCCTGTCCTGGGAGTTCTGTAGCTTAGGGGATACTTTTTCATAGCAGATTGGAGCTCGTAGGATCGCAATTCTTCGGAGATTGACAACCTTCGGTAACTTGTATCTTACAGTTTAATCTACTTATTTTATATATCTTTCAATATGTTTTCTTCTATGATTTCTGTTGATTGCATATTATGAGTAGCTAAACATATCATTGGTGGTAGTATGTGAATTCTTAGCGAAGGGAAGATAATCATGCTAATGGCTATATCGCGCATTATACTCCGTGTCATTGCTTTATTTCGATGATGAGGCACAACCTAAATTCTCGTATGTTGTATTATTATGCACAATTGGACACTTGTCGACCATCAGACCAATTATCTTCGTAGTGTTGAATAATTACGGAACACATTAGGACAATAGTGATTGACTTGTCAGACCAATTATCTTCGTAGTGCTTAATATTTGCAACAGGACAATAGATTGATTCAAAGATCTCTATGCAAGACCGAGGAATTTATGCATGATTATCGACCCGTTACGCTAAGAAGGACCATACTATCACCAATCTCCATTATCTGCTAGAAACCCCCTTTTGCTATCTTTCTGCTATTTTATATTCTCTTGTTAAATAGATAAAGCTAGTTATAGTCCTGAGAGAACGACACTCGAGTCATTCTACTGCTACACTACGGTTTTCGTTGTAGTTGTGGATTGCCTTTGGCTAATTACAAATTTATTTGCTTGAATTCGGAGCACGACATCCGCGTTCATCAAACATTTTTCAACACAAGTGTACATCCAATGCTGGTTCGTATGTGCACATCACCAATGCCAACAGTACTTGAGAAACCCATGTTTCTCATCTTCACATCACCATGGTTTCCAGATCTATAAGTCGTGAATAGATCTCTACGTGGAGTGGCGTGAAATGAGGCAGCGGTATCAATCACCCACACGATATCATGAGTACCCACATGTAGGCATGCTTCTTCTATGCATGTAACAAGTGTAATGTTTGCTGACATAGTAACCATGGTTTCACCGTCTTCTTTGTCCGAACTCTGGCTCGTCTACGGCTGTTCCCGTAGAAACTTTCGACAATCCCTCTTTCTATGGTCATAACAATCACAATACTTGCAATAGCCCTTGAACCAAGCAATGGAATCGATGGACTTACCTCGTTCAGGCGATCTACTTCGAACTTGAGATTTCCCTCTACTTTGACCTCGACCTCTGCCTCTGCCTCGACCTCGTCCTCTACCATCACTTTTGCCTTCTCCTCGCCCATTGTTTTCCGAAATAAGGGCATGTGACTGATCGGAACCAGCTTCTTTTCTTTGGGCTTCCTCGTTCATTAGGGCGTCTGAGACCATTTGCATGGTCACGATGCCACTGGGGGCGGAATTGCTGAGAGTGACAACAACGGTTTCCCAGCTGTCGGTTAGAGAACTCAGGAGCAATATGGCATGTTCATCATCTTTAAGAACCCATCCGGATGCACTCAACTGGTTCACGAGATCTTGGAACTGGCTCGTGGTTAGGATACAGAGGTACCACCACGTAGCTTGTGGTTTACCAATCGTCTCATCAATAATGTCTTGTTATGGGCCGTTTTGGCCTGATACATGACTCAAGCTTTTCCCAAAGCTTGTATGCACTCTTCTCATGTGCAACATGGTGAAACACACTATGATCGATCCACTATCAAATTTGTGCAACATTTTTCCTATTCATTTTTGCCCATTCATCGTCTGTCTTCTTGTCGGGTTTGACACCTTTATTCTCGAGCGGCTCGGCCAAATCTTTTAGATTTAGCAAGTCCTCCATGCGAGGTTTCCACATTTTGTAATTAGTGGACGTGAACGGAATCATGGTATCCGATGATGATTTCTCCATGATAAAATGCACCTAATTTGCTTATACCGCACTGTGGAAGCAAAATTAGGCCAAACAGAACTCAAGGCTGAATCTGGAACGCCCGAAGCTTCTGGGAACTGGTCTGACCACCTCACGAACCGGACGTAAATAAGGTAAACTGTTGATGAACTGTGTTTAGAACTTGTCAGATTCTAGTTAATCAAATAAATTTGTATTGAGCCAAAGGCAATTCACAACTACAACGAAAACCGTAGTGCAGCAGTAAAATAACCTCGAGTGTCGATCTCTAAGGACTATAACTAGCTTTATCTAATCTAACTTAAGAATATAAAATCAACAAACTACTTAGCAAAGGTTTTTCTTATCAGATAATGGAGATTGGTGATAGTATGGTCATTCAAAGCATAGCAGGTTAATAATCATGCATGAAGTCCCCGGTTTTGCATAGAGATATTTGATCAATGAATTGTCTAATTGTGTTCCGTTATTATTCAACACTACGAAGATAGAGGTTTTAGATAGATCAAAGAAATAAAGCAATAACTCAAAGTATAATGCGCGATATAGCCATTAGCATAATTATTAACCCTTCGCTAAGAAATCACATACTATCACCAACGAGAAGTTTAGCTACTCATAGATGTCATGCAATCGACAGAAATCATAGCAAAATTGAATGAAAACATTTTGAAAGATAAATAAATATAAATAGAAAAAACTGTAAGATACAATGTTACCGAAGGTTGTCAATCTCCGAAGAATCGCGATCTTACAAGCTCCAAAACGTTACGAAAAAGTATCTCCTAAGCTAAGAATCCCCAGAACAGGATCTGGAGAATTCCTACCTAAAACTAATGAGAAAGGTGAGAGAAAAGGTCTGAAAAAGTATGAAAAAACGGAGAAAACTGAGCAACTATATATAGGCATTCGGCAGGTGTGGGGCGAGTGGCCCCATACACCGGGCGATTCGCCTGGTGTGGGGCGATTCGCCCCATGTCCTGGGCGACTCGCCCGGGACCTTCTGTCGGCTGGAAACGCATTTTTGGATTTCTTTTCCTTTTCGGACTCGGTTTTTGCCTTCTAGTGACCTTTTAGCCTTCAGACTCGACCCCTAGACTTCAAATCCTATCCGGAATCTTCTAGATACTCTAATTAGGCCTTCGGAACACCAATTCCTTGTCTACTTCAATATAATTGCCCAGAAAACCTCGTTTTTCACCCAAAACCTGTAAAATACAAACTAAAGGGAAACGTGACACTATTCTAATAAAATGCACTAAAATATAGCTAAATTAACATAGAGGATAGCTAAAATAGGTGAAAAAGACTCAAATGAAAGTGTAAAATACACGTTCATCAAACTCCCCAATCCGAACCTTTGCTTGTCCTAAAGCAACTAAGCTAGACTCTAATGCAAAAAACAATGCACCACAAAAAATGGAGTCTCATGCCAAATGAAAATGAACTAATCAATTGAATCTATCAAAAAACATATGAACAAGAACCATACAAATCATAACATGAATATAGGTTGAAGAATGCCTCGATTGACTCATACACATTCACATAAGCACTTATGTCAAGACAAGATAGCCTCTCGTAACATTCTCTACCTGGACCTTGTCAGTGACGACGTAATGAAACATGTTAGAATACGAATGGTTGTCCCGTGCCTATGAAACTGAGGACTTACTGATGTTCACCAAGTTAAGACTTTTCCTCAAAGAGGTCGAACCAATACTGGTTCTCATCAAACGAAGGAGGGTTCCCTAAAAAGGATAACACTCCCCTATTCTACCCTTCTCTCAAGCAAAGTCTTAAGCTATTCACCACTTCCTGAATGGCAGGACGAGGGTGGTCTAGAACAGGTGACACTCAAACAAAAAGAAAAGATAGAAAATTACAACACGATTACGAACATTACAAGAATTGGAAAATGAGACACAAAACTTTGCTAAACTGCTTTTTGGCTCTTTTTTTTTTTTTACCCTTCTTTGCTTTTTTTGGGGTCTTTTCTTTTTTCTTTTTTCTTTTTTTTTTCTTTTCCAGTTTTTTTCTTTTTTTTCTGGAATTCTTCTTCTTTCCCTTTTTTTCGATTTTTTTTTAGCCAGCAGTAGCACAACGAAAAAGAAACTAAAATGACTCACAAACGACTTCCCCAAACCTATTCGAAAGAATAGGTTGGAGTATAAAATTTACGAAAGAAAAAAGAAAAATAAACTCACAACACACACTTAAAAATGAAAAACAAGTCTAATGAAAGTGTAACCCCCTCCCCAAACCTATTCGAAAGAATAGGTTGCAAACAAAGGATCACACAATCTCACACTACCTCCTTCCTAGGCATTTAGCAATCTCAGAGCAAGGTGAAGACCTGTTGCCTCTTAGGTACATAATTACTCGGGAAAACAACCATAAGACCCTAACATGCATCATCCTATTATAAAGGCCTTCGTGAACCGCAGTAGAGAAAACACCACTAAGTGATGTCGAGACTACCAAGCTTAACTAAGTGCAATACATAAATGTGACAAGCCAAGCGAGAAAAACCTCAAACAAATTCATAGAGATGAAGCATACGATTAATGTCATAATTAGTTAATCTACCCAATAAAAAAGTTCAAAAAATTTGGCAATAAACTCCACATAAAACATGCAAGACTATCCTAGGATGAATGTAGTGTATGCAACTAAAAACTAAGAAAGCGGTAAACGTGCAAATGCAAATGTAAACAAAAAAAAAAAAAGAAATTTCACGAGTTTATCAAAGCAAGACAAGTATAGAGATAACCAGCGATAACCCTCCCCCCCCCCAAACCTGAACGTCGTCGCTCGTCCCGAACGTCAAAAGTGGATTCAAGGTGAGAGCTAATACTTGTATAAGTGACCTATAATACTCAATCAAACTCGTGAGAAAACAAAACGGGTGATAAACGAGGTAAAAAGATCGATAATTTAGCACAATAGGAGAAAATCAGGTTCCCTCCGAAAATGTAAATTATCATCTAGAGACCTATTTTATGACCAAAAACATACGAAAATATGAAAGACAACACAATGACATGCCTAAAACAACAAAACACACTAACCTTTAGTAGAGGCGGTAAGGGTAAGCTCAAGGTGATCAACCTCTCTCTAATCACTAGATATCTCGAATTATGGCTTCACTCGCTGGCCATTCACCTTGAAGGTATTGGCCGTCTTTGGATCAAAGAGTTCTACAACTCCATGGGGGGCAACTTTGATAATTTCGTACGGTCCATCCCAACGAGTACGGAGCTTTCCAGGAAATAGTCGAAGGCGAGAATTAAATACCAAAACTTTTTGCCCAGGAATCAGTTCCTTACGTACTATACCACGATCATGATACTTCTTAGTACGTTCCTTGTAGATCTTGGCATTTTCATAAGCACCTAGTCGTAATTCATCAAGCTCATCTAGTTGCAACAATCGTTCCTCGCCAGCTTTTCCCATATCAAGATTGAGTGCTTTTATATCCAATATGCCTTGTGTTGTAGTTCTACGGGAAGATGACATGCTTTCCCATACACAAGTCTGTACGGAGTGGTTCCAATCACCGTCTTGTAGCTATTCCTATATGCCCAAAGTGCATCATTCAATTTTCCTGCCCAATCTTTCCTACTAGGCTTCACTACTCGCTCCAGGATCTTCTTAATTTGACGGTTGCTAACTTCGACTTGGCCCGATGTCTGTGGATGATATGGCGTAGCGACACTATGGTGGACACCGTATCTCTTAAGAAGGGAGGCAAAGGTTCTATTGACGAAGTGTGACCCTCCATCACTGATGATTGTCCTAGGGCACCCAAATCTAGAGAATATTACTTCCTTCAAGAACTTCATAACAACTGCGCCGTCATTTGTTTTTGTAGGAATCGCCTCCACCCATTTAGTCACGTAATCCACCGCAACAAGAATGTATCCATAACCTCCACTTGATGGAAATGGTCCCATGAAATCAATGCCCCATACTTCGAAAGGTTCGACCACTAGATTCCCTTGAAGGGGCATTTCGTCTTTCTTGCTAATATTACCACCTCGTTGACATGGGTCACAATTCTTCACAAAAATCCGAGCATCTCGGTATATTGTTGGCCAGAAAAATCCTGCTTGCAGCACCTTGCGAGCTGTTTTCAAGCCACTATAGTGTCCTCCACAATTAAGCTCATGGAAATGACTCAACACACTTTGTTGCTCTTCTTGTGGCACGCATCTCCTTAGAATCCCATCAGCTCCTTCTTTGAATAGATGCGGATCATCCAATATGTAAGTCCTGCAACGCTTGGCAAGAGCTCTCTTGTCTAAGGCTGAAAAGTTAGTGGGGCAAACATTCATAGCCAAATAATTTACAATATCAGCATACCATGGCTCTTCATTAGCCTTCATTAAATGCTCATCAGGGAGGTCCTCATTGATGGGTATCGAATCAACAGGGATATTAGGTATTCTAGACAAATGATCAGCTACTAAATTCTCCCTACCAGCTCTATCCACTATGGTTAAATCAAAGTCTTGCAGCAAAAGGACCCAACGGATTAACCTAGGCTTAGAATCTTTCTTAGCTATCAAATGTCTCAAAGCAGCATGATCAGTATGAACATTCACAGGATGACCAATTAAATAAGACCTAAACTTTTGTAAAGCAAAAACAACAGCTAAAAATTCCTTTTCAGTAGTTGTATAATTAACTTGCGCAGAGTCTAGAGTCTTACTAACATAATAAATCACACGATATTGCTTATCAACTTTTTGGCATAAAACAACACCCATAGAAAAATTCGAAGCATCACACATAATCTCAAAAGGAAGATTCCAGTCGGGTGGCACAACAATGGGCGCAGAGACAAGTTTTTCCTTAAGGGTATTAAAAGCATCTAAGCACTCACTAGAAAAATGGAAAACCACATCTTTTGCAAGCAAGCTACTTAAAGGTTTAGCAATTTTCGAAAAATCCTTAATAAACCTCCTATGAAACCCTACATGACCAAGAAAAGACTGTAATTCTTTCACACAAGTAGGTGGGGGAAGTTTTTCAATGATTTCGATCTTAGCCTTGTCTACCTCAATACCTCTTTCAGAAACTATATGTCCTAGAACAATGCCTTCCCTAACCATGTAATGACTTTTCTCCCAGCTCAAGGTCAAATTGCATTCTATGCACCTTTTCAGAACAAGATCTAATCTTTGCAAGCATTCATCAAACGAATCACCAAAAAGGGAAAAATCATCCATGAAAACTTCAACAAATTTAGTTACCATATCAGAGAAAACATAAAGCATGCACCTTTGAAAAGTGGCGGGAGCGTTGCATAGCCCAAACGGCATCCTTCTATAGGCAAACGTTCTGAATGGGCAAGTGAATGTCGTCTTCTCCTGATCCTCCGGTGCAATCGGAATCTGGTAGAAACCTGATAAACCATCAAGAAAACAATAGAATTTCCGCCCCGCAAAGCGGTTTAGCATGTCATCTATAAATGACAAAGGGAAGTGGTCTTTCCTTGTGGCGGCATTTAATCTTCTATAGTCAATGCACATCCGTCATCCAGTGGTCTTCCTAACCGGTACTAACTCTCCCTTCTCATTCTCTTCCACCGTGACTCATGATTTTTTAGGAACTACATGAACCGGGCTCACCCATCGACTATCAGGAATGGGGTAAATCATATCGGCATCTAGAAACTTGATCACTTCTTTCTTTACCACTTCTTGCATGGCCGGATTTATCCTACGCTGAGGTTGCCTAACCGGTTTGGCATCTTGTTCTAGAGTGATGTTGTGCACACACCGAGTAGGGCTAATTCCTTTGATATCACTAATACCCCATCCTATAGCTGCAGAATTTGCTTTCAAAACTTCAATTAGCCTACTTACTTCATCGTTGGAGAGATGTGAGGAGACGATCACAGGCTTCTTCTGATTTTCTCCTAAGTAGACATACTTGAGGTGCGCATGAAGTGGCTTTAATTCTAAGCTAGGCTCTTCAGGAAATTTACTTTCTTCCTCTTCTTCATCCAAGGGTTCAAGCACTTCTCTTACGGGAATTTCTGGGGTGCTATCCATCATTTCAACTAGTTCCCTTGCTTCTTCGGTCATGTAGCATGTCTCAGTCTGCATGGTTAGTGCCTCCTCAAGTGGCTCACGATTATCATAGCAATGATGGAATTCGGAAATCATGGAATCATAGCAATCGACAAAATTTAACTCTTCCACGACTTCCTTATCTCCGATGCTACATCCTACCAATTCAATCTTCTCACCCATTACCTCCATGGTAATTTTCTTGCCCTTAAGTTCAAGGAATGTGTTGGTAGTTTCCATGAATGGTCTCCCAAGTAGTACTACGTGCTCGCGAATATGGCTCTTTCCCTCGTCTGCAGATTTCATTACTACAAAATTGATGAATGTGTATTTTACACTTTCATTTGAGTCTTTTTCACCTATTTTAGCTATCCTTGATGAATGTGTATTTTACACTTTCATTCGAGTCTTTTTCACCTATTTTAGCTATCCTCTATGTTAATTTAGCTATATTTTAGTGCATTTTATTAGAATAGTGTCACGTTTCCCTTTAGATTTTATTTTACAGGTTTTGGTTGAAAATCGAGGATTTCCGGGCAATTATATTGAAGTTGACAAGGAATTGGTGTTCCATAAGCCTATTTGGAGTATCTGAAGGTTTCCGGATAGGATTTGGAGTCTAGGGGTCGAATCTGGAGGTTAGAAGGCCACTAGAAGTCAGAAACCGAGTCCGAAAAGGGGAAGAAATCCAAAAACGCGTCGAAAACGCGGAATTCCGCGAAAATCTCTCCGGGGCGAACCGCCCCACACCGGGCGAACCGCCCGGTGTGTGGGGCGAACCGCCCCACAGTATTTCGAGGCCTATATATAGTTGCTCAGATTTTCTCCGAAATTCATACTTTTCCAAACCTACTTTCTCACCTTTCTCTGTAGTTTTAGGTAGGGACTTCCCAGAGCCTTTTCTGGGGGTTCGTAGCTTAGGGGATACTTTTTCATAGCAGTTTGGAGCTTGTAGGATTGCGATTCTTCGGAGACTGACAACCTTCGGTAAGTTTGTATCTTACAGTTTATTCTACTTATTTTTATTTATCTTTCAACATGTTTTCTTCTATGATTTCTGTTGATTGCATGCCTATTATGAGTAGCTAAACTTATCGTTCGTGGTAGTATGTGAATTCTTAGCGAAGGGAAGATAATCATGCTAATGGCTACATCGCGCATTATACTCCGTGTTATTGCTTTATTTCGTTGATCAGGCTCAGCCTAAATTCTCGTATGTTGTCTTAATTATTATGCACAATTGGACCCTCGTCGACCTATACGCGAGTTTATCTTCGTAGTGTTGAATAATAACGGAACACAATAGGACAATAGAGATTGACTTGTCAGAATCATTATCTTCGTAGTGTTTAATAATTGCAACATGACATTAGATTGATCAAAGATCTCCATGCAAGACCGAGGAATTTACGCATGATTATCGACCCGTTATGCTTAGAAGGATCATACTATCACCAATCTCCATTATCTGTTACAAACCCCTTTGCTATTACGTCTGCTGTTTTTATATTCTCTAGTTAAATAGATAAAACTAGTTATAGTCCTGAGAGAATGACACTCGAGGTCATTCTACTGCTACACTACGGTTTTCGTTGTAGTTGTGGATTGCCTATGGCTAAATAACAAATTTATTTGCTGGATCGGGACCCGACAAATCTCCGTTCATCGAATTGGCGCCGCTGCCGGGGACTATACTCCTTTTTTCTGTTTAATTTGTTTATATTTTCAGCTTTCGATTCCTAATTCTATTAGTTTTAGTTTTCCTTTTTAATCTCTCTCTGATACTACTTTCCTAGTCTGTTACAGATAGTGTATGCCGCATACACGATCTGCAGGAACACCACTTGCTGATTCAATTGCTGAGATCGACAGAGTCTACCACCAAAGAAGGCGACTACTTGACAGGCGCGCACTAGAGGAAATAGAGGATACCGATTTCTCTGAATCTCTAATTAGTCTTTTCAAGGAAATCGACAGAATGGCAGAAGCTATACCACTGAAAGCATGGGTTCAACCCACCAAGGATCGTATGAGGGGACCGGCGATTGTTCTTTCGTCTGCAACTCGAGATCTGGAAATCAAGAACCACGCATTCCAACAACTTCCGAGGTTCTATGGCTTATCAAGGGAAGATGTGATGGGGTACTTGCACGATATCGATGATTTCGTCAACCAACTCCCACGACTCGGAGCTGAGATAACAACGGACGAGTTAAGGATGAAGGTTTTGGCTATGGGACTTGGCGACAGAGCCAAGTCATGGTTGAGTTCTCTACCAGCAGGCTCGCTGGACATTTGGGAGAAGGTTTTTTCAGCTTTCATGGAGAAATACTTCCCGCACACCTTGACTACCGCGCTAAAGGCGCAAATCACTGGATTCAAGCAGGACTATGATGAGACCATCTACACCACATTTGAGAGATTCCAAGATCTCACGAACAAGTGGCCTCACCATGGTTTTGAACTTTCTGACCTAGTCCAACACTTCTACAATGGACTAACCTTCGAGAACCAACAAGTGGTGGATTTCCAATGCCGAGGCAATATTTGGGAGGAAACCACAGAAGCCGTCTGGGCAGTGTTCGAAAGGCTTGCTAAGGGTTCGCAGTTCAAAGACCCAAGAGCAATGGTTAGGAGACGTGGACCTGAAGCTCCACCGACTCAAGAAGCCCCTATGTATAGGGGGAATGGGGATCAATTCGAGTGCTTTACCAACGAATTAAAGCAAGTCCTCAAGAGCGCCACTGGAACAACTGTTTCGAACGACGTCTGCCGAATATGCAAGAACTATGGGCATGGGGCTCATATGTGCAGATCGGAGCTTGCATATGATGATGGCAACTGGGCTCGAGGAGGCGAAGAGGAAGCCTTTGCTACGGAGTTTGGTACTCAAGAAGTTAGCTACGGACAAGACGGTAGGAACCCTCGAGGTGGATTTTGGAGAAGACGATTCCGAAACAATCAAGGGTATGCGCCGGCTAACCAAACTTATGGCCCTAACCAAGACCGTAGTAGGCTAAACTATGGTAATGACCACTGTGAAAACCCCGCTCCAAAAGAGCCACCGAAGTCGAAGTCGGCTCAACTGATGGAGAACTTGCAAAAGATGGTTGATCACACCCAAAGTTTTCTCAAACGTTATGAAGAAGATTCTGAGAAGACTAGGGCAAGGCTCGATAGGTTGGAAGAGAGCAATAGGCTTGCCAATCAAAAGATGCAAGAGTTGATCGACCGAGGAGCAAGTAGGGAGCAAGGCAAGCTGCCTAGCAACACTGAGAAGTCGAATTCCATTACATTAGCTGGTGATCTACCTGACGAAATCACCATCAGGAAGGTTGCTAAGTGCGAGTGTTGCAAGAAGGAAGAACTTCTACAAGCTAAGGAAGAAGAGAAGGACCTTAGTTCTGATGAAAGTGAGGATGAGCAAGAGGATCCCAAGCCACTCCCTAAAAGTTTCGATGTTAAGGTAGGGATTGGTGAGCTTGAAGATGTCCGTGCCACACTAGACACGGGATCCTACTCAAACATACTCCCTTTGAATGTGTTTGAAAAGAGTAGCCTTGGAAAACTATCTGAGCATAGGGCTATTGTGCAACTGGCGGATGGATCCTTTATGAGACCCGAAGGCGTTGTGAAAAATGTGTTGGTCAAGATTGGTGAAACTTCTGTATACACCAATTTTGTAGTTATGCCAGCGTCTGCACCTGGAACGGGGGATCTCATACTCTTAGGGCGAACATTCTTGACTAAACTACGCTCCGTGATGGACATCTACCAAAGAACTTGCACTATTGAGGTGGATGGCAAGCAACACGTGTTGCAAGCCATAACTGATCCACCTGATCCGCTTGATATTTCTTTCACTGCTCACTATTGTGGTCTTGCAGCCTATGTTCTTTCTTATTCACAGGTTCGTGGCATGGAGAGGAGATCAATGAAGGGGAAGCCTAGTACCCGCAAAAAGACGAGATAGGCGCAGACAGGAGTCGAGTCAAAGACTTTAAACAATGACGCTATCCGGGAGGCAACCCGGAATTTTTATCGCTTTCTTTACTGCTTTTTTGCATGCATTCATTCTTGAACTATTTGCTTCTCGTATGCGAATTTGTTCATATCTGTGTCGTATATGCTTATGTTTGAGTGATATTTTTCGAGTGGTTTTTTGAAAAAATTGGTTTCGTGGATTAAAACCGCTTTTTCTGACGACAGGAACCGTCTCCCCGCATCGGGGAGCACGGGGCGAACCGCCCCATATGGGGGGCGAATCGCCCCGTGTGGGGCGACTCGCCCCGCACCAGGGGCGAATCGCCCCACGGCTCCAGTAAGTCTAAACGCGGATTCTTCCTCTTTACCTTATTTTCTTCTTATCTTCATCTTCCTCCTCCAAAAAAACCGAAAATTGCGATTTCATCTTCAAAATCTCATAACTTCTTCATTTCTTGACCAAATTTAGTGTTCTTTAGCTTAAATCGAAGCCTATTACATGATCTATCTTTTCATCCGAACAGATTTCGTCCTAATGCATTAGATTTTCAGATCTGAGGTATCATCCTAAGAACCCTAATTTTCGAATTTGGGGGTTTTCTAATTTGAGCTTCAATTATGCTTATTTGATGCATGGGTATGTTGTATGTGTGATTAGAAGTGTTATTTACTATCAATTGCATGCTCAATTATGCTTGGATTATTGATTTGGGAATTTTGCTACTAGATGATATATCTTGTTATGCAATATGTCTTTATCTTTGATTTCATGCTTATGATTGTGTTTATTGGTGTAATGTTGGTGGATTTGATGATAGAATGCTTAATTGTTGAGTATGAGGATTTATGATGCTAGAATTTTTCGCTACTATGGTATGAATTGAGCCTTGTTATCTAGGATATTGGTTGTCTAGTAAGAGCATAATGTGATGTATTGCATGTAGTAGTTACATTGGTATGTTGCATGATGAAGAAGCTAGGCTAGACATTAAAAGGTTTGGGGAGCTCGATTGTTGATCGTATCACTTGTGTGTTTTGTTCTTACATTAGCATATGCATGAGTCAGTTTTGTGTCATACGAGGTACTAACTGTTGTTTGTAGGAACCATGCCAAGGGAAAGGAGCATTCCCGTATGATTACTATGAAGTATTGGAGGGGGATCGATTACAACCATGTCAAGAAGAGTGACCTCGTTAGATGTGCGTTCGAGCCAAGGGGTTTTGCAACAACGTCGTGGATTATCCAAGAGGAGGAGTTAGAGTACACCTGGAGTAAGGACTCCTATGCCTATTCATGCACCACCGAAGGGAAAGAAACCATTATTACGTCAGCACTCCATCACGAGGACTGCAAAGTTCGAGTGAACTGGAAGGCACCGGGACACGCGACGGATTCAATCTTGAGTTCGTAGTTGCTAGAAGATTCTGAAGCGCTAGCTTGGTTCCAAAACATAATGACATGGGTGCCCGGCCCCTCGTAGGGGTACCCCTTGACTGCCTCTAAAGGGAGCATCATATAGACATCGGGAGCATCAACTGTAGAGAATGTGGTCGACATAGGAAAAAACGGAAAACAACCTCTGAATATCCAAGTAGCTTGCTGTAACCTCCACGGGGTGTAAAACATTGGAGAGGGAGGTTCTGATACCACTGCCCTTTCCCCTTCAATAGTTCACAACCTGTTGGAGAGATACCAGGTGGAAGATTCCATAACAGAGGCAGCCAATCTTGAAGAATCCCTTCGACACTGCAACTCTACTAGTGACGATGTGCGTGACAGTAGTGACAATGAAGACAATAGGGACAATGATGATACAGATGGTTGAATTGGTCCTATATGGTCTATTAATGGAACTACCGCCACTACCACAAGTCCCGATGATCATATATAAGGCTCCCAGAGCAGGCCCAATAACTCACAAGCAGCATACTCAGCCGATCGAGGCCAAACCATAGGGTTGCAAGAAAATCATGGTCAGAGTTACCCCTAGGGTACGCAGCGGAATTTCAAAAATTTTCTTAACATACATGTTAATTGATTATGAATATGTCGTATATATATAAACACGTCAATTAGAAGACTAACCTTACTTCCAAAGCAGCTTCCAAGTCTTCGTAATAATCCGGTGTATCTTCTCCTTCGTCGAAGTCGAAGATATCTGCAATACTTTGATTATCTGCAAGACAATAAAAGTTAGTTTCCAGCTCCTAGAACCTCAACCTTGGTATCCACGGATGAACAGTCTATCGGAAAGAATGCTAGGATATTCTTTGTGTGACCAAGAAGATGGGACGGCGATTCCTGCGGTAGGTCGCGCGCGCGGGTGGCTATAGAGGAGGGGAAAGTTTTTATTTTCTCTAAGAAAACTGGGTAGAATGACTGTGAAAGTCTATTCAAGTCTGTGTCAAAAACTCTCTAATAGTATACTATATATAGTAGTCAATAGAAGCCTAAAGCATAAGCAATTAGACTTCGTAAAGGAATAAGAATCTAATTCTTATCGCACAAGGAAACCAATATCAAGTCTAGATTCATTCCCAATCAAATTAAACTCAATCAGGAAAATCTAACTTATCCCTTGGACTTCTAATAGAGGAAGGAGTCGAACCCCTTCCCCTACTCCATTTCGCGCGCGCGCGCGTGTCCTAAGGGTGTTAGGTGGGTCCCGATTTTGGGACCCACCTATAGTTCTAAGGCAATTCAAACTCCAAGTAGATTTTGCCCAAGTGCATATGTTAATTCTAAATTAACATATCCTTTCAAATCAAACCTCTATTATATTTCTAAAATATAATCTTTAATGGTATTTACATAAAATACAAATAATTAGCCAATTCAATTAATAATTCCAAATCATTAATTGAGCAACTATATATTATAATTAATTCCAAATTAATTATAATCCATCAATCACAATTAATTCCAAATTAATTGCGATTCCATCTTCAAGGATATTCTGATAGGCTGAATCACCACATAGTGTAACCCATAGGGCCTCATCGTATTAAGAAAGTCCTAGACTAGGCAACATGGAATTCCTAGACGGTTCCATTTGCAATATTAATACGTGAGGACGTTTGAGAGGTTTCTCAAAGCTAACCCTTTCGTTGCGAAGCCTGTTGCGCTCAATGCGGCGATGGTAACGTCCATTCATCTGACTTGCTCGAATGTATCTAGGATCGATGAAGTGTCTATCCCAATAATACATCCACGGGCATCTTCAGTGAGTTGCATGGTGAATCCAATATCTATTATGACCATCATAATAATATTGATACGCTGGCCAGCGGTTTTACCATCACAACTATGAACGACTATGAGCAGTGCTCTCCTGTGCTACACTTGAGAGATGAATCCTTCACAGAATCACTTATCACCCCCATTTGTATGTAGCCATAATCCTGGATCGTGTCTTAGGTCAACTGCTTATTCAGAGCTGACATCGACGGGTCCACAAAGGATATGGGGCAACAAATGTGATGATAAAGTCCTGTAAGTACAAAGGACGACTGGCATCACTTCGACAACTCACCGGTTCCCATAGACACTTCGGTGTAGAGTATACAACGATGGGAGTGTCCGGTGGGTACTTCCATTGTTCGATAAAGCTTCTTCGAACAACTATGCGCATTTATGAGAACGTTTCTCGATTGTCCAACAATCCGTTCCGTGGCCGTGGGATCGGCTCACACTTGCTCCAACAAGTATAACCTCCACGCATATTATTCTTGTCTGGTTCATTCAGACCCCTACATCCGAGATGAACCTCGACTAGGGAGAGTTTGGGATAGATGATAACTCACATAGCTCCCACTATCTGTGTGATCGGTCATCTATCCGAGGGGACATGTTTAATATCAATACAGACAGTAATAGAGATATGACATGCTGCATGCCCGGTGTAATATAAATATGAAAGCGATACTCAATAGTAAAATGCAACAAACATATATTATATTACGTTGACCTGTGTAATAGTACATATATGCCCTCTATAAGGGCACCATGCCCTTAGTAAGGACTGTCTCTAGGACATATACACTATCAATCTCCCACTTGGACTAGAGCCAGTCACCTTTATGCCTAATACCCAAATTAGCATAATGTCTTAAGTGGACTTCCACTTATAAGACCTTGGTAAAAGGATCTGCCACGTTGTCCGTGGTAGAGACACGTTCTATACTAACTTCCTCTATCAATAATCTCACGTATAACGTGATACTTTGTAAGTACATGTTTGTTCTTGTTTGTAGATCTAGGCTCCTTAGCTTGAGCGACGGCGCCCGTATTGTCCCAATAAATCGTTATTGGACTAGGAGCAGGAACAACCCTCAATTCCTTCAAGAACTCTGAAATCCAGACAGCTTCTTTTGATGCTTCTGATTCAGTAATGTACTCGGCTTTTGTGGATGAGTCAGCAATCGTGGCTTGCTTAGAACTCTTCCAACAGATAGCTCCTCCGTTCAATTTGAATACGTATCCTGTCTGTGACTCAAAGTCATCAGGATCTGATTCAAATCCAGCGTCGACATAACCAGACATCTTTAATTCTGGTTCTCCACCAAACACCAAGAACATATCTTTAGTCCGTCAAAGGTACTTAAGAATGTTCTTTACAGCAGTCCAGTGAGGTACTCCTGGATTCTGTTGGTGTCGACAAGTGACACTAAGCGCATATGCCACATCGGGCCTTGTGCAATTTATTGCATACATTATAGACCCTACTGCCGAAGCATAGGGCACACGACTCATTGCATTTCTTTCTTCATCAGTTTTAGGACCATCCTTAACTGATAAGACAATCCCATGCCTAGCTGGGAGAAAGCCTCTCTTTGAGTCGTCCATCTTATAACGCTTCAGTATTTTGTCGATGTAGGTGGACTATGTCAATCCTAACATCCTCTTGGATCTATCTCTATAGATCTTGATCCCTAGGATGTTCACCCAAGTCCTTCACTGAGAAGGTACTTGATAACCAAACTTTAGTCTCTTCTAGCATAGAGACATTGTTTCCCATGATCAAAATGTCATCAACATAGATGATCATGAAAACGACTCCCTTGTCGCTGTGCCTAGTGTAGACACAGGGATCTTCCTTGCTTCTGATGAAGTCAAACGATTTGACAGCTTCATCAAAGCGGATATTCCAGCTCCTAGACGCTTGCTTTAGCCTATAGATGGATCTCTGTAATTTGCATACAACAGTTGGCCTGGTTTTACTAATAAAACCTTCCGGCTGTACCATATAGACCTCTTCCTCAAGGTTTCCATTGAGGAAGGCAGTCTTTACATCCATCTGCCAGATGTCATAATCATAGTAGGCAGCTATCGCAAGTAGAATTCGAATGGACTTCAATTTTGCTACCGGTGAAAAGGTTTCATCGTAATCAATGCCATACCTTTGCATGTAGCCTTTCGCCACAAGCCTAGCATTGTACGTTTGTACCTTGCCATCGGCATCTGTCTTTCGTTTAAAGACTCATTTGCACCCAATAGGTCTAACCCCTTGGGGCAAGTCTACCAAGTTCCAAACTTGGTTCAGGTACATGGAGTCCATTCCCAATTTCATGGCCTCTTACCATTTGTCTGAGTCAATATCAATTATTGCCTCTTTGTAGGTCTCGGGATCTTCCCGATCTGATAAGCCGACATCAAGTTCACTGATGTCTTCTATCATAAAGCTTTGCTTCTGAGGTCCTTTTAGGATCCTCTTCGACCTACGGAGCTCGACTGGTCCTGGTGCTTTTCTTTTCTGGATTCGTGTAACACGAACATTATCAGTGGGCACTGATGCAGCTAGTCGCGCCACGCGACCCTGTTCCCTAGCGGGAGGCTGCTCTTGTGCAACTTGTTGCACAGGTTGGTTGACAACGGGTTCTATTGGTGTGGTTTCAACTGTTGATCTAATCACAGGACTCCCACTAACTATGACATGCCTAGCAAGTGTCATATCATTATCCTTGTCTGCTTCGAAAGCTCCCACTGAACTTGAGTGCAAATCAGAAGATTTAAAGAACTCATGTTCGCGCGTGTCAAAGTCTTGAATTTCTTCAAGTTCTATCATGTCATCTAACCTCTCTTCTTCGAGGTATTCTGCTTCTAAAAACTTAACGTTTCTAGATACTATCACCCAGTGATCTTCAGCATGATAGAATTCATATCCTCTCGTCTAACGAGGATAGCCTATGAAATATACTTTGACACCCTTGGCATCTAACTTATCAGTGAGTATCATCTTTGACCATCGCAAGACAGCCCCAAGGTCTAAGACAGCCCAGTGAGGGCTTCTTTCCCTTCCATAACTCATAAGGAGTTTTCTCCACTGATTTAGATGGTACACGGTTCAAAATGTAGATTGCAGTTTGTAGTGCATATTCCCATAGATGTTTTGGAAGAGTCGAGAATCCAATCATTGATCTCACCATGTCTAACAGGGTTCGATTCCTCTCTCTCAGACACACCATTTAACTGTGGTGTTCCAGGAGGAGTCCATTGCGATTGAATTCCTCTTTCCTTCAAGTAGTCGATAAATTCTTCACTAAGGTATTCACCTCCTCGATCTAATCGAAGAGTGACTATCCTTAGGTTCAATTCATTCTCGACCTCATTCCTAAACTCCTTGAATTTCCCAAAGGTCTCGGATTTATTCTTCATAAGATAAATATATCCATACCTTGAGAAATCGTCAGTAAAGGTAACGAAGTAAGGATAACCCCCACGCGCATGGACTTTAAAAGGTCCACATACATCGATATGTATGAGCTCTAAGCAGCGAGTGGCACAAACACCTTGTCCAACAAAAGGTTAGTTCTTCATCTTATCCTTAACACAAGATTCACATGTACCATATGATTCAAAATCAAATGGTTCTAAGTAGTCCAACTTCCTTAGTCTTTGAATCCGTGTTCATTGATATGGCCTAGCCGACAATGCCATAGATAAGATGAATTATTCTTCTTACTTGAAGACGGTTGTTTGTTATGTATTTGAAATAAAGGTAGACTACTTTGCAAAATATATAAACCATTCTCTAAGCGAGCCTTTCCATAATACTGGTCATTTAACGAAAAATAACAAGTATTATTAGCAAAGGAAAAACCCCAGTTGTCCAACAATGGAATGGAAATCATATTTCTGACAATGGATGGAACAAAATGAACGTTATCAAGTTCCAAACATTGTCCTGATGGTAAATCTATCTTGCAGCGTCCAACGCGTTTGGCTTCAGCTGGATTGCCGTTCCCAACATGCAAGTCGATTTCACCTTGCTTGACTAGCCTGTGTTCAATGGCCCCTTGCACATTATTATAAATGTGCGAGCCACAGGCTGTATCTAATACCCAACCATTGTAGTCAAAAGTAGTCATGTTCATTTCAATAACAAACATACCTGAGCTAGAAGTCGGCGGCTTCTTAGCTTGATCTGCCCTTAGTTTAGGACAATCATTCTTCCAATGCCCTTTCTGCTTACAGAAAAGACATTCATCTGTGTGTACCGTTCCGCTTTTCTTGAACTTCCTTTTCTGGTTCAGACACTTAGGCTTATCATTCGAAGTGTTAGCCTTGGCACCCGAATTTCCCTTACCCTTACCACCTTTGTTTCTCGGGTTTAGGTCAGATGGTTGCCAAACATACATAATCGACTTTTTCTTCTTAGGAAGAGTTTGATCATATGTCTTCAGCAGATTATGGAGTTCGGGCAGTGTTACGTCCTTCGCATTCATGGTGGTTAACGATGAACTGCGAATACGAACTTGGCAATGATTGAAGGACAAAGATCACCATGATCTTATTCTCATCTTGACAACATGTTCAGACATGTTCCCTCCTTCATTGAGCTTGCATCTGTGTATCTCTTTGATCAAATCAAATTCAACACTTCTAGCTGTCGTCTTAAAGACCGACTCAAGATGCTTCAGCATCTCATGCGGCAACATGCTTTCATGTTGCCTCTGCAGCTCATTGCTCATTGCCGCCAGCATGATACACTGCGCGGATCTAGCATCCTTATGATGCTTATCAGACCTTGCCTTGTTGGCTTGATTCTGAATCAGCAACTTGATCGGCAGTCTGATTCTCGGGACACACGGGATTAGCCTCGTCCAAGACGTACTCAATCCTTTCGTACCTCAGTACCAAACATATATTCCTGATCCAATCTAGGAAGTTTGGTCCGGTCAAAATTTGCTTCTCTAAGACAGCACGGAGCGAGACTCTCGCCATTCGGTTTCCAGGAGAAATAATATAGAACGAAAATAATAAATCAACTATTGAAATATTATTTCTAAATACACAGTCAACATAACTAAACAACAAGGTCCTTTAGCTGTTTAGCTCCCACTATTTTCACATATGCTTGCCCCCACAACAAACATACGGGTAATGTCCAACAAGTTACCGTAGTGGCCAAGATCCAAATCCATAGTATGCCATACTCCAACGGGGGCTGGTCGCATAGCATAATATGACCGGTAGAACTAGTAAGACTATCCAATTGCGTCACACAACTCTTGGTTGTTAAATCTAATTTAACCCGATGCCCTAC
Organism: Plantago ovata; assembly: GCA_028274465.1. NCBI lineage: Eukaryota > Viridiplantae > Streptophyta > Magnoliopsida > Lamiales > Plantaginaceae > Plantago > Plantago ovata. The sequence goes on along the minus strand of CM051456.1, from coordinate 46,089,431 downwards.
ATATTGTACCTATCGAGGTCGCTAGATACAATATGCAGTAAGTCATAACCATAGGCTTACTCTAATCCGACGATTACTGCGAGTCTTGTAAGACGAGGTCGCCAATACAAGAAAACGCAATGAAAGTTCAGAATTAAAGCACCCTATGGATAGCATCTCAGAAATACATACATATATATATTTCTGTACTTATATTGGTTGGGGCTTGTCGCTTGAGGGTTGTTATCAGTCATCTACAAACAAATAAGGGCGCCGCCTACCCATCATGCATGAACGGTCTACACGTAATGGATGCCGCCTATCCATTCTAGTTCTAAACGCGGTCAAGCACATAATGGGTGCCGCCTACCCATACATAAAATATGCGGTCCGACATATAAGAGGGCGCCGCCTACCCTCGCATGCATAGCGGTCGAACGGAAAGTAAAATACTTGGTATTTAAACATGCATTGTCAAACAATAGCATATCGAGCATATGAAACAAGTAGTAGCCTATGTGGATGACAAATGACTTCATAATTTCATTATGAAAATTATAATCCCATACTTATAATCTCTATGAAAAATTGAAAATTTGGACTAGATTGAAAAATCGAAAATTCTATTGACCAAGTAGCAATTTTCGAAAACCCGAAAGACTTAATTGTAATTTTTGAAACCTTGGAGGTGTTAAATCTAAAATTCAAAAGTAGAAGGACTAATTTGCAATAAACAATAAATTGATAAATTACAAATAAGCCCTTTAACTTTATACTAATTAAATTTAACCCCTCTAGTTAAAACAATTACAATTAAATCATATTTATATTCCAAATATAAATTCAATCCTAAATTTTCAAAATTCGATTTTGGGTCCAACCCAAAATATATATATATATATATATATGTATATATATATATATATATATATATATATATATATATATATATATATATATATATATATATATATATATATATATATATATATATATATATATATATATATATATATATATATATATATATATATATTAAAATATGGGACGGGACTAGGTCCCGTCCCCTACCGTGCCGGCGGCCGCGGGCGCCCGGCGCCTGCGCCCGCAGGCACCCGGCGCCCCAGGCGCCGGGCGCCTGCGTCGCAGGCACCCGCGCCTGCGGCACGCAGGCGCCCGGCGCCCTAGGCGCCGTCCGCTTGCGGCTGCAGGCGGCCCGGTCAATATATATATATTTAAATTTTTTTTTTTTTTGAAAAAATATAAATTCTAAATTTATATAAAAACAAAACTTTTGAAAATCGAATTAATCATAGAATCAATTGCATCCACATATCTACAAAATCATACAATATATATAAGTATATACGTAATCAATTAACCTCGCTCTGATACTACTGTAAGAAAATCATGGTCAGAGTTACCCCTAGGCAACATGGAATTCCTAGACGGTTCCATTTGCAATATTAGTACGTGAGGACGTTTGTTTGAGAGGTTTCTCAAAGCTAACCCTTTCGTTGCGAAGCCTGTTGCGCTCAACGCGGCGATTGTAACGTCCCTTCATCTGACTTGCTCGAATGTATCTAGGATCGATGAAGTGTCTATCCCAATAATACATCCACGGACGTCTTTAGTGAGTTGCATGGTGAATCCAATATCTATTATGACCATCATAATAATATTGATACGCTGGCCAGCGGTTTTACCATCGCAACTATGAACGACTATGAGCAGTGCTCTCCTGTGCTACACTTGAGAGATGAATCCTTCACAGAATCACTTATCACCCCCATTTGTATGTAGCCATAATCCTGGATCGTGTCTTAGGTCAGCTGCTTATTCAGAGCTGACATCGACGGGTCCACCAAGGATATGGGGCAACAAATGTGATGATAAAGTCCTGTAAGTACAAAGGACGACTGGCATCACTTCGACAACTCACAGGTTCCCATAGACACTTCGGTGTAGAGTATACATCGATGGGAGTGTCCGGTGGGTACTTCCATTGTTCGATAAAGCTTCTTCGAACAGTTATGCGCAGTTATGGGAACGTTTCTCGATTGTCCAACAATCTGTTCCGTGGCCGTGGGATCGGCTCACACTTGCTCCAACAAGTATAACCTCCACGCATACTAGTCTTGTCTGGTTCATTCAGACACCTACATCCGAGATGAACCTCGACTAGGGAGAGTTTGGGATAGATGATAACTCACATAGCTCCCACTATCTCTGTGATCGGTCATCTATCCGAGGGGACATGTTTAATATCAATACAGACAGTAATAGAGATATGACCTGCTGCATGCCCGGTGTAATATAAATATGAAAGCGATACTTAATAGTAAAATGCAACAAACATATATTATATTACGTTGACCTGTGTAATAGTACATATATGCCCTCTATAAGGGCACCATGCCCTTAGTAAGGACTGTCTCTAGGACATATACACTATCAGGGGTAACATCTAGTATCACATCTTATTTCCTCATTTTCTTACTGCTAGGGACTAGCGTAAATTTCATGAGGTGGGATGGGATTTAAGTGATCTAATGTTGTTAGTTTGGAGCTTGGTATTGGTAGGATGAGTATAGTACCTCGCATGCTTTAGCCGTCTGCATTTGCATTTGCACGTTTACAGCTTTCTTAGATTTTTTAGGTTGCATTCACTACATTCATCCCAGGATAGTCTTGCATGTTTTATATGGAGTTTATTACCGAATTTTTTGAACTTTTTTATTGGGTAGATCAACCAACTATGTCATTAATCATATGCTTCATCTCTATGAATTTGTTTGAGGTTTTTCTCGCTTGGCTTGTCACATTTATGTATTGCACTTAGTTAAGCATGGTAGTCTCGACATCACTTAGTGGTGTTTTCTCTACTGCGGTTCACGAAGGCCTTTATAATAGGATGATGCATGTTAGGGTCTTATGGTTGTTTTCTCGAGTAAATATGTTTTTTGATAGATTCAGTAGATTAGTTCATTTTATTTGGCATGAGACTCCATTTTGTGTCTTGCATTATTTTTTGTATTAGAGTCTAGCTTAGTTGCTTGAGGACAAGCAAAGGTTCGGTTTGGGGAGTTTGATGAATGTGTATTTTACACTTTCATTCGAGTCTTTTTCACCTATTTTAGCTATCATCTATGTTAATTTAGCTATATTTTAGTGCATTTTATTAGAATAGTGTCACGTTTCCCTTTAGATTTTATTTTACAGGTTTTGGTTGAAACTCGAGGGTTTACGGGCAATTATATTGAAGTTGACAAGGAATTGGTGTTCCAGAAGCCTATTTGGAGTATCTGAAGGTTTCCGAATAGGATTTGGAGTCTAGGGGTCGAATCTGGAGGTTAGAAGGCCACTAGAAGTCAGAAACCGAGTCCGAAAAGGGGAAAAAAATCCAAAAACGCGTCGAAAACGTGGAATTCCGCGAAAATCTCTCCGGGGCGAACCGCCCCAGATGTGGGGTGAACCGCCCCACACCGGGCGAACCGCCCCACAGTATTTCGAGGCCTATATATAGTTGCTCAGATTTTCTCCGAAATTCATACTTTTCCAGACCTACTTTCTCACCTTTCTCTGTAGTTTTAGGTAGGGACTTCTCAGAGCCTGTTCTGGGGGTTCGTAGCTTAGGGGACACTTTTTCATAGAAGATTGGAGCTTGTAGGATCGCAATTCTCCGGAGATTGGCAACCTTCGGTAACTTTGTATCTTACAGTTTATTCTACTTATTTTTATTTATCTTTCAACATGTTTTGTTCTATGATTTCTGTTGATTGCATGCCTATTATTAGTAGCTAAACTTATCGTTGGTGGTAATATGTGAATTCTTAGCGAAGGGAAGATAATCATGCTAATGGCTATATCGCGCATTATACTCCGTGTTATTGCTTTATTTCGTTGATCAGGCTCAGCCTAAATTCTCGTATGTTGTATTAATTATTATGCACAATTGGACCCTCGTCGACCTATATGCGAGTTTATCTTCGTAGTGTTGAATAATTACGGAACACAATAGGACAATAGAGATTGACTTGTCAGAATCATTATCTTCGTAGTGTTTAATAATTGCAACAGGACATTAGATTGATCAAAGATCTCCATGCAAGACCGAGGAATTTACGCATGATTATCGACCCGTTATGCTTAGAAGGATCATACTATCACCAATCTCCATTATCTGTTAGAAACCCCTTTGCTATTACGTCTGTTGTTTTTATATTCTCTAGTTAAATAGATAAAGCTAGTTATAGTCCTGAGAGAACGACACTCGAGGTCATTCTATTGCTACACTACGGTTTTCGCTGTAGTTGTGGATTGCCTTTGGCTAAATAACAAATTTATTTGCTGAATCGGGACCCGACATATCTTCGTTCATCAATCATCTATGTTAATTTAGCTATATTTTAGTGCATTTTATTAGAATAGTGTCACGTTTCCCTTTAGTCTTTATTTAACAGGTTTTGGTTGAAAAACGAGGATTTCCGGGCAAATATATTAAAGTAGACAAGGAATTGGTGTTCCAGAAGCCTAATTGGAGTATCTGAAAGATTCCGGATAGGATTTGAAGTCTAGGGACCGAATCTGGAGGCTAGAAGGTCACTAGAAGGCAGAAACCGAGTCCGAAAAGTGGAAGAAATCCAAAAACGCGTCGAAAACGCGTTCTGGGCCAAAATTTACTCCCGGACGAATCGCCCGGGATGTGGGGCGAATCGCCCGGTGTGTGGGGCCCTTCGCCCCACACAATTCGAAGCCTATATATAGTTGCTCTGTTTTTCTCCGTTTTTCATACTTTTCCAGACCTTTTCTCTCACCTTTCTCTGTAGTTTTAGGTAGGAATTTCCCAGAGCCTGTTCTGGTGGTTCTTAGCTTAGGAGATACTCTTTCTTAGCAGTTTGGAGCTTGTAAGATCGCGATTCTTCGGAGATTGACAACCTTCGGTAACATTGTATCTTACAGTTTTTCTACTTATTTTTATATATCTTTCATCATGTTTTCATTCATTCGTGGTATGATTTCTGTTGATTTCATGACAACTATGAGTAGCTAAACTTCTCGTTGGTGATAGTATGTGATTTCTTAGCGAAGGGTTGATAATTATGCTAATGGCTATATCGCGCATTATACTCTGAGTTATTGCTTTATTTATTTGATCTATCTAAATCTCTATCTTCGTATTGTTGAATAATTATTGAACAGAATTGGACAATTCATTGATCTTTTGATCTATCTAAATCTATATCTTCGTAGTGTTGAATAATTACAACTGGACAATTCATTGATAAAAGATCTCCATGCAAGACCGAGGAATTTATGCATGATTATTAACCCGTTATGCTTTGAATGACCATACTATCACCAATCTCCATTATCTGTTAAGAAAAACCTTTGCTAAGTCGTCTGTTATTTTATATTCTCAAGTTAAATTAGATAAAGCTAGTTATAGTCCTTAGAGATCGACACTCGAGGTTATTCTACTGCTACACTACGGTTTTCGTTGTAGTTGTGAATTGTCTTTGGCTAAATACAAATTTATTTGATTAATTGGGACCCGACAATCCTGCGTTCATCAAATTGGCACCGTTTCCGGGGACTATACTCCTTTTTTCTGTTTAATTTGTTTATATTTTCAGCATTCAATTCCTAGTTCTAGTAGTTTTAGTTTTCCTTTTTAATCTCTCTCTAATACTCCTTTCCTAGTTTGTTACAGATAGTGTATGCCACATACACGATCTAAAGGAACACCGCTTGCTGATTCAATTGCTGAGATCGACAGAGTCTACCACCAAAGAAGGCGACTACTTCAAAGGCGTGACCTAGAGGAAATAGAGGATACCGATCTCTCTGAATCTCTACACAGTCCTTTTAAGGAAATCGACGGAATGGCAGAAGCTAGACCATTGAAAGCATGGGTTCAACCCTCCAAGGATTGTATGAGGGGGCCAGCGATTGTTCTTTCGTCTGCAACTCGAGATCTGGAAATCAAGAACCACGCATTCCAACAACTTCCGAGGTTCTATGGCTTAGCAAGGGAAGATGTGATGGGGTACTTGCACGATATCGATGATTTCGTCAACCAACTCCCACGACCCGGAGCTGAAATAACAACGGATGAGTTGAGGATGAAGGTTTTTGCTATGGGGCTTGGCCACAGAGCCAAGTCATGGTTGAGTTCTCTACTAGCAGGCTCGCTGGACACTTGGGAGAAGGTTTTTTCAGCTTTCATGGAAAAATACTTCCCTCACACCTTAACTACCGCGCTAAAGGCGCAAATCACTGGATTCAAACAGGACTATGATGAGACCATCTACACCGCGTTTGAGAGGTTCCAAGATCTCACGAACAAGTGCCCTCACCATGGTTTTTAGCTTTCTGACCTAGTCCAACACTTCTACAATTGACTAACCTTCGAGAACCAACAAGTGGTGGACTTCCAATGCCGTTGCAATATTTGGGAGGAAACCGCAGAAGCCGTCTGGGAAGTTTTCGAAAGGCTTGCTAAGGGTTCGCAGTTCAAGGACCCATGGGAAATGGTTAGGAGACGTGGACCTGAAGCTCCACCTACTCAAGAAGCCCGCATGTATAGGGGGAATGGGGATCAATTCGAGTGCTTTACCAACGAATTGAAGCAAGTCCTCAAGAGCGCCACTGGAACAACTGTTTCGAACGAAGTTTGCCGAATATGCAAGAACTATGGGCATGGAGCACATATGTGTAGATCGGAGCTTGCGTATGATGATGGCAACTGGGCTCAAGGAGGCGAAGAGGAAGCCTTTGCTACGGAGTTTGGTACTCAAGAAGCTAGCTACGGACAAGATGGTAGGAATCCTCGAGGTGGATTTTGGAGAAGAGGGTTCCGAAACAATCAAGGATATGCACCGGCTAGCCAAACTTATGGCCCTAACCAAGACCGTAGTAGGCTTAACTATGGTAATGACCACTGCGAAAACCCCGCTCCGAAAGAGCAACCGAAGTCGAAGTCGGCTCAACAGATGGAGAACCTGCAAAATATGGTTGATCCCACCCAAAGTTTTCTCAAACGTTATGAAGAAGATTCTGAGAAGAGTAGGCAAGGCTTGATAGATTGGAAGAGAGCACTAGGCTTGCCCAACAAAAGATGCAAGAGTTGATCGACCGAGGAGCAAGTAGGGAGCAAGGCAAGCTGCCTAGCAACATTGAGAAGTCGATGTCCATTACCTTGATGGGTGATCTACCTGTTGAAATCACCATCAAGAAGGTTGCTAAGTGCGAGTGTTGCAAGGGGGAAGAACCTCCACTAGCCAAGGAAGAAGAGAAGGACCTTGGTTCTGACGAGAGTGAAGAGGAGCAAGAGGATCCCGAGCCACTCCCTCAAAGTTTCGATGTTAAGATCGGGATTGGTGAGCTTGAAGATGTCCGTGCCACACTAGACACGGGATCCTACTCTAATGTGCTCCCTATTAATGTGTTCGAGAAGAGTAGCCTTGGAAAACTATATGAGCATAAGGCTATTGTGCAACTGGCGGATGGATCCTTTGTGAGACCCGAAGGCGTTGTGAAGAATGTATTGGTCAAGATTGGTGAAGCTTCTGTATACAACAATTTTGTAGTTATGCCGGCGTCTACACCTAGGATGGGGGATGTCGTTCTCTTGGGGCAAACGTTCTTAACCAAGCTACGCTCCGTGATAGACCTCTACCGAAGGACTTGCACCATTGACGTGGATGGCAAGCAACATGTGTTGCGAGCCATATCTGATCCACCTGATACTTCTCACACTATTAACTACTATGGTCTTGCTGTCTATGTTCATTTTTATTCACAGGTTCGTGGCATGAGGAGAAGATCCATGAAGGGGAAGTCTAGTACCCTCAAGAAGAAGAGCTAGGCGCAGACAGGAGTCGAGTCAAAGACTTTAAACAATGGCGCTATCCGGGAGGCAACCCGGAGTTTTTATCGTTTTTTTTTTTACTGCTTTATTGCATGCATTCATTCTTGAACAAATTGCTTTTCATATGTGAATTTGTTCGTCTCAGTATGGTATGTGCTTATGTTATGTTTGAGTGAGCTCTTTCAAGTGGTTTTATGAGAAAAATGGTTTTCGGGAACTTAAAAACCGCATTTTTTCGAGAAGCTTCGTCTCCCCACCCCAGGAGGTGGGGGGCGAGTCGCCCCGCACGTGGGGCGAATCGCCCCGCACCAGGGGCGACTCGCCCCACAAGCTCTACTGCTTAAAAATGCGAGAAACTCCTTTTTTACCTCATTTTCTTCTTCTTCTCCATTTCTTTCTCCCTAAAATCCGAAAAAAGCATAAAATTTCAATCCTTCATAACTTCTTCATTATTCCATCAAATTGTGTGTTCTTTAGCTTCAATCGAAGCCCGTTACATGCTCTTTCTTTTCATCCGAACAAATTTCACTCTAGTGCATTCGTTTTCCAGATCTGAGGTATCTTCTTATGAACCCTAATTTTTCAATTTGGGGGTTTTCTGATTTGAGCTTCGATTAGGCTTATATGATGTATGGGTAGCTTGTTTGTGTGATTAGAAGCGTTATTTACTATCAATTGCATGCTCAATTATGCTTGGGTTGTTGATTTGGGAATTTTGCTACTAGATGTTTTTATCTTGTTATGCAATGTATCTTTTTCTTCAATTCCATACATATGATTGTGTTTATTGATATAATAATGATGGATATGATGGTAGAATGCATAATTGTTGAGTATGAGGATTTTTTATGCTAGAATTTTTCGCTACTATGGTATGAATTGAGCCTTGTTATTTAGGTTATTGGTTGTCTAGCAGGGGCATGATGTAATGTATTGCATGTAGTAGTTACATTGGTATGTTGCATGTTGAAGAAGCTAGGCTAGACATAAAGGATTTGGGGAGTTCGATTGTTGATTTTATCACTTGTGTGTTTCGTTCCTACATTAGCATATGCATAAGTCAGTTTTGTGTCATGCAAGGTACTAACTGTTGTTTGTAGGAACATGCCAAAGGGAGAGAAGCACTCCCGTTTGGCTACTATGAAGTATTGGAGGGGGATCGATTACAACCATGTCAAGGAGAGTGATCTCGTTAGAGGTGCGTTCGAGCCACGGGCTCTTGCAACAACGTCGCGGATTATCCAAGAGGAGGAGCTAGAGTACACCTGGAGTAAGGACTCCTATGCCTATTCATGCACCACCGAAGGGACAAAAACAATTATTACGTCAGCAATCTATCACAAGGACTGCAAAGTTCGAGTGAATAGGAAGGCACCGGGACGATCTCGCCGCGACGGATTCAATCTTGAGTCGACAGTGGCTAGAAGGTTCCGAAGCACTAGCTTGGTTCCAAAACATAATGACATGGGTGCCCAGCCCCTCTTAGGGGTGCCCCTTGACTGCCTCTAAAGGGAGCATCATATAGACATCGGTGGCATCAACCGTAGAGAATGTGGTCGACATTGGAAAAGATGGTAGAAGACTTCTGAGTATCCGAGCAGCTTACTGTAACCTCCTCGAGGTGTAAAACGTTGGAGAGGGAGGCTCTGATACCACTACTCTTTCCCCTTCAACAGTTCACAGCCTATTGGAGGGCTACAGGATGGAGGATTCCATAACAGCGGCGGCTAATCTTGAGGATGTGGGGCGAAAACGCGTTCTGGGCTGGAATTTTGAGGATGTGGGGAGAAATCCAAAAATGCGTTCTGGGCCGGAATTTACTCCCGGGCGAATCGCCCGGGATGTGGGGCAAATCGCCCCACACCAGGCGAATCGCTCGGTGTGTGGGGCCCTTCGCCCCACACAATTCGAAGCCTATATATAGTTGCTCAGTTTTTCTCCGTTTTTCATACTTTTCCAGACCTATTCTCTCACCTTTCTCTGTAGTTTTAGGTAGGAATTTCCCAGAGCCTGTTCTGGGGGTTCTTAGCTTAGGAGATACTTTTTCTTAGCAGTTTGGAGCTTGTAAGATCGCGATTCTTCGGAGATTGACAACCTTCGGTAACATTGAATCTTACAGTTTTTCTACTTATTTTTATATATCTTTCATCATGTTTTCATTCGTTCGTGGTATGATTTCTGTTGATTGCATGACAACTATGAGTAGCTAAACTTCTCGTTGGTGATAGTATGTGGTTTCTTAGCGAAGGGTTGATAATTATGCTAATGGCTATATCGCGCATTATACTCTGATGTTATTGCTTTATTTCTTTGATCTATCTAAATCTCTATCTTCGTATTGTTGAATAATTATTGAACACAATTGGACAATTCATTGATCTTTTGATCTATCTAAATCTATATCTTCGTAGTGTTGAATAATTACAACTGGACAATTCATTGATCAAAGATCTTCATGCAAGACCGAGGAATTTATGCATGATTATTAACCCGTTATGCTTTGAATGACCATACTATCACCAATCTCCATTATCTGTTAAGAAAAACCTTTGCTAAGTCGTCTGCTGTTTTATATTCTCAAGTTAAATTAGATAAAGCTAGTTATAGTCCTTAGAGATCGACACTCGAGGTTATTCTACTGCTACACTACGGTTTTCGTTGTAGTTGTGAATTGTCTTTGGCTAAATACAAATTTATTTGATTAATTGGGACCCGACAATCCTACGTTCATCAAAAATCAGCTGGAATTATCAATTTGTCCACCTTCACAAGGATATCCTCTATTATCCCGACTGGCCTCTTCACACTTTGGTCTGCCATATGGACGACCATATCGGTTGGTGTCAGTTCTCCGAGAACCAGGGCCTTGTATACCGAATAGGACATTAAGTTAATGCTTGCCCCTAAGTCAAGCATTGCCTTCGTGGTCCAACCGATCCCTAAAGCGATGTTGATGATGAAACTTCCACGATCTTTTTTCTTCACAGGTAATCCAGCAATTGAGTTGACCGTTTCAACCCCATTCACTTCCTTTCCTGAAGTAACCCTTTTGTTCTTTATCTCACGAAAGAATTTCGTATAAGCCGGAATGTTTTGGATTAACTCCATGAAGGGCACATTGACTTCCACCTTTGAGAGGCGTTGGAAAAGAGGTGACTCTTGAATATTCTTCTTGGCTGGCTTGATCCGACTTGGGAATGGTACATGTGGTTTTGGAGGCACATATGGATTAGAAGATTTGTGAAGTTCCGCTGGCGTAGGAGTTCCTACTTCGACTTCATCATCACCTATGTCTTCTACAGATGGTCTCGGTTCATCATTCTTTTATGGAACTTCTTGAGGTTCTTTGGAACTTTCGCTAACCTCTTGTTCTGTGCTTGGTCCTGCATTTTCGGTCCCAGTAGATTCAACACGTTTAGGACGCACGAAGTTAGGAATTTTGGTCATCTTTCCTCCACGGTTGTAATAGTTGGAAGTGACTCGGGATCAGCTTCGGGTGTCAAAATGGGGGAACTGGGGTCGTCCAATTCCCTGGACCTGGGGAGCGATTCGCCCCCCACATCGGGCGGTTCGCCCCCCACTTCCAGGGGGGCGTCTTCGACTGCTTTTCCGCACTTTTCACACTTTAGAAGGCTAAGCTCCTTGATAAGTTGCTCAGTTACTTTGACTGCTTCAAAAGCCTTTTCGATGCGAAGATTGTTTTCAGCTTGCCCTGCGTGTGCTATCTCGAAAACAGTCTCAATGGCTTTAATCCCTGCGTAAAACGCAAGTTCCACCTCTTCACTGATATCCTTCATATAAGCCGTCAGTTTCGCCCTGATTTGAATATACGTTGGTGACTTGACTCGACATTATCTTCTCGAATTGTGCAGATCCATTGGCGTACTTTTGAAAGACCTTCTCTGCCTCTTCAACTGTACATTCTTCTAAACCTCCACACATCCCATCCACTTGAAGCCTAACATCATCACGTAGTCCACCAACAAAATACCAAATCAGCTCCCCGTCGTCGAAATGGTGATGGGGGCACTCATGTTTATACAGCTCAAAACGTTCATAGGTGTCACAGAACCGCTCGTACTCTCCTTGCTTGAAGTGTTCGATCCGATTCCGCAGTGCAATCGTCTCATGGTAAGGCATGAAACGCGCCAAGAACTCATCTACTACTTGGCTCCAGGTCCTCAGTGATCCTGGTGCTAACCTTGCTATCCAAATCCTCGGTTCATATCCCAAAGCAAAAGAAAATAATTTCCTGCATAATTGATCCTCTGTGAACCCCTTTGCCGGAACTTTTGCTATTTCCTCTTCATAGGACCTGATGAAGCTTAACGGATTCATCCCCACTCCATCTTCGAACCTTGGTATCCTTCTCACTATAGAACTTGTTACCTCATACCCTGATAACTCTTCTTCCAAGTATATAGCCGACCCTTTCTTGACTTGTGAGAACGTAGGTGTCAAGCGAGCTTTTAAGGTCGTCATACCTGGAAATCTGGAACAGGAGTAACTCAAAACTGAAAATTAGTCTCGTTAGAAATCTCGAAGATCAAGAAAATTTCTAGAAATCACTATAAAATCGAAAACTACTAAGATTAGGAAAGGAGTATCAGAGAGAGATTAAATAGGAAAATAAAAACTACTAGAACTAGGAATTGAATGCTGAAAATGTAAAAAAGCTAAACAGAAAAAAGGAGTATAGTCCCCGGCAGCGGCGCCAATTTGATGAACTGTGTTTAGAACTTGTCAGATTCTAGTTAATCAAATAAATTTGTATTGAGCCAAAGGCAATTCACAACTACAACGAAAACCGTAGTGCAGCAGTAAAATAACCTCGAGTGTCGATCTCTAAGGACTATAACTAGCTTTATCTAATCTAACTTAAGAATATAAAATCAACAAACTACTTAGCAAAGGTTTTTCTTATCAGATAATGGAGATTGGTGATATAGTATGGTCATTCAAAGCATAGCAGGTTAATAATCATGCATGAAGTCCCCGGTTTTGCATAGAGATCTTTGATCAATGAATTGTCCAATTGTGTTCCGTTATTATTCAACACTACGAAGATAGAGGTTTTAGATAGATCAAAGAAATAAAACAATAACTCAAACTATAATGCGCGATCTAGCCATTAGCATAATTATTAACCCTTCGCTAAGAAATCACATACTATCACCAACGAGAAGTTTAGCTACTCATAGATGTCATGCAATCAACAGAAATCATAGCAAGATTGAATGAAAACATGTTGAAAGATAAATAAATATAAATAGAAAAAACTGTAAGATACAATGTTACCGAAGGTTGTCAATCTCCGAAGAATCGCGATCTTACAAGCTCCAAAACGTTAAGAAAAAGTATCTCCTAAGCTAAGAATCCCCAGAACAGGATCTGGAGAATTCCTACCTAAAACTAATGAGAAAGGTGAGAGAAAAGGTCTGAAAAAGTATGAAAAAACGGAGAAAACTGAGCAACTATATATAGGCATTCGGCAGGTGTGGGGCGAGTGGCCCCACACACCGGGCGATTCGCCTGGTGTGGGGCGATTCGCCCCACGTCCCGGGCGACTCGCCCGGGACCTTCTGTCGGCTGGAAACGCGTTTTCGACGCGTTTTTGGATTTCTTTTCCTTTTCGGACTCGGGTTTTGCCTTCTAGTGACCTTTTAGCCTTCAGACTCGACCTCTCGACTTCAAATCCTATCTGGAATCTTCTAGATACTCCAATTAGGCCTTCGGAACAGCAATTCCTTGTCTACTTCAATATAATTGCCCGGAAAACCTCATTTTTCACCCAAAACCTGTAAAATACAAACTAAAGGGAAACGTGACACTATTCTAATAAAATGCACTAAAATATAGCTAAATTAACATAGATGATAGCTAAAATAGGTGAAAAAGACTCAAATGAAAGTGTAAAATACACGTTCATCAACTGTGGATTTGGAATACTGAACCGGACCTGCCAGTTTAGTCAATGAACCAGGATTGTTGAGTCAAACAGTAACCGAATTGATCCGGATCTGATATGGATCAATCTGGATCCAATTGGATTGAACTGGATGGGGCTGAACGAAAATGGGCCGGGTCTTCTCTGGTCATCTTCTCCGGCGAGCTGTTGACCGGACAGCGGCGTCAATGGAGGAGAGAGAAACTTTGACCGAATGTTTGGAGGCCTTCCGGTTGTTGTAAAATTCCAAAAAGTATATATTCAGAATCCTCGAAACGAGAGCTTTCTGATGGTACGTGCAAAAAAGAATTCTGGGAAAACAAAAGTTCGACCAAAAACTGAATACGAAAAAATGGCATGGATGATTATCCAAGCTCTTGATACCACTTGTTAGGATCGGAAAAATTCTTGTATATATAACAAGAACAGAATTACAGGAGGAGCAAGCTCACTCAACTAACAAAAATCAACCCTATTAATCTCACACTCTCATTTGATGTTTCTCTCTATTTTGTGATTATCTATACAATCAGAATTTCCCTCCTTTTATAGGCACAAGATCAGTTGATGTTAAGGCCATCCATTAATTCGGTTGAGTAGTTGGAGGAGAGTAGTTTTGCTGCTTTGCATTGAAGAGGGACATAATTATTGAGTTGATGGCTGGAACAGTAACAACAACAATTAGCTTCCCTGTTCATGTCATTCCTTGTCTCTACATGGAGGCTGGAAACATTACACCAATTCTACATACTGTTCCTTCATACGAACAGTAGCCGCCCTCTCCCATTCCATCTGATGATGTCACTCCGTCGACCACGGAATCCAATGAGCCACCATCTTCCCCTACTCACGCATCCCCACAGCAACCACCGATTTCACGCCCTTTACGCGTCGTCGGCCTCCATTTCCTACCCATCCTATGGCCACGCTCGGGACAGTTAAGATCAAACACCTAGGTCTTCTGGCTGAGATAGCTCCCTCTGGCCTTATTCACTCCTTGTTATCAACGACTGAGCCCAAAGGCTATCTGTCAGCTGCGAAAAGTCCTCAATGGCTTGCTGCCATGGATGATGAAATCCAAGCCTTGCGTGAAAACGAGACATGGGAGTTAGTTCCACGCCCTGCAAATTCGAATATCGTTGGTTCCAAATGGGTATTTCGTACAAAGTATCATCCTGACGGTACTGTAGAACGATTCAAAGCTCGCCTCATTGCCAAGGGCTTCTCCCGAATTCCAGGTTTCGATTTTAACTCCACTTTCAGTCCTGTTGTTAAAGCTTCGACAGTTTGTGTAGTTCTCTCAATTGTAGTGCTACGCTCTTGGCCCTTGCATCAACTTGATGTCAAAAATGCATTTTTAAATGGGTTAATTACCGAAACCGT
Source organism: Plantago ovata (assembly GCA_028274465.1). Taxonomy (NCBI): domain Eukaryota; kingdom Viridiplantae; phylum Streptophyta; class Magnoliopsida; order Lamiales; family Plantaginaceae; genus Plantago; species Plantago ovata. Next base: position 46,074,249 of record CM051456.1, on the reverse strand, counting down.
GTATATGGACCAACCGCCGGGTTATGTCGACTCTCGTTTTCCTAATCATGTTTGCTGATTAAAAAAGGCACTCTATGGGTTGAAGCAGGCGCCAAGGGCCTGGTTTGAACGTGTTAATGGTAATTCGTTCACTTTTCTAATTCGTCATAAGTCTTCTTCAAAGGGTAACACTTCGATCTCCACTCAAAGGTGTTCCTTTAAGTATAACTATAAAGTCCTTCAGTACCTGAAATCCACTAAGAGGGGGGATTAGTGTCTATTACCCGGTCTGTCGTATATCAGACCGGAGTGTCGACTTTACGAGTAGGGAGTTGTAGACTTCCCTAGTGAGAGAAATATTGAGTGTAGGTGAGTCTTGATTGCTTACCCGCTGGGTAATGAATGAGGTCTCCTTATATACTCAGAGTATTTTATTGTCACTTTGTGTAAGATCATGACAAGTGTCCGACTGAGATTAAAGCCTTCTTTGGCCCAAGCCCATTAAGGCGGTGTAAGAAAATACGGTCAGAGTTACCCCTAGGGTACGCAGCGGAATTTCAAAAAATTTCTTAACATGCAGGTTAATTGATCATGTATATACCGTATATATTTAAACACGTCAATTAGAAGACTTACAATACTCCTAAAGCAAGCACAACTTCCAAGTCTTCGTAATAATCCGGTGAATCTTCCCCTTTCGTCGAAGTCGAAGATATCTGCAATACTTTGATTATCTGCAAGACAATAAAAGTCAGTTTCCAGCTCCTTGAACCTCAACCTTGGTATCCACGGATGAACAGCTTATCGGAAAGAATGCTAGGATATTCTTTGTGTGTCCAAGAAGATGGGGCGGCGGTTTTCCTCCGGTGAGGGGGGGTGGCGCGCGTGGCTAGTATGGAGGTAGGGGAGATCTTTTATTTTCTCTAAGAAAACTGGTAGAATAACTCTATGAAAGTCTATTCAACTGTATATCAAAAGCCCTCTAATAGTCTACTATATATAGTAGTCAATAGAAGCCTAATGAATAATCAATTAGACTTAATAAAGGAATAAGAATCTAATTCTTATCGCACTAGTAAACCAATTCAAGTCTAGATTCATTCCCAATCAAATTAAAACTTAATCAGGAAAATCTAACTTATCCCATGACTTCTAATAGAGGAAGGAGTCGAACTCCTTCCCCTATCTCAGCTGCGCGCGTGCGCGCCCCCAAGGGAGATTTTAAATCGGGACCCACTTATTGTTCTAAGGCAATTCAAACTCCAAGTAGATTTTGCCCATGTGCATATATTAATTCCAAATTAACATATCCTTTCAAATCAAACCTCTATTATATTTCTGAAATATAATCTTTAATTGTATTTACATAAAATACAATTAATTAGCCAATTCAATTAATAATTCCAAATCCTTAATTGAGCCATAAAATATTATAATTAATTACAAATCAATTATAATCCATCAATCACAATTAATTTCAAATCAATTGCGATTCCATCTTCAAGGATATTCGGATAAGTTGAATCACCACATAGTGTGAGCCATAGGGCCTCATTGTATTAAGCAAGTCCTAGACTAGGCAAAATGGAATTCCTAGACGGTTCCATTTGCAATATTAATACATGAGGGCGTTTGAGAGGTTTCTCAAAGCAAACCCTTTCGTTGTGAAGTCTGTTGCGCTCAACGCGGCGATGGTAACGTCCCTTCATCTGACTGACTCGAATGTATCTAGGATCGATGAAGTGTATATCCCAATAATACATCCACGGGCGTCTTCAGTGAGTTGCATGGTGAATCCAATATCTATTATGACTATCATAATAATATTGATACGCTGGCCAGCGGTTTTACCAATCACAACTATGAACGACTATGAGCAGTGCTCTCCTGTGCTACACATGAGAGATGAATCCTTCATAGAAGCACTTATCATCCCCATTTGTATGTAGCCATAATCCTGGATCGTGTCTTGGGTCAACTGCTTATTCAGAGCTGACATCGACGGGTCCACCAAGGATATGGGGCAACAAATGTGATGATAAAGTCCTGTAAGTCCAAAGGACGACTGGCATCACTTCGACAACTTACCGGTTCCCATAGACACTTCGGTGTAGAGTATACATCGATGGGAGTGTCCGTTGGGTACTTCCATTGTTCGGTAATCATCCTTCGAACAACTATGCGCAGTTATGGGAACGTTTCTTGATTGTCCAACAATCCGTTCCGTGGTCGTGTGATCGGCTAACACTTGCTCCAACAAGTATAACCTCCACGCATACTAGTCTCAGCTGGTTCATTCAGACCCCTACATCCGAGATGAACCTCGACTAGGGAGAGTTTGAGATAGATGATAACTCACATAGCTCCCACTATCTGTGTGATCGGTCATCTATCCGAGGGGACATGTTTAATATCAATACAGACAGGAATAGAGATATGACATGCTGCATGCCTGGTGTAATATAAATATGAAAGCGATACTCAATAGTCAAACAACAAACATATATTATATTACGTTGATCTGTGTAATAGTACATATATGCCCTTTATAAGGGCTGCATGCCCTTAATAAAGACTGTCTCTAGGACATATACACTATCAATCTCCCACTTGGACTAGAGCCAGTCACCTTTATGCTTAATACCCAGATTAGCATAATGTCTTAAGTGGAAATCCACTGATAAGACCTTGGTGAAAGGATCTGCCATGTTGTCCGTGGTAGAGACACGTTCTATACTAACTTCTCATCGATCAATAATCTCACGTATAACGTGATACTTTCTAAGTACATGTTTGTTCTTGTTTGTAGATCTAGGCTCCTTGGCTTGAGCGACGGCGCCCGTATTGTCACAATAAATCGTTATTGGACTAGGAGCAGGAACAACCCTCAATTCCTTCAAGAACTCCGAAATCCAGACAGCTTCTTTCGATGCTTCTGATGCAGCAATGTACTCGGCTTCTGTGGATGAGTCAGAAATTGTGGCTTGCTTAGAACTCTTCCCACAGATAGCTCCTCTTTTCAATTTGAATACGTATCGTGTCTGTGACTTAAAGTCATCAGGATCTGATTCAAATCCAACGTCGACATAACCAGACATCTTTAATTCTGGTTCTCCACCAAACACCAGGAACATCTCTTTAGTCCGTCGAAGGTACTTAAGAATGTTCTTTACAGCAGTCCAGTGAGGTACTCCTTGATTCTGTTGGTGTCGACAAGTGACACTAAGCGCATATGCCACATCGGGCCTTGTGCAATTCATTGCATACATTATAGACCCTACTGCCGAAGCATATGGCACACGACTCAGTGCATTTCTTTCTTCATCAGTTGTAGGACTATCCTTACATGATAAGACAATCCCATGCCTAGCTGGGAGAAAGCCTCTCTTTAAGTCGTCCATCTTATAACGCTTCAGTATTTTGTCGATGTAGGTGGACTGTGTCAATCCTAACATCCTCTTGGATCTATCTCTATAGATCTTTATCCCTAGGATGTAGTTCGCTTCACCCAAGTCCTTCATTGAGAAGGTACTTGATAACCAAACTTTAGTCTCTTCTAGCATAGAGACATTGTTTCCCATGATCAAAATGTCATCAACATAGATGATCATGAAAACGACTCCCTTGTCGCTGTGCTTAGTGTAGACACAGGGATCTTCCCTGCTTTTGACGAAGTCAAACGATTTGACAGCTTCATCAAAGAGGATATTCCAGCTCCTAGACGCTTGCTTTAGCCCATAGATGGATCTCTGTAATTTGCATACAGCAGTTGGCCTGGTTTTATTAATAAAACCTTCCGGCTGTACCATATAGACCTCTTCCTCAAGGTTTTCATTGAGGAAGGCTGTCTTTACATCCATCTGCCAGATCTCATAATCATAGTAGGCATCTATTGCAAGTAGAATTCGAATGGACTTCAATTTTGCTACCGGTGAAAAGGTTTCATCGTAATCGATGCCATACCTTTGCGTGTAGCCTTTCGCCACAAGTTTAGCCTTGTGCGTTTGTACCTTGCCATCGGCATCTGACTTTCGTTTAAAGACTCATTTGCACCCAATAGGTCTAACACCTTGGGGCAAGTCTACCAAGTTCCAAACTTGGTTCAGGTACATGGAGTCCATTTCCAATTCCATGGTCTCTTGCTATTTGTCTGAGTCAATATCAATTATTGCCTCTTTGTAGGTCTCGGGATCTTCCCGATCTGATAAGCCGACATCAAGTTCACTGATGTCTTCTATCATAAGGCTTTGCTTCTGAGGTCCTTTTAGGATCCTCTTCGACCTACGGAGCTCGGCTGGTTCTGGTGCTTTTCTTTTCTAGCTTCGTGTAACACGAACATTATCAGTGGGCACTGATGCAGCTGGTCGCGCACCGCGACCCTGTTCCCTAGCGGGAGGCTGCTCTTGTGCAACTTGTTGCACAGGTTGATTGACAATGGGTTCTATTGGTGTGGTTTCAACTGTTGATCTAGTCACAGGACTCCCACTGACTATGACATGCCTAGGAAGTGTCATATCATTACCCTTGTCTGCTTCGAAAGCTCCCACTGAACTTGAGTCCAAATCAGAAGATTTAGAGAACTCATGTTCGCACGTGTCAAAGTCTTGAATTTCTTCAAGTTCTATCATATCATCTAACCTGTCTTCTTCGAGGTATTCTGCTTCTAAAAACTTGACGTTTCTAGATACTATCACCTTGTGATCTTCAGCATGATAGAATTCATAGCCTCTCGTCTGACGAGGATAGCCTATGAAATATACTTTGACACCTTTGGCATCTAACTTATCAGTGAGCATCAGTTTGACTATCGCAGGACAGCCCCAAGGTCTAAGATAGCCCAGTGAGGGCTTCTTTCCCTTCCATAACTCATAAGGAGTTTTCTCCACTGATTTAGATGGTACACGGTTCAGAATGTAGATTGCAGTTTGTAGTGCATATCCCCATAGATATTTTGAAAGAGTCGAGAATCCAATAATTGATCTCACCATGTCTAACAGGGTTCGATTCCTTCTCTCAGACACACCATTCAATTGTGGTGTTCCAGGAGGGGTCCATTGCGATTGAATTCCATTCTCCTTCAAGTAGTCGATAAATTCTTCACTAAGGTATTCACCTCCTCGATCTGATTGAAGAGTGACTATCCTTAGGTTCAACTCATTCTCGACCTCATTCCTAAACTCCTTGAATTTCCCAAAGGTCTCGGATTTATTCTTCATAAGATAAATATATCCATACCTTGAGAAATCGTCAGTAAAGATAACGAAGTAAGGATAACCCCCACGCGCATGGAGTTTAAATGGTCCACATACATCGGTATGTATGAGCTCTAAGCAGCGAGTGGCACGAACACCTTGTCCAACAAAAGGTTTGTTCGTCATCTTACCCTTAACACATGATTCGCATGTACCATATGATTTAAAATCAAATGGTTCTAAGTAGTCCAACTTCCTTAGTCTTTGAATCCGTGTTTCATTGATATGGCCTAGCCGACAATGCCATAGATAAGATGGATTATTCTTCCTACTTGAAGACGGTTGTTTGTTATGTACTTGAAATAAAGGTAGACTACTTTGCAAAATGTATAAACCATTCACTAAGCGAGCTTTTCCATAATACTGGTCATTTAATGAAAAATAACAAGTATTATTAGCAAATCGAAAGGAAAAACCCAAATTGTCCAACAATGGAATGGAAATAATATTTCTGACAATGGATGGAACAAAATAAACGTTATCAAGTTCTAAACATTGTCCCGAAGGTAAATCTATCTTGCAGCGTCCAACGCGTTTGGCTTCAACTGGATTGCCGTTCCCAACATGCAAGTCGATTTCACCTTGCTTGACTAGCCTATGATCAATTAGCCCCTGCACATTATTACAAATGTGTGAGCCACATGCTGTATCTAATACCTAACCATTGGAGTCAAAAGTAGTCATGTTCATTTCAATAACAAACATACCTGAGCTAGAAGCCGGTGGCTTCTTAGCTTGATCTGCCCTCAGCTTAGGGCAATCTTTCTTCCAATGTCCTTTCTGTTTACAGAAAAGACATTCATCTGTGCGTACCGTTCCGCTTCTCTTGAACTTCCTTTTCTGGTTCAGACGCTGAGGCTTATCACTCGAAGTGTTAGCCTTGGCTCCCGACTTTCCCTTACCCTTAGCACCTTTGTTTCTCGGGTTTGGGTTAGACGGTTGCCCAACATACATGATCGACTTTTCCTTCTTAGGAAAAGTTTGATCATATGTCTTCAGCAGATTATGGAGTTCGGGCAGTGTTACGTCCTTCGCGTTCATCGTGTAGTTAATGATGAACTGCGAATATGAACTCGGCAATGATTGAAGGACAAAGATCACCATGATCTTATTCTCCAGCTTGACACCGGCATCGGCAAGCTTTTCAAAGAGACCAATCATTTTGAGAACATGTTCGGACATGTTCCCTCCTTCATTGAGCTTACATCTGTGTATCTCTTTGATCAAATCAAATTCAACACTTCTAGCTGTCGTCTTAAAGAGCGACTCAAGATGCTTCAGCATCTCATACGGCAACATGCTTTCATGTTGCTTCTGCAGCTCATTGCTCATTGCCGCCAGCATAATACACTGCGCGGATCTAGCATCCTCATGATGCTTATCAGACTTTGCCTTGTTGGCTTCATTCCAAGCAGCAACCTGATCGGCAGTCTGATTTTCGGGGCACACGGGAATGACCTCGTCCAAGACGTACTCAATCTTTTCGTACCTCAGCACCAAACGTATATTCCTGATCCAATCTAGGAAGTTTGGTCCGGTCAAAATTTGCTTCTCTAAGACAGCACGGAGCGAGATACTCGCCATTTTGATTTTCCTGAGGAGAAATAGTATCGACCGAAAATAATAAATCAACTATTGAAATACTATTTCTAAATACACAGTCAACATAACTAAACAACAAGGTCCTTTAGCTGTTTAGCTCCCACTATTTTCACATATGCTTGCCCCCAAAACAAACATACGGGTAATGTCCAACAAGTTATCGTAGTGGCCAAGATCCAAATCCATACTATGCTATACTCCAACGGGGGCTGGTCGCATAGCATAATATGACCGGTAGGACTATCCAATTGCGTCACGCAACTCTTGGGTGTTAAATCTAATTTAACCCGATGCTCTACATATTGTACCTATCGAGGTCGCTAGATACAATATGCAGTAAGTTATAACCATAGGCTTACTCTAATCTGACGATCACTGCGAGTCTGCAAGACGAGGTCGCCAATACAGGGAAACGCAATGAAAGTTCAGAATTAAAGCACCCCATGGAAAGCATCTCAGAAATACATACATGTACATATTTCTGCACTTATATTGGTTGGGGCTTGTAGCTTGATGGTTGTTATCAGTCATCTACAAACAAATAAGGGGGCCGCCTATCCATCATGCATGAGCGGTCTACACGTAATGGATGCCGCCTATCCATTCTAGTTCTAAACGCGGTCAAACACATAATGGGCGCCACCTACCCATACATACAAATATGCGGTCCGACAAATAAGAGGGCGCCGCCTACCCTCGCATGCATAGCGGTCGAACGGAAAGTAAAATATATGGTATTTAAACATGCATTGTCAAACAATAGCATATCGAGCAAACAAACAAGTAGTAGCCTATGTGGATGTCAAATGACTTTATAATTTCATTATGAAAATTATAATCCCATACTTATAATCTCTATGAAAAAATTGAAATTTGGACTAGATTGAAAAATCGAAAATTCTATTGACCAGGTAGCAATTTTCGAAAACCCGAAGGACTCAATTGTAATTTTCGAAACCTTGGAGGTGTTAAATCTAAAATTCAAAAGTAGAAGGACTTATTTGTACTAAACAATAAATTGATAAATCACAAATAAGCCCCTTAACTTTATACTAATTATATTTAACCCATCTAGTTAAAAAACAATTACAATTAAATCATATTTATATTCCAAATATAAAATTCAATCCTCAAAATTTTCAAAATTCGATTTTGGGTCCAACCCGGGAAAAATATATATATATATATATTAAAATACGGGGACGGCACTTGGTCCCGTCCCGTCCCCTAACGTGCCCACGGCCGCAGGCGCCAGCCGCCTGCGTCGCGCAGGCGGTCGGTCACATATATATATATTTAATTTTTTTTTTTTGAAAAATATAAATTATAAATTTATATAAAAATAAAACTTTTGAAAATCGAATTAATCATAGAATCAATTGCATCCACATAAACTACAAAATCATACAACATATATACGTATATACGTAATCAATTAACCTCGCTCCGATACCATTGTAAGAAAATACGGCCAGAGTTACCCCTAGGGTACGCAGCGGAATTTCAAAAAATTTCTTAACATGCAGGTTAATTGATCATTTATATACCGTATATATTTAAACACGTCAATTAGAAGACTTACAATACTCCTAAAGCAAGTACAGCTTCCAAGTCTTCGTAATAATCCGGTGAATCTTCCCCTTTCGTCGAAGTCGAAGATATCTGCAATACTTTGATTATATGCAAGACAATAAAAGTCAGTTTCCAGCTCCTTGAACCTCAACCTTGGTATCCACGGATGAACAGCTTACCGGAAAGAATGCTAGGATATTCTTTGTGTGGCCAAGAAGATGGGGCGGCGGTTTTCCTCCGGTGAGGGGGACTGGCGCGCGTGGCTAGTATGGAGGTAGAGGAGAGCTTTTATTTTCTCTAAGAAAACTGGTAGAATAACTCTATGAAAGTCTATTCAACTGTATATCAAAAGCTCTCTAATAGTCTACTATATATAGTAGTCAATAGAAGCCTAATGAATAATCAATTAGACTTCATAAAAGTATAAGAATTTAATTCTTATCGCACTAGGAAACCAATTCAAGTCTAGATTCATTCCCAATCAAATTAAAACTCAATCAGGAAAATCTAACTTCTCCCATGACTTCTAATAGAGGAAGGAGTCGAACTCCTTCCCATATCTCAACTGCGCGCGCGCGCGCCCTCAACGGAGATTAGGTGGGTCCCGATTTTGGGACCCACTTATAGTTCTAAGACAATTCAAACTCCAAGTAGATTTTGCCCATGTGCATATATTAATTCCAAATTAACATATCATTTCAAATCAAACCTCTATTATATTTCAAAAATATAATCTTTAATTGTATTTACATAAAATACAATTAATTAGCCAATTCAATTAATAATTCCAAATCATTAATTGAGCCATAAAATATTATAATTAATTCCAAATCAATTATAATCCATCAATCACAATTAATTCAAAATCAAAGGCGATTTCATCTTCAAGGATATTCGGATAAGCTAAATCACCACATAGTGTGACCCATAGGGCCTCATTGTATTAAGCAAGTCCTAGACTAGGCAAAATGGAATTCCTAGACTCTTCCATTTGCAATATTAATACATGAGGACGTTTGAGTGGTTTCTCAAAGCAAACCCTTTCGTTGTGAAATCTGTTGCACTCAACGCGGCGATGGTAACGTCCCTTCATCTGACTGACTCGAATGTATCTAGGATCGATGAAGTGTCTATCCCAATAATACATCCACGGGCGTCTTCAGTGAGTTGCATGGTGAATCCAATATCTATTATGACTATCATAATAATATTGATACGCTGGCCAGCGGTTTTACCAATCACAACTATGAACGACTATGAGCAGTGCTCTCCTGTGCTACACATGAGAGATGAATCCTTCACAGAAGAACTTATCATCCCCATTTGTATGTAGCCATAATCCTGGATCGTGTCTTGGGTCAACTGCTTATTCAGAGCTGACATCGAAGGGTTCACCAAGGATATGGGGCAACAAATGTGATGATAAAGTTATGTAAGTCCAAAGGACGACTGGCATCACTTCGACAACTTACCGGTTCCCATAGACACCTCGGTGTAGAGTATACATCGATGGGAGTGTCCGGTGGGTACTTCCATTGTTCGGTAATCATCCTTCGAACAACTATGCGCATTTATGGGAACGTTTCTTGATTGTCCAACAATCCGTTCCGTGGCCGTGGGATCGGCTCACACTTGCTCCAACAAGTATAACCTCCACGCATACTAGTCTCAGCTGGTTCATTCAGATCCCTACATCCGAGATGAACCTCGACTAGGGAGAGTTTGGGATAGATGATAACTCACATAGCTCCCACTATCTGTGTGATCGGTCATCTATCCGAGGGGACATGTTTAATATCAATACAGACAACAATAGAGATATGACATCCTGCATGCCTGGTGTAATATAAATATGAAAGCGATACTCAATAGTCAAACAACAAACATATATTATATTACGTTAACCTGTGTAATAGTATATATATGCCCTTTATAAGGGCTGCATGCCCTTAATAAAGACTGTCTCTAGGACATATACACTATCAGGCGGTCCATGGGCATTGACCCAAACATTTGACCTAGGGTTTGGAGGGCATTTAGGAATTTTGAGACTTGATGTATCCTTCTGGAAGGCGGGCCGCCTAGTGACCGACCGGTTGTGGTCGACCTAGGTGCTCGAGCCTTCCTCATGATCCATTGCTCGAGTAGGACCTTTCCTAGCTGTCCTTTGAGGGTATTTCCTTGACGTAAGGTCCTCGATAGATCACCAAGGGTGGTCGCTCCCTAGAGATGGTTCTCAGTCGCCTTGTCAGCTTATCCTTTGTGAGCTTTCTTGGAGGGCGACCTCAAAGTACTGGTCGAGCCACCCTCCGGTGACGTACTTGGAAGGGTGGTCGAGCCCTTTGAGGGACGGTCTTTTAGGGCTCTATTGCGCTCTTAGGCCGCTCCAATTCGTAAATGTGGGCTGGACATATTTCAACACTAACATATGTCCCCCTAGTTTCCATGTATCTTTGTAGAAGGTAGTTGTGGAACTATTTAAAAGTCTGGTCGAACACTTTGTAGAAATGTCTCGACTAGTGATTGGCGAAAAAAGAATTTCGTATTCATGCCTTATTACTTTTTCCTCCTCCTATCCCTCCCTCCCCTCCCCTTTTTATAGGGTCCGAGGAGACGGTGCTCGGACCTTAAAAAAAAGAGGTATGTTTTCTGGGTAGAGATCAGATCCAGGTAAGCGTTGTAAGGTAGAAATACGGTCCTTGAGTTTTTCGTCCTATTCGCTTTCTTCTTTTTGCTTGTCGCTCGATCATTAGTTGGCTTGAATCTCTTCTGTGATTATTTTCCTCTCTGGTTGGTCGCGCTAGGCAGAATGATCGAGAGCTTCTTATTTTTTATCATTGTAACTCTCCCCGTTACACGAATTAACTAGGGGAATAGGTCATTCGCGGGCCACCGACACCATGGGCCGATTCGTGAGCGTGAGGGGAAGAATCGTCTTTTCAAGAGGCGGCTATGATCTTAACGGTCGGACATGGACACGTGTTCGTCCCAGATCGGACGGGGGTAAGCGACGGTTCGAATTCCCGAGATACCCTTCTATAAATAGGCGTGGACCGATTCATTTTTCACTTTTCGCCAAACTTTCTTTCAGAGCTAATCATAGTGATCGACCACCCTTTCAACCGAGCGAGGAGAATTTTGACTATCGAAATTTCTCCTTTTTCGGCAGCCGTCGACGTTTTCGGGTAGATCTTGCCTGCTTCCGTTCCTCTAGCCGTTAATAACAAGTAAGTACTGTTGATTTGTACTTGAAATGTTGATTTACTACTTGAACTAGTGCACCGTCCGTTGCTGGAATATTTTTCGGTCAGTGGACGTACGCAACGTCTCCGATTACTGCTTAAATGCTCTAAATTTGCCTTCCGAGAACTTTCCACCTCATGCTTGTCAATGTAGGACTGAATCTACTTGTTTTGCTGCAATTCCCCCTTTTACTTATTGTTACTCCCCTTTCCTCCTGTAGAATAAGTATAAATATGCATGTTCGCTCTTTTATTTAAGCGGTTGGTCGCTCTTGTACGCCCACCCTCTACTTGCTTAGAGTAACTTCTTCTTTTGCGATTTTTTCTCCGTTCGGGGGGTCGAACAAATTGAATATACATAAACTGACCTCTCGGACATATAACCACCCTTCTCACCTTTTTTCTGGCCTTACCCTTAGGATGTTTGAGAGGAGCGAAGATAGCCAAAATTGTCGCGAGGCTGAGGACTATGGGTCCGACCATGATGCGTCACCCGGGACGTCACTATCGACCGGGTTTCTCGACAACACTATAGAGCCTTTCTTTGAGGCCGAGGAGAACTTAAATGACCAGGATCGTGAAGATGAAGAGCGAGCATCTGGTGGTGAGAGCGAGGAGGGTAAAGAGGAGTCTGAGGCCGGGGAAGTGGCTCGCTTTTCTGAGGAATCTGACGAGGAGGAGGAGGCTGCTGAGTATAGATTGCAACCTCGTAAAAGGCAAAGAATGAGCGAGGATGACTTTATTGATGATCGAACAGAGGCTGAGGGAGGTCCTTCTGATACTGGAATCCCCCATGACCTTGATGTAACCAAGTTCTTCAGACTCAATTAATCAAATAAATTTGTTATGTAGCCAAAGGCAATTCACGACTACAACGAAAACCGTAGTGTAGCAGTAGAATGACCTCGAGTGTCGTTCTCTAAGGACTATAACTAGATTTATCAAATCTAATTTAGAATATAAAAACAACAGACGGAATAGCAAAGGTTTTTCTAACAGATAATGGAGATTGGTGATAGTATGGTCCTTCAAAGCATAACGGGTTAATAATCATGCGTAAATTCCTCGGTTTTGCATGGAGATCTTTGATCAATCAATTGTCCTGTTGTAATTATTAAACACTACGAAGATATAGATACTGACTGGTCAAACACTATTGTCCAATTGTGTTCCGTAATTATTCAACACTATGAAGATATAGATATGCATAGGTCGACTAGGGTCAAATTGTGCATAATAATTAATCAACATACGAAGATTTAGGTTGCGCCTGATCAAAGAAATAAAGCAATAACACGGAGTATAATGCGCGATATAGCCATTAGCATGATTATCAACCCTTCGCTAAGAATTCACATACTACCACCAACGATAACTTTAGCTACTCATAGTTGTCATGCAATCAACAGAAATCATAGAAGAAAACATGTTGAAAGGTATATAAAAATAAGTAGAATAAACCGTAAGATACAATGTTACCGAAGGTTGTCAGTCTCCGAAGAATCGCGATCTTACAAGGTCCAAACTGTTATGAAAAAGTATCTCCTAAGCTAAGAACTCCCAGAACAGGCTCTGGGAAGTTCCTACCTAAAACTACAGAGAAAGGTGAGGGAATAGGTCTGGAAAAGTATGAATTTCGGAGAAAATCTGAGCAACTATATATAGTGTTCGAAATACTGTGGGGCCCTTCACCCCACACACCGGGTGAGTCGCCTGGTGTGGGGCGATTCGCCCCACATCCCGGGCGATTCGCCCGGGAGTATTTTTTCGGAATTTCCGCATTTTCAACGCGTTTTTGGATTTCTTCCCCTTTTCGGACTCAGTTTCTGACTTCTAGTGGCCTTCTAACCTCCAGCTTCGACCCCTAGACTCCAAATCCTATCCGGAAACTTTCAGATACTCCAAATAGGCTTCGGGAAAACCAATTCCTTGTCAACTCCAATATAACTGCCCTGAAATCCCCGTTTTTCAACCAAAACCTGTAAAACAAAAACTAAAGGGAAACGTGACACTATTCTAATAAAATGCACTAAAATATAGCTAAATTATCATAGAGGATAGCTAAAATAGGTGAAAAAGACTCAAATGAAAGTATAAAATACACATTCATCAAACTCCCCAAACCGAACCTTTGCTTGTCCTCAAGCAACTAAGCTAGACTCTAATGCAAAAAACAATGCAAGACACAAAATGGAGTCTCATGCCAAATAAAATGAACTAATCTACTGAATCTATCAAAAAATATATGAACAAAAACCATATAAATCAAAGCATGGATATAGGTTGAAGAATACCTCGATTGACTTATACACATCCACATAAGCACTTATGTCAAGACAAGATAGTCTCTCGTAACATTCTCTACCTGGACCTAGTCAGTGACGACGTAATGAAGCATGCTAAGATACGAATGGTTGTCCCGTGCCTATGAAACTGAGGACTTACTGCTGTTCACCAAGTTTAAAACTTTCCCTCAAAGAGGTCGAACCAGTACTGACTCTCATCAAACGAAGGAGGGTTCCCTATAAAAGATAACACTCTCCTATTCTACCCATCTCTTAAGTAAAGTCTTAAGCTATTCACCACTTCCTGAATGGCAGGACGAGGGTGGTCTAGAACAGATGACACTCAAAAACAAAAGGCAAAAAATAGAAAATTACAACACGATTACGAACATTACAAGAATTGGAAAATGAGACACAACACTTTGCTAAACTGCTATTTGGCTTTCTTTTTTGGACCCTTCTTTGCTTTTTTGGGGTCTTTTCTCTTTTTTTTTTCTTTTTTTTTCTTTCCAGTTTCTTTTTTTCTTTTTTTTTTCTTTTTTCCTGGAATTTTTCTTTCTTTTTTTTTTCGATTTTTTTAGCCAACAGTAGCATAACAAAAGAGAAACAAAATGGCTCACACGACTTCCCCAAACCTATAGGTTGGAGTACAAAATTTACGAGAAAGGAAAAATAAACTCATGATACGGAAAGGAAAAACGAAAAACAAGTCTACGATGGTGTAACCCCCTTCCCAAACCTATTCGGAAGAATAGGTTATAAACAAAGGATCACACAACCTCACACTACCTCCTTTCTAGGCATTTAGCAATCTCAAAGCATGGTGAAGACTTTTTGCCTCTTAGGTACATAATTACTCGGAAAAACAACCATAAGACCCTAACATGCATCATCCTATTATAAAGGCCTTCATGAACCGCAGTAGAGAAAACACCACTAAGTGATGTCGAGACTACCAAGCTTAACTAAGTGCAATACATAAACGTGACAAGCCAAGCGAGAAAAACCTCAAACAAATTCATAGAGATGAAGCATGCGATTAATGGCATAGTTAGATAATCTACCCAATAAAAAAGTTCAAAAAATTCGGCAATAAACTCCATATAAAACATGCAAGACTATCCTAGGATAAATGAAGTGAATGCAACCTATAAAATCTAAGAAAGCAGTAAACGTGCAAATGCAAATGCAAACAAAGAACAAGATACTAATCAACACAAAGCCAAACAATACTTAACATCACGGTTCACATCCCATCCCCCTTACGATACTTAAGCTAGCCCCGAGCAAAAGAGAATGAGTAATAAGAAGTGATACTAGATGTTACCGAACGGTTTGGCCTCGGTTGGCTGAGAGTGGACATGTGAAAGGACTAATCATCTGGATGGTAATCCCCATAAAAGTCCCTCCACGTGTCAGACATGAGCTCATTGGACTGCAGTAGAGCCTCCTGTTGCTGCTGGATGAGCTGTTGTTGCTCCCACCTTTGTTGCCTATCCTCTCGGCGATGCTCCTCGAATGTCTCCCAATCGCGGTTGTGCTGGGCAATGTGCCTGTCGAGGTCCTGTCGCAAGGCAGCGTTGTCCTGTCGCAAGGCCGCATTACTGGCATCAGTTCTATCGAAACGGCCGTCGAGGTAGGTACGGAATTCAGAGAAGTCAAATCCTCTAGACCCCTGTGGTGCTCGAGGCGGTGCATGCGGTGCTCTATGGACAAATGGGATATCCGGGATAGGGGCTTGGCCATCATCAGCCTCCATAGCATCCTCATAATCATTCTCATGATCGGAATCGCTCGGCTGGAAGGGTGCGTCCACATCAGCGGCGGCAGCCGTGGGGTTCTTCAACTGATACCTAGCCAGTTGCACCTCAATAGTCGAGGGTGAAAGGGCAGCGACCTCGCAATCCCCCTCGTCAATGTCATCGACCCCATGATATTTGCAGTAAGCAGTGATGAAGCTCGGGAAGATGAAGGGCTTCTTCTTCTTTTCCCAGTGGCGCTCATACTCCTCATACATGATGTGCCCGATGTCGATCCGATGTCTGTCTATCAAGCAGTAGAGGAGCTCGGCGTAGTAGGGCTGAATCCATGAGTCATTCTTCCTAGGGATCAAGTTGAAGATGCAAAATTTCATCATCACCTTAGCTTCAATGCTATGGTCGCTCTGACGGATCTGTGTAGGTTCTCCCCCGATTTCTGGATATCTGTACTCCCTGTTGAAGATCACGTCTGTGATATGTCTTCCTATCCCCCTCGAGGCCCTCGAATACAGGTAGGCATGGTCGCTCCCTGTGAACTCCTGCTGCCCAAAATGGATGAATGAAGAAATGTGCTCTGGTGTCCATGGTATTATCAGGCCTCGAACTAGTACCCCATTCTTCTCCTCGAGATCTGTGTATCCAATGTAGAAGTCTTGGAGGAGGCTCTCGTCGTACCCCTTGAACCTGTTGGAACTGTACCAAACCCAATTCCTTCTTGATGCCAACCGTGATAGCGTCCTATATCCAGCCGTTCCAGCTGTTGACTCTGGAATATCAATCCTCCTGTCTGGAATGATCGATCTTCCCCCGTCGGCCAGCTCCGCTTCTAGCCTTTGACGCACCTCTACCGCAGATAAAGACATCTCGTACATATGGTGAGACGGTTGGGAGCTTGATGCTACTCCCTTCCCCTTTCTGCTCGAGCCGGCTCTCCTCGATCTTGGTGCCATGATTCCTACAAACAGCAATTAGTATCTTGTACGATGCAAAACAGACCTATGCATATGTAAATGTACGAGCGAACAATCGAGCAATATCTTCAACAATCCAACTCCTCAAAAACCCAATGTCTAGTCTAGTTACTTCATCACGCAACATATCAATGTAACTACTACAATAACATATCACATTATGCTCTAGCTAAACAACAAATGCCTTGAATCACAAGGTTCAATCCATACCATAATAAGAAAAAATCTAACATAAATCCTCAACTTCATCAATCATGCATTCTACCATTACATCCATCATTATCATATCAAGAAACACATGTTTAAGCATGAAATAAAAGTAAGAAATACATTTCCTAACAAGATATATCATCTAATAGCAAAAATCTTAAATCAACAAACCAAGCCTAATTGAACATGCAATTGATAATGAATAACGATTCTAATCACATAAATCATCAACCCATACATCATACAAGCTTAATTGAAGCATAAATCAAAAAACCCCCAAATTTGAAAAATTAGGGTTCATGTGAGATTACCTCAAATCCGGAGATTGAATGAACTAGGAAGAGATTTGTTCGGATGAAAAGAAAGAGCACGTAACGGGCTTCGATTGAAGCTAAAGAACACAAAATCTGGTGGAAATATGAAGAAGTTATGAAGGTTTGAAGGTATTTTTAAAATGGAGGAGTTTTTGGAGTTAAGAAGATGAAGATGGAGAAAAATGAGGAGAAGGGGAAGAAACCCCGCTTTTTCATCTCTGCAAGTCGTGGGGCGATTCGCTAATCGCCCCGCGGGTCCGGAGCGCGCGCGCTCTGGAGCGTAGGGCGATTCGCCCCCCATGGGGGGCGATTCTCCCCCCATCTCCTGAGGTGGGGAGACGATCGTTTCGGAAAAAAATGCGGTTTTTAGTCCCCGAAAACCATTTTTCTCAATTTCAGATAAAAAATCACTCGAAAAAAAAAACTCACTCAAACATAACATAAGCACATATACGACACAGAGACGAACAAATTCACATATGAAAAGCAAATTGTTCAAGTATAAATGCATGCAATAAAGCGGTAAAGAAAGCGATAAAAACCCCGGGTTGCCTCCCGGATAGCGCCATTGTTTAAAGTCTTTGACTCGACTCCTGTGTGTGCCTAGCTCTTCTTCTTGAGGGTACTAGTCTTCCCCTTCACGGATCTCCTCCTCATGCCTTGAACCTGAGAATAAGAATGAACATAGACATTAAGACCACTGTAGTCAATAGTGTGAGAAGTATCAGGTGGATCAGGTGGATCCGATATGGCTCGCAACACATGTTGCTTGCCATCCACTTCAATAGTGCAAGTCCTTCGGTAGATGTCCATCACGGAGCGTAGCTTAGTCAAGAACGTTCGCCCCAAGAGAATGACATCCCCCGTCCCAGGTGTAGATGCTGGCATAACTACAAAATCGGTGTATACAGAATCTTCACCAAGCTTGACCAATACATTCTTCACAACGCCTTCGGGTCTCACAACGGATCCATCCGCCAGTTGCACAATAGCCTTATGCACAGATAGTTTTCCAAGGCTACTCTTCTCGAACACATTCAAAGGGAGCACATTAGAGTAGGATCCCGTGTCTAGTGTGGCACGGACATCTTCAAGTTCCCCAATCCAGACCTTAACATCGAAACTTTGAGGGAGTGGCTCGGGATCCTCTTGCTCCTCTTCACTCTCGTTAGCTCCAAGGTCCTTCTCTTCTTCCTCGACCTGTGGGGGCACTTCCCCCTCGCAACTCTCGCACTTAGCAACCTTCTTGATGGTGATTTCAACAGGTAGATCACCCACCAAGGTAATGGACATCGACTTCTCAGTGTTTCTAGGCAACTTGCCTTGCTCCCTACTTCCTCCTCGGTCGATCAACTCTTGCATCTTTTGGTGGGCAAGCCTAGTGCTCTCTTCCAACCTATCAAGTCTCGCTCTAGTCTTCTCATAATCTTCTTCATAACGTTTGAGAAAACTTTGGGTGTGATCAACCATCTTTTGCAAGTTCTCCATCAATTGAGCCGACTTCGACTTCGGTGGATCTTTCGGAGTGGGGTTTTCGCAGTGGTCATTACCATAGTTAAGCCTACTACGGTCTTGGTTAGGGCCATAAGTTTGGCTAGCCGGTGCATATCCTTGATTGTTTCGGAACCCTCTTCTCCAAAATCCACCTCGAGGATTCCTACCATCTTGTCCGGAGCTAGCTTCTTGAGTACCAAACTCCGTAGCAAAGGCTTCCTCTTCGCCTCCTTGAGCCCAGTTGCCATCATCATACTGATAGTGTATATGTCCTAGAGACAGTCCTTACTAAGGGCATGGTGCCCTTATAGAGGGCATATATGTACTATTACACAGGTCAACGTAATATAATATATGTTTGTTGCATTTTACTATTGAGTATCGCTTTCATATTTATATTACACCGGGCATGCAGCATGTCATATCTCTATTACTGTCGGTATTGATATTAAACATGTCCCCTCGGATAGATGACCGATCACACAGATAGTGGGAGCTATGTGAGTTATCATCTATTCCAAACTCTCCCTAGTCGAGGTTCATCTCGGATGTAGGGGTCTGAATGAACCAGACAAGACTAGTATGCGTGGAGGTTATACTTGTTGGAGCAAGTGTGAGCCGATCCCACGGCCACGGAACGGATTGTTGGACAATCGAGAAACGTTCCCATAACTGCGCATAGTTGTTCGAAGAAGCTTTATCGAACAATGAAAGTACCCACCGGACACTCCCATCGATGTATACTCTACACCGAAGTGTCTATGGGAACCGGTGAGTTGTCGAAGTGATGCTAGTAGTCCTTTGTACTTACAGGACTTTATCATCACATTTGTTGCCCCATATCCTTGGTGGACCCGTCGATGTCAGCTCTGAATAAGCAGCTTACCTAAGACACGATCCAGGATTATGGCTACATACAAATGGGGGTGATAAGTGATTCTGTGAAGGATTCATCTCTCAAGTGTAGCACAGGAGAGCACTGCTCATAGTCGTTCATAGTTGTGATGGTAAAACCGCTGGCCAGCGTATCAATATTATTATGATGGTCATAATAGATATTGGATTCACCATGCAACTCACTGAAGACGCCCGTGGATGTATTATTGGGATAGACACTTCATCGATCCTAGATACATTCGAGCAAGTCAGATGAAGGGACGTTACCATCGCCGCGTTAAGCGCAACAGGCTTCGCAACGAAAGGGTGAGCTTTGAGAAACCTCTCAAACGTCCTCACGTATTAATATTGCAAATGGAACCGTCTAGGAATTCCATGTTGCCTAGTCTAGGACTTGCTTAATACGATGAGGCCCTATGGGTCACACTATGTGGTGATTCAGCCTATCAGAATATCCTTGAAGATGGAATTGCAATTAATTTGGAATTAATTGTGATTGATGGATTATAATTAATTTGGAATTAATTATAATATATAGTGGCTCAATTAATGATTTGGAATTATTAATTGAATTGGCTAATTAATTGTATTTTATGTAAATACAATTAAAGATTATATTTCAGAAATATAATAGAGGTTTGATTTGAAAGGATATGTTAATTTAGAATTAACATATGCACTTGGACAAAATCTACTTGGAGTTTGAATTGTCTTAGAACTATAAGTGGGTCCCAAAATCGGGACCCACCTAACACCCATAGGACACGCGCGCGCGCACGCGAGATGGAGTAGGGGAAGGAGTTCGACTCCTTCCTCTATTAGAAGTCCAAGGGATAAGTTAGATTTTCCTGATTGAGTTTTAATTTGATTGGGAATGAATCTAGACTTGATATTGGTTTCCTTGTGCGATAAGAATTAGATTCTTATTCCTTTACGAAGTCTAATTGCTTATGCTTTAGGCTTCTATTGACTACTATATATAGTACACTATTAGAGAGTTTTTGACACAGACTTGAATAGACTTTCACAGTCATTCTACCCAGTTTTCTTAGAGAAAATAAAAACTTTCCCCTCCTCTACAGCCACCCGCGCGCGCCACCTACTGGAGGAATCGCCGCCCCATCTTCTTGGTCACACAAAGAATATCCTAGCATTCTTTCCGATAGACTGTTCATCCGTGGATACCAAGGTTGAGGTTCTAGGAGCTTGAAACTAACTTTTATTGTCTTGCAGATAATCAAAGTATTGCAGATATTTTCGACTTCGACGAAGAAGAAGATACACCGGATTATTACGAAGACTTGGAAGCTGCTTTGGAAGTAAGGTTAGTCTTCTAATTGACGTGTTTATATATATACGACATATGCATAATCAATTAACCTGTATGTTAAGAAAATTTTTGAAATTCCGCTGCGTACCCTAGGGGTAACTCTGACCATGATTTTCTTACACATACGCAAGCTCCGATCTACACATATCAGCTCCATGTCCATAGTTCTTGCATATTCGGCAAATTTCGTTTGAAATAGTTGTTCCAGTGGCGCTCTTGAGGACTTGCTTCAATTCGTTGGTAAAGCACTCGAATTGATCCCCATTCCCCCTATACCTAGGGGCTTCTTGAGTCGGTGGAGCGTCAGGTCCATGTCTCCTAACCATCGCTCTTGGGTCCTTGAACTGCGAACCCTTAGCAAGCCTTTCGAAAACTGCCCAGACGGCTTCTGCGGTTTCCTCCCAAATATTGCCTCGGCATTGGAAATCCACCACTTGTTGGTTCTCGAAGGTTAGTCCATTGTAGAAGTGTTGGATTAGGTCAGAAAGTTCAAAACCATGGTGAGGGCACTTGTTCGTGAGATCTTGGAACCTCTCAAACGCGGTGTAGATGGTCTCATCATAGTCCTGCTTGAATCCGGTGATTTTCGCCTTTAGCGCGGTAGTCAAGGTGTGAGGGAAGTATTTTTCCATGAAAGCTGAAAAAACCTTCTCCCAAGCGTCCAGCGAGCCCGCTGGTAGAAAAATCAACCATGACTTGGCTCTGTCGCCAAGTCCCATAGCAAAAACCTTCATCCGCAACTCATCCGTTGTTATTTCTGCTCCGGGTCGTGGGAGTTGGTTGACGAAATCATCGATATCGTGCAAGTACGCAACTCATCCGTTGTTGGAATGCGTGGTTCTTGATTTCCAGATCTCAAGTTGCAGACGAAAGAACAATCGTCGGTCCCCTCATACGATCCCTGGAGGGTTGAACCCATGCTTTCAGTGGTCTAGCTTCTGCCATTCCGTCGATTTCCTTGAAAAGACTGTGTAGAGATTCAGAGAAATCGGTATACTCTATTTCCTCTAGTTCACGCCTTTGAAGTAGTCGCCTTCTTTGGTGGTAGACTCTGTCGATCTCAGCAATTGAATCAGCAAGCGGTGTTCCCCTAGATCGTGTATGTGGCATACACTATCTGTAACAGACTAGGAAAGCAGTATCAGATAGAGATTAAAAAGGAAAACTAAAACTAATAGAATTAGGAATTGAATGCTAAAAATATAAACAAATTTAAACAGAAAAAAGGAGTATAGTCCCCGGCAACGGCGCCAATTTGATGTAACCAAGTTCGTCAGACTCAATTAATCAAATAAATTTGTTATTTAGCCAAAGGCAACTCACGAATACAACGAAAACCGTAGTGTAGCAGTAGAATGAACTCGAGTGTCGTTCTCTAAGGACTATAACTAGCTTTATCAAATCTAATTTAGAATATAAAAACAGCAGACGGAATAGCAAAGGTTTTTCTAACAGATAATGGAGATTGGTGATAGTATGGTCCTTCAAAGCATAACGGGTTAATAATCATGTGTAAATTCCTCGGTTTTTCATGGAGATCTTTGATCAATCAATTGTCATGTTGTAATTATTAAACACTACGAAGATATAGATACTGACAGGTCAAACACTATTGTCCAATTATGTTCCGTAATTATTCAACACTACGAAGATATAGATATGCATAGGTCGACTAGGGTCCAATTGTGCATAATAATTAATCAACATACGAAGATATAGGTTGCGCCTGATCAAAGAAATAAAGCAATAACACGGAGTATAATGCGCGATATAGCCATTAGCATGATTATCAACCCTTCGCTAAGAATTCACATACTACCACCAACGATAAGTTTAGCTACTCATAGTTGTCATGCAATCAACAAAAATCATAGAAGAAAACATGTTGAAAGATATATAAAAATAAGTAGAATAAACCGTAAGATACAATGTTACCGAAGGTTGTCAGTCTCCGAAGAATCGCGATCTTACAAGCTCCAAACTGCTATGAAAAAGTATCTCCTAAGCTACGAACCCCCAGAACAGGCCCTGGGAAGTTCCTACCTAAAACTACAGAGAAAGGTGAGAGAATATGTCTGGAAAAGTATGAATTTCGGAGAAAATCTGAGCACCAAAATATAGTGTTCGAAATACTGTGGGGCCCTTCGCCCCACACACCCGGCGAGTCGCCTGGTGTGGGGCGATTCGCCCCACATCCCGGGTGATTCGCCCGGGAGCATTTTTCCGGAATTTCCGCGTTTTCGACGCGTTTTTGGATTTCTTCCCCTTTTTGGACTCGGTTTCTGACTTCTAGTGGCCTTCTAACCTCCAGCTTCGACCCCGAGAATCCAAATCCTATGCGGAAACTTTCAGATACT
This sequence comes from Plantago ovata, assembly GCA_028274465.1. Classification (NCBI taxonomy): domain Eukaryota; kingdom Viridiplantae; phylum Streptophyta; class Magnoliopsida; order Lamiales; family Plantaginaceae; genus Plantago; species Plantago ovata. Next base: position 46,050,984 of record CM051456.1, on the reverse strand, counting down.
CCAAATAGGCTTCTGGAACACCAATTCCTTGTCAACTCCAACATAACTGCCCTGAAATCCTCGTTTTTCAACCAAAACCTGTAAAATAAAAACTAAAGGGAAACGTGACACTATTCTAATAAAATGCACTAAAATATAGGTAAATTATCATAGAGGATAGCTAAAATAGGTGAAAAAGACTCAAATGAAAGTGTAAAATACACATTTATCAGACCTCATGATGCAAGCTGCTCACGTTGGAGGTCGCTATTACCATGCTCGGGATGTAGTGGATCCCTTAGAAATCCATGTAGAGAATATGGATGACACCGACCGTCCGGTCCCCACTATTGCAGTGTTCGAGGAGGGCGAACACTCTAAGCAAGATGAAGACAGTGAGGAGGGAGACTCCGAAGATGATACTCTTAGCCCTAACCCTTTACAGGTCGCTCTTCCGGAGCCACGTCGTCGAGTTACCTTCCCTCCCCAAACCGCGAGGAGGACGATAATCTCCTCAGATGATGAGGAAAGTCATTGGGATGAAGCTGGTCCGAGCAGCAAAAGGTCCCCGTCCCTTCCAAGGAACGATGGGGTTTCTTTTTATGACCCGGCGTTTCGAGCTAAGTATGGTGGTCGAGAGGATAAAGAAACAAAGCTATCACTCCATAGATCCTCGGACCATCAACTTCGAGTTTCTCGGGATCGATAATCAAACAGAGGACGCTCCCATTGTGATCGAAGAGCAGGAGGACGCTTCTAGCAAAGCTGGCAAAAGGAAATCCGATCGCTCGAAGAGGAAGACGACTGAGCCGGTTGAGGAGGATGATGAAGTTAAAATCACTAAGGCCACCGAGAAGAAATTTACTCGTGGTCCTTTAGATGTTGATCTTCCCGACCCTGAGGGCGAGCGCAACGAGGACGGTATGATTCCGACCACCGCCTCTACCGTGCTCGAGAAGGAGATTCCGACCATTCGGTCTAACTACAGTCTTGATGAGGATGTGATCGACATCCTTATACCCAATCGCCGTACATCTTTTAGCCTTGGAGCGAGGATGGATTCTTCAATTCTGCGATGCCTTTAACGACATCTTTAATCAGCTTGGGAATCGCTCCTTGGCAATTGATTCCTAGCTCGTTCGGGACTCATATCTGTTTCGGCGTCTACTGCCAGAAGAAAGGGATCGAGCTCAACTTTCGGAATTTCAATCAGATATTCCGTGTGTCGATGAGTGGAGGCAATAAGTTTTTCTACTATTTCTCTAGTCGCCCCGGCTTCTCGTTCATCAAGGACGCTCCGTCGTCCTCGGGATACCGGTGGTAGCACAGGTATATTTATGTTAAGAAAAAGAAGCTTCCTGGTATGAGCGATGAGGACGCAGAGGTGTTCCTAAGCGTTTTTATCGAGGATCGATAGGGAAGAAACACCCAGTGCCCGAGACTTTGGACGACTGCATACTCGCGCTCCAGGCTGAAAATGAGAGCGACCTTGCTCAATAATACTTTTACTGGGGACTTGTTCTTCAGCCGCTCCCTTATCTCGTCGGGCTGTCCGCTCCTGTTTACACTGGGTTTCAACCAAGTTTCGAAAAAGATTATCTTTTTGGTAACTTGCCATCATCTCGTACTTGTGCTTGAAAATTGCATGCTTTGCTTTTAACCGTAATCACTCCTGCTTCACTTTTAACTGTATTCGCTCTTTTTTTACTAACTTGTTCGCTCTTTCTTTTTCGCAGAGTACTGGTTTACTTGGATAATGAACGAGACATTGAAAGCTAAGGAAGAAGCTCGCCGCAAGACGCGATTAGCTGGGAAGAGCACCAAGGTGCTTGGTCAGATTACACTTAGTCATCCGAAGAATGCCGCAACTCTTCGGTATAAGATGAGTGCGGAGGGGAATGCTCCTCGTGCGGACGATGTTGAGGTCGTGGCTGCTTGCCCGATCGATCATGGCAAGGGCGTAAAGAATCCCGAGAAACAACCTGCTCAATCTTCTCCTGCTCGCAACGCCCCCGCGCAAAGGCCGGCGGCTCACAAGAGGATCCTCGAGCTCGATGGATCTGGTCCCTTAGTCGATCCCGTGAGGAAGAAGAGTAAATCCAAAGAGGTCGACCGGGATGCTGAGGTGAAAAGGTATATTCAGATGACTGACCTCGATCGAGCCCACGCTCTGAGTGTCTACTCGCGCGAGGTATGAATCAAGTTCCCAATTTTTACTAAGTCCCCTTTGTTCTCCTCGCTTTCTCCATCTCATGTCTATCTTTTATGTTACACAGCTCGAGGACCTGACGATGGTGTATGGCCATATAGTTGTTGATCACTCCGATGTCTCCAAAGTGATCGAGGATCTGGAGAAAAACTTGGCGGATGAGCGGTCAAAAAATAAGGCCGCGGAGTTGGAGATGAAGAAGTCGCTCGCCCGGGTTGATTTCTTGGAGAAGGAGCTCAATAAGGAGAAGGCGCGAACAAGCGGGTACATGGGTGCCTACTCTACCTTGTCGATCGCCATGACAAAGTTCAAGGATCGCCTCTTGTCGCTTCTCCAGGGTACGAGGATGGAAGGAGCTCGAGCGTTCAAGGAGTCTGACTCCTACAAAATGGATATGCAGGAGGTAAGGGATAGTGCTCGCGAGGACGGTTTCTTTGCTGCGGTCGATCAGCTCAAGGCCATAAAGCTGCTTCCCGAGGATTTCGATGCTGATGAGACCGAAGAGCTAAAGCCGCTTTTAAAGGGGGACTTCTCTCCCTATGCTCAAGAATCGGTTACGACCGAGATGCACCGGGCTTGCGAGTTCGGGGAGTTGGTTGCCGATCCTACTACTCCGTACCCGAGTAAGGTTCCACTCCTTTCATCTTGGGTACCCAGCGTTCTGCGACTCGGGCTTATACTTCCCTTCGAGAAGTCTCCACTTCGTAATGCAAACTGGATTACCGTGAACTCTCCGGTCCATGGTCGCCCCGCGGACTTCATCGAGCCCGAACTTAAGACTTATGAGAAGTCCGTCAGTGAGGCGCGAGCTAAAGATGGAGAGGGAGATCAGCAGAGCGCCAAGGAGCAGCGGGGAGCGACGACCCCTCAAGGTGCGCAGAGCGCCAAGGAGCAGCGGGGAGCGACGACCCCTCAAGGTGCGCAGAGCGACTTCACCGCCAGTCGCACTCGTTGAAGCCCGAGTATGATCGGTGAATTGTTGTAACTTTATTGCTTTCACTTTCAAACAAGTAATCCATTCGGCCCTTGGTGGCATTTGTACGAACAAGTTTTCACTTTGAATATGCTCGATTGCTTTCCTTATATAATATTTCTTTCTTTTAGTTATGTCGTATAACTTAGAAATATTTAGAAAGATCCATCTTTGCCTGCAACCGATTAGCAACACACTTGGTGTCCGATCACTTCGGAGTGATCATTCAACCATATCTTTCCTCCGAGAAAAACACAAGTGTGTTTATCGACTAGCAGAATTTTCCAAGAAAAAACACAAGTGTTTTTATCGACTAGCCGAATTTACTGTTGGTCGATCATCGCGATCAAATCGCATTTCCTAATTTTGTTTGTCTTTATAAAGACACCAATATTGATGACACTCCTCGAGAAAAATGTGTCGTCGCGCCTTTAATGTGGTCGATAATCCGTTCAATTAACCAATGTAGCGAATTTTCTGGAGAGCTGGTCGAGTTTAACCATTATAAGTACTTCTGATCGGATAATCTTTCGCTTCTCTTGTTTTTTCTTTAAAAGAAAACTGAATGAGTGAAAGTGATGCATTGTATTGATTTGACGTAAATTCAAGTAAAATGGTGGGCTTCGAGGCCGGTTTTCTTACATACTTTCATTCTTCCGCAGTGCTCTGCTTCTTAAAACTGAAAACAAAAAGGGATCTGACTTTCCTTAAGTCTATTAAGGAACTTCTCTTATGAAAAGAGGTACGGGCCTTCCACAGAAGCACTTCAAAACATTCCTTCAAGCTGCATCACTTCAGGCATAAAACCTCTGAAGGTTGATGGTATTCCATGAGTTTTTCAGCCTTTTTCCTTCCATGTCTTCGAGAAGGTAGCTTCCGTTGGACCTTGCTTCTACAACTTTGTACGGGCCTTCCCAGTTGGGTTGCATCTTCCCGACTTTGCTGAGAATGTCTGCCCTTCGAAGTACTAAGTCTCCAACTTGGAAGTCTCTTTCCTTGACATGCTTGTTATATGATTTGGCTATCAAAGCTTGGTATCTCAAGATTTCCTTCACTCTTACATTTGCATATGCATAAATCTGTATTGTGTCATACGAGGTACTAATTGCTACTTGTAGGAACCATGCCACAAAGGGAGAGGAGCACTTCCGTTTGGCTACAATGAGGTATTGGAGGCGGTTCGATTACAACCATGTCGAGGAGAGTGATCTCGTTAGAGGTGCGTTCAAGCCATGGGCTTTTGCAACAACGTAGCGGGTTATCCACAAGAAGGAACGAGAATCCACCAGGAGTGAGCACTCTTATGTCTATTCACGTACCACCGAAGGGATTGAAACCATATTACGACATAAGTCTGTCACAAGGACTGCAAGGTTCGAGTGAATAGGAAGGTACCGGGGCGGCCTCACCACAACGGATTCAGTCTTGAGTCGACAGTGGTGATGAAGTTCCGAATCGCTAACTTGATTCCAAAACATAAATGGACACCCAGCCCCTCTTTGGGGTGCCTCTCGACTGCCTCTAAAGGGAGCACCATATAGACATCGGGAGCATCAACCGTAGAGAATGTGGGCAACATTGGGCAAAGAAGAAGAAGACCTCTGAGTATCCGAGCAGCTTACTGTAACTTCCATGCGGTGTAAAACGTTGGAGAGGGAGACTGTAAGACCACTGCACTTTCCCCTTCAACAGTTCACAGGCTATTAGAGAGATACCGGATGGAAGATTCCATAACTGCAGCGGCTAATCTTGAGGATTCTCTTCGACAATGAAGACACCGCAATTCTACTAGTGATGATGGTGGTGACAATGAAGACAATAGGGACATTGAGGATGCCATGAATACTGATGGAGGAGTTGGTCCTATCCGGTCTATTAGTGGAATTACCACCACCACCACGAGCTCCGATGATCACCAATGAGGGCCCTCGAGCAATCTCAATACCTTACATCTAGCGTACTCAGCCGACCGAGGCCAAACCACGCGATAAGATCTAGTATCACATCTTATTTCCTCATTTTCTTATTGCTAGGGACTAGCTTTAAATTCATGAGGGGGGATGGGATTTAAGTGAACTAGTGTTGTTAGTTTGGAGCTTGGCACTGATAGGATGAGTACAGTACCTTGCATGATTATCCGTTTGCATTTGCATTTGCACGTTTATCGCTCTCTTAGTATTTAGTTGCATACACTACATTCATCCTAGGATAGTCTTGCATGTTTTATGTGGAGTTTATTGCCAAATGTTTTTTAACTTTTTTATTGGGTAGATTAACTAATTATGACATTAATCATATGCTTCATCTCTATGAATTTGTTTGAGGGTTTTCTCACTTGGCTTGTCACATTTATGTATTGCACTTAGTTAAGCTTGGTAGTCTCGACATCACTTAGTGGTGTTTTCTCTACTGCGGTTCACGAAGGCCTTTATAATAGGATGATGCATGTTAGGATCTTATGGTTGTTTTCCCGAGTAATTATGTACCTAAGAGGCAACAATTCTTCACCTTGCTTTGAGATTGCTAAATGCTTAGGAAGGAGGTAGTGTGAGATTGTGTGATCCTTTGTTTGCAACCTATTCTTTCGAATAGGTTTGGGGAGGGGGTTACACTTTCATTAGACTTGTTTTTCGATTTTTAGTGTGTGTTGTGAGTTTATTTTCCTTTTTCGTAAAGTTTGTAATCCAACCTATTCTTTCGAATAGGTTTGGGGAGGTTGTTTGTGTGTCATTTTTGTTTCTTTTTCGTTGTGCTACTGCTGGCTAAAAAAAAATCGAAAAAAAAAGGAAACGAAAAAATTCCAGGAAAAAAAAAAGAAAAAAAATTTGGAAAAGAAAAAAAAGAAAAAAAGAGAAAAGACCCCAAAAAAGCAAAGAAGGGTAAAAACAAAAAGCCAAAAAGCAGTTTAGCAAAGTGTTTGTCTCGTTTTCCAATTCATGTAATGTTTGTAATCGAGTTGTAATTTTTGTCTTTTGTTTGTTTGAGTGTCATCTGTTCTAGACCACCCTCGTCCTGCCATTCAGGAAGTGGTGAATAGTTTAAGGCTTTGCTTGAGAGATGGGTAGAATAGGGGAGTGTTATCTTTTTTAGGGAACCCTCATTCGTTTGATGAGAGCCAGTATTGGTTCGACCTCTTTGGAGAAAAGTCTTAACTTGGTGAACAGAAGTAAGTCCTCAGTTTCATAGGCACGGGACAACCATTCGTATTTTAACATGTTTCATTACGTCGTCACTGACTAGGTCCAGGTAGAGAATGTTACGAGAGACTATCTTGCTTGACATAAGTGCTTAGTGAATGTGTATGAGTCAATCGAGGCATTATTCAACCAATATCCATGTTATGATTTGTGTGGTTTTTGTTCATATGTTTTTTGATAGATTCAATAGATTAGTTCATTTCATTTGGCATGAGACTCCATTTTTGTGTTGCATTTTTTGTTGCATTAGAGTCTAGCTTAGTTGCTTGAGGACAAGCAAAGGTTCGGTTTGGGGAGTTTGATGAACGTGTATTTTACACTTTCATTCGAGTCTTTTTTCACCAATTTAGCTATCCTCTATGTTAATTTAGCTATATTATAATGCATTTTATTAGAATAGTGTCACGTTTCCCTTTAGTTTGCATTTTACAGGTTTTGGGTGAAAAACGTGGTTTTCCGGGCAATTATATTGAAGAGATCGAAGAATTGGTGTTCCGGGGACATTTTTGGAGTATCTAGAAGATTCCGGATAGGATTTGAAGTCTAGGGGTCGAGTCTGAAGGCTAAAAGGTCACTAGAAGGCAAAAACCGAGCCCGAAAAGGAAAAGAAATCCAAAAACACGTCGAAATTGCGTCACCTGCCGACTGGACCTCCCAGGCGATTCGTCCGAGACGTGGGGCGGTTCGCCCCACACCAGGCGATTCGTCCGGTGTGTGGGGCGACTCGCCCCACACATTCTGAACCTCTATATATAGTTGCTCAGTTTTCTCCGTTTTTCATATTTTCTCAGACCTTTTTTCACACCTTTCTCATTAGTTTTAGGTAGGAATTCTCCAGAGCCTGTTCTGGGGATTCTTAGCATAGGAGATACTTTTTCTTATCGATTTGGAGCTTGTGAGATCGCGATTCTTCGGAGATTGACAACCTTCGGTAACATTGTATCTCAGATTTTTTCTATTTATATTTATTTATCTTTCAACATGTTTTCATTCAATCTTACTATGATTTATGTTGATTGCATGACATCTATGAGTAGCTAAATTTATCGTTGGTGATAGTATGTGATTTCTTAGCGAAGGGTTAATAATTATGATGATGGCGGTAAAGCGAATCAGACTTTGAGTTATTGCTTTATTACTTTGATCTATCTAAGCCCTCTATCTTCGTAGTGTTGAATAATAACGGAACACATTAGACAATTCATTGATCAAAGATCTCTATGCAAAACGATCGGGTACTTCATGCATGATTATTAACCTGCTATGCTTTGAATGATCATACTATCACTAACTTCCATTATCTGATAAGAAAAACCTGTGCTAAGTCGTTTGTTGATTTTATATTTTAAGTTAGATTAGATAATGCTAGTTATAGTCCTTAGAGATCGACACTCGAGGTTATTCTGCTGCTACACTACGGTTTTCATTGTAGTTGTGAATTGCCTTTGGCTAAATACAAATTTATTTGATTAATTAGAATCTGACAAATTCCGGTTCATCATTGGGTAATGAATGATGTCTCCTTATATACTCAGAGCATTTTATTGTCACTTTGTGTAGGATCGTGACAAGTGTCCGGCTGAGATTAAAGTCTTCTTTGGCCCAAGCCCATTAAGGAGGTCCATGGGCTTTGACCAAAACATCTGACCTAGGGTTTGGAGGGCATTTTAGGCATTTCGAGACTTGATGGATCCTTTGGGAAGGCGGGCCGCCTAGTGACCGACCGGTTGTGGTCGACCTAGGTGCTCGAGCCTTCCTCATGATCCATTGCTCGAGTAGGACCTTGCCTAGCTGTCCTTTGAGGGTATTTCCTTGACGTAAGGTCCTCAATAGACCACCAAGGGTGGTCGCTCCCTAGAGATGGTTCTTGATGAATGTGTATTTTACACTTTCATTTAGGTCTTTTTCACCTATTTTAGCTATCCTCTATGTTAATTTAGCTATATTTTAGTGCATTTTATTAGAATAGTGTCACGTTTCCCTTTAGTTTTTATTTTACAGGTTTTGGTTAAAAAACGAGGATTTCCGGGCAATTATATTGAAGTTGACAAGGAATTGGTGTTCTAGAAGCCTATTTGGAGTATCTGAAGATTTCCGGATAGGATTTGAAGTCTAGGGGTCGAATTTGGAGGTTAGAAGGCCACTAGAAGTCAGAAACCGAGTCTGAAAAGGGGGAAAAAATCCAAATACGCGTCGAATCTGGAGGTTAGAAGGCGACTCGCCCGGTGTGTGGTGTCCTTCGCCCCACACTATTTCTAATACTACATATAGTTGCTCAGTTTTTCTCCGATTTTCATACTTTTCCAGACCTATTCTCTCACCTTTCTCTGTAGTTTTAGGTAGGAACTTCCCAGAGCCTGTTCTGGGGGTTCGTAGCTTAGGAGATACTTTTTCATAGCAGTTTGGAGCTTGTAAGATCGCGATTCTTCGGAGACTGACAACCTTCGGTAACATTGTATCTTACAGTTTTTCTACTTATTTTTATATATCTTTCAACATGTTTTCTTCTATGATTTCTGTTGATTGCATGACAACTATGAGTAGCTAAACTTCTCGTTGGTGATAGTATGTGAATTCTTAGCGAATGGTTGATAATTATGATAATGGCTATATCGCGCATTATACTCCGTGTTATTGCTTTATTTCTTTGATCGATCTAAATCTCTATCTTCGTATTGTTGATTAATTATTGCACACAATTGGACAATTTAATAGTCTTTGACCTATCAAAATCTATATCTTCATAGTGTTGAATAATTACGGAACATAATTGGACAATTTAATAGTCTTTGACCAATCTATCTCTTTATCTTCGTAGTGTTTGATAATTACAACAGGACAATTTATTGATCAAAGATCTCCATGCAAAACCGAGGAATTTACGCATGATTATTAACCCGTTATGCTTTGAAGGACCATACTATCACCAATCTCCATTATCTGTTAAGAAAAACCTTTGCTATATCGTGTGCTGTTTTTATATTCTAAATTAGATTTGATAAAGCTAGTTATAGTCCTTAGAGATCGACACTCGAGGTTATTCTACTGGTACACTACGGTTTTCGTTGTAGTTGTGAATTGCCTTTGGCTAAATAACAAAATTTATTTGATTAATCGAGTCTGACAAATTCGTGATCATCAAATTGGCGCCGTTGCCGGGGACTATACTCCTTTTTTCTGTTTAATTTGTTTATATTTTCAGCATTCAATTCCTAATTCTAGTAGTTTTAGTTTTCCTTTTTAATCTCTATCTGATACTGCTTTCCTAGTCTGTTACAGATAGTGTATGCCACATACATGATCTAGAAGAACACCGCTTGCTGATTCAATTGCTGAGATCGACAGAGTCTACCACCAAAGAAGGCGACTACTTCAAAGGCGTGAGCTAGAGGAAATAGAGGATACCGATTTCTCTGAATCTCTACACAGTCTTTTCAAGGAAATCAACGGAATGGCAGAAGCTAGACCACTGAAAGCATGGGTTCAACCCTCCAAGGATCGTATGAGGGGACCGACGATTGTTCTTTCGCCTGCAACTAGAGATCTGGAAATCAAGAACCACGCATTCCAACAACTTCCGAGGTTCTATGGCTTATCAAGGGAAGATGTGATGGGGTACTTGCACGATATCGATGATTTCGTCAACCAACTCCCACGACCCGGAGCTGAAATAACAACGGATGAGTTGAGGATGAAGGTTTTTGCTATGGGGCTTGGCGACAGAGCCAAGTCATGGTTGAGTTCTCTACCAGCAGGCTCGCTGGACACTTGGGAGAAGGTTTTTTCAGCTTTCATGGAAAAATACTTCCCTCACACCTTGACTACCGCGCTAAAGGCACAAATCAATGGATTCAAACAGGACTATGATGAGACCATCTACACCGCGTTTGAGAGGTTCCAAGATCTCACGAACAAGTGCCCTCACCATGGTTTTGAGCTTTCTGACCTAGTCCAACACTTCTACAATGGACTAACCTTCGAGAACCAACAATTGGTGGATTTCCAATGCCGAGGCAATATTTGGGAGGAAACAGCAGAAGCCGTCTGGGCAGTTTTCGAAAGGGTTGCTAAGGGTTCGCAGTTCAAGGACCCAAGAGCAATGGTTAGGAGACGTGGACCTGAAGCTCCACCGACTCAAGAAGCCCCTATGTATAGGGGGAATGGGGATCAATTCGAATGCTTTACCAACGAATTGAAGCAAGTCCTCAAGAGCGCCACTGGAACAACTGTTTCAAACGAAGTTTGCCGAATATGCAAGAACTATGGACATGGAGCTCATATGTGTAGATCGGAGCTTGCGTATGATGATGGCAACTGGGCTCAAGGAGGCGAAGAGGAAGCCTTTGCTACGGAGTTTGGTACTCAAGAAGCTAGCTCCGGACAAGATGGTAGGAATCCTCGAGGTGGATTTTGGAGAAGAGGATTCCGAAACAATCAAGGATATGCACCGGCTAGCCAAACTTATGGCCCTAACCAAGACCGTAGTAGGCTTAACTATGGTAATGATCACTGCGAAAACCCCGCTCCGAAAGAGCCACTGAAGTCGAAGTCGACTCAACTGATGGAGAACTTGCAAAAGATGGTTGATCACACCCAAAGTTTTCTCAAACGTTATGAAGAAGATTCTGAGAAGACTAGGGCAAGGCTTGATAGGTTGGAAGAGAGAACTAGGCTTGCCCATCAAAAGATGCAAGAGTTGATCGACCGAGGAGCAAGTAGGGAGCAAGGCAAGCTGCCTAGCAACACTGAGAAGTCGATGTCCATTACCTTGGTGGGTGATCTACCTGTTGAAATGACCATCAAGAAGGTTGCTAAGTGCGAGAGTTGCAAGGGGGAAGTGCCCCCAAAGGCTAAGGAAGAAGAGAAGGACCTTGGTTCTGACGAGAGTGAGGAGGAGCAAGAGGATCCCGAGCCACTCCCTCAAAGTTTCGATGTTAAGGTCGGGATTGGTGAGCTTGAAGATGTCCGTGCCACACTAAACACGGGATCCTACTCTAATGTGCTCCCTTTGAACGTGTTCGAGAAGAGTAGCCTTGGAAAACTATCTGCGCATAAGGCCATTGTGCAACTGGCGGATGGATCCTTTGTGAGACCCGAAGGCGTTGTGAAAAATGTGTTGGTCAAGATTGGTGAAGCTTCTGTATACACCAATTTTGTAGTTATGCCGGCGTCTACACCTGGGACGGGGGATGTCATTCTCTTGGGACGAACGTTCTTGACTAAGCTACGCTCCGTGATGGACATCTACCGAAGGACTTGCACTATTGAAGTAGATGGCAAGCAACATGTGTTGCGAGCCATATCTGATCCACCTGATCTACCTGATACTTCTCATACTGTTGACTATCGTGGTCTTGATGTCTATGTTCATTCTTATTCACAGGTTCGAGGCATGAGGAGGAGATCCATGAAGGGGAAGCATAGTACCCTCAAAAAGAAGAGCTAGGCGCAGATAGGAGTCGAGTCAAAGACTTTAAACAATGGCGCTGTCCGCGAGGCAACCCGGAGTTTTTATCGCTTTCTTTACCGCTTTATTGCATGCATTCATACTTGAACAATTTGCTTTTCATATGTGAATTTGTTCGTCTCTGTGTCGTATGTGCTTATGTTATGTTTGAGTGAGATTTTTCGAGTAATTTTGTGAGAAAAATGGTTTTCGGGGACTAAAAACCGCATATTTTTTTCGAAAAGATCGTCTTCCCACCTCAGGAGGTGGGGGGCGAATCGTCCTACGAGTCCAGAGCGCGCGCGTTATGGACGCGCGGGGCGATTCGCCCCATGCGTGGGGCGACTCGCCCCAAAACCTGCAGAGTTAAAATCGGGGTTCTTCCCCAATTTCACTCATTTTTCTCCATCTTCATCATCTAAACTCCAAAAATTACTCCAATTTCAAAATATCTTCAAACCTTCATAACTTCTTCATATTTCCATCAAATTGTGTGTTCTTTAGCTTCAATCGAAGCCCGTTACGTGCTCTTTCTTTTCACCCGAACAAATTTCTTCCTAGTTCATTCAATCTTCGGATTTGAGGTAATCTCACATGAACCCTAATTTTTCAAATTTGGGGGTTTTTTGATTTATGCTTCAATTAAGCTTGTATGATGTATGGGTTGATGATTTATGTGATTAGAAACGTTATTCATTATCAATTGCATGTTCAATTAGGCTTGGTTTGTTGGTTTGAGATTTTTTGCTATTAGATGATATATCTTGTTAGTAAATGTATCTTTTACTTTCATTCCATGTTTAAACATGTGTTTGTTGATATGATAATGGTGGATGTAATGGTAGAATGAATGATTGATGGAGTTGAGGATTTATGATGTTAGATTTTTGTTACGATGGTATGAATTGAGCCTTGTGATTCAAGGCATTTGTTGTTTAGCAAGAGCATAATGTTATATGTTATTGTAGTAGTTACATTGATATGTTACGTGATGAAGTAGCTAGACTAGGCATTTGGTTTTTGAGGAGTTGGATTGTTGTAAATATTGCTCGTTTGTTCGCTCGTACATTTACATATGCATAGGTCCGTTTTGCGTCATACAAGATACTAATTGCTGTTTGTAGGAATCATGGCTCCAAGAGGATCGAGGAGAGCTGGCTCGAGCAAGAAGGGAAAGGGAGTAGCATCAAGCTCCCAACCTTCTCACAACATGTACGAGATGTCTTTAGCTGCGATAGATGTCCGACAAAGGCTCGAAGCGGAGATGGCCGAAGGGGGAAGATCAATCATTCCAGACAAGAGGATTGATATCCCGGAGGTAGTAGCTGGAACGGCGGGGTATAGGACGCTATCCGGATTGGCATCAAGAAGGAATTGGGTTTGGTATAGTTCCAACAGGTTCAAGGGGTACGACGTGAGCCTCCTCCAAGAGTTCTACACTGGATTCACTGATCTTGAGGAGAAGAATGGGGTACTAGTTCGAGGCTTGATAATACCATGGACACCAGAGTCCATTTCTTCATTCATCCATTTTGGGCAGCAGGAGTTCACAGGGAGCGACCATGCCTACCTGAATTCGAGGGCCTCTAGGGGGATAGGAAGACATATTACGGACGTGATCTGCAACAGGGAGTACAGATATCTAGAAATCGGGGCAGAACCTGCACGGATCCGTCAGAGCGACCTTAGCATTGAAGCTAAGGTGATGATGAAATTTTGCATCTTCAACTTGATCCCTAGGAAGAATGACACTTGAATACAGTCAAACTACGCCGAGCTCCTCTACTGCTTGATAGACAGACATCGGATCGACATCGGGCACGTCATGTATGAAGAGTATGAGCGCCACTGGGAAAAGAACAAGAAGCCTTTCATCTTTCCGAGCTTCATCACTGCCTACTGCAAATATCATGGGGTCGAGGACATTGACGAGGGGGATGGCGAGGTCGCTGCCCTTTCACCCTCGACTATTGAGGTGCAGCTTGCTAGGTATCAGCTAAAGAACCCCACGGCTGCCGCTGCTGTTGTGGAAGCACCCTTCCAACCGAGCGATTCCGATAATGAGAATGATTATGAGGATGCTATGGAGGCTGATGATGGCCAAGCCCCTATCCCGGATATTCCATTTGTCCATAGAGCACCGCATGCACCGCCTCGAGCACCACAAGGGTCTAGAGGATTTGACTTCTCTGAATTCCGGGCCTACCTCGACGATCGTTTCGATAGAGTTGATGCCAGTACCGCGGCCTTGCGACAGGACCTCGACGGGCACATTGCCCAGCGCAACCGCGATTGGGAGACATTCAAGGAGCATCGCCGAGAGGATAGGCAACAAAGGTGGGAGCAGCAACAGCTCATCCAGCAGCAACAGGAGGCTCTACAGCAGTCCTACGATCTCCTGTCTGACATGTGGAGGGACTTTTATGGGGATTACCATCCCGATGATTAGTCTTTTCACATGTCCACTCTCAGCCAACCGAGGTCAAACCGTTCGGTAACATCTAGTATCACTTCTTATTACTCATTCTCTTTTGCTAGGGGCTAGCTTAAGAATCATAAGGGGGATGGGATGTGAACCGCGATGTTAAGTATTGTTTGGCTTTGCGTTGATTAGTATCTTGTTCTTTGTTTGCATTTGCATTTGCACGTTTACCGCTTTCCTAGTTTTTTAGGTTGCATTCACTGCATTCATCCTAGGATAGTCTTGCATGTTTTATATGGAGTTTATTGCCGAATTTTTTGAACTTTTTATTGGGTAGATCAACTAACTATGCCATTAATCATATGCTTCATCTCTATGAATTTGTTTGAGGTTTTTCTCGCTTGGCTTGTCACTTTTATGTATTGCTCTTAGTTAAGCCTGGTAGTCTCGACATCACTTAGTGGTGTTTTCTCAACTGCGGTTCACGAAGGCCTTTATAATAGGATGATGCATGTTAGAGTCTTATGGTTGTTTTTCCGAGTAATTATGTACCTAAGAGGCAACAAGTCTTCACCATGCTTTGAGATTGCTAAATGCCTAGGAAGGAGGTTGTGTGAGGTTGTGTGATCCTTTGTTTATAACCTATTCTTCCGAATAGGTTTGGGGAGGGGGTTACACCATCATTAGACTTGTTTTTCATTTTTCATTTTCGTATTGTGAGCTTATTTTTCCTTTCTCGTAAATTTTGTACTCCAACCTATTCTTTCGAATAGGTTTTGGGAAGTCGTTGTTAGTCATTTTGTTTCTCTTTTTGTTATGCTAATGCTGGCTAAAAAAAATAGAAAAAGAAAAAATTCCAGGAAAAAAGAAAAAAGAAACTGGAAACAAAAAAAAAGAAAAAAAAGGAAAAAGACCCCAAAAAAGCAAAGAAGGGTCCAAGAAAAAAGAAAGCCAAATAGCAGTTTAGCAAAGTGTTGTGTCTCATTTTCCAATTCTTGTAATGTTCGTAATCGTGTTGTAATTTTCTATTTTTTGTCTTTTGTTTTTTAGTGTCATCTGTTCTAGACCACCCTCGTCCTGCCATTCAGGAAGTGGTGAATAGTTTAAGGCTTTGCTTGAGAGACGGGTAGAATAGGGAGTGTTATCTTTTATAGGGAACCCTCCTTCGTTTGATGAGAGCCAGTACTGGTTCGACCTCTTTGAGGGAAAGTCTTAAACTTGGTGAACAACAGTAAGTCCTCAGTTTCATAGGCACGGGACAACCATTCGTATTCTAACATGTTCCATTACGTCGTCACTGACTAGGTCCAGGTAGAGAATGTTACGAGAGACTATCTTGTCTTGACATAAGTGCTTATGTGGATGTGTATGAGTCAATCGAGGCATTCTTCAACCTATATTCATGTTTTGATTTGTATGGTTTTTGTTCATATGTTTTTTTTTATAGATTTGGTAGATTAGTTCATTTTATTTGGCATGAGACTCCATTTTATGTGTTGCATTGTTTTTTGCATTAGAGTCTAGCTTAGTTGCTTGAGGACAAGCAAAGGTTCGGTTTGGGGAGTTTGATGAATGTGTATTTCACACTTTCATTTAGGTCTTTTTCACCTATTTTAGCTATCATCTATGTTAATTTAGCTATATTTTAGTGCATTTTATTAGAATAGTGTCACGTTTCTCTTTAGTTTTTATTTTACAGGTTTTGGTTGAAAAATGAGGATTTCCGGGCAATTATATTGAAGTTGACAAGGAATTGGTGTTCCAGAAGCCTATTTGGAGTATCTGAAGGTTTCCGGATAGGATTTGAAGTCTAGGGGTCGAATCTGGAGGTTAGAAGGCCACTAGAAGTCAGAAACCGAGTCCGAAAAGGGGAAGAAATCCAAAAACGCGTCGAAAACGCGTAAATTCCCAAAAAAACTCCCGGGCGAATCGCCCGGGACGTGGGGGGAATCGCCCCACACCAGGCGACTCGCCCGGTGTGTGGGGCCCTTCGCCCCACACTATTTCGAATACTATATATAGTTGCTCAGTTTTTCTCCGATTTTCATACTTTTCCAAACCTATTCTCTCACCTTTCTCTGTAGTTTTAGGTAGGAACTTCCCAGAGCCTGTTCTGGGGGTTCGTAGCTTAGGAGATACTTTTTCATAGCAGTTTGGAGCTTGTAAGATCGCGATTCTTCGGAGACTGACAACCTTCGGTAACATTGTATCTTACAGTTTTTCTACTTATTTTTATATATCTTTCAACATGTTTTCTTCCATGATTTATGTTGATTGCATGACAACTATGAGTAGCTAAACTTCTCGTTGGTGATAGTATGTGAATTCTTAGCGAAGGGTTGATAATTATGATAATGGCTATATCGCGCATTATACTCCGTGTTATTGCTTTATTTCTTTGATCGATCTAAATCTCTATCTTCGTATTGTTGATTAATTATTGCACACAATTGGACAATTTAATAGTCTTTGACCTATCAAAATCTATATCTTCGTAGTGTTGAATAATTACGGAACACAATTGGACAATTTAATAGTCTTTGACCAATCTATCTCTTTATCTTCGTAGTGTTTGATAATTACAACAGGACAATTTATTGATCAAAGATCTCCATGCAAAACCGAGGAATTTACGCATGATTATTAACCCGTTATGCTTTGGAGGACCATACTATCACCAATCTCCATTATCTGTTAATAAAAACCTTTGCTATATCGTCTGCTGTTTTTATATTCTAAATTAGATTTGATAAAGCTAGTTATAGTCCTTAGAGATCGACACTCGAGGTTATTCTACTGCTACACTACGGTTTTCGTTGTAGTTGTGAATTGCCTTTGGCTAAATAACAAATTTATTTGATTAATCGAGTCTGACAAATTCGTGATCATCAGTTCTCAGTCGCCTTGTCAGCTTATCCTTTGTGAGCTTTCTTGGAGGGCGACCTCAAAGTACTGGTCGAGCCACCCTCCGGTGACGTACTTGGAAGGGTGGTCGAGCCCTTTGAGGGACGGTCTTTTAGGGCTCCATCGCGCTCTTAGGCCGCTCCAGTTCGTAAATGCGGGCTGAACATATTTCAACACTAACAGAACGCCTTTGCTCTTTCCTGCTTACCCTTGGATTTGTTTGTAGCATGGGAGATACATCTCTTTTTGTTTATAGTGTTGGCTCTACTTTACATTATCTCATTGTCTACGTGGATGACATTATTCTAACGGGCAATAATTCTCCTCTTATTGGTCAATTTATCAAGCGGCTCAATTCCATGTTTGCTATCAAAGATATTGGCAATCTTAGTTAGTTTTTGGGCTCGAAATTTCATACATGCCTGATGGGTTATTTCTTAGTCAAGCGAAATATGCCCATGATATTCTTGTCCGTGCCAAATTAGATGAAAGCAAGCTTGTTGCAACTCCGATGGAAAGTAGCCAACATCTTGGTGTTGTGGGTACTCCCTTTGACGATCCCACTCTGTATCGTTCACTAGTTGGTGCGCTTCAATATCTCACGATCACTCGTCCTGACCTTTCTTTTGCTGTCAATAGTGTCTGTCAATTTCAGCAAAACCCAACTATTGAACACTATACTACTGTAAAACGCATCTTGCGGTACGTCAAAGGCACTGCTTCTTATGGCTTATGTTTTACTCGGGGCACCGCTGCTTCTTTGTTAGCATATTCAGATGCTAATTGGGCCGTCTGCCCGGATACAACTCGCTCTGTTTCTGGATACTCCATTTTTCTTGGTGGAAATTTGGTTTTATGGAGTTTGAAGAAACAACCTACAGTTTCCGCTCTAGTTGCGAGTCCGAATACCGTGCCTTAGCAAACGCAGCAACTGCTGTTATTTGGCTCACGCATCTACTTCGTGACTTACAAGCTAAAGCTCCCACCATTCCGCTCCTTTTTTGTGACAATAAAGGGGCTTTCTTTCTTACAGACAATCCTGTCTCCCATAAAAGAGCTACACACATTGAGCTTGACTATCATTTCACGCGGGAATTTGTCTCATTTAAGGCCTTCTCCAACAGTTGATTCCAAAAATGGAGCTCAACTGCGCCACGTCAGCATTCCACTAACTAAATCCCCATCTATTCTAACATACTCCAATAGTTGGTCCTCATTGATCCCCCATTTTTCATTTATTTTATTATTATATTATTTCATCCCCTTTTTTTTCATTAGTTTTTTTTCTTTCAAAATTCATTATTCATTCCATTTTAAAACATCATATTAATTATAAAATATTTCGAAATGCAATAAATACTACAATAAATTCTTAAATAAAACATAGTATAATAAATTTGATATGGTAGAGGTCTACCTTTACAAATTGTATTTTATATTTTTATTTATGCATTTAATATAAAAATAGAATAATATTAAAAAAAGTCATGTACAAATAGAATAATGTTAAAAAAAAAAGACATATTGCAATAGGCATGACTTTGCAATATTAAATGAAGAGAAAGAAATATAAAACAAATAAATAAAAAAATATTAATAAATAATAGTTGAGCTTGAGATCAACACTTGAGCTCAATTTCAACATTTGAGCTCGATGAGCTTCTGTTGGAGAGGGGCCTAATAAGCTCGTCACATAGTATGTTCCCTCGACTTGAACATCGCTGACCTATTCCCGAAGAGCTTGTCTAGACCACTCTTCACTCTTTTTTGATCCAAGCTACCGTCAGCCCAAATCTGACTCTACGCTACCCTTGTATTTCTCCTATAGCTAACTACTTGATTAGATTTGCTAGTTGTATATTTATCCTGTGTAGATTATGTATACTTATGTCTATATATATGAAATACAATCACCACAGCTAAATGTGATTTTGCATATCAACTCTTATAA
Source organism: Plantago ovata (assembly GCA_028274465.1). Taxonomy (NCBI): domain Eukaryota; kingdom Viridiplantae; phylum Streptophyta; class Magnoliopsida; order Lamiales; family Plantaginaceae; genus Plantago; species Plantago ovata. The sequence goes on along the minus strand of CM051456.1, from coordinate 46,031,903 downwards.
TACCGTAGATCCGACAATAGAGCCGAAGATCTTCTCCGATCTGATAAGTTTCAGATCATCAGATCAGATCGGAGATGGAAGGTCCGATCTCAAGCTTCCATCTCTGAATTTCGGGTTTCTGGAAGCGAGCTTAAATGGATCAGAGCTTCAACTCACTCCGATCTACGGACCGGAGTTGTGTTCCGATTTGGGTTCCCAAAGAAACCCACTTACGGTAGAGAAATCGGAGATGGCGCTACTACGGCGGGTGACATTGAGGATGAGGTGGTAGAGGGTGATGGTCGGGGTTAGCTAGGTAGGTGGTGACGGGAGTTGATTGTTGGATGGTCAACTAGGTAGTAGTTGACGTCAACTAGGTAGTAGTTGACCGGAGTAAGGGCAGAGCGTGTCCATCTTACTCTTCCTGGATGTGAAACACATGTTTTGGCTTTAACATATATTGGGATGATATACATGTATTGGGATGATATACATAATTATTTAACGATTTTAATTTCATTTTTTAATTGAAAAATTCAATTATTTAAACCACATAAAGATATTTAAGGATTCTTTTTGAGTCCGTCTCCTAGTAGACCGTCTCTAGTATAGACCAACTACTACTAATTATAAATCAACCCCAACTAATTAGTAGCTTTTTAAAAAAGCCCCAACCCAGCAACCCGACTCAGAAACGGGTCGTAAAAGCGGGTTATAACAAAAACTCGCTCTCCAGCTCAAACACAGAAACGAACGCAAGTTTGAAGAGAGAGAAACCGGCGGTAGAGAGAGAAAGAAACCACCGCCTCCATCTCTACGTCGCGCCGCCTCCATCTCGACGTCGAAACCACCGCCACGACCACCTACGTTGCCGTCGCCGTCGCCGTCTCCAGCTACGCCGTCGTTTCTGCATCTAAATCAAACGTACGTACAAAAAATTCATTCATCTCTGCAATTAATGGTCCATAAGCTTCAATTCGTGATCTAGGAGCTTGGATTTGTGTTTTTGTTACATGATTCATGAACTAGAAGCTCCGATTTGTGATTTTGTAACGTAAATCATGATCTGGAAGCTCCGATTTGTGATTTTGTTACGTGAATCATGATCTCGAAGCTCCTATTTGTGATTTTATTACGTGAATCATGATGTGGAAGCTTCGATTTGTGATTTTGTTACGTGAATCATGATTTGGAATCTCCGATTTGTGATTTTGTTACATAAATCATGATATACAGGCTCTGTTTCGTGATGTTTCTACGTAAATCATCATTTACAAGCTCTGTTTCGTGATGTTCCTACATAATCATCATCTGCAACCTTTGTTTCGTGTTGTTGGTACTTAAATCATCATCTGCATGCTTTGTTTTGTGTTGCTGCTACGTAAATCTGCATCTGCAAGATATGTTTTGTGTTGTTGCTACATAAAATGTCTTTATTGTTGTGATTGTTAGATGTCAACTTCTCAAAACCCTGCTGCTAGTAATCAACAGCTTCCAGTGACTGAAGAAGCAGAAACACAAAATAACAGAGGTTATATCCCATAAACTCAATCATATATCCCATGATATTAAGTATATATCCCATGATATCTAGTACATGCACACATACTGTAAAACCAAAGGTTATATCCCATGAAATTAGAATTAGGTCCCATGATATTAAGAATATATCCCATGAAATCAATTATATGGCCATATTCTCAAACACAAAACAGTATATCATATATCCCATGACATTAAGCATATATCCTATGAAATCAATTATATGTCCCATGATGTCAACCATGTCTCCCATATTCACTAGTACATGCACACATGAAGTAAACTCACAGGTATATCCCATGATATTAAGCATATGTCCCATGAAATCAATTATATGTCCCATGATTTCAACCATGTCTCCCATATTTTATAGTACATGCACACATACAGTAAACTAACAGATATATTCCATGATATTAAGCATATATCCCATGAAATCAGGTATATGCCCCATGATTTCAACCTTGCCATATTCTCTAGTGCATACACATACAGTAGTACACTATATCATATATCCCATGATATTAAGCATATATATCATGATATCTAGTACATGCACACACACGTCCCATATAATCAACAATATATGCCATGATATCAAACATATTTACCATGAAATCACCTATCTTGTGAAAACATATTTCATATGCAGACGTAAATGATCTTCCCCCTGATTTTGACATTACGGGATGCTTAAAGGGAATCAGTGGAACTTTTGATCAACTATACTTCTTGTACAAAAGGCATGCTGCAAATGTTGGATTTTCTGTGAAGAAAGCAACCTCACGTATTGGTAATAATGGTGAAATATGGGAGAAGTACTTTTTGTGCAGCCGTGAAGGTAAAAGTAAGGCAAACCCAAGCCCATTACCCATCACTCCATCACCCACTGTTGCTGCACAAGACGAAGAAGGTGATGAGCCTAAGAAGATTAAGAAAAGAAGGCAAAACTGTAGTGGAAGGTGTGATTGCAAAGCAATGATGAGGTAAAAAAAAACTCACATGTTCTCAACTATATATCCCATGATATCACCAATATATCCCATGATGTCAACAATATATGCCATGATATCTTACACATGTTTTTATCTTCAGGATCCAAAATATTTTCAAAACCGAGAAATATGTAGTCAAAGAACACAAAATTGGGCACAACCATGAACTGAATAGACCGGAATGGAGTTACTTCAACAGGTCAGAAAGAACGATTGATGATGAGAGGGCAGAAATTATTGATTTGTTCGAGAAAGCAATGGTGAAGCCAACCGACGCGTTCAAATATTTGTCAGCAGCTGCGGGCGGGGAAGAGAATGTTGGAATAATCCAGAGGGACCATATCAACTACATTTGTCGCAAGAGAACAAATGAGAAGCATAAAGAGCACAAGAACACTCATAATAGGCCAAGACTGAACTCTAACAATGCTCTTGTCAAGCATGCTGCTGAGGTATATCTCAAACTATATATCCCATAATATCACCTATATATCCCATGATATCAACTATATATCCCATGATATCTCTCATATGTTTTTATCTGCAGATATACACACTCAAAATCTTCAAGTACTTACAGAGACAATTTAGAAAAGGACTAGAGACTACAGCTGTTGAATCTGTAACAATTGGCGACAAGATTTTGTATGATGTCTACCCTGATGATGATCCAGAAGACATTAATGGTGTTCTATTCATTAGGCATCCATCTGGTGAGATCGAAGTGAGCTGTAAATATAGACACTTTGAAGAGGTTGGCTGGCTATGCCAACATTGCCTCCGTGTTATGGACAAAAATAACATAAAACGCATACCCGAGAAGTACATACTACAGCGCTGGACAAGAACATCTAAAGCGAGGGTATGGGACCGTGTTGTACATACCAACAGCACAAACAAGAATGCACAGGTATAATAAAATCTTCATTTCTTTTCTATCATATCATCTATATATCCCATGATTTCACTTTAACATTCCATGATATCTCTTTGACATGCCATGATTTCAATATAACATCACATTATATGAAAACAGGAATGCATTGCATGGAGACAGTCAATGAACAGGAGCTTCAATCAACTCATTATCAAATCAGAAGGAAAAAATGAAGCCAGAAAGATAGTAGAAGATGCATACAATCAAGCCTTGATGGGAATAAACAATCTTATAGATTCAACACAATTCAACTACATGCCACAAGAAGAAGAGTCCGACATACCAACAGAAACTGCTACCCCGAACACTAGTGCCAAACCAATTGTTCTAAACCCCACACAATGTGCTACAAAAGGGAGGAAAAAACAAAGGCCAAAGACATTTCTAGAAAGACAACAGAACAAGAAAAGAGCAATGGAAGAAAAGACACACTTTGAAGTACCGCCGGACAAACACTTGATATGATTTATAGCAAGAACTATGTAATTCTTCCTATAACGACTCATCTTATTTCATTTTACAAATTATATACATTAATCCTATGTTATGTTTTCTCAGACATATATCTTATATATATATATTAACATTGTTTTGTTGCAAGTCATACTCATACATGCCTTATTCTTATACCACATGAAGTTAGACAAAAATACCCCAAGATTTCACTTAAACATCCCATGATTTTCCTTTATCATAACAACAACTCAAAACAACAGGCAGGAAACAAATTACTAAAATGTTTACCACAATATCAACTACATATGCCATGATTTCACTTCATACATCCCATGGTTTCGCTTTCACATCCCATGATTTCACTTCATACATCCCATGATTTCGCTTTCACATCCCATGATTTTACTAAAACATCCCATGATTTTACTATAACACTAATGATATGAAATCACCTATCTTACTTAACAAGGATGTTTTCCTTCATCTATGTATACAAAGATTTAACATTAACTTCCAATGATTTCATTTTAAACATCCCATGATTTCACTTTCAAGTCCCATGAATTTACTATAACATCCCATGATTTTTTCTATGACATCCCATGATTTTACTATGACATGCCATAATTTCACTTTCAAGTCCATGATTTTACTAACATGCCATGATTATATTATGACGTCCAATTACAAAAATATAACTTGATCATATCACCGAATATACCATGATCCAAAAGCAGAAAAAACTACATGATCTAATATCCCGTAAAAAGTATAAAGTATCCAATGATTTAAGTAACAAAATATACCATGTCTTTAACTAGAAAAAGAAACCTATCATACTATTTTAGGATCTTGTTGGATTGTATCAACTTTAGGATCACCATCAACCAAGGAAGCTGCAATAGCATCAGTAATCTCTTTTTTTCACGTTCAACTTCAGCTTTCCTTTGCTCTTCAAGTACCTTTCTCTTCTCCATTTCCTCCTTCTCATGTTTATCAGTAACTTTCTTATACTGAATCCTCAGAAGAGTATGTAGAGACCTTGGATTGTGATTTACATTGTCACTGATTCTTGCTTTGTTATTAATAAAAGCAGCAACTTTCTCCTTCAGTGATGGAAGCGCCGAGTTTAATTTCGACAAAGCCAGCGTTGCAAGAATTTCAGCCCTAAGCACCTCTCTCGACGAAACCTAAATTAAAAAATACAGTTAGTAAAACTACATAACATATACAAAACATATATATCCAGAAAACAAGAACAGTCTATTGAAAAAAAATATATGAAAACAAGAACAGTACCTTGTAAAAGCGCGGGAAATCAAAAAGCCTTCCATAAAACAACTCCATGTGCTTCATAAGATAAACACCACAGTCCTCGGTATCTTTTTCAGTCTTAATCCAATGAAAATGAATCTTCTCCAATCTAAAATCCCTAATATCTCCATCACGACGCAAAGAATTTTCAACAAGGCACTCTGTGAAAACTTCCTTCTACAAAAAGAGAAAAAAAGGCAACAAAAAAAATTAAAAAAAAATGAACTGTAACATAAACTATATGCTATGATATAATCAATTTGCCATGATACAAAAATAACTTACCAACACAATGTAACAACTTTCAACGGCCAATGGATCAGTATTCCTATTATCAAGATACTGCACTCTCTTCAATTCCATATTCACCACATAGCAAGTGTAATGATCCCCAGCTATCAACGGGAAAAAGTACTACAGAAAAAGCAAATATACCATGATATCAACAATATATCCCATGATATTGGATACATATCCCATGATCTCAACAGTAAGATCTGAAACACAAAAAAAACTAATATACCACATGTTTTCACTAAAAGTACCCAATGATATCACACAATATACCCCCATGATTTCACTAATGTACCACATCATATCAGACAATACACACCATAATTTCACTAATATACCCCATGATATAGACAATATACCCCATGATTTAACTAATATACCCCATCATATCAGACAATATATATCAGGATCTCAAAAATTAAAAAACATAACTTAATAAAAAAAAACATAGCAACTTACCAGTTTTACACTTCTAATATCAACATCTCCTGGCCCAAGAACACTTCTGAAGGAGTAGAACATCATTTCCAACATCTGGAACAAATATTTGTCCTTAAACTTAACACTGTTATCACTAAGCTCCTTTTGAAGTCTTTCTTTTTCATCTTCATCAAACGCATGAGCCAACTTCCTCCATGGATGCTAAAAAAACATAGTAACTACGATTAATAATTGATTGACAAACATCAAACCGCAAGAAAAAAAAAAAAAAAAGCAGTCAGACACATACAGAAATATGGATTGATAACCACATTCGGTGCATCCCTGGCTTAGGACGGAGGATAAGCTCGGTAAAATTCAAATTTCGGATCCAGCAATCAATAACACTTGTGCAAATCCTCTTCTTAGGATACAACGTCCTAATGCTATCTCCATACATGAAATAGCTTAATCCCATATCAACAAACTTTCCCTTGATCCTACATTAAAAAAAAAAAAAAATGATATAGGGAAACACAAAAGTTACATGAACTGTAATAGAAAAAACACTCATGATAACAAAGTTATATCCCATGATATCAGCTAAAACATCCCATGATATAATGTAGAACACAGAAACAGAAAATAAAAAAATAAAAAAATACCTGCTATCCTCAGTTATGAAGAACAAATAGTCAGCCACTTCTTTTCTGTAAGATGTCATATCATTTACACCCTTTATATACTTCTTAATCACCCTCATAACGGCAGACCCCAACACAAGAGAATTATCAAACTCACCACAATCATCAAAACATCCAAGTTCATGAAAAGAATAGTTGGGGAACCTATCAATGAACAATGCCCGAACCTCTAAATCAACCTCAATCCCTTGAATATCCTTCTTACTAGTATGTAGAAGCAAAACTTCATCGTCCATGAGCTTCTGACTATCATCAGATCCATGATCCTCATCAACTTCCTTACCTGAAGATCCAATCATAGGATTCTCTACAACAACAACAGCCATATCAACCTTAGAACATCCATGCTCCTCCATATCAACTTCCTTCTCCACATTTTTCACTGCATCAGCAACAACTTCCTCATCCACAACAAATTCCTTCTCCACATTTTTCACTGTATCAGCAACAACTTCCTCCTCCACATCAACTTCCTTCTCCCCCTTGTTCACTGCATCACCAACAACTTCCTCCTCCACATCAACTTTCTTCTCCCCCTTGTTCACTGAATTACCACCAAGCTCCTCCAAAACAACTTCTTCCTCGCCCTTCTTAACTGCATCACCACCAAGCTCATTCATATCAAGAACAACAATCTGCTGATCACCCCCAGTCACCAAAGTCCCATCACCCTCAACAATTTCTTCCGTATTCTGATCACTATCCTCATGCATCCCACCCTGCATCTTAACCTCTAGCTCAACATTTCTAGCTATAGAAGAAACATCAATGTTCTTCAGCTTCTCAGGATACAACACATCATCTAATAATTCAAATTCCTTCTCCATACCACTGGTTCCTTCATTATTATCAACCTGAGTCGGACTCTCATTCAAATTGGCAGGAACAAATGAATCACTAGGTGAATCATGCTGAGATGCTCTAATCGACTCCCCAATCCTCGACTTCAATTCAACACACACATTGTCAACAAATGAATGCAGCATAGGATCATCATAAAACCTTTGCGTAAACCAACTCTGTGATGGTTCTAGTACATCATCCAATTCCTGACCACCAGAACCACACTTCTGCATCCTTTCAAGATGAGCCCGCGAAGCATTCTCAATATCAATCATGAAAATTTTCCATGACTCTTCAGCAGTCTATAAAAAAAGCCAAAATAAGCAAACCAGTGAGAAAACAATAGGTATGTAAAGAAGGAAAAAAAAAATGAAATCAACTATATGCCCATGATATCAACAATATACCCCATGATATCAACTATATACCCCATAATATCAACCATATACACCATGAAATCCTATACACATGCAGTAACTTCAAATTCTGACATAATAAAAACTTCAACAATATACACCATGATATCACCAATATACCCCATAATATCAACCATATACCCCATGATATCAACTATATACCCCATAATATCACCTACATACCCCATGAAATTCTATACACATGCAGTAACTTCAATTTCTGACATAACAAAAAATTCAACAATATACCCCAATGATATCAACTATATACCCCATAATATCAACTATACACATCATCATATCATATACATGCAGTAACTACAAAATTCTCTGATAATAAAAAACTTCCATAAAAACAAAGTTATATCCCATGATATGACACAAACATCCAAATAAAACATGTACACAGAACTAACAGAAAAATAATAAAAAAAAAAAAAAAAATACCATAACAGAAGATTCGTCTCTAGCCTTCTTCGGAACATAATACACAGCACCTTGACCAGGAAGTCTCTTTGTAAGAGGATAGCTGGTATCACGCAATAATTTACCAAAACCTCCATTCTTCTTCTCATACTCGATCCTCTCCGATATCAGACCATCATTCCAGTGCTGAATCAAAGGGAGATCACGACCTTGAACCCGTTGTCTCACACTAAACCTCTCCAAGTAACAACCAATAAGAACCCAGAGGCATCCACTCATAGCATTAAACTCCGAAGTTTTAAAACTCCTAACTGCAGAACCGAGCCTGTCAAGAACAAAACTACACCAGTCATATGTCTTGATCTTCTTAACGTTCTCAACAGCTCGCAACAGCTTCTGATCAACAACAGCAACAGGCAAAGGTGCCAAGAACACCCCACAAACATACAACACAAAGAGCTTCTTGAACTCATCCCCCGCCTCCTTTAACTCAACCAACCGATCAGCAACTGTAGACAAACGAACCTCACCAGATTTGGTTTTATGTTCAGTTGCCCACGTCCAACTGTCAATAATCTCCTTCCTATACCTCCCTTTATCACCATACTTTTTATCCAAAGGCACCTCAACACCAGGATTGCGAGGGATCATAAACAGATCGTACACATCATCACCGGTTATAGGAAACCTATCATCACCAACCACCATATAATAATTTTCAAACTCGAACCTCTCCACCAACCAAGGAGTAAACTTCCTAGGCAGATAATGCACAATAACATGCTGCAAACCACCAAAACCTATATCCATTACAGCATCCAATTGTGCTGTGTTGAACTTTCCAAACAAGTCCAACAACTTCTCAGCCTGACAATAAGCCTCCATCCTCTTATGTCTTACGCTACCATCAGGCAGAGTAACACAAATCATGTAAGACTTCTGCTTCTCAGACAACTTATCAAATTCAGCAGCAGTAAAACTTTTCCCCTCCTTACGCCGCTTTTTCTTCTCTCCCTGAAAATCTACAACACAAAAAAAAACATATGAAAACCCCATGATGTTACCAATATATGCCATGATGTTCACAATAAACCCCATGATCATATTTCTATTAATATCAAATACACACAGAATTTACACTAAAAAATGCCATGATATCTACAAAAGACCCCATGATATCATCAAAAGACCCCATGATATCCAAAAAGAAAAGGATACAATTCACAGAATCAAACACACACCCCATGATGTGACTAATATATCCCATGATATTCACAAATAAACCCCATGATCTTCAAAAAAAATGCATAGACTTACCAGAATCAGACTGACTAGGTTGCTTCCTTTTATTAGTCTTCTTCAAAGCATCAGTAGAACTGGACCCTGGCTTAAAAGAAGTAGCCGAAACAGCTCTAGTCCGGCGCATATCAACAACCATCTCTAATGATAAAACAGAAAACAACACCAAATCAAAGTAAACCCCATGATCATATTTATATTAATATGAAATACACACAAAAAATACACTGAATATGCCATAATATTTCAAATAAACCCCATGATATAATCAAAAGACCCCATGATATCACATAAACTTCCCATGATATGACAGAAACTTCAAATGATATCAAAAAGAGAAAAAAATCTATTCAAAATACATAACAAAACAGAACACAAATACCTTTTAATGAGTCAGGAGATGTCTTCTTTCTCTTGTAAACTACACCACCACTTGGACTTTCATTTTTCTTCGCACCAGAAGGAGCTCGCGTCCTTGTGCTTGGTTTATTCATAGCAGCAGCAGCAGATGTAGTAGATCGCGTCTTCCTTTTATCACCATCCATATCTAATACAAACAAAGCAAAAAAAAGGAACAAAGCACCATGAAAAAACCATCCAGAAAAGAAAAAAATGACATAAAAACGTCAATGCAGCACAATACCTTCAATGAAGCACAACAACAAACCACAAAAACCACAACGTATAAGCAAAAAACAAACAGAAACCACCATGCATAAGCAAAAACAAAAACAAACAGAAACCACCATGTATAAGCAAAATTCGAACAAATTGAGTTACAAAAAACAAAAATAAAACTACTACTGAACATCACACACATAAACGAGCATAAAACAAACACAATACTACTACAAAATCACAGAAAAATAAAAAAAACCACATCCAGAAAACCAAAAACGACCTAAAACTTCAATGGAGAACAATACCTTGAACTGAGCACAAAATCGAACTTAAAATACACCAAACAACCGTCGATGAAGATGAAAACCGCTTCAAAACCGTCAATCGAACGCAAAAACGCTTGAAAAAAACCCTAGAGAGAGAGATCGAACTGAGAGGAGAAAAAAAAGAAAAGAGAAAGAAGCCGTGTATATCGGTTAATGTCTGCTAACCCGAATAAGTAACCGGGTCATAAATCCGGATCCGCGTTTTTTAAATGGGTAGCGAGATTTTAGTTGGTAAATTGCAAAAAGGTCCCGTCTATATTAAAGACCGTCTTTCCTGAGAATTTGCGTTCTTTTTCTTATTTTTATTTTACAACAGTGGTACAAAAAATTCAAATAATGGTTACTTATAGAAGATATTATTATCATTATTATTCAAATCTAGTGTCTGGGATTGCAAAACTAGTGTCTAACACTAGTTTGATACAAGACTAGTGCCCGAGACTCATTGGCACTACAAAACTAGTGTATGAGATTCTATAACTAGTGCCCGTCACTAGTTTTACAATGCAAAACTTGTGTCTGCGATGGCAAAACTAGTGCCTGACACTCTGTAAAATTAAATTCACATGTTTAAATAACCCAAATATTATTATAATTTTTTAATTTTTTTATTATTATAAACTAGAATTTTATTAATCACGCAAAATTGGAAGGGAGTCGAGAGACAATACAAAAACTAAGTCTAGAAAAAAGAAAAACACCGCTCCTGACATCATTAGAATGGCTAACAGATAAGCGCTTAAGGCGCAAAAGAGTAACCAAGGCCTTCTCGCCGAGCTCCCCAAAACTAGAGAAGGCAAAAGGGATGAAAGAGTAGCCGTGCTCGACACACTTAGAAGAATACTTCCTCTTCTTCTTCTTAACAACAGGCTCCAAAGCAGCTCCGGGAGCCCAAGAATACAAACCCTCACCAGAAAAAAGAGAGACACCCGTGACATCCAAACAAGCGTCTTTACCTTGGGACCAATTGTACAACAACAGATCCGCTGGACGAAGGTCCCGTCCATCATTGGAGAGGAACCCCATAGGTAGGGGTGGGCATAAAATCCGAAACCGAAAATCCAATCCGAAAATTCGACGATCCGAGTTCAAACCAATCCGATCGGAATTTGCGGATCACTACTTTTATTAATCCGAATTTTTCGAATCAGATCGGATTAAAATCCGAGGATTATCGAATTAATCCGATCCGATCTATTATTAAAAAAAAAAACCTACTATATATGTACTAAAGCCTAAGAAACACGGTAAGAAACACTAACCCTAGAATTTCCCATTCCGCTTTTTGTTCCTAACCCTTCTGCCTCTTCATCCATCCATGCCTTCATAATCCTTCATAAGCATTCCTTCTTCATCCATGCCTTCATACTCATTCCTACCTTCAATTTCCTTTAGCACAAAACCCATACATTGCGCGATCGAAAGGAATATTGAGCGATCCACGAAGATAACAGAGGAAGAAAGCAAAAGCAAGATGCCAAGATCTGAAGATCCGATGTTCAGTTCCTTGGCTTCTGGAAAAAACAGTCACAAACACCACACAGTGAAGAAAACTGAACAGATCTATCTCAGCTGCCATGGATTCTCTGCAAGAGAAGGGTTGATTAATTTGGATTGAAAAAGAATCTTCGAACAAAGGTCAAATGGGTGTGTAGTAATTAATTATGGATGACTACCTAGATCTCTATTTGCCTCATTCTTTAGTTGGAATTTTTTTTCTATCTTCATTCTTGAGTTGGAATTTTACCAAATTTCGAAATATACAGATTAATCCGAATTCGATCCGATTATTTTCGGATCAATCCGAAACCGAACCGAAATTTCGTATCAGATTTCAGATTGACCAAATTCTGCATTTGCGGATCGGATTAATCCGAAGTTCGGATCGAATTTGATTCGATCCGCCCATGGCCAGCCCTACCCATAGGGGCCTCTTTCCGCACCGCAACACTGACCTTAGAGCAGATATCAACACTACAAGAAAACAGCCAAATAGAGACGGATGAATAGCGACGGATCATATCCGTCACAAAATAGCGACGGATCGGTAATTATAGCGACGGTTAGAAATTTGACTGGTGTTTAGCGACGGATGAATTTATCCGTCCCTAAATTTGCGACGGATGGATTTATCCGTCCCTAAATTTGCGATGGATGGATTTATCCGTCGCTAATTTAGAGACGGATGAACCCATCCGTCGCTATGTTAAAAATAAAAAAAAAAGAAAAAAGAAAAACAAATATATGATCAGATCTAGATGTAGATCAATCATATATTCTTCCTTCATCTTCTTCTTCTTCGTCTTCTCTCTCTCTCTCTCTCTCTCTCTTCGATCTCTTCATCTTCCACCCCACAATCACCCATTACCGCCCACCACTGAACCGGAGTCCTCTTCCACCATGCCCCGCCGACCGCCATGCCACTACCACCGGAGATCCCTAGTAAGTCGATGTACTCACTCGCGCTTGCTTTGATTTCATTTCGCCTTGATTATGTTAGTTAGGGTTTCTGATTGTTTTATAAGTATATAATTTGGGGGTTATTGGGTATGTGGGATTCTGTTCTCGGTTGTAATAAATTATTATATGTAGACCGAAACCCTAGCTCATCTGTTTTGTGAATTTCGTCCAATTCGGTTTCATATCCATGAAATCTTCTGAAGTTTTGTTGTTTTTCTTCTCTTAGGTGGTGGATTTTGGAAGTAGAAGAGCTTCTGGGTTGCTGTTTGTTGAAGGAGGTATGTAGTTTCTTACCTTTTTTAGTTAAATTATTATTTGCTAATGTTGTTGAAATTCAACGCTAGATTCACAATACATTATTGATGAATGTGTATTTTACACTTTCATTTGAGTCTTTTTCACCTATTTTAGCTATCCTCTATGTTAATTTAGCTATATTTTAATGCATTTTATTAGAATAGTGTCACGTTTCCCTTTAGTTTTTTTTTACAGGTTTTGGTTGAAAAACGAGGTTTTCCGGGCAATTATATTGAAGTAGACAAGGAATTGGTGTTCCAGAAGCCTAATTGGAGTATCTGAAAGATTCCGGATAGGATTTGAAGTCTAGGGGTCGAGTCTGAAGGCTAAAAGGTCACTAGAAGGCAGAAACCAAGTCCGAAAAGGGGAAGAAATCCAAAAACGCGTCGAAAACGCGTTTTGGGCCGAAAAACACTCCCGGGCGAGTCGCCCGGGACGTGGGGCGAATCGCTCCACACCAGGCGAATCGCCCGGTGTGTGGGGCCCTTCGCCCCACACAATTCGAATGCCTATATATATGAGCTCAGTTTTCTCCGTTTTTCATACTTTTCCAGACCTTTTCTCTCACCTTTCTCAGTAGTTTTAGGTAGGAATTTCCCAGAGCCTGTTCTGGGGTTCTTAGCTTTGGAGATACTTTTTCTTAGCAGTTTGGAGCTTGTAAGATCGCGATTCTTCGGAGATTGACAACCTCCGGTAACATTGTATCTTACAGTTTTTCTATTTATATGTATATATCTTTCATCATGTTTTCATTCATTCGTGGTATGATTTCTGTTGATTGCATGACAACTATGAGTAGCTAAACTTCTCGTTGGTGATAGTATGTGATTTCTTAGCGAAGGGTTAATAATTATGCTAATGGCTATATCGCGCATTATACTCTGAGTTATTGCTTTATTTCTTTGATCTATCTAAAACCTCTATCTTCGTAGTGTTGAATAATTACGGAACACAATTGGACAATTCATTGATCAAAGATCTCCATGCAAAACCGAGGAATTTATGCATGATTATTAACCTGCTATGCTTTGAATGACCATACTATCACCAATCTCCATTATCTGTTAAGAAAAACATTTGCTAAGTCGCCTGCTGTTTTATATTCTTAAGTTAGATTAGATAAAGCTAGTTATAGTCCTTAGAGATCGACACTCGAGGTTATTTTACTGCTACACTACGGTTTTCCTTGTAGTTGTGAATTGCCTTTGGCTAAATACAAATTTATTTGATTAATTGGAACTCGACAATCCAACGTTTCATCAAATTGGCGCCGTTGCCGGGGACTATACTCCTTTTTTCTGTTTAGCTTTTATATATTTTCAGCATTCAATTCCTAGAATTAGTAGTTTAGTTTATTTTGTTTTTTTTTCCTGATACTATTTTCAAATTTATCTCGATTTATCGTTGAATTTCAGATTTGACGATTTCTAACAGGACTGATTTTCGGTTGTGAGTTACTTCTGTCACAGATATTCAGGTCTTATGATGGCTCGGCCACTTTTGAAATCATGGGTTCAACCCAACAAAGCACTGATGTGAGGTCCGGCTATTGTTCTTTCTGCTGCAACTCGAGATTTGGAAATCAAAAGTTGCATGTCCCAGCAACTCCCGAGGTTCTATGGGTTGGCTAGGGAGGATGTTATGGGATACTTGAATGATATTGACAATTTTGTCAACAATCTTCCAAGGCCCGGAGCAAGGATAACGGATGATGAGCTGAGGATGAAGGTTTTTGCTATGGGGCTTGGTGATAAAGCCAAGGCATGGTTAGGCTCTCTGGAAGCCGGATCACTAGACACCTGGGCCAAGGTGTATTCTGCTTTTATGGAGAAATATTTTCCCCATACTTTGACCGCCGCGCTGAAGGCGCAAATTACTGGTTTCAAGCAAGACTATGATGAGACCATCTACACCGCTTTCGAGTGGTTCAAGGACCTCAAGCACAAGTGTCCACACCATGGTTTTGAGCTTCCTGATCTTGTCCAACACTTCTACAATGGAATCACATATAGAGTCAACAGGTGGTGGTCGTGGTACTATCTGGGAAGAGACCGCCGAGGATGTGTGGGCGTGTTTCGAAAGGCTTGCTAAAGGATCTCAGTTCAAGGATCCAAGAGCAATGGTTAGGAGGCGTGGACCTGAGGCTCCACCCAACCAGGAGATCCCAATGCATGAAGTGAATGGTGTGAGTGGCGATAGGTTCGAAGGTTTCGCCAATCAGATGAGGCAAGCTCTAAGTGGCCTAATCGGAACATCTCTCTCCAACGAGGTATGTGGGGTGTGCAAGAATTATGGGCATGGGGCTCATATGTGTAGATCCGATCTAGCACGAGAAGATGTTCACTGGGTAAACCGTAGTAATCCTACTCCTAAGGTCGAAGCATCTACATCCAAGTCAGAAACTCTCTTGGATAATCTACAGAAATTGGTGGATTTCACCCAAGTGTTTTTTAAGAGATACGAGGAGGATTCGGCGAAGATCAATGCTGGTCTGGATCAATTGGAAGTTAGAGCTAATATAGAGCAGGGGAAGTTACAATACAACACTGAGAGGTCCATGTCGATCAACTTGGTGGGAGATCTTCCGGTGGAAATCACCATTAAGCAAGTTGCTGCGTGCGAGTGTGGTGCAAAAGACGCGCCTCCATTGGCCAAGGAGGAAGATAAAGATCTGGGAAGTAATGAAGAACCTAAGGATCCTGAACCAATTCCTGATAGCTTTGATGTTAAGGTTGGGATTGGTAGTCTCGATGACGTCCGTGCTACACTAGATACGAGATCTTACTAGAATGTGATACCCATGAATGTGTTTGAGAAGAGTGGCCTTGGAGATCTTTCGAAGCATAAGGCCATTGTGCAACTAGCGGATGGATCCTTTGTACGACCCGAAGGCATTGTGAAGAATGTATTGGTTAAGATAGGTGAAGCTTCTATGTACACCAATTTCGTTGTGATGACGGCATCTACACCTGGGATGAGTGATGTCGTTCTCTTGGGGTAAACCTTCTTGACCAATCTACGCTCCGTAATCGACATCTACCGAAGAACTTGCACGATTGAGGTGGATGGCAAGCAACATGTGTTGCGAGCCATATCTGATCCTAGTCCTCGCTTTAATGCTTCTCATACTATTAACTATTTTGGTCTTGCTGTGTATGTCCATTCTCATTCTCAGGTACTAGGTATGAGGAAGAGATCAATGAAGGGAAAGTCTAGTACCCGTAAGGGCAAGACCTAAGGAGCGCGAAGAAGTCGAGTCAAAGACTTTTTAAACAATGGCGCTATCCCGGAGGCAACTCGGAGTTTTATCGCTTTCTTGCATTGCATGCATATTTATTTTTCATATGTTTTTGGTGATAAAATAGGTTTTAAGATGATAATTATGCGTTTTGGGAGGAAAAAGGCGTCTCCAGGAGTTTGGAGATGCCAGGCGAACCGCCCCCCATGTGGGGCGATTCGCCTGGCAAGACCAGGCCGCTTGGGACATTCTGGACGCCCCAGGCGAATCGCCCCCCACCTGGGGCGGTTCGCCCCGGGTGTCCAGAAACCCGGAGGTCCGGATTTCCATTCGGATCCCCATTTTTCTCCTATTATGCTAAATTATTGATCTTTTTACTTCTTTTATCGCCCGTTTTGGTTTCTCACGAGTTTCCTTGAGTCCTATAAGTTACAGGTACAAGTTAGCTCTAACCTTAAATCCACTTTCGACGTTTGGGACGAGCAACGACGTTTAGGTTTGGGGAGGGGTTATCGCTGGGTATTTCTATACTTGTTTTGCTTATGATTACTCGTGAAACCTTTTGTTTGCATTTGCATTTGCACGTTTATTGCTTTCTTAGAATTTAGTTGCATACACTACATTCATCCTAGTATAGTTTTACATGTTTTTTTTTTGTGGGGTTTATTGCCAAATTTTTTGAACTTTTTTATTAGGTAGATTAACTAGTTATGACATTGATCATATGCTTCATCTCTATGAATTTGTTTGAGGGTTTTCTCACTTGGCTTGTCACATTTATGTATTGCACTTAGTTAAGCTTGGTAGTCTCAACATCACTTAGTGGTGTTTTCTCTACTGCGTTCACGAAGACCTTTATAATAGGATGATGCATGTTAGGATCTTATGGTTGTTTTCCCGAGTAATTATGTACCTAAGAGGCAACGAGTCTTCACCTTGCTTTGAGATTGCTAAATGCCTCGGAAGGAGGTAGTGTGAGATTGTATGATCCTTTGTTTGCAACCTATTCTTTCGAATAGGTTTGGGGAAGGGGTTACGCTATCGTTAGACTTTTTTTTTTTCGATTTTTAGTGTGTATTGTGAGTTTATTTTTCTTTTTCGTAAAGTTTGTACTCCAACCTATTCTTTCGAATAGGTTTGGGAAGGTCGTTTGTGAGTCATTTTAATTTCTTTTTCGTTGTGCTACTGCTGGCTAAAAAAAGGAGAAAAAGAAACATTCCAGAAAAAAAAAAGAAAAAAATCTGGAAAAGAAAAAAAAAGAAGAAAAAAAAAGAAAAGACCCCAAAAAAGCAAAGAAGGGTCCCAAAAAAAAGAAGCAAAAAAGCAGTTTAGCAAAGTGTTGTGTCTCATTTTCCAATTCTTGTAATGTTCATAATCGTGTTGTAATTTTCTATCTTTTCTTTTCGTTTTGAGTGTCATCTGTTCTAGACCACCCTCGTCCTGCCATTCAGAAGTGGTGAATAGTTTAAGGCTTCTAGAATAGGGGAGTGTTATCTTTTTTAGGGAACCCTCTTTCGTTTGATGAGAGCCAGTATTGGTTCGACCTCTTTGAGGAAAAGTCTTAGCTTGGTGAACAGTAGTAAGTCCTCAGTTTCATAGGCACGGGACAACCATTCGTATTCTAACATGTTTCATTACGTCGTCACTGACTAGGTCCAGGTAGATAATGTTACGAGATGCTATCTTGTCTTGACATAAGTGCTTATGTGAATGTGTATGAGTCAATCGAGGCATTCTTCAACCTATATTCATGTTATGATTTGTATGGGTTTTGTTCATATGTTTTTTGATAGATTCGATAGATTAGTTCATTTCATTTGTCATGAGACTCCATTTTTTGTGTTGCATTGTTTTTTGCATTAGAGTCTAGCTTAGTTACTTGAGGACAAGCAAAGGTTCGGTTTGGGGAGTTTGATGAATGTGTATTTTACACTTTCATTTGAGTCTTTTTCACCTATTTTAGCTATCCTCTATGTTAATTTAGTTATATTTTAGTGCATTTTATTAGAATAGTGTCACGTTTCCCTTTAGTTTTTATTTTACAGGTTTTGGTTGAAAAACGAGATTTTCCGGACAATTATATTGAAGTAGACAAGGAATTGGTGTTCTAGAAGCCTAATTGGAGTATCTGAAAGATTCCAGATAGGATTTGAAGTCTAGGGGTCGAGTCTGAAGGCTAAAAGGTCACTAGAAGGCAGAAACCGAGTCCGAAAAGGAGAAGAAATCCAAAAACGCGTTTTGGGCCGAAAAACACTCCCGGGCGAGTCGCCCGGGACGTGGGGCGAATTGCCCCACACCAGGGGAATCGCCCGGTGTGTGGGGCCCTTCGCCCCACACAATTCGAATGCCTATATATATGAGCTCAGTTTTCTCCGTTTTTCATACTTTTCCAGACCTTTTCTCTCACCTTTCTCATTAGTTTTAGGTAGGAATTTCTCAGAGCCTGTTCTGGGGGTTCTTAGCTTAGGAGATACTTTTTCTTATCATTTTGGAGGTTGTAAGATCGCGATTCTTCGGAGATTGACAACCTTCGGTAACATTGTATCTTACAGTTTTTCTATTTATATTTATATATCTTTCATCATGTTTTCATTCATTCGTGGTATGATTTCTGTTGATTGCATGACAGCTATGAGTAGCTAAACTTCTCGTTGGTGATAGTATGTGATTTCTTAGCGAAGGGTTAATTATGCTAATGGCTATATCGCGCATTATACTCTGAGTTATTGCTTTATTTCTTTGATCTATCTAAAACCTCTATCTTCGTAGTGTTGAATAATTACGGAACACAATTGGGCAATTCATTGATCAAAGATCTCCATGCAAAACCGATGAATATATGCATGATTATTAACCTGCTATGCTTTGAATGACCATACTATCACCAATATCCATTATCTGTTAAGAAAAACATTTTCTAAGTCGCCTGCTGTTTTATATTCTTAAGTTAGATTAGATAAAGCTAGTTATAGTCCTTAGAGATCGACACTCGAGGTTATTTTACTGCTACACTACGGTTTTCCTTGTAGTTGTGAATTGACTTTGGCTAAATACAAATTTATTTGATTAATTGGAACTCGACAATCCAACGTTTCATCAAATATCTATAGGCTATAGCTACAGCTAACTCCAGACTCCATTAAGTAAGGCTTACATCCCCCTAGTTTAATTGCTCGTTATTTAACTTGTAGATAATTCGTTTCATTTTCCGTGTTGCAGTTACTGTATAAACTAGTTGAAAGTTCATCATTCCTGAATAACAACATTGTAAAGGTTATGAACTTTAGTTAAATTAAAATTAGCTGATTGGTTGAAATATATTTGCTGTTTTAATGAGTAAGATTAAAATTGATTGTGCGAGATAGGAGACGTCAAGTTAAAGATATCGTAAGAGAGCGTTGATGATTTAATAGGTTCAACTCGGTAATAATTACAAAGAGTTTTTGGTTAACATTTGATTTTAAAAAACTTGGATAATGTATATAAATTTGGGTCAGAATCCATGGGTTCAATCTAGATGTGGCATGAATTTCCATGTATGTGTTGTTCTTGCATCCTATGTGCTTGTTCTGGAACTTCTGTTAGTTAAGAGTTGATAGTTGATACCTTCTCCTTTCATTTCATGTTATCAATTCATGCCTCATAGGCTCTGTTATTATTTTTTTTTATTATTATCATTATTATTTTTATTTATTTGTGTGTGTGTATCTGAGTTCTTGATAAATACCTCTAACGTTAAGTGGCATCACTATTCACCTCCAGGGACCTCTAAGTAATCTGTGTACAAGTGCATCAGGAGATTTGGAAACCCAGAGAAAAGTGTCTCAAGTAAGTACGGTCAGTTTTCTTTACAATTTACACATATGATAATTTATTACAACCGAGAACAGAATTCACAATACCTGGAAACTTTAATCCAACAAAGTATGGCGCCGAAAAGAAGCAAAATCTGCAGCTCCAATGATGATAACTTTCTGCAGCTCCAATGATGATAACCTTCTCCTAATGTTCTATATGAATTTTTTTATGAGAGTCTGTCTTATTGGGTTGGTTTATTTTCATGCGTATTTGATCATTTTTTTGTAGTATAAGAAATATGGGTGTTTGGTCTAGTGGTATGATTCTCGCTTAATGCGAGAGGTCGCGAGTTCGATTCTCGCAACACCCTTATTGCATTTAAAAAAATATATATTTTAATATTTTATTATATTGTAGGTGAATTAAATAAATTTAAAACAATTTTTAAAAAAAAAAAAACAGATTTAGAGACGGATAATCCGTCTCTATATTTAGTAACGAATAATATTATCCGTCGCTCAATTGGTCAACGCCAATTGAGCGACGGATAAGACCGACCCGTCGCTAAATGAATTAGCGACGCCACTTTTTGCGACGTCCTATTTAGCGACGGACCATTCGTCGCTAAGCACGGATAACGACGGATCGGGCTTACATAGCGACGGATGACATCCGTCGCTGAATCCAGTTTTTCTTGTAGTGCAACCAACGTATCGCGCACAAGATTGTGCCGGAACTTCATCCCACCTCGCTAGAACAGTGAATAGCGTGGTCACCCCACTTCTCCATCCGACGCACATGACAATCCGAGCAAGGAGATCCGTCAGGGAACAAAGGGACCGACAATCGATAACACAACACGGCTCGAAACTGTCGCAGGTTCATCCGCTGCCCCAACCCGTCAATAGGAATGGTGAAAAGGTAGTCTTGTGCATGAGGAGCACGCACACAGCTAAGAAGAACCTCCTGACGACGATGCAAACCATAATGCGATGTCAGATGTGCATCAATGACACAAAAATAGCTCTTTGCCAAAGACTTCATGAACTGGGGGGCAGGAGAGCTAGTGGTAACAGAGTGAGAATCGACACCACAAAAGGACGAGAAAGCGTTCAGTGTAGACTGAAAGGTAGAGCCAGGCGAGGCAATCCCAGACCTCGTCAGAATCCGATCCTGCAAAGGGCGAGACTGCAAGCGAGAGGCGAGGAAAGCATACCGACTGACATCCTCAGCAAGCAAGACCCCGAGACCACCAAGTCTGATGGGTAGTGTGGCAAGCCGCCACTGCCAATCTCCAAAACCGGGCCCTGATCGTGTAACAATCAACTCCAAGAAAGTACGCACGGCCTGATCAAACTGAACCTGAGCACCGCCTATAGTCACACGAGGGTAGGTCCTCAAAGCAAAAGACAACTTCGCCATCCCTGCACAATTGCGAAAGAGGAGAAGCTCACACTGCGGGTCATCGAGCCTGTGTAAGAAAATACGGTCAGAGTTACCCCTAGGGTACGCAGCGGAATTTCAAAAATTTTCTTAACATGCAGGTTAATTGATTATGTATATTCCGTATATATTTAAACACGTCATTTAGAAGACTAACCTTACTTCCAAAGCAAGCACAACTTCCAAGTCTTCGTAATAATCCGGTGTATATTCTCCTTCGTCGAAGTCGAAGATATCTGCAATACTTTGATTATCTGCAAGACAATAAAAGTTAGTTTCCTGCTCCTAGAACCTCAACCTTGGTATCCACGGATGAACAGCCTATCAGAAAGAATGCTAGGATATTCTTTGTGTGACCAAGAAGATGGGGCGGCGATTCCTTCGGTAGGTGGCGCGCTCGTGTGGCTTATAGAGGAGGGGAGAGCGTTTTATTTTCTCTAAGAAAACTGGATAGAATAATTCTCTAAGAATTGATTGTTCAGAATACTGAAAAAGCTCTCTAATAGTCTACTATATATAGTAGTCAATAGAAGCCTAAAGCATAAGCAATTAGACTTCGTAAAGGAATAAGAATCTAATTGTTATCGCACTAGGAAACCAATATCAAGTCTAGATTCATTCCCAATCAAATTAAAACTCAATCAGGAAAATCTAACTTATCCCTTGGACTTCTAATAGAGGAAGGAGTCGAACTCCTTCCCCTATCCAGCTTGTGCGCGCGCGCGCGCCTGTCCTACGGGAGATAGGTGGGTCCCAATTTTGGGACCCACTTATAGTTCTAAGACAATTCACTCTCCAAGTAGATTTTGCCCATGTGCATATGTTAATTCTAAATTAACATATCCTTTCAAATCAAACCTCTATTATATTTCTAAAATATAATCTTTAATTGTATTTACATAAAATACAATTAATTAGCCAATTCAACTAATAATTCCAAATCATTAATTGAGCCACTAAATATTATAATTAATTCCAAATCAATTATAATCCATCAATCACAATTAATTCCAAATTAATTGCGATTCCATCTTCAAGGATATTCTGATAAGCTGAATCACCACTTAGTGTGACCCATAGGGCCTCATTGTATTAAGCAAGTCCTAGACTAGGCAAAATGGAATTCCTAGACGGTTCCATTTGCAATATTAATACATGAGGACGTTTGAGAGGTTTCTCAAAGCAAACCCTTTCATTGCGAAGCCTGTTGCGCTTAACGCGACGATGGTAACGTCCCTTCATCTGACTTGCTCGAATGTATCTAGGATCGATGAAGTGTCTATCCCAATAATATATCCACGGGCGTCTTCAGTGAGTTGCATGGTGAATCCAATATCTATTATGACCATCATAATAATATTGATACGCTGGCCAGCGGTTTTACCATCACAACTATGAACGACTATGAGCAGTGCTTTCCTGTGCTACACTTGAGAAATGAATCCTTCACAGAATCACTTATCATCCCCATTTGTATGTAGCCATAATCTTGGATCGTGTCTTAGGTCAACTGCTTATTCAGAGCTGACATCGACGGGTCCACCAAGGATATGGGGCAACAAATGTGATGATAAAGTCCTGTAAGTCCAAAGTACGACTGGCATCACTTCGGCAACTCACCGGTTCCCATAGACACTTCGGTGTAGAGTATACATCGATGGTAGTGTCCAGTGGGTACTTCCATTGTTCGATAATCCTTCTTCGAACAACTATGCGCAGTTATGGGAACGTTTCTCGATTGTCCAACAATCCGTTCCGTGGCCGTGGGATCAGCTCACACTTGCTCCAACAAGTATAACCTCCACGCATACTAGTCTCATCTGGTTCTATCAGATCCCTACATCCGAGATGAACCTCGACTAGGGAGAGTTTGGGATAGATGATAACTCACATAGCTCCCACTATCTGTGTGATCGATCATCTATCCGAGGGGACATGTTTAATATCAATACAGACAGAAATAGAGAAATGACATGCTTCATGCCTGGTGTAATATAAATATGAAAGCGATACTCAATAGTAAAACGACAAACATATATAATATTACGTTGACCTGTGTAATAGTACATATATGCCCTCTATAAGGGCTCCATGCCCTTAATAAGGACTGTCTCTAGGACATATACACTATAAATCTCCCACTTGGACTAGAGCCAGTCACCTTTATGCCTAATACCCAGATTAGCATAATGTCTTAAGTGGACTTCCCCTGATAAGACCTTGGTGAAAGGATCTGCCACGTTGTCCGTGGTAGAGACACGTTCTATACTAACTTCTCCTCTATCAATAATCTCACGTATAACGTGAGATTTTCTAAGTACATGTTTGTTCTTGTTTGTAGATCTAGGCTCCTTAGCTTGAGCGACGGCGCCCGTATTGTCCCAATAAATCGTTATTGGACTAGGAGCAGGAACAACCCTCAATTCCTTCAAGAACTTTGAAATCCAGACAGCTTCTTACGAAGCTTCTGATCCAGCAATGTACTCGGCTTCTGTGGATGAGTCAGCAATCGTGGCTTGCTTAGAACTCTTCCAACAGATAGCTCCTCCGTTCAATTTGAATACGTATCCTGTCTGTGACTCAAAGTCATCAGGATCTGATTCAAATCCAGCGTCGACATAACCAGACATCTTTAATTCTGGTTCTCCACCAAACACCAAGAACATCTCTTTAGTCCGTCGAAGGTACTTAAGAATGTTCTTTACAACAGTCCAGTGAGGTACTCCTGGATTCTGTTGGTGTCGACAAGTGACACTAAGCGCATATGCCACATCGGGCCTTGTGCAATTCATTGCATACATTATAGACCCTACTGCCGAAGCATAGGGCACACGACTCATTGTATTTCTTTCTTCATCAGTTTTAGGACTATCCTTAACTGATAAGACAATCCCATGCCTAGCTGGGAGAAAGTCTCTCTTTGAGTCGTCCATCTTATAGCGCTTCAGTATTTTGTCGATGTAGGTGGACTGTGTCAATCCTAACATCCTCTTGGATCTATCTCTATAGATCTTGATCCCTAGGATGTAGTTCGCTTCACCCAAGTCCTTCATTGAGAAGGTACTTGATAACCAAACTTTAGTCTCTTCTAGCATAGAGACATTGTTTCCCATGATCAAAATGTCATCAACATAGATGATCATGAAAACGACTCCCTTGTCGCTGTGCCTAGTGTAGACACAGGGATCTTCCTTGCTTCTGACGAAGTCAAACCATTTGACAGCTTCATCAAAGCGGATATTCCAGCTCCTAGACGCTTGCTTTAGCCCCTAGATGGATCTTTGTAATTTGCATACAGCAGTCGGCATGGTTTTACTAATAAAACCTTCCGGCTGTACCATATAGACCTCTTCCTCAAGGTTTCATTGAGGAAGGCAGTCTTTACATCCATATGCCAGATATCATAATCATAGTAGGCAGCTATCGCAAGTAGAATTCGAATGGACTTCATCTTTTTCTTTTTTTACCGGTGAAAAGGTTTCATCGTAATCGATGTCATACCTTTGCGTGCAGCCTTTCGCCACAAGTCTAGCCTTGTGCGTTTGTACCTTGCCATCGGCATCTGTCTTTCGTTTAAAGACCCATTTGCACCCAATAGGTCTAACCGCTTGGGGCAAGTCTACCAAGTTCCAAACTTGGTTCAGGTACATGGAGTCCATTTTTAATTCCATGGCCTCTTGCCATTTGTCTGAGTCAATATCAAATATTGCCTATTTGTAGGTCTCGGGATCTTCCCGATCTGATAAGACGACATCAAGTTCTCTGATGTCTTCTATCATAAGGCACTACTAAAAAAATTCCCTAATGTAACATTTCATTTAATGACACTTTTAAATTAGAGTCACCACATTCATCTAATATCACCCTTGCCATGTAATATCACCCGTTGTCGTCACTCTAACCTAATATCACGGCTGTTTTTTTCTTTAAAAAATAAAAAAAATTCTCATTAATCTACGACGGCTCCTCCGTACTTCACTGTTTCGCCCCACTTGGGCTTGTGGTCTCACAAGACAAAGTCCATCTGCCACATTAATCGTTCTTCGAACCCAGGTCAACGTCACCGTCGATAGCTTCCGTGGAATCTCTTGGGCACGCCTTCAAAAGCTCTGTAAGATGAGGTCGTCTTCTCCGACCACCATTTTAACTACCTATTGCGAGCCCATCTGTATTACAAGGTTAGCAATTCTTCTCTTCCAAGCTAATTAAGGGCTTAATTTTAGTAATTTGAAGGCTAGACAAATTTTGACAATTGTTTAAATCTCAATTGTAGATGCGTTAAGTTCTATTTTAGGGCCAAATCTGCGTGAAATTTCTTTTTATAAATGTTCATCTATTAACATTCGTTCTTTTTCAGATGATTTATGAATTTAATTAAGCTATTTTCTTTGAATTGTTTACCGCAATAGAGATTATGAACTAGTTAGTGCAGAGGTTGATGTGTGCTAACTGTTAAATAAATATTGTTCGATGAGTTTCTTTTCCATGCCCAAAAGAACATAATTTTCATGTGGTTCTGTATAATGTATGATTGTATTCTTTCGTAATTTTTAGTCTTTACTTGATTATGTGATGATAAAGGTATAAAATCTCTTTGCTTTTAATGCTTTAAATTGAGATAGTTGTTGAAGATGTGATAGCAATGGTGCTCTAGTTAAATCAATTCTGGAGTTAAAGGAAAGGTAGTAGAGAATCGAGATGTTGAGTTGCTTGCTAATACATGATCGGTAATTGAGTATACATTCATGGAATCTTAATCTTCTCTGGTATACATAGTTATGGCCTTACATTTCATAAGCATGTTGGTATTTCATACGAAACAGGAATATAGTTATAAAATATAACTAGCTATTCTATTGTTCTTTCAATATCTTCTCCTATTTAGCTTCATTTAAAATTTCTACTTTAAATGTCTCGTGTGGTTTAATTTACATCTCGAGGTGTATCCTGCATGCATCTTTAAGCTCTCATTATTGTGAGAAATTGTATGGTCCACCCATCGGATTTACCGAATATTCATTACTTGTGGAATAACACATCTCATTATATGTGAAAAACATAACATGTGGGTGGTTGAAGGCAGCTAACCCAGCAACTTAAGTGACGCGAGATTGGAAGAGCTGCTGTGGTATTGATGGAGGAACAACCAGAACTTTGTTTCGGTGATCACTGATCTATTTTCTATCATGTCAGGTTGTGAATGTAGTATAATATTGTTTAACATCCTTCTAGTCCTTCTAATCGTCCCTTTTTTTTTTTTTAATCTATTTGGGATCCTATTTCTAACTGCGAGATTTGTATTTTGTATATCTTTCCAATCAACTGTATGATTGTGAGACTCATGCTTTATTTGTGTATGCACAGGGTGGTTGTTAATTTTCGACTGCTTCTTTTTTTTGTTTCAGGTGAAACTTGCATTGAGAGAACAAGGTGGGAAGTCATGCTAGAACAAGAAAATGCCTGCCTCCGCAAAGGTAATATTAACAAATAGTGATAACTGTGGATGTTATTGCAATTTGAACATTTGTTTCTTGAACACTGTCAGACTTGTTGGCTAACAATATCTTCTTGAAATTTAATATTTCGAATGATGCTACCTTTTCTTTCTATGGTGTACATGATCATGGTTGTTGATAAGCTGAGTAAGCTTCAAGCCTCACATTTTTTCTTTTCTATATTTTTCGGCTCGAGTTTAATACTCTTAATTAGTTGACAGACTTGCTGGTATCTATTTATTCATGATTGATGGTAAGAAAGTGAGCTGTCAAGTGGTACGTTCTTGTCGTCTCCTCTGCGGTATCTTGGTGTTTTATAACAGATAGTGTTTCTATTAATGGGTTTTGAAGGTGCTGCTGCTACTAATCTGTTCAGAATTGGTTGTTCTTTGATTTGGTGCACAGGTTTGGGCTCAAGTTCGATTAGAGCAGCATATTGATTGTATGCAAGGTGTTATTTATTTCCTTTCTGTATCCCCAAAGTGATATTGAGTTAGTGCAAAAACTGCTAGCTAGATGGGCATGTACGATTCCATGGCGGGGCTTGGTATTAGTCACAACTCACCTGGAGACATGTTTGTGCGGGAGTAGACAATTTTCTAGCCTGGGTCAGGTGTTGTTTAGACTGAACTCTGAAGCATATTTTTATTTGGTCTACTTGTAATATCATACTATGTATCTTTTATGAATAATAGACCAAGTCTGATACCATTTGATCGTTGGATGATAATATTATATTTATCTGCATTAGTGATTTAGATTTGATTAGTGTTTGTATGTTGGTTCATTGTGTATGGGAATATGGCAAAAGATTAAATGATAACTATGGTGCTTTTTCAATGGAGATTTATTTCACCAGAAATGGCGTACGTAGCAATAGATACTCATAAAGACACATGCTTGTGTCACTACAGTGATATATGGTGACGCTTGTGAAGGTAGTTAAGATAGTTATTTGGCACTGTATGCGTCAGCAAATAAGGCTATTGTGACACAATTTGGGTCATAACATACGTCTAAAATCACGCATTATGGTGTCACCATACATGTTTTTAGTGACACCATACCTATTGAAACCCCTTTACACGTGACACTTTTAAAAAGTGTCACCATAGATTAAAGTGTCATTATAGCGTCATTTGGTGACCATTCTTGAGGGTCACTAAATCCATTTTTTCTAGTAGTGAGGCTTTGCTTCTGAGGTCCTTTTAGGATCCTCTTCGACCTACGGAGCTCGACTGGTTCTTGTGCTTTTCTTTTCTGGCTTCGTGTAACATGAACATTATCAGTGGGTACTGATGCAGCTGGTCGCGCCCTGCGACCCTGTTCCCTAGCGGGAGGCTGCTCTTGTGCAACTCGTTGCACAGTTTGATTGACAACGGGTTCTATTGGTGTGGTTTGAACTGTTGATCTAATCACAGGACTCCCACTGACTATGACATACCTAGCAAATGTCATATCATTACCCTTGTCTGCTTCGAAAGCTCCCATTGAACTTGAGTCCAAATCAGAAGATTTAAGGAACTCATGTTCGCGCGTGTCAAAGTCTTGAATTTCTTCAAGTTCTATCATGTCATCTAACCTCTATACTTCGAGGTATTCTGCTTCTAAAAACTTAACGTTTCTAGATACTATCACCTTGTGATCTTCAGCATGATAGAATTCATAGCCTCTCGTCTAACGAGGATAGCATATGAAATATACTTTGACACCCTTGGCATCTAACTTATCAGTGAGCATCAGTTTGACTATCGCAGGACAGCCCCAAGGTCTAAGATAGCCCAGTGAGGGCTTCTTTCCTTTCCATAACTCATAAGGAGTTTTCTCCACTGAATTTAGATGGTACACGGTTCAGAATGTAGATTGCAGTTTGTAGTGCATATCCCCATAGATATTTGGAAGAGTCGAGAATTCAATCATTGATCTCACCATGTCTAACAGGGTTCGATTCCTTCTCTCAGACACACCATTTAACTGTGGTGTTCCAGGAGGAGTCCATTGCGATTGAATTCCATTTTCCTTCAAGTAGTCGATGAATTCTTCACTAAGGTATTCACCTCCTCGATCTGATCGAAGAGTGACTATCCTTAGGTTCAATTCATTCTCGACCTCATTCCTAAACTCCTTGAATTTTTCAAAGGTCTCGGATTTATTCTTCATAAGATAAATATATCCATACCTTGAGAAATCGTCAGTAAAGGTAACGAAGTAAGGATAACCCCCACGCGCATGGACTTTAAAAGGTCCACATACATCGGTATGTATGAGCTCTAAGCAGCGAGTGGCACGAACACCTTGTCCAACAAAAGGTTTGTTCGTCATCTTATCCTTAACACATGATTCGTATGTACCATATGATTCAAAATCAAATGGTTCTAAGTAGTCCAACTTCCTTAATCTTTGAATCCGTGTTTCATTGATATGGCCTAGCCGACAATGCCATAGATAAGATGGATTATTCTTCCTACTTGAAGACGGTTGTTTGTTATGTATTTGAAATAAAGGTAGACTACTTTGCAAAATATATAAACCATTCACTAAGCGAGTTTTTCCATAATACTGGTCATTTAACGAAAAATAACAAGTATTATTAGCAAAACGAAAAACCCCAATTGTCCAACAATGGAATGGAAATAATATTTCTGACAATGAATGGAACAAAATAGACGTTATCAAGTTCTAAACATTGTCCTGATGGTAAATCTATCTTGCAGCGTCCAACGCGTTTGGCTTCAGCTGGATTGTCGTTCCCAACATGCAAGTCGATTTCACCTTGCTTGACTAGCCTGTGTTCAATGGCCCCTTGTACATTATTATAAATGTGCGAGCCACAGGCTGTATCTAATACCCAACCATTGGAGTCAAAAGTAGTCATGTTCATTTCAATAACAAACATACCTGAGCTAGAAGCCGGTGGCTTCTTAGCTTGATCTGCCCTCAGGTTAGGGCAATCTTTCTTCCAATGTCCTTTCTGCTTACAGAAATGACATTCATCTGTGCGTACCGTTCCGCTTCTCTTGAACTTCCTTTTCTGGTTCAGACGCTTAGGCCTATCACTCGAAGTGTTAGCCTTGGCTCCCGACTTTCCCTTACCCTTAGCACCTTTGTTTCTCGGGTTTGGGCTAGACGGTTGCCCAACATACATGATCGACTTTTCCTTCTTAGGAAGAGTTTGATCATATATCTTCAGCAGATTATGGAGTTCGGGTAGTGTTACGTCCTTCGCATTCATGGTGGTTAACGATGAACTGCGAATACGAACTCGGCAATGATTGAAGGATAAAGATCACCATGATCTTATTCTCATCTTGAGAACATGTTCAGACATGTTCCCTCCTTCATTCAGCTTGCATCCGTGTATCTCTTTGATCAAATCAAATTCAACACTTCTAGCTGTCGTCTCAAAGAGCGACTCAAGATGCTTTAGCATCTCATACGGCAACATGCTATCATGTTGTCTCTGCAGCTCATTGCTCATTGCCGCCAGCATAATGCACTGCGTGGATCTAGCATCGTCATGATGCTTATCAGACTTTGCCTTGTTGGCTCGATTCCAAATCAGCAACTTGATCGGCAGTCTAATTCTCGGAACACACGGGATTAGCCTCGTCCAAGACGTACTCAATCCTTTCGTACCTCAGCACCAAACATATATTCCTGATCCAATATAGAAAGTTTGGTCCGGTCAAAATTTGCTTCTCTAAGACAGCACGGAGCGAGATACTCGCCATTTCGGTTTTCCAGGAGAAATAATATAGAACGAAAATAATAAATCAACTATTGAAATATTATTTCTAAATACACAGTCAACATAACTAAACAACAAGGTCCTTTAGCTGTTTAGCTCCCACTATTTTCACATATGCTTGCCCCCAAAACAAACATACGGGTAATGTCCAACAAGTTACCGTAGTGGCAAAGATCCAAATCCATACTATGCTATACTCCAACGGGGGCTGGTCGCACATCATAATATGACCGGTAGGACTATCCAATTGCGTCACGCAACTCTTGGTCGTTAAATCTAATTTAACCCGATGCCCTACATATTGTACCTATCGAGGTCGCTAGATACAATATGCAGTAAGTCATAACCATAGGCTTACTCTAATCTGACGATCACTGCGAGTCTGTAAGACGAGGTCGCCAATACAAGAAAACGCAATGAAAGTTCAGAATTAAAGCACCCTATGGAAAGCATCTCAGAAATACATACATATATATATATATATATATTTGTACTTATATTGGTTGGGGCTTGTCGCTTGAGGGTTGTTATCAGTCATCTACAAACAAATAAGGGCGCCGCCTACCCATCATGCATGAGCGGTCTACACGTAATGGATGCCGCCTATCCATTCTAGTTCTAAACGCGGTCAAGCACATAATGGGTGCCGCCTACCCATACATAAAATATGCGGTCCGACATATAAGAGGGAGCCGCCTACCCTCGCATGCATAGCGGTCGAACGGAAAGTAAAATACTTGGTATTTAAACATGCATTGTCAAACAATAGCATATCGAGCAAACAAAACAAGTAGTAGCCTATGTGGATGCAAAATGACTTCATAATTTCATTATGAAAATTATAATCCCATACTTATAATCTCTATGAAATAATTGAAAATTTGGACTAGATTGGAAAACCAAAAATTCTATTGACCAAGTAGCAATTTTCGAAAACCCGAAGGACTTAATTGTAATTTTTAAAACCTTGGAGGTGTTAAATCTAAAATTCAAAAGTAGAAGGACTAATTTGCAACAAACAATAAATTGATAAATTACAAATAAGCCCTTAAACTTTATACTAATTAAATTTAACCTCTCTAGTTAAAAACAATTACAATTAAATCATATTTATATTCCAAATATAAAATTCAATCCTCAAAATTTTCAAAATTCGATTTTGGGTCCAACCCCGAAAAATATATATATATTAAAACATGGGACGGGACTAGGACCTAGTCCCGTGCCCTACCGTGCCTGCGGCCCGGTCAATCTTTATATATATTTTAATTTTTTTTTTTTTGAAAAAAATATAAATTCTAAATTTATATAACAAAAAAAACTTTTGAAAATCGAATTAATCATAGAATCAATTGCATCCACATATCTACAAAATCATACAATATATAT
Organism: Plantago ovata; assembly: GCA_028274465.1. Lineage (NCBI taxonomy): Eukaryota > Viridiplantae > Streptophyta > Magnoliopsida > Lamiales > Plantaginaceae > Plantago > Plantago ovata. The sequence goes on along the minus strand of CM051456.1, from coordinate 45,999,463 downwards.
ATACGTATATACGTAATCAATTAACCTGGCTCTGATACCACTGTAAGAAATACGGTCAGAATTACCCCTAGGGTACGCAGCGGAATTTCAAAAATTTTCTTAACATGCAGGTTAATTGATTATGTATATGCCGTATATATTTAAACACGTCAATTAGAAGACTAACCTTACTTCCAAAGCAAGCACAGCTTCCAAGTCTTCGTAATAATCCGGTGTATCTTCTCCTTCGTCGAAGTCGAAGATATCTGCAATACTTTGATTATCTGCAAGACAATAAAAGTTAATTTCCAGCTCCTAGAACCTCAACCTTGGTATCCACCGATGAACAGCCTATCAGAAAGAATGCTAGGATATTCTTTGTGTGACCAAGAAGATGGGGGCGGCGATTCCTCCGGTAGGTGGCGCGCGCGTGTGTTATTATAGATGAGGGGAGAGCTTTTTATTTTCTCTAAGAAAACTGGGTATAATAATTCTCTAACAATTGATTGTTCAGAATACTGAAAAAGCTCTCTAATAGTCTACTATATATAGTAGTCAATAGAAGCCTAAAACATAAGTAATTAGACTTCGTAAATGAATAATAATCTAATTATTATCGCACTAGGAAACCAATATCAAGTCTAGATTCATTCCCAATCAAATTAAAACTCAATCAGGAAAATCTAACTTATCCATTGGACTTCTAATAGAGGAAGGAGTCGAACTCCTTCCCCTGTCCAGCTTGTGCGCGCGCGCGCCTGTCCGACGGGAGATAGGTGGGTCCCAATTTTGGGACCCACTTATAGTTCTAAGGCAATTCAAACTCCAAGTAGATTTTGCCCATGTGCATATGTTAATTCTAAATTAATATATCCTTTCAAATCAACCTCTATTCTATTTCTAAAATATAATCTTTAATTGTATTTACATAAAATACAATTAATTAGCCAATTCAATTAATAATTCCAAATCATTAATTGAGCCACTAAATATTATAATTAATTTCAAATCAATTATAATCCATCAATCACAATTAATTTCAAATTAATTGCGATTCCATCTTCAAGGATATTCTGATAAGCTGAATCACCACATAGTGTCACCCATAGGGCCTCATTGTATTAAGCAAGTCCTAGACTAGGCACAATGGAATTCCTAGACGGTTCCATTTGCAATATTAATACATGAGGACGTTTGAGAGGTTTCTCAAAGCAAACTCTTTCGTTGCGAAGACTGTTGCGCTCAACGCGACGATGGTAACGTCCCTTCATCTGACTTGCTCGAATGTATCTAGGATCGATGAAGTGTCTATCCCAATAATACATCCACGGGCGTCTTCAGTGAGTTTCATGGTGAATCCAATATCTATTATGACCATCATAATAATATTGATACGCTGGCCAGCGGTTTTACCATCACAACTATGAACGACTATGAGCAGTGCTCTACTGTGCTACACTTGAGAGATAAATCCTTCACAGAATAAATTATCATCCCCATTTGTATGTAGCCATAATCCTGGATCGTGTCTTAGGTCAACTGCTTATTCAGAGCTGACATCGACGGGTCCACCAAGGATATGGGGCAACAAATGTGATGATAAAGTCCTGTAAGTCCAAAGGACGACTGGCATCACTTCGACAACTCACCGGTTCCCATAGACACTTCGGTGTAGAGTATAATTCGATGGGAGTGTCCGGTGGGTACTTCCATTGTTCGATAATCCTTCTTCGAACAACTATGCGCAATTATGGGAACGTTTCTCGATTGTCCAACAATCCGTTCCGTGGCCGTGGGATCAGCTCACACTTGCTCCAACAAGTATAACCTCCACGCATACTAGTCTCATCTGGTTCATTCAGACCTCTACATCCGAGATGAACCTCGACTAGGGAGAGTTTGGGATAGATGATAACTCACATAGCTCCCACTATCTGTGTGATCGGTCATCTATCCGAGGGGACATGTTTAATATCAATACAGACAGAAGTAGAGATATGACATGCTGCATGCCTGGTGTAATATAAATATGAAAGCGATACTCAATAGTAAAACGACAAACATATATCATATTACGTTGACCTGTGTAATAGTACATATATGCCCTCTATAAGGGCTCCATGCCCTTAATAAGGACTGTCTCTAGGACGTATACACTATCAGCCTACGGATAGCCTCCAAAAGAGAGACGGTTTTGGAAACCCAGCGCGCAACTAAGTCACTGCAAAACCCAGGATCCCCACAAACAGAGCCCCCAAGAAGCTTGATTCCCCGGCACGGACGAGAGATAGAAGCAGGGAAAAGTCCATCCACCCTTCCACGAGGGTCCTCCACCGGCCAGAAAAGCTCTGTCTTATCCACATTCAGATGTAACGCACAAGCAGGCCCATCGGCACGAATGATATCTAACTCCTTGACAACCATAAGAGTGTCACCAATAATAGTGTCATCATCAAGATACCACGCCTGAAGAGAGAGATCACACGTCTGGTGAATAGCATGAACCAGTGGATCCAGGACCAGAGAAAATAACAAAGGAGTCAAATGATCCCCCTGCTGAACCCCCTGAGAAGACCAGAGAACCGAATCACCATAGTAAAGCCGAGCAGGTCTAGAGTAACAAAACTCCACCCAGGGAGAAATGGTCGGCCACCTCAAACGAGTCCCCTGAAGAATGGCGCTCCTGTCAAAAAGGTTAAAGGCATTCTTGAAAACCACCAAAAGCATACAGAGCCCAACCTCGTCACCTCTAGCTTCCACAAACCTGCAGGCAGAATGAAGTACAACCTCACAACCACCCGACACTCCAACACCAAACTGAAAGTCGTGTAAGTAGGAGGTCATCAAGTTCCCAACAGAAGAGGATGCAACCTTAGAGACGAGCCTCTTCCACACAATACCAATGGCAATAGACCGAATACCCCCTTTTGGCCTAACTAGCGGAGTCAAAGGGGCACTGGCTATAAACTCCCCAAGCTGACCAGGTGACCTACCCGAAAGGAAAAGATTGACGACCCCGGTGACGGAAGCTAACAAATCATCAGAAACAGTAGAAGCGGCACCTCCCAAAACAACCAAAAAATGCTGGGCTCGGAGTCCGTCACGACCACAGGAAGTACCTTTGTGGAATCTCCGGATACGATTCAACACCAGATCTTTGTGAACCAACAACGCGTCCACCGCGGTCGTGGAAGAAGGCACAACTGGAGGAGAGCAAATGGATGCTTGGACTCCAACTCAGCCCGGGTGTTAGGAGAATCAAGGGCAACACCAGAGGAAGTGAGGACCTTAATAGCAGCAGAACAATGTCCGTCACCAAACTTTCACTTGCACTGGGAAATGTTAGCCTCCTCAGAGTCCTTAGGCTTCGAAACCCTCCGTCTTGGAGAGGAAGAATCAGCTAACCGGTCTCTAACCAGACCTAGCCTCTCCCCCGGATCCCTCCACCGAGCGATGGCACTAGAATTGCCGGCAAACTGAAACCTCTCCCTCTCTCCGAACCGGTGCTGAGCCCTACTAGACAACAAAAAAACAGCCAGAGTACAACACAACAAGATAAGAAGCTCCACCCACGCTGCCAAATCCCCCGGGCAAGCCAGTACCTGATGAACGTGTCAGATTCAGTCAAATAAATTTGTAATTAGCCAAAGGCAATCCACAACTACAACGAAAACCCTAGTGTAGTAGTAGAATGACTCGAGTGTCGTTCTCTCAGGACTATACTAGCTTTATCAAATCTAATTAAGAATATAAAACAGCAGATAGAAAGCAATGGGGGGTTTCAAGCAGATAATGGAGATTGGTGATAGTATGGTCCTTCTTAACATAATGGGTCGATAATCATGCATAAATTTCTCGGTCTTGCATAGAGATCTTTGAATCAATCTAGTGTCCTGTTGCAAGTATTAAGCACTACGAAGATAATATGGTCTGACTTATCAACAACTAACGTCCTAATGTGTTCTGTAATTATTCAACACTACGAAGATAATTGGTCTGATTGGTCGACAAGTGTCCAAGTGTGCATAATGATCAATACAACATACGAGAATTTTGGTTACAACTGATCAACGAAATAAAGCAATGACATGGAGTATAATGCGCGATATAGCCATTAGCATGATTATCTTCCCTCGCTAAGAATTCACATACTACCACCAACGATAAATTTAGCTACTCATAATAGGCATGCAATCAATAGCAATCATAGAAGAAAACATATTGAAAGAAGAATAAAATAAGTAGATAAAAACTGTAAGATACAAAGTTACCGAAGGTTGTCAATCTCCGGATGATTGCGATCCTACGCGCTCCAATCTGCTATGAAAAAGTATCCCCTAAGCTATGGAACTCCCAGGATAGGCCCCGGGAAGTTCCTACCTAAAACTATAGAGAGAGGTGAGAAAGTAGGCTTCGAAAGATATGATTTTCGGAGAGAAAACTGAGCACTATATATAGGCCCGAAATTATCACGGGGCGGTTCGCGGATTTGGATTTCTTCGCCTTTTCGGACTCGGTTTATGACTTCTAGTAGCCTTCTAACCTCCAGATTCGGCCCCTAGACTCCAAATCCTATCCGGAAACCTTCAGATACTCCAAATAGGCTTCTGGAACACCAATTCCTTGTAGACTTCAATATAATTGCCCGGTAATCTCCGAATTTCAACCAAAACCTGTAAAATCAAATCTAAAGGGAAACGTGACACTATTCTAATAAAATGTACTAAAATATAGCTAAATTAACATAGAGGATAGCTAAAATCGGTGAAAAAGACTCGAATGAAAGTGTAAAATACACATTCATCAAACTCCCCAAACCGAACCTTTGCTTGTCCTCAAGCAACTAAGCTAGACTCTAATACAAAAAACATGCAAGACTCAAAATGGAGTTTTATGCCAAATAAAATGAACTAAATTACTGAATCTACCAAATAGCATATGAACAAAAACCATATAAATCAAAGCATGAATATAGGTTGAAGAATACCTCGATTGACTTATACACATCCACATAAGCACTTATGTCAAGACAAGATAGTCTCTCGTAACATTCTCTACCTGGACCTAGTCAGTGACGACGTAATGATGCATGCTAAGATACGAATGGTTGCCCCGTGCCTATGAAACTGAGGACTTACTGCTGTTCCACCATGTTAAGACTTTTCCTCAAAAGAGGTCGAACCAGTACTGGCTCTCATCAAACGAAGGAGGGTTCCCTATAAAAGACAACTCTCCCCTATTCTACCCATCTCTCAAGTAAAGTCTTAAGCTATTCACCACTTCCTGAATGGCAGGACGAGGGTGGTCTAGAACAGATGACACTTAAGACAAAAAAGATAAAAAATAAAAAAACACAATTACGAACAATACGAAAAATGGAAAAGACTCAAACTTTGCTAAACTGCTATTTGACTTTATTTTTTTGGACCCTTCTTTGCTTTTTTGGGGTCTTCTTTTTTTTCTTTTTTTCTTTCCAGATTCTTTTTTTCTTTTTTTTTTTTCTTTTTCTCTTCTTTTTTTCTCTGGAATTTTTCTTTCTTTTTTTTTTAGCCAGCAGTAGCATAACAAAAAGAGAAACAAAATGACTCACACGACTTCCCCAAACCTATTCGAAAGAATAGGTTGGAGCACAAAATTTACGAAAAAGGAAAAATAAACTCACGATACGAAGAATGAAAGACGGAAACAAGTCTATGATGGTGTAACCCCCTCCCCAAACCTATTCGGAAGAATAGGTTATAAACAAAGGATCACACAACCTCACACTACCTCCTTCCTAGGCATTTAGCAATCTCAAAGCATGGTGAAGACTTGTTGCCTCTTAGGTACATAATTACTCGGGAAACAACCATAAGACCCTAACATGCATCATCCTATTATAAAGGCCTTCGTGAACCGCAGTAGAGAAAACACCACTAAGTGATGTCGAGACTACCATGCTTAACTAAGTGCAATACATAAATGAAACAAGCCAAGCGAGAAAAACCTCAAACAAATTCATAGAGATGAAGCATACGATTAATGGCATAGCTAGTTGATCTACCCAATAAAAAAGTTCAAAAAATTCGGCAATAAACTCCATATAAAACATGCAAAACTATCCTAGGAAAGCAGTAAACGTGCAAATGCAAATGATAAATCATGCGAGGTACTATACTCATCCTACCAATGCCAAGCTCCAAACTAACAACATCAGATCACTTAAATCCCATCCCCCCTCATGAAATTAACGCTAGTCCCTAGCAGTAAGAAAATGAGGAAATAAGATGTGATACTAGATGTTACCCCATGGTTTGGCCTCGGTCGGCTGAGTATGCTGCTTGTGATTTATTGGGCTCCTCTGTGAGCTTCATAGTGTGACATCAGGTCTTCTGGTGGGTGTGGTAGTTCCATTTTTAGGCCGGTCAGGAGCAACTCCTCTATCAGAGTCATCATTGCCCGTATTGCCTTCATTGTCACTACTGTCACCATTATCATCGCCAGTAGAGTTGCAGTGGCAGGTGGAATTCTCAAGATTAGCCGCCGCTGTTATGGAATTCTCCATCCTGTAGCCCTTCAATAGGATGTGAACTGTTGAAGGGGAAAGGGTAGTGATATCAGGATCTCCCCCTCCAACGTTTTACACCACGAGAAGGTTACAGTAAGCTGCTCGGATACTCAGAAGTCTTCTACCTTTTTCTCCAATTTCGACGACATTCTCCACTGTTGCTCCGACCAATGTCTATATGATGCTCACTTTAGAGGCAGGCAAAGGGCGCCCCAACGAGGGACTGTGTACCCATGTCATTATGTTTTGGAACCAAGCTAGCGCTTCGGAATCTTCTAGCAACTGCGAACTCAAGATCAAATCCGTCGTTGCGAGAATGTCCCGGTGCCTTCCAGTTCACACGAACTTTACAGTCCTTGTGATGGAGTGATGATGTAATAACGGTTTCTGTCCCTTCGGTGGTGCATGAATAGGCATAGGAGTCCTTACTCCAGGTGTACTCTAGCTCCTCCTCTTGGATAATCCACGACATTGTTGCAAAACCCCTTGGCTCGAACGCACATCTAGCGAGATTACCTTCCTTGACATGGTTCTTCACAGCAATCATACGGGAATGCTTCCTTCCTTTGGTATGGTACCTACAAATAGCGATTAGCACCTCGTATGACACAAAACAGACTCAAATATATAGTAGTGTAAAAGCGAAAAATACGAGTGATAAAATCAACAATCAAGCTCCCCAAACCGTAATGTCTAGCCTAGTTTCTTCATCATGCAACATACCAATGTAACTACTACATGCAATACATCACATCATGCATTCACTAGACTTCCAATATCCTTGATAACAAGGCTCAATTCATACCATAGCAGCGCAAAAATTCTACCAGCATAAATCCTCATTCTCAACTAATAAGCATTCTATCGTCAAATCCACCAACATTACACCAATAAACACATTCATATGCAAGAAACCAAAGATAAAGACAAATTGCAGAACAAGATATATCATCTAGCAGCAAAATACCCAAATCAACAATCCAAGCAAAATTGAGCATGCAATTGATAGTAAATAACATGTCTAATCATACAACAACATACCCATGCATCAAATAAGCATAATTGAAGCTCAAATTAAAAACCCCAAATTCGAAAATTAGGGTTTTAAGGATGATACCTCAGATCTGCAAATCTAACGAATTAGGATGAAATCTGATCGGATAGGATGATAGATCATGTAATAGGCTTTGAATTAAGCTAAAGAACACTTAATTTGGTCAAGAAATGAAGAAGTTATGAAGATTTAGAAGCAAAATCGCACTTTTCGGGTTTTTTGGGAGTATGGATGAAGAAGAATGAAGAAAATAGGATTTTGGGGTTGAAATCCGTGTTTTTTAAGATCTGGGACTGTGGGGCGGTTCGCCCCCCAAGTGGGGCGGTTCGCCCCGTGCTCCCCAATGCGGGGAGACGGGTCCCGATGTTAGAAAATGCGGTTTAAATCCCGAAACCAATTTTTTTAAAAAACCACTCGAAAAATCTCACTCAAACATAAGCATATACGACACAAACATGAACAAATTCGCAAACGAGAAGCAAATAGTTCAAGAATGAATGCATGCAGAAAAACAGTAAAGAAAGCGATAAAAATTCCGGGTTGCCTCCCGGATAGCGTCATTGTTTAAAGTCTTTGACTCGACTCCTGTCTGCGCCTATCTCTTCTTTTTGCGAGTACTAGGCTTCCCCTTCATTGATCTCCTTTCCATGCCACGAACCTGTGAATAAGAAAGAATATAGGCTGCAAGACCACAATAGTGAGTAATAATATCAGGCGGCTCAGGTGGATCAGGTATGGCTTGCAACACGTGTTGCTTGCCATTCACTTCGATGGTGCAAGTTCTTTGGTAGATATCGATTATTGAGCGTAGTTTAGTCAAGAATGTTTGCCCTAAGAGTATGACATCCCCCGTTCCAGGTGCAGACGCCGGCATAACTACAAAATTGGTGTATATAGATGCTTCACCAATCTTGACCAAAACATTTTTCACAACGACCTCCGGTCTCATAAATGATCCATCCGCCAGTTGCACAATAGCCCTTTGCTCAGATAGTTTTCCGACGTTGCTCTTTTCAAACACATTCAAAGGAATTATGTTTGAGTAGGATCCCGTATCTAGTGTGGCACGGACATCTTCAAGCTCGCCAATCCCTACCTTAACATCGAAACTTTTAGGTAGTGGTTCGGGATCCTCTTGCTCCTCATCACTTGTGTCGGAACCAAGGTCCTTCTCTTCTTCCTCAGCCAGTAGAAGTTCTTCCTTCATGCAGCACTCACACCTAACAACGTTCCTGATGGTGATTTCGTCAGGTACATCACTAGCTAATGTAATGGCATTCGACTTCACAGTGCTGCTAGGCAATTTTCGGTCGATCAACTCTTGCATCTTTTGATGGGCAAGCCTAGTGCTCTCTTCCAACTTATCGAGCCTTGCCCTAGTCTTCTCAGAATCTTCTTCATACCGTTTGAGAAAACTTTGTGTATGATCGACCATTTTTTGCAAGTTCTCCATCAGTTGAGCCGACTTCGACTTTGGTGGCTCTTTTGGAGTGGGGTTTTCGCAGTGATCATTACCATAGTTTAGCCTACTACGGTCTTGGTTAGGTCCATAAGTTTGGTTAGTCGGTGCATATCCTTGATTGTTATGGTATCCTCTTCTCCAAAATCCACCTCGAGGATTCCTACCGTCTTCTCCGTAGCTAACTTCTTGAGTACCAAACTCCGTAGCAAAGGCTTCTTCTTCTCCTCCTCGAGCCCAGTTGCCATCATCGTATGCCAGCTCCGATCTACACATATGAGCTCCATGCCCATAGTTCTTGCATATTCGGCATACTTCGTTCGAAACAGTTGTTCCGGTGGCGCTCTTGAGGACTTGCTTCAATTCGTTGGTAAAGCACTCGAATTGATCCCTATTCCCCCTGTACATAGGGGCTTCTTGAGTCGGTGGAGCTTCAGGTCCACGTCTCCTAACCATTGCTCTTGGGTCCTTGAACTGCGAACCCTTAGCAAGCCTTTCGAAAACTGCCCAGACGGCTTCTGTGGTTTCCTCCCAAATATTGTCTCGGCATTGGAAATCCACCACTTGTTGGTTCTCGAAGGTTAGTCCATTGTAGAAGTGTTGGACTAGGTCGGAAAGTTCAAAACCATGGTGAGGGCACTTGTTCGTGAGATCTTGGAACCTCTCGAACGCGGTGTAGATGGTCTCATCATAATTTTGTTTGAATCCAGTGATTTGCGCCTTAAGCGCGGTGGTCAGAGTGTGTGGGAAGTACTTCTCCATGAAAGCTGAAAAAACCTTTTCCCAAGTGTCCAGCGAGCCTGCTGGAAGAGAGCTCAGCCATGACTTGGCTCTGTCGCCAAGTCCCATAGCAAAAACCTTCATTCTCAACTCATCCGTTGTTATGTCAGCTCCGGGTCGTGGGAGTTGGTTGACGAAATCATCGATATCGTGCAAGTACCCCATCACATCTTCCCTTGATAAGCCATAGAACCTCGGAAGTTGTTGGAATGCGTGGTTCTTGATCTCCAGATCTCGGGTTGCAGACGAAAGAACTATCGCCGGTCCCCTCATACGATCCTTGGTGGGCTGTACCCATGCCTTCAGTGGTCTAGCTTCTGCCATTCCGTCGATTTCTTTGAATAGACTAATTAGAGATTCAGAGAAATCGGTTTCCTCTATTTCCTCTAATGCGCGCCTTTCAAGTAGTCGCCTTCTCTGGTGGTTGACTCTATCGATCTCAGCAATTGAATTAGCAAGCGGTGTTCCTGCAGAACGTGTATGCGGCATACACTATCTGTGACAGACTAGGAAAAGTGATTAGAGAGAGATTAAAAACGGAAAACTAAAACTAAAAGAATTAGGAATCTAAAGCTGTAAATATAAACAAATTAAACAGAAAAAAGGAGTATAGTCCCCGGCAACGGCGCCAATTTGATGAACGTGTCAGATTCAGTCAAATAAATTTGTAATTAGCCGAAGGCAATCCACAACTACAACGAAAACCGTAGTGTAGTAGTAGAATGACTCGAGTGTCGTTCTCTCAGGACTATACTAGCTTTTTCAAATCTAATTAAGAATATAAAACAGCAGATAGAAAGCAATAGGGGGTTTCAAGCAGATAATGGAGATTGGTGATAGTATGGTCCTTCTTAACATAATGGGTCGATAATCATGCATAAATTCCTCGGTCTTTCATAGAGATCTTTGAATCAATCTAGTGTCCTGTTGCAAGTATTAAGCACTACGAAGATAATATGGTCTGACTTGTCAACAACTAACGTCCTAATGTGTTCCGTAATTATTCAACACTACGAAGATAATTGGTTTGATTGGTCGACAAGTGTCCAAGTGTGCATAATGATCAATACAACATACGAGAATTTTGGTTACAACTGATCAACGAAATAAAGCAATGACACGGAGTATAATGCGCGATATAGCCATTAGCATGATTATCTTCCCTCGCTAAGAATTCACATACTATCACCAACGATAAATTTAGCTACTCATAATAGGCATGCAATCAATAGCAATCATAGAAGAAAACATATTGAAAGAAGAATAAAATAAGTAGATAAAAACTGTAAGATACAAAGTTACCGAAGGTTGTCAATCTCCGGATGATTGCGAAACTACGCGCTCCAATCTGCTATGAAAAAGTATCCCCTAAGCTATGGAACTCCCAGGACAGGCCCCGGGAAGTTCCTACTTAAAACTATAGAGAGAGGTGAGAAAGTAGGCTTGGAAAGATATGATTTTCCGAGAGAAAACTGAGCACTATATATAGGCCCGAAATTATCACGGGGCGGTTCGCCCCATGACTCTGGCGGTTCGCCCCCCAATATTTCGTGGAATTTCCGCGTTTTTCGACGCGGATTTGGATTTCTTCACCTTTTCGGACTCGGTTTATGACTTCTAGTAGCCTTCTAACCTCCTGATTCGGCCCCTAGACTCCAAATCCTATCCGGAAACCTTCAGATACTCCAAATAGGCTTCTGGAACACCAATTCCTTGTAGACTTCAATATAATTGCCCGGTAATCTCCGAATTTCAACCAAAACCTATAAAATAAAATCTAAATGGAAACGTGACACTATTCTAATAAAATGTACTAAAATATAGCTAAATTAACATAGAGGATAGCTAAAATAGGTGAAAAAGACTCGAATGAAAGTGTAAAATACACATTCATCAGTACCTTGTCAAGTGCACTAAAAAAGATTCTGGCAAAACCAATCCTCAACCTAGGAGGAATGCACTTGACCGTACATGTTTGCTTCGAAAATAAGCGATCAAGGTCCCGAGATGACCCAGAAGAACTCAAATCAGAACCCACACCAGAACTGGCCCCAGACCCCGGATGGTTCGCAATAACAAGTAGGGGTATACCAAGGATAGTAACATCCTCCAAGGCGGGCGCGTGAACCACTGTGCCATCAACATGCCTACAGTTCTTTGAGAACGTGTGAGTACAAAGCAGATCACCACACAACCAAATGCCCGCTTGATGTAGAGCAAGGTCCAAAGCTGAGAATAAAGAGAAGTCCCCAGCAATACAAGCTTTGTGAGAAGCCTTTAACACCTCCGTCTTAAAATGTTGGGTTCAGAAATGAGTAACCCCTGGCATCGCGACCACGTGATCTCGCAACGGACACAGAATAAAATCCGCAACGTCACTTTCCATGCCAACCACGGGAACGTAGCCACAAGAAAACCAAACCAGCAAAAGACAACCCACAGAGGACCACTACAAAAACTGAAACAGGGAGCAAGCAAAATGCATCAACAGAGCAGAAGGAAAACTCCAAAAGGCAAGGCACACAAAAATAGAGCACCCTGCAATTAACAAGAGAGCAGCGCACCAGAAACCAACAAAAACACAGAGCACAATCTAGCCAAAATTCTGTCAAAACGCTGTCAAAAGCTCTGGTTGAGCTGATATGATAGTAGCAACAAAACGCTGCCTGAAAATTCAGTCAAAACACTGCCACAAACTTCGTCGACAGAAAACACCATCGGAACACTATTGAACCGGCAAACTTATCAATACGGCAAGCCACAAACCAGACCCAACACTGACATAAACTAGAAGGGGAAAACAGAGCCTTTCGATCGCACAAATAGAAAAGAAACGAACGGAATAGGTACAACACTGAAGCCGATTAAACACAAATCGGCCGCATAGACAGTCTCTCTCAATGCAGAAACCAATAAAGACAATAACCCAAAAAGAACAATGACTCCACTTACCTCACTTACTTGGGATGTGCCGATACCGATCAACTAAACGATCACGAGGTGGCTGCCTAGATCGACGAATTATTATTATTATTATTATTTTATTTTATTTTTTTTTATTTTTTTATTTTTTTATAAACTAGACTTTTATTAATCACACGAAATTGGAAGGAAGTCGAGAGACAAGCTGTGCTCCCACTCCTTTCTGGATACAAAAGCTAAGTCTAGAAAAAAGAAAAACACCACTCCTAACATCATTAGAGTGACTAACAGATAAGCGCTTGAGGCGCGAAAGTGTAGCCAAGGCCTCCTCGTCAAGCTCTCCAAAAGAAGAGAAGGCAAAAGGGATGAACGAGTAGCCGTTCTCAGCACACTTCGAAGAATACTTCCTCTTCTTCTTCTGAACGGCAGTGTGCAAAGCAGCGCCAGGGACCCAAGGAACCAAACCCCCACCAGCAAAAGGAGAGACACCCGTGACATCCAAACAAGCGTCTTTGCCTTGAGACCAATTGTACAACAACAGATCCGCTCGACGGAGATCCCGCCCATCATCGGATAGGAACCCCAAAGGGACCTCTTTCCGCACCGCAACACCAACCTTAGAGCAGATATCAACCAAAGTATCGCGCACAAGATTGTGCCGGAACTTCACTCCCACCTCGCTAGAACAGTGGACAGCGTGGTCACCCCACTGGTCCATCCGGCGCCCATGACAACTCGGGCATAGGGAGCCCTCCAAGAATAAAGGGACCGCTAGGCGATAACATAACACAGCCCGAAACTGTCGAGGGTTCATATGCTGCCCTAACCCGTCAATGGGAATGGTGAAAAGGAAATCCTGCGCATGAGGGGCACGCAAACAGCTAAGAAGAGCCTCCTGTCGACTACACAAACCATAACGTGACGTCAGACGAGCATCAATGACACCAAAATAACTCTTTGCCAAAGATTTCATGAATTGGGGGGTAGGAGAGCTAGTGGTACCAGAGAGAGGGTCAACACCACAAAAGGCCGAGAAAGCATCCAAAGCAGACTGAAAGGCAGGGCCAAGCGAGTCAATCCCAGATCTCGCCAGAATCCGATCCTTCAAAGAGCGAGACTGCAAGCGGGAGGCGAGGAAGGCATACTGACTGACATCCTCAGCACTCAAAACCCCAAGGCCACCAAGTCTGATGGGAAGAGTGGCAAGCCGCCACTGCCAATCTCCAAAGCCGGGTCCCGAGCCTGTAACAATCGACTCCAAGGAAGTACGCAATGCCTGATCAAACTGAACCTGAGCACCGCCTAGACACACAGGAGGGCAGGTCCGCAGAGCAAAAGACAACTTCGCAACCCCTGCACAATTCCGAAGGAGGAGAAGCTCACACTGGGGATCATCGAGCCTGCGGATTGCCTCCAAGAGAGAGACGATCTTGGAAACCCGACGCGCAACAAGACTACTGCAGAACCCAGAATCCCCACTGACAGCACCCCCCAGAAGCTTGACACCTCGAAGCGGACGAGAGATAGAAGCCGGGAAAAGACCACCCACCTTCCCCCGAGGGTCCTCAACCGGCCTGCCTAGATCGACGAATTATTATTATTATTATTTTTTTTCAATAAATCAAAACAATGAATGTTTTACACAAAATTAGTGGGCGCCGAGAAACAAGTTGTGCTCCCACTCCCTTAGCAATAGCAAAACTCACTCTAGAAAAAAAAAGAGCCCCGAGCGCCCCAGCATCCTGAGCCAAAGCGAAACCCTGAATTCTAACAAGCAAATCCACAACATCAGCATCCAACTCCCCAAGTGTCGAGAAAGAAAAAGGAAGGAATCCATATCCCTTAGCCACACACAAGTCCCGATACTTCACACACTTGCGCTTGGCAGCATCAACAATCGCATGTCCAGGCACAAAGTCCACCAACCCAGACCGTGTCAAGGGGGAAGACCCGGTCAGATCCACACAAACATCTCGTCCCCTATCCCAAGCATAAAGGAGCAAGTCTGCAGGACGGAGGGACATATCACTCCCATCGCTCAAACCAATATCCACCTCCTTACCAGCAGAGATGCCAGATCGGAAACAGACATCCAAGAGAGTGTCGCGAACAAGGTTATGTTAGTGCTTGATGATGAACGTATTTTTGACACGTTCATTCAGTCGTTTTTACCTTCTTTTGCTATCTTTAAGCTTAGTTTTGTTGGTAGTTTTTGCAGAATAGTGTGACGTTTTGCTTGTTTTGCATTTCTCAGGTGTTTAGGTACAAAATGGTAAAATCAAGCTCAAATGCAGCATTTTGGATGCATTTGGATCACGTTTGAGCACCGTGACATCCATGGACGTGCCCGTGAGAACCCGAGCCCTTAATAAGTGACTGAGGATTTGTTCCGGAGGGACTTGGAGGCTATTCGGAAGCTTGGAGCTGAAGAAAATAGGCGAATTTGGCCTTCGGAGCTCAGGGGAGTCGCCCAGCCCTGCCAGGGGACTCCCCTCGCTGAAGGCAAGTTGCAGTTTCAAAACTGCAACTTGTTTCCAGCCAGGGGAGTCGCTTGGCTGGGGCGACTCCCCCAGCAGCAGTAGAAGCTGCGAATTCTCCTCATTAAATGCAGATTTTCAGTTACATAGTTTTATTCTTTCACATATTCAGACATTGTTGATCTGGTTTTGAAGCTTTTCTCAATCAAGAAACCTCAGATTTGAATAATTTATCCATTGTAATTCATTAAAGATTGTGGATTTGGCACCTAGGATTCATTCTACATTCATCTACGAAAGGATTTTTACGATTCCACTCAAGAGTGACAGCTTGTGGTAACATTGTATCAAATCCTTTTGTATTTTGATTATTATTCTGATTCCTATGGATTATTCATATGTTATGTGTATTATGAGCATGATTATGAGTAGCTAATTCCCTTGTGTTGGTGGTACAATGTGAGTGCAAACATGATATGAATTTCACTATGCTTGTATGAGGTTTTGATTCGATCTTGCTGCATATTATCTTACATTCTCTATAGTTGCCAATTACTTATCTTCGAATAAGAGTATGTGACAAACTCTTGGTCAATTAAGGCTTTAGATTGTGGTTTCAGTATGCAGCATGCTAGATAAATAGTTGGAGTGACACCACTACTAAAGTATCGATAGGAACCTTTTAAGATGTGTGTCTTAAACTTGCTTAGACGGTTTACATTGTAGAACTTGTTGAAGGCTTTACGCACTGAACTTACAAGCATATGTGTTTGCATTACATGTTTGACTCCATTGTTACCACCAACCTTTTCATCTATTGATTACAAAAAGTTGTTTATGTCGATCCTTTGTCTCTCTTTGCGAAAGTTACAAACATTTTCTCAAAACCCCTTTTACAAACTGATTCGTGTAGTGTTGTGTGTTCTTTGGCTTTTTAAAACTGTTAGGAAACTTGTAATTTTGATGAGCAATTAACCATGCTAAATTAAGGAAAGTCCAGTAACTAGTACTCTTGAGGTCCATAGGAATTTAGAATTTTAAGGACATTGTAAAAGAGGAACGTTTGCTGAAAGACTTAGTGTAGGTACTAGTTAGGTTCTTTTGTTTGCTGATGATGTACTTTGTTTTTACAAACGAACTATTGAAGATCTAGAACCGCTCAGAAAGTTGAAGATTCGAAGACTGAAGACTTAGAAGAATTCTGAGAAAGGTATCTACAAAGGCACATGTTGCTTCAGAAAGTGAGATTTTCAGCAACAGCTTGCATAAGTGAAAATCTATATGACAGAGTAGGTTGTGCTTGCTGAAACTGAGACTGGCCACTTGCTGACAACATATGGGACCTCCTTGCTGAAGAGTACTTGCATTTTGGCTCCAACATTCATATTTGAATTTGATTCAAAAGAACATTAAATGCAAAGTAGGCACGCGAAGAACATGAAGACAAGAACACAAATGAAGTACGCTGTTTGATGAATGTGTATTTTACACTTTCATTCGAGTCTATTTCACCTATTCTAGCTATCCTCTATGTTAATTTAGCTATATTTTAGTGCATTTTATTAGAATAGTGTCACGTTTCCCTTTAGATTTTATTTTACAGGATTTGGTTGAAATTCGAGGATTTCCGGGCAATTATATTGAAGTTGACAAGGAATTGGTGTTCCAGAAGCCTATTTGGAGTATCTGAAGGTTTCCAGATAGGATTTGGAGTCTAGGGGTCGAATCTGGAGGTTAGAAGGCCACTAGAAGACAGAAACCGAGTCCGAAAAGGGAAAGAAATCCAAAAACACGTCGAAAACGCGGAATTCCGCGAGAAATTCTCTGGGGCGAACCGCCCCACAGTAATTCGAAGCCTATATATAGTTGCTCAGTTTTCTCCGAAAATCATACTTTTCCAGACCTACTTTCTCACCTCTCTCTGTAGTTTTAGGTAGGGACTTCCCAGAGCCTGTTCTGGGGGTCCGTAGCTTAGGGGACTCTTTTTCATAGCAGTTTGGAGCTCGTAGGATCGCAATTCTCCGGAGATTGACAACCTTCGGTAACTTTGTATCTTACAGTTTATTCTACTTATTTTATTATATCTTTCAATATGTTTTCTTCTATGATTTCTGTTGATTGCATGCCTATTATGAGTAGCTAAACTTATCGTTGGTGGTAGTATGTGAATTCTTAGCGAAGGGAAGATAATCATGCTAATGGCTATATCGCGCATTATACTCCGTGTCATTGCTTTATTTCGTTGATCAGGCACAACCTAAATTCTCGTATGTTGTATTAATTATTATGCACAATTGGACCCTCGTTGACCTGTTCGCGAGTTTATCTTCGTAGTGTTGAATAATTACGGAACACAACTGGACAATAGTGATTGACTTGTCAGACCCATTATCTTCGTCGTGCTTAATAATTGCAACCGGACACTAGATTGATTCAAAGATCTCCATGCAAGACCGATGAATTTATGCATGATTATCGACCCGTTATGCTTTGAAGGATCATACTATCACCAATCTCCATTATCTGCTAGAAACCCCTTTGCTATCTGTTTGCTATTTTTATATTCTAAATTAGATTTGATAAAGCTAGTTATAGTCCTGAAAGAACGACACTCGAGTCATTCTACTGCTACACTACGGTTTTCGTTGTAGTTGTGGATTGCCTTTGGCTAAATAACAAATATTATTTGCTGAATTCGGAACCGACAAATCCGCGTTCACCAAATTGGCGCCGTTGTCTGGGACTATACTCCTTTTTTCTGTTTAATTTGTTTATATTTTCAGCTTTCGATTCCTAATTCTATTAGTTTTAGTTTTCCTTTTTAATCTCTCTCTGATACTACTTTCCTAGTCTGTTACAGATAGTGTATGCCGCATACACGTTCTGCAGAAACACCGCTTGCTGATTCAATTGCTGAGATCGACAGAGTCTACCACCAAAGAAAGCGACTACTCGAAAGGCGCGGACTAGAGGAAATAGAGGATACCGATTTCTCTGAATCTCTACTCAGTCTTTTCAAGGAAATCGATGGAATGGTAGAAGCTAGACCACTGAAGGCATGGGTTCAACCCACCAAGGATCGTATGAGGGGGCCGGCGATTGTTCTTCCGTCTGCAACCCGAGATCTGGAAATCAAGAACCACGCATTCCAACAACTTCCGAGGTTCTATGGCTTATCAAGGGAAGATGTGATGGGGTACTTGCACGATATCGATGATTTCGTCAACCAACTCCCACGACCCGGAGCTGAAATAAAAACGGACGAGTTGAGGATGAAGGTTTTTGCTATGGGACTTGGCGACAGAGCCAAGTTGATGAATGTGTATTTTACACTTTCATTCGAGTCTTTTTCACCTAATTTAGCTATCCTCTATGATAATTTAGCTATATTTTAGTACATTTTATTAGAATAGTGTCACGTTTCCCTTTAGAATTTATTTTACAGGTTTTGGTTGAAATTCGGAGATTTAAGGGCAATTATATTGAAGTCTACAAGGAATTGGTGTTCCAGAAGCATATTTGGAGTATCTGAAGGTTTCCGGATAGGATTTGGAGTCTAGGGGCCGAATCTGGAGGTTAGAAGGCTACTAGAAGTCATAAACCGAGTCCGAAAAGGTGAAGAAATCCAAATCCGCGTCGAAAAACACGGAAATTCCGCGAAAAACTGGGGGGCGAACCGCCCCAGCCTCGGGCGAACCGCCCCAGAAGAATTTCGGGCCTATATAGTTGCGAGTTTTCTCTCCGAAAATCATATCTTTCCAAGCCTGCTTTCTCACCTCTCTCTATAGTTTTAGGTAGGAACTTCCCGGGGCCTGTCCTGGGAGTTCCATAGCTTAGGGGATACTTTTTCATAGCAGATTGGAGCGCGTAGGATCGCAATCATCCGGAGATTGACAACCTTCGGTAACTCTGTATCTTACAACTTTTATCTACTTATTTTATATTCTTTCAATATGTTTTCTTCTATGATTGCTATTGATTGCATGCCTATGAGTAGCTAAATTTATCGTTGGTGGTAGTATGTGAATTCTTAGCGAGGGAAGATAATCATGCTAATGGCTATATCACGCATTATACTCCGTGTCATTGCTTTATTTCGTTGATCAGTTGAACACAAAAATTCTCGTATGTTGTATTGATAATTATGCACACTTGGACACTTGTCGACCAATCAGACCAAATTATCTTCGTAGTGTTGAATAATTACGGAACACATTAGGACGTTAGTTGTTGATGAGTCAGACCCATATTATCTTCGTAGTGCTTAATACTTGCAGCAAGGACACAAGATTGATTCAAAGATCTCTATGCAAGACCGAGGAATTTATGCATGATTATCGACCCATTATGTTAAGAAGGACCATACTATCACCAATCTCCATTATCTGCTTGAAAACCCCCTATTGCTTTCTATCTGCTGTTTTATATTCTTAATTAGATTTGATAAAGCTAGTATAGTCCTGAGAGAACGACACTCGATTCATTCTACTACTACACTACGGTTTTCGTTGTAGTTGTGGATTGCCTTTGGCTATTACAAATTTATTTGACTGAATCTGACACGTTCATCACAAGTCATGGCTGAGTTCTCTACCAGCAGGCTCGCTGGACACTTGGGAGAAGGTTTTTTCAGCTTTCATGGAGAAATACTGATGAACGCGGGTTTGTCAAGTCTCGGTTCAGCAAATAAATTTGTTATTTAGCCAAAGGCAATCCACAACTACAACGAAAACCGTAGTGTAGTAGTAGAATGACTCGAGTGTCGTTCTCTCAGGACTATAACTAGCTTTATCTATTTAACAAGAGAATATAAAACAGCAAATAAAAAGCAATAGGGGTTTTCAAGCAGATAATGGAGATTGGTGATAGTATGGTCCTTATTAACATAATGGGTCGATAATCATGCATAAATTCCTCGGTCTTGCATAGAGATCTTTGAATCAATCTTGTGTCCTGTTGCAAGTATTAAGCACTACGAAGATAATAAGGGTCTGACTCATCAACAACTAACGTCCTAATGTGTTCCGTAATCATTCAACACTACGAAGATAATTTGGTCTGATTGGTCGACAAGTGTCCAAGTGCGCATAATTATCAATACAACATACAAGAATTTTGGTGTTCAACTGATCAACGAAATAAAGCAATGACACGGAGTATAATGCGCGATATAGCCATTAGCATGATTATCTTCCCTCGCTAAGAATTCACATACTACCACCAACGATAAATTTAGCTACTCATAGGCATGCAATCAATAGCAATCATAGAAGAAAACATATTGAAAGAATATAAAATAAGTAGATAAAAGTTGTAAGATACAAAGTTACCGTAGGTTGTCAATCTCCGGATGATTGCGATCCTACGCGCTCCAATATTCTATGAAAAAGTATCCCCTAAGCTATGGAACTCCCAGGACAGGCCCCGGGAAGTTCCTACCTAAAACTATAGAGAGAGGTGAGAAAGTAGGCTTGGAAAGATATGATTTTCGGAGAGAAAACTCGCAACTATATATAGGCCCGGAATTCCTCTGGGCGGTTCGCCCGGTGATGGGGCGGTTCGCCCCACAGTGTAAACGCGGAATTTTTGCGTTTTCGACGCGGTTTTGGATTTCTTCACCTTTTCGGACTCGGTTTATGACTTCTAGTAGCCTTCTAACCTCCAGATTCGGCCCCTAGACTCCAAATCCTATCCGGAAACATTCAGATACTCCAAATATGCTTCTGGAACACCAATTCTTCGTAGACTTCAATATAATTGCCCGTAAATCTCCGAATTTCAACCAAAACCTGTAAAATAAAATCTAAAGGGAAACGTGACACTATTCTAATAAAATGTACTAAATATAGCTAAATTAACATAGAGGATAGCTAAATTAGGTGAAAAAGACTCGAATGAAAGTGTAAAATACACATTCATCAAACTCCCCAAACCGAACCTTTGCTTGTCCTCAAGCAACTAAGCTAGACTCTAATACAAAAAACATGCAAGACTCAAAAACGGAGTTCCATGACAAATAAAATGAACTAAATTACTGAATCTACCAAATAACATATGAACAAAACCATATAAATCAAAGCATGAATATAGGTTGAAGAATACCTCGATTGACTTATACACATCCACATAAGCACTTATGTCAAGACAAGATAGTCTCTCGTAACATTCTCTACCTGGACCTAGTCAGTGACGACGTAATGATGCATGCTAAGATACGAGTGGTTGCCCCGTGCCTATGAAACTGAGGACTTACTGCTGTTCCACCATGTTAAGACTTTTCCTCAAAAGATGTCGAACCAGTACTGGCTCTCATCAAACGAAGGAGGGTTCCCTATAAAAGATAACCCTCCCCTATTTTACCCATCTCTCAAGTAAGTCTTAAGCTATTCACCAATTCCTGAATGGCAGGACGAGGGTGGTCTAGAACAGATGACACTTAAGACAAAAAAGATAAAAATAGAAAAAACACAATTACAAACAATACGAAAAATGGAAAAGACTCAATACTTTGCTAAACTGCTATTTGGCTTTTCTTTTTGGACCCTTCTTTGCTTTTTTGGGGTCTTCTTTTTTTCTTTTTTTTCTTTCCAGATTCTTTTTTCATTTTCTTTTTCTTTTTTTTTTTTTTCTGGAATTTTTCCTTTCTTTTTTTTCGATTTTTTCCTAGCCAGCAGTAGCATAACAAAGAGAGAAACAAAAAGACTCACACGACTTCCCCAAACCTATTCGAAGAATAGGTTGGAGTACAAAATTCACGGAAAAGGAAAATAAACTCACGATATGCAAAATGAAAAACAGAAACAAGTCTACGATGGTGTAACCCCCTCCCCAAACCTATTCGGGAGAATAGGTTATAAACAAAGATCACACAGCCTCACACTACCTCCTTCCTAGGCATTTAGCAATCTCAAAGCATGGTGAAGACTTGTTGCCTCTTAGGTACATAATTACTCGGGAAAACAACCATAAGACCCTAACATGCATCATCCTATTATAAAGGCCTTCGTGAACCGCAGTAGAGAAAACACCACTAAGTGATGTCGAGACTACCTAGCTCAACTAAGTGCAATACATAAATGTGACAAGCCAAGCGAGAAAAACCTCAAACAAATCATAGAGATGAAGCATACGATTAATGGCATAGCTAGCTGATCTACCCAATAAAAAAGTTTCAAAAAATTCGGCAATAAACTCCATATAAAAACATGCAAGACTATCCTAGGATGAATGCAGTGAAATGCAACCTAAAAACCTAAGAAAGCAGTAAACGTGCAAATGCAAATGCAGACAAATAAAGCATGCGAGGTACTATACTCATCCTACCAATTCCAAGCTCCAAACTAACAACATCAGATACTTAAATCCCATCCCCCTCATGAAATTAACGCTAGTCCCTAGCAGTAAGAAAATGAGGAAATAAGATGTGATACTAGATGTTACCCCATGGTTTGGCCTCGGTCGGCTGAGTATGCTGCTTGTGATTATTGGGCTCCTCTGTGAGTTTCATAGTGTGACATCAGTTCTTCTGATGGTTGGGTAGTTCCATTTTTAGGCCGGTAGGGAACAACTCCTCTCATCAGAGTCATCATTGCCCGTATGGTTCATTGTCACTACTGTCACCATCATCATCGCCAGTAGAGTTGCAGTGGCAGGTAGAATTCTCAAGATTAGCCGCCGCTGTGTTATGGAATTCTCCATCCGTAGCCCTCAATAGGATGTGAACTGTTGAGGGGAGGGGAAAGGGCAGTGGTATCAGGCCCTCCCCCTCCAACGTTTTACACCTCGAGAAGGTTACAGTAGCTGTTCGGACACTCAGAAGTCTTCTACCTTTTTTCCAATTTCGACCACTTTATCCACTGTTTCTCCGACCAATGTCAATATGATGCTCACTTTAGAGGCAGGCAAGGGGCGCCCCAACGAGGGACTGGTGTACCCAGTCGTTACGTTTTGGAACCAAGCTAGCGCTTCGGAACCTTCTAGCAATT
>CM051456.1:45891177-45976160 GCA_028274465.1 Plantago ovata | reverse complement strand
TGGTGTAACCCCCTCCCGCAAACCTATTCGGAAAGAAGAGGTGTATAAACAAAGGATCACACAACCTCACACTACCTGCTTCCTAGGCAAAGCATGGGGAAGACTTGTTGCCTCTTAGTACATAATTACTCGGGAAAACAAAACCATAAGACCCTAACATGCATCATCCTATTATAAAGGCCTTCGTGAACGAGTAGAGAAAACACCACTAAGTGATGTCGAGACGACCATGCTTAACTAAGTGCAATACATAAATGAGACAAGCCAAGCGAGAAAACCTCAAACAAATTCATAGAGATGAAGCATACGATTAATGGATAGTTAGTTGATCTACCCAATAAAAAAGTTTTCAAAAAATTCGGCAATAAACCCCCATATAAAACATGCAAAACTATCCTTGGAAAGCAGTAACGTGCAAATGAAAAAAGTCACGAGTTTATCATAAGCAAATAAGTATAGAGATAACCAGCGATAACCTCCTCCCCAAACCTGAACGTCGTCGCTCGTCCCGAACGTCGAAAGTGGATCCAAGGTGAGAGCTAATGCTTGTATAAGTGACCTATAATACTCAATCAAACTCGTGAGATAAAATCTAAAGCGGTAAAGAAAGCGATAAAATCTCCGGGTTGCCTCCCGGATAGCGCCATTGTTTAAAGTCTTTGACTCGACTCCTGTCCGCGCCTATCTCTTCTTTCTGCGGGTACTAGACTTCCCCTTCATCGATCTCCTCTCCATGCCATGAATCTGTGAATAAGAAAGAATATAGGCTGCAAGACCACAGTAGTGAGTAATGAAAGAATTATCAGGCGGATCAGGTGGATCAGGTATGGCTTGCAACACGTGTTGCTTGCCATCCACTTCGATAGTGCAAGTTCTTGGTAGATGTCCATCACGGAGCGTAGCTTAGTCAAGAACGTTCGTCCCAAGAGAATGACATCCCCCGTCCCAGGTGCAGATGCCGGCATAACTACAAAATTGGTGTATACAGATGCTTCACCAATCTTGACCAACACATTTTTCACAACGCCTTCGGGTCTCAAAAGGATCCATCCGCCAGTTGCACAATAGCCCTATGGTCAGATAGTTTTCCAAGGTTACTCTTCTCAAACACATTCAAAGGGAGCACGTTCGAATAAGATCCCGTGGCTAGTGTGGCACGGACATCTTCAAGTTCGCCAATCCCGACCTTAACATCGAAACTTTGAGGGAGTGGCTTGGGATTCTCTTGCTTCTTTCCACTCTCATTAGTACCAAGGTCCTTCTCTTCTTCCTTGGCTAGTGGAGGCTCTTCATCCTTGTAACACTCGCTCTTAGCAACTTGCTTAATGGTGATTTCCACTGGTTGATCTCCCACCAAGTTGATCGACATGGACCTCTCAGTGCTGCTATGTAACTTCCCTTGCTCTTTACTAGCTCTAGCTTCCAATTGATCCAGACGAGCATTGATCTTTGCCGAATCCTCCTCGTATCTCTTCAAAAACACTTGGGTGAAATCCACCAATTTCTGTAAATTATCCATGAGAGTTGCTGACTTGGATGTAGATGCTTCGTCCTTAGGAGTAGGATTACTACGGTTTCCCAAGTGAACATCTTCTCGTGCTAGATCTGATCTACACATATGAGCCCCATGCCCATAATTCTTGCACACCCTACATACCTCGTTGGAGAGAGAAGTTCCGATTAGGCCACTTAGAACTTGCCTCATCTGATTGGCGAAACCTTCGAACCTATCGCCACTCACACCATTCACTTCATGCATTGGGATCTCCTGGTTTGGTGGGGCCTCAGGTCCACGCCTTCTAACCATTGCTCTTGGATCCTTGGATTGAGATCCTTTAGCAAGCCTTTCGAAACACGCCCACACATCCTTGGCGGTCTCTTCCCAGATAGTACCACGGCATTGGAAATCCACCACCTGTTGACTCTCATATGTGAGTCCATTGTAGAAGTGCTGGACAAGATCAGGAAGCCCAAAACCATGGTGTGGACACTTATGCATGAGGTCCTTGAACCTCTCGAAAGCGGTGTAGATGGTCTCATTATAGTCCGGTTTGAATCCTGTGATTTGCGCCTTAAGCGCGGTAGTCAATGTGTGAGGAAAGTATTTCTCCATAAAAGCAGAATACACCTTGTCCAGGTGTCTAGTGATCCGGCTTCCAGAGAGCCTAACCATGCCTTGGCTTTATCACCAAGCCCCAAAGCAAAAACCTTCATCCTTAGCTCATCGTCCGTTATCCCTTCTCCGGGCCTTGGAAGATTGTTGATAAAGTCGTCAATATCATTCAGGTATCCCATAACATCTTCCCTAGCCAACCCATAGAACCTCGGGAGTTGCTGGTACATGCAACTTTTGATTTCCAAATCTCGAGTTGTAGCAGAAAGAACAATAGATGGACCTCTCATCAGTGCTTTGTTGGGTTGAACCCATGATTTCAAAAGTGGGCGAGCCATCACAAGACCTGAATATCTGTGACAAAACTGGAGTAACTCAAAACTAAAAATTAGCCTCGTTAGAAAATTCGAAAAATCGAGAATAATTCTAGATATTGAATACTACTAAGGCTAGGAAACGTGATTAGAAACAAATTAGGAAAGCAGAGAGAGAAATTAAAAAGGAAAACTAAAACTAAAAGAATTAGGAATCTAAAGCTGTAAATATAATCAAATTAAACAGAAAAAAGGAGTATAGTCCCCGGCAACGGCGCCAATTTGATGAACGTTGTCAGGGTTCAATCAAATAAATTTGTAATAGCCAAAGGCAATCCACAACTACAACGAAAACCGTAGTGTAGCAGTAGAATGACTCGAGTGTCGTTCTCTCAGGACTATAACTAGCTTAATCTATTTAACAAGAGAATATAAAACAGCAAATAAAAAGCAATAGGGGGTTTTCAAGCAGATAATGGAGGTTGGTGATAGTATGGTCCTTCTTAACATAATGGGTCGATAATCATGCATAAATTCCTCGGTCTTGCATAGAGATCTTTGAATGAATCTTGGGTCCTGTTGTAAGTATTGTGCACTACGAAGATAATATGGGTCTGACCTGTCAACAACTAACGTCCTATTGTGTTCCGTAATCATTCAACACTACGAAGATAATTTAGTCTGATTGGCCGACAAGTGTCCTAGTGTGCATAATGATCAATACAACATACGAGAATTTTGGTGTTCAACTCATCAACGAAATAAAGCAATGACACGGAGTATAATGCGCGATATAGCCATTAGCATGATTATCTTCCCTCGCTAAGAATTCACATACTACCACCAACGATAAATTTAGCTACTCATAATGTGCATGCAATCAATAGCAATCATAGAAGAAAACATATTGAAAGAATATAAAATAAGTAGATAAAAGTTGTAAGATACAAAGTTACCGAAGGTTGTCAATCTCCGGATGATTGCGATCCTACGCGCTCCAATCTGCTATGAAAAAGTATCCCCTAAGCTATGGAACTCCCAGGACAGGTCCCGGGAAGTTCCTACCTAAAACTATAGAGAGAGGTGAGAAAGTAGGCTTGGAAAGATATGATTTTCGGAGAGAAAACTCGCAACTATATATAGGCCCGAAATATCTCTGGGGCGGTTCGCCCGAGACACGGGGCGGTTTCCCCCCCAGTATTTCGCGGAATTTCCGCGTTTTTCGACGCGGATTTGGATTTCTTCACCTTTTCGGACTCGGTTTTAGACTTCTAATGGCCTTCTAACCTCCAGATTCGACCCCTAGACTCCAAATCCTATCCAGAAACCTTCAGATACTCCAAATAGGCTTCTGGAACACCAATTCCTTGTAGACTTCAATATAATTGCCCGTAAAACTCCGAATTTCAACCAAAACCTGTAAAATAAAATCTAAAGGGAAACGTGACACTATTCTAATAAAATGTATTAAAATATAGCTAAATTAACATAGAGGATAGCTAAATTAGGTGAAAAAGACTCGAATGAAAGTGTAAAATATACATTCATCAGTTACTCTTTTCAAACACATTCAAAGGAATTATGTTTGAGTAGGATCCCGTATCTAGTGTAGCACGGACATCTTCAAGCTCACCAATCCCTACCTTAACGTCGAAACTTTTAGGGAGTGGTTCGGGATCCTCTTGCTCCTCATCACTTGTGTCAGTACCAAGGTCCTCCTCTTCTTCCTCAGCCTGTAGAAGTTCTTCCTTCATGCAACACTCGCACCTAACGACCTTCTCAGTGTTGCCTTGTTCCTTACTTGCTCTTCGGTCGATCAACTCTTGCATCTTTTGATGGGCAAGCCTAGTGCTCTCTTCCAACTTATCAAGCCTTGCCCTAGTTTTCTCGGAATCCTCCTCATACCGTTTGAGAAAACTTTGTGTGTGATCGACCATCTTCTGTAAGTTCTCCATCAGTAGAGCCGTCTTCGACTTCGGTGGCTCTTTCGGAGCGGGGTTTTCGCAGTGATCATTACCATAGTTCAGCCTGCTACGGTCTTGGTTAGGTCCATAAGTTTGGTTAGCCGGTGTATATCCTTGATTGTTACGGTATCCTCTTCTCCAAAATCCACCTCGAGGATTCCTACCGTCTTGTCCGTAGCTAACTTCTTGAGTGCCAAACTCCGTAGCAAAGGCTTCTTCTTCTCCTCCTCGAGCCCAGTTGCCATGATTGTATGCCAACTCCGATCTACACATATGAGCTCCATGCCCGTAGTTCTTGCATATTCGACATACTTCGTTCGAAACAGTTGTTCCAGTGGCGCTCTTGAGGACTTGCTTCAATTTGTTGGTAAAGCACTCGAATTGATCCCCATTCCCCCTGTACATAGGGGCTTCTTGAGTCGGTGGAGCTTCAGGTCCACGTCTCCTAACCATTGCTCTTGGATCCTTGAACTGCGAACCCTTAGCAAGCCTTTCGAAAACTGCCCAGACGGCTTCTGCGGTTTCCTCCCAAATATTGCCTCGGCATTGGAAATCCACCACTTGTTGGTTCTCGAAGGTTAGTCCATTGTAGAAGTGTTGGACTAAGTCAGAGAGTTCAAAACCATGGTGAGGGCACTTGTTCGTGAGATCTTGGAACCTCTCGAATGCGGTGTAGATGGTCTCATCATAGTCCTGCTTGAATCCAGTGATTTGCGCCTTTAGCGCGGTAGTCAGAGTGTGTGGGAAGTATTTCTCCATGAAGACTGAAAAAACCTTTTCCCAGGTGTCTAGTGAGCCGGCTAGTAGAGAACTCAACCATGACTTGGCTCTGTCGCCAAGTCCCATAGCAAACACCTTCATCCTCAACTCATCTGTTGTTATGTCAGCTCCGGGTCGTGGGAGTTGGTTGACGAAATCATCGATATCGTTCAAGTACCCCATCACATCTTCCCTTGATAAGCCATAGAACCTCAGAAGTTGTTGGAATGCGTGGTTCTTGATTTCCAGATCTCGGGTTGCGGGCGAAAGAACAATCGCCGGTCCCCTCATACGATCCTTGGTGGGTTGTACCCATGCCTTCAGTGGTCTAGCTTCTGCCATTCCGTCGATTTCCTTGGAAAGGAGTCGCCTTCTTTGGTGGTAGACTCTATTGATCTCAGCAATTGAATCAGCAAGCGGTATTCCTGCAGAACGTGTATGCGGCATACACAATCTGTGACAGACTAGGTAAAGTAATTAGAAACAAACTAGGAAAGCAGTATCAGAGAGAAATTAAAAAGGAAAACTAAAACTAATAGAATTAGGAATCTAAAGCTGTAAATAAAAACAAATTAAACAGAAAAAAGGAGTATAGTCCCCGGCAGCGGCGCCAATTTGATGAACGCGGGTTTGTCAGGTCTCGGTTCAGCAAATAAATTTGTTATTTAGCCAAAGGCAATCCACAACTACAACAAAAACCGTAGTGTAGTAGTAGAATGACTCGAGTGTCGTTCTCTCAGGACTATAACTAGCTTTATCTATTTAACAAGAGAATATAAAACAGCAAATAAAAAGCAATAGGGGTTTTCAAGCAGATAATGGAGATTGGTGATAGTATGGTCCTTCTTAACATAATGGGTCGATAATCATGCATAAATTCCTCGGTCTTGCATAGAGATCTTTGAATCAATCTTGTGTCCTGTTGCAAGTATTAAGCACTACGAAGATAATAAGGGTCTGACTCATCAACAACTAACGTCCTAATATGTTCCGTAATCATTCAACACTACGAAGATAATTTGGTCTGATTGGTCGACAAGTGTCCAAGTGTGCATAATTATCAATACAACATACGAGAATTTTAGTGTTCAACTGATCAACGAAATAAAGCAATGACACGGAGTATAATGCGCGATATAGCCATTAGCATGATTATCTTCCCTCGCTAAGAATTCACATACTACCACCAACGATAAATTTAGCTACTCATAGGCATGCAATCAATAGCAATCATAGAAGAAAACATATTGAAAGAATATAAAATAAGTAGATAAAAGTTGTAAGATACAAAGTTACCGAAGGTTGTCAATCTCCGGATGATTGCGATCCTACGCGCTCCAATCTGCTATGAAAAAGTATCCCCTAAGCTATGGAACTCCCAGGACAGGCCCCGGGAAGTTCCTACCTAAAACTATAGAGAGAGGTGAGAAAGTAGGCTTGGAAAGATATGATTTTCGGAGAGAAAACTCGCAACTATATATAGGCCAGGAATTCCTCTGGGGCGGTTCGCCCGGTGATGGGGCGGTTCGCCCCACAGTGTAAACGCGGAATTTTCGCGTTCTCGACGCGGTTTTGGATTTCTTCACCTTTTCGGACTCGGTTTATGACTTCTAGTAGCCTTCTAACCTCCAGATTCGGCCCCTAGACTCCAAATCCTATCCGGAAACCTTCAGATACTCCAAATATGCTTCTGGAACACCAATTCTTCGTAGACTTCAATATAATTGCCCGTAAATCTCCGAATTTCAATCAAAACCTGTAAAATAAAATCTAAAGGGAAACGTGACACTATTCTAATAAAATATACTAAAATATAGCTAAATTAACATAGAGGATAGCTAAATTAGGTGAAAAAGACTCGAATGAAAGTGTAAAATACACATTCATCAAATACTTCCCTCACACCTTGGCTACCGCGCTAAAGGCGCAGATCACTGGATTCAAGCAGGACTATGATGAGACCATCTACACCGCGTTTGAGAGATTCCAAGATCTCACGAACAAGTGCCCTCACCATGGTTTTGAACTTTCTGACCTAGTCCAACACTTCTACAATGGACTAACCTTCGAGAACCAACAAGTGGTGGATTTCCAATGCCGAGGCAATATTTGGGAGGAAACCGTGGAAGCCGTCTGGGCAGTTTTCGAAAGGCTTGCTAAGGGTTCGCAGTTCAAGGACCCAAGAGCAATGGTTAGGAGACGTGGACCTGAAGCTCCACCGACTCAAGAAGCCCCTATGTATAGGGGGAATGGGGATCAATTCGAGTGCTTTACCAACGAATTGAAGCAAGTCCTCAAGAGCGCCACCGGAACAACTATTTCGAACGAAGTATGCCGAATTTGCAAGAACTATGGGCATGGGGCTCATATGTGTAGATCGGAGCTGGCATATGATGATGGCAACTGGGCTTGAGGAGGCGAAGAAGAAGCCTTTGCTACGGAGTTTGGTACTCAAGAAGTTAGCTACGGACAAGACGGTAGGAACCCTCGAGGTGGATTTTGGAGAAGAGGATTCCGAAACAATCAAGGATATGCACCGGCTAACCAAACTTATGGCCCTAACCAAGACCGTAGTAGGCTAAACTATGGTAATGATCACTGCGAAAACCCCGCTCCGAAAGAAGAAGATTCTGAGAAGACTAGGGCAAGGCTTGATAGGTTGGAGGAGAGCACTAGACTTGCCCATCAAAAGATGCAAGAGTTGATCGACCGAGGAGCAATTATGGAACAAGGCAAACTACCTAGCAACACTGTGAAGTCGAATGCCATTACATTGGCTGGTGATCTACCTAACAAAATCACCATCAAGAAGGTTGTTAAGTGCGAGTGTTGCAAGAAGGAAGAACTTCTACAGGCTAAGGAAGAAGAGGAGGACCTTGGTTCTGACGTAAGTGATGAGGAGCATGAGGATCCCGAACCACTCCCTAAAAGTTTCGATGTTAAGGTAGGGATTGGTGAGCTTGAAGATGTCCGTGCCACACTAGACACGGGATCCTACTCAAACATAATTCCTTTGAACGTGTTTGAAAAGAGTAACCTTGGAAAATTATCTGAGCAAAGAGCTATTGTGCAACTGGCGGATGGATCATTTATGAGACCCGAAGGAGTTGTGAAAAATGTGTTGGTCAAGATTGGTGAAGCTTCTGTTTACACCAATTTTGTAGTTATGCCGGCGTCTGCACCTGGAACGGGGGATGTCATACTCTTAGGGCGAACGTTCTTGACTAAACTATGCTCCGTGATGGACATCTACCAAAGAACTTGCACTATTGAAATGGATGGCAAGCAACACGTATTGCACGCCATATCTGATCCACCTGATCCGCCCGATATTTCTTTCACTACTCACTAATGTGGTCTTGCAGCCTATATTCTTTCTTATTCATAGGTTCGTGGCATGAAGAGGAGATCAATGAAGGGGAAGCCTAGTACCCGCAAAAAGAAGAGATAGGCGCAGACAGGAGTCGAGTCAAAGACTTTAAACAATGGCGCTATCCGGGAGGCAACCCGGAGTTTTTATCGCTTTCTTTACTGCTTTTCTGCATGCATTCATTCTTGAACTATTTGCTTCTCGTATGCGAATTTGTTCATGTCTGTGTCGTATATGCTTATGTTTGAGTGAGATTTTTCGAGTGGTTTTTTGAAAAAATTGGTTTCGGGGATTTAAACCGCGTTTTCTGACGACGGAAGCCGTCTCCCCGCATCGGGGAGCACGGGGCGAACCGCCCCACGTGGGGGGCGAACCGCCCCGCGTGCGGGGCGAACCGCCCCACGGCCGCAGAAGCTCAAAAACGCGGATTTCTTCCCCTTTACCTCATTTTC
The DNA here is from genome assembly GCA_028274465.1 of Plantago ovata. Classification (NCBI taxonomy): domain Eukaryota; kingdom Viridiplantae; phylum Streptophyta; class Magnoliopsida; order Lamiales; family Plantaginaceae; genus Plantago; species Plantago ovata. Next base: position 45,967,188 of record CM051456.1, on the reverse strand, counting down.
TTCATATTTCATCATTCCACCTTCCTAAAAACCGAAAATCGCGATTTCATCTTCAAAATCTCATAACTTCTTCATTTCTTGACCAAATTTAGTGTTCTTTAGCTTAAATCGAAGCCTATTACATGATCTATCTTCCCATCCGAACAGATTTCGTCCTAATGCATTAGATTTTCAGATCTGAGGTATCATTCTAAGAACCCTAATTTTCAAATTTGGGGGTTTTCTAATTTGAGCTTCAATTATGCTTATTTGATGCATGGGTATGTTGTTTGTAGGATTAGAAGTGTTATTTACCATCAATTGCATGCTCAATTTTGCTTGAATTGTTGATTTGGGAATTTTGCTACTAGATGATATATCTTGTTATGCAATGTGTCTTTATCTTTGATTTCTTGCATATGATTGTGTTTATTGATGTAATGTTGGTGGATTTGACGATAGAATGCTTAATTGTCGAGTATGAGGATTTATGATGGTAGGATTTTTCGCTACTATGGTATGATTTGAGCCTTATTATCTAGGATATTGGTTGTCTAGTAAGAGCATAATGTGATGTATTGCATGTAGTAGTTACATTGGTATGTTGCATGATGCATAAGCTAGGCTAGACATTAAAGGTTTGGGAAGCTCGATTGTTGATCGTATCACTTGTGTGTTTTGTTCTTACACTAGCATATGCATGAGTCAGTTTTGTGTCATACGAGGTACTAACTGTTGTTTGTAGGAACCATGCCAAGGGAAAGGAGCATTCCCGTATGATTACTATGAAGTATTGGAGGGGGATCGATTACAACCATGTCAAGAAGAGTGACCTCGTTAGATGTGCGTTCGAGCCAAGGGGTTTTGCAACAACGTCGTAGATTACCCAAGAGGAGGAGCTAGAGTACACCTGGAGTAAGGACTCCTATGCCTATTCATGCACCACCGAAGGGACATAAACCATTATTACGTCAGCACTCCATCACGAGGACTGCAAAGTTCGAGTGAACTGGAAGGCACCGGGACATTCTCGCCGCGACGGATTCAATCTTGAGTTCGTAGTTGCTAGAAGATTCCGAAGCGCTAGCTTGGTTCCAAAACATAATGACATGGGTGCCCGGCCCCTCGTTGGGGTGCCCCTTGCCTGCCTGTAAAGGGAGAATCATATAGACATCGGTCGGATCAACCGTAGAGAATGTGGTCGACATTGGAAAAGATGGTAGAAGACTTCTGAGTATCCGAGCAGCTTACGGTAACCTTCTCGTGGTGTAAAACGTTGGAGGGGGAGGTCCTGATACCACTGCCCTTTCCCCTTCAACAGTTCACATCCTATTGGAGGGCTCCAGGATGGAGGATTCCATAACAGCGGCGGCTACTCTTGAGAATTCTACCCGCCACTTCAACTCTACTAGTGAGGATGTGCGTGACAGTAGTGACAATGAAGGCCATACGACAATGATGATACTAATGGAGGAGTTGTTCCTATCCGGCCTATAATTGAAACTACCACGCATACCAGAAGACCTGATGACACCCTATAAAGCTCCCAGAGCAGGCCCAATAACTCACAAGCAGCATACTCAGCCGACCGAGGCCAAACCATGGGGTAACATCTAGTATCACATCTTATTTCCTCATTTTCTTACTTCTAGGGACTAGCGTTAATTTCATGAGGGGGGATGGGATTTAAGTGATCTGATGTTGTTAGTTTGGAGCTTGGTATTGGTAGGATGAGTATAGTACCTCGCATGCTTTATCCGTCTGCATTTGCATTGTCACGTTTACCGCTTTCTTAGATTTTTTTAGGTTGCATTCACTACATTCATCCTAGGATAGTCTTGCATGTTTTATATGGAGTTTATTGCCGAATTTTTGAACTTTTTTATTGGATAGATCAACCAACTATGTCATTAATCGTATGCTTCATCTCTATGAATTTGTTTGAGGTTTTTCTCGCTTGGCTTGTCACATTTATATATTGCACTTAGTTAAGCTTGGTAGTCTCGACATCACTTAGTGGTGTTTTCTCTACTGCGCTTCATGTTAGGGTCTTATGGTTGTTTTCCCGAGTAATTATGTACCTAAGAGGCAACAAGTCTTCACCATGCTTTGAGATTGCTAAATGCCTAGGAAGGAGGTAGTGTGAGGTTGTGTGATCCTTTGTTTATAACGTATTCTTCCGAATAGGTTTGGGGAGGGGGTTACACCATCATAGACTTGTTTCTGTTTTTCACCGTGAGTTTATTTTTCCTTTTCCGTAAATTTTGTACTCCAACCTATTTTTTCGAATAGGTGTGGGGAAGTCGTGTGAGTCATTTTGTTTCTCTTTTTGTTATGCTACTGCTGGCTAAAAAAAAATCGAAAAAAAAGAAAGAAAGAAAAAATTCCAGAAAAAAAGGAAAAGAAAAAAAAAAAAAGGATCTGGAAAGAAAAAAGAAGAAAAAAAGAGAAGTCCCCAAAAAAGCAAAGAAGGGTCCAAAAAAGAAAGCCAAATAGCAGTTTAGCAAAGTGTTGAGTCTTTTCCAATTCTTGTAATGTTCGTAATCGTGTTTTTCTATTTTTTATCTTTTTTGTCTTGAGCGTCATCTGTTCTAGACCACCCTCGTCCTGCCATTCAGGAAGTGGTGAATAGCTTAAGACTTTACATTAGAGATGGGTAGAATAGGGGAGTGTTATCTTTTATAGGGAACCCTCCTTCGTTTGATGAGAGCCAGTACTGGTTCGACCTCTTTGAGGGAAAGTCTTAACATGGTGGAACAGCAGTAAGTCCTCAGTTTCATAGGCACGGGACAACCATTCGTATCTTAGCATGCTTCATTACGTCGTCACTGACTAGGTCCAGGTAGAGAATGTTACGAGAGACTATCTCGTCTTGACATTGCTTATGTGGATGTGTATAAGTCAATCGAGGTATTCTTCAACCTATATTCATGCTTTGATTTATATGGTTTTTGTTCATATGTTTTTTGGTAAATTCAGTAGATTAGTTCATTTTGTTTGGCATGAGACTCCATTTTGTGTCTTGCATGTTTTTTGCATTAGAGTCTAGCTTAGTTGCTTGAGGACAAGCAAAGGTTCGGTTTGGGGAGTTTGATGAATGTGTATTTTACACTTTCATTCGAGTCTTTTTCACCTATTCTAGCTATCCTCTATGTTAATTTAGCTATATTTTAGTGCATTTTATTAGAATAGTGTCACGTTTCCCTTTAGATTTTATTTTACAGGTTTTGGTTGAAATTCGAGGATTTCCGCGCAATTATATTGAAGTTGACAAGGAATTGGTGTTCCAGAAGCCTATTTGGAGTATCTGAAGGTTTCCGAATAGGATTTGGAGTCTAGGGGTCGAATCTGAAGCCACTAGAAAACAGAAACCGAGTCCGAAAAGGGGAAGAAATCCAAAAACGCATCGAAAACGCGGAATTCCGCGAGAAATTCTCTGGGGCGAACCGCCCGGTGTGTGGGGCGAACCGCCCCACAGTAATTTGAAGCCTATATATAGTTGCTCAGTTTTCTCCGAAAATCATACTTTTCCAGACCTACTTTCTCACCTCTCTCTGTAGTTTTAGGTAGGGACTTCCCAGAGCCTGTTCTGGGGGTCCGTAGCTTAGGGGACTCTTTTTCATAGCAGTTTGGAGCTCGTAGGATCGCAATTCTCCGGAGATAGACAACCTTCGGTAACTTTGTATCTTACAGTTTATTCTACTTATTTTATTATATCTTTCAATATGTTTTCTTCTATGATTTCTGTTGATTGCATGCCTATTATGAGTAGCTAAACTTATCGTTGGTGGTAGTATGTGAATTCCTAGCGAAGGGAAGATAATCATGCTAATGGCTATATCGCGCATTATACTCCGTGTCATTGCTTTATTTCGTTGATCAGGCACAACCTAAATTCTCGTATGTTGTATTAATTATTATGCACAATTGGACCCTCGTCAACCAGTTCGCGAGTTTATCTTCGTAGTGTTGAATAATTACGGAACACAACTGGACAATAGTGATTGACATGTCAAACCCATTATCTTCGTAGTGCTTAATAATTGCAACAGGACACTAGATTGATTCAAAGATCTCCATGCAAGACCGAGGAATTTATGCATGATTATCGACCCGTTATGCTTTGAAGGATCATACTATCACCAATCTCCATTATCTGCTAGAAACCCCTTTGCTATCTGTTTGCTGTTTTTATATTCTAAATTAGATTTGATAAAGCTAGTTATAGTCCTGAGAGAACAACACTCGAGTCAATCTACTGCTACACTACGATTTTCGTTGTAGTTGTGGATTGCCTTTGGCTAAATAACAAATATTATTTGCTGAATTCGGAATCGACAAATCCGCGTTCATCACTGTTGAAAGTACAAAAGCAAGATAGTGACATCTTAAGGTACAAAGCCTTAGAATTTGAAATTCAAACGGCTCCCTTGAGACACTATAATTAGAGGTCTTCAGGCAAGAGTAGAAGGTGTGTCAACAACGTGACCAAATTCTCACTTGTGCTTTAAACACTCAAATCTTTCTCTACTCTTTACTGCCTATTGATCCGTTCCAAGACTTAAGCGTGAAACAAAAGCTACTTGTGAAGAAGTAGAACATTCAAGGCTAAGAAATTAGTTAAGTGTTCTTTCTTTGGAACAAGAACAAGTCTTGACACCAGAAACAACAAACTTGCTTACTGCAAAGTATTACAAGTTGTGTTTCTTTAGATAACTTGTTATAGCTGAAAAGTTATACTCAAGTCATCTCATCGCAAACCTCTGTAACTGATAAACACCCTTTACAAGCGTAAAATTCAGGGGGAATTAATCAAGCATAGTGTTGCTGATTATAGTCCCAAGTTTGGTGGAGAACAAGTGTACAGTTCTCTAGTTTAGGTTGGAAACAAGGCAAGTGTGCTTTGGTTTCTGAGAATCTTTAGTGATATGATTTGTAAGGAACCTCATATCTTATCATAGTGGATTCAGTCATAGAAAGGACAAAGTGGATTAGTTGAGAGATTACGCCACTACCAGATACCACTATAAAAGTGTTTGTGTGATTTACATTACCGCACTTAGTTTTCAGCAAGTTACATTTATCGTACACTGTCACTCTGCTCACTTGCTGAAACTAGTTCTCTGATAAAAGCACTTATTGTAAACGTCTTCCGCACTCTGTTTTTAAGTATCAACAAACTCATTACTGAAAAGTAATAAGCACTTGCTGAGAAAGTTAAGTACCAGCAAACTCATTACTGAAAAGTAATAAGTACTTGCTGACAAAGTTAAGTACCAACAAACTCATTACTAAAAAGTAATAAGCACTTGCTGAGAGAGTTTTAAACGACGAAAAGTTTGAAAAGACTATTCACCCCCCCCCCCCAGTCTTTTCTTGTTGTTTAAAGGGACCAACAAGTGGTATCAGAGCAGGAGGTTCTTTAACCTTCAGTACTGAACCTAGATCCCCTTAGGTGCTTTCCGTAATAATCATTTGCTGACATGATGTCTTTAGGAAACGCTCCCTTGTTGAAGATGGAAACCTATAAAAAATGGTGAAACAACATGATGTTACATCTTGAGGCCATTAGTGATGAGATGGTTACTGTCATAAACGATGGACCAATCAAGATCACTAAACTTGAGAGAAGCTTTCCTCACAAAACCACAAATCCTACTGGAAAGGAAACTATCTTAGGAGAACCGGTCGACATTGCCGTTCCAAAACAAAGAGAGGAATGGAATTCAGATGAAGCCAAAAGATTCCGTCTTGATGGCCAAGGAAGAAACATCATTATTCGATCTACTCCAGATACTATACAGTGCAAACTGTGGGGTGCCAAAACTGCTAAGGAAGCTTGAAAAATGGTTCAAGATCTTTGTGCTGGATCTGACAAAACCAAGGAAAACAAACTCAAAGTGCTAAAGTTGAAGTTTTAAAACTTCAAACAAGGTTCCAATGAGTCACTGGAAGACTTGGATTTCAGATTCACAACTCTAGTGAGTGAAATGACTGCCTTAGGAGTTGGAAACTTCTATTCAGATTCTGAGAAGGTGAAAACCATTATTAGAAGTCTGAATCAAGAATGGATCTACACTCATAATTTCTACTATAATCAAGGAATGCGAAATGTCACTCCAACCGAGTTGTTCTCTCATCTTGCTACTGTCAACTATGTGACAAAGCAAAGAGAAAGTGTGTTTGCTGAAAAATCACAAAACATTGCTCTTGCTGCCAAGCCGTCATCTTCTGAAAAGAAGAATGATAAAGAGCCTGCTGATGAAAACGCTCTTGCAGTTAGAAACATGAAGAAATCATCAGTAAGGAACTTGAAAGGCGAAAAGCAAAAGAGAAGTTGAAAAAGCATCTTGGTAACAGCTACCATAAGTACAAAAATGAAGCTAGCTCGCTGAACAAGCAAGCTCAACAAGAAAACTCCTCCGAAGAACCAACAGTTGGCAATGATATTTTCTTTTATTGTAAAAAGCCTGGACACTTCAAAGCAAATTGCCCCTTACTGAAAGGGAAATCTGCTGAAAAGAAGAAGAAGTTCAAGAAGGCTTTAATTGCTGAAGAAAAGAAAAAGCTTCAAGCAAAAATTGATGCCCTTTGCATTGAAACAAGCTCTGAAGACAGTGAGGTAGAAAGTTCAGACACTGAAGAAAAGGAATAGCTATGGAAGCTTATCCAGATGTGTCAAACTACGAGTTCTGCCTCATGACCGATCAGGTAAATTGTCCTACCTATGACTCTGATTCAGAAAGTGAAGATGACATTGACCTTGATAGAATTCAAGGAGAAATCGAAAGATTTGAGAAAACTCTGAGCAAACAGCAAGAGAAACTACAGAATGCTGAATTTATGACTAAGCAAACTACTGAAAAGTACGTCTTGCTGAGCGTTGAGTCAGAAAAGAAGGATGCTGAAATATTGCATCTCAAGAAATTAGTTGCTGAAGCTACAGAAAAAAAATGCTCAAATGGCAATAGAATTGGAAGAATATCAGTCCTCAATTCTAAAGTTACTTGCTGAAATACAATAGATGAAAAAGATGAAAGTCAATTTCAAATCTTATGCGAATGCTAGTAACACGCTGACTGAACTAAACTCTTATATGAGAGATCCATCTCAGAAAGAAGGTTTAGGTTCCACGTATGAAGGTGATGATGTAATACTCTTGAGTAAAGACAAATCACCATTTACTTTTGTTCGTGCAACTGATAGTGGTCAACCAGAACTCTATCAAATTGGTCAAGCTAAGGTTTGCTGAAATAAGCAATCAAGTACGTACGACCAAGAAGCCCAATGTTGCTACTCAAAGTAACAAGACTTCAAAAGGAAAACAGCTTGCTGAAAAGCAAACTGTTCAGAAAAAGGATGTTGTAAAGCATTCCACCAAACAAGTTGCTAAAAAGCAATTTGTTAAGCCTAAAGGTAAGATTACTAAAAGTAATCAGAAGACCTTTGCTGACAAACCTGAATCAAGGTTGTTGAAACAAAAACTCAGCATACTCCAAAAAGTGGACTTGGGTTCAAAACCAAGCAAAGTCAACTATTTCATGATTATAAGCAAAGTCAGCAAAGATACTTCAAAGAGTTGAACAAATCCAAGCCCAAGAGTATTGACAATACTCAAAATGCTAGGACTAAAAAGGAACCTTGCTAGAAAAGAACATACTGAAAAGTATGTTCAGCACAAGGGTCAACAAAGCAAGACACCACATCAGAAAGTGGACTTGATCAGCAATGATCAAAGGTCTTTCGGTTTTAAACCATCTAGTTCCTCAGCAAGTAGAAAACAAGTCAAGATCGAAAAACTCAAGACTTGGGTTTCCACTAGACGTTTTCTTGAACATGTTAATGGACATCCAATATTGGATAATTAACTTGTTTGCTCTTGATTGTGCCGACTTCAGCCACGGAGACAAACAATGCAATTTGGCACTTTGACAGTGGCTGCGGAAAGCACATGACGGGCAATAAGAAAAACCTTATAAACTATAGACGTTGGTCTAAAGGTCCAACAATAAGGTTTGCTGGTGGAGGCTTTGGTTCTACTAAAGGCTATGGTGACGTGAAGTTAGGATGCATTACCATTTCGGGAGTTCTTTACGTAAAAAATCTTAAGTTCAACCTTTTCAGCATGAGTAAGTTTGCTGACAAAGGTTACTTCATCATAATTAAAAGTGATGAATGTAAACTTATTGACTTTGAGACAAAGAAGGTTATCATGGTTACTAGAAGATCAGGAGGTCTCTATACCATAGATTGGTCTTCAGCAATCTTTGAAAAATGTTTTATCTCAGATCATGATTGCCTTGCTGAAAAAGCATGGTTATGGCATAAAGGAACAAGTCACCTAAACTTAAAGACGCTGAATAAGCTGTCTAAAACGGAACTTGTAGTTGGATTACCCAAGGTAACTTTTAAGAAGGATGGTGTTTGCACTGCATGTCAGCAGTAAAACCAGGCTGTATGCAAATTACAAAGATCCATCTATGGGCTAAAACAAGCGTCAAGGAGCTGGAATATCCGCTTCGATGAAGCTGTCAAATCGTTTGACTTCATCGGAAGCAAGGAAGATCCCTGTGTCTACGCGAGACACAGCGACAAAGGAGTTGTTTTCATGATCATTTATGTAGATGACATTTTGATCATGGGAAACAATGTCTCTATGCTAGAAGAGACTAAAGTTTGGTTATCAAGTACCTTCTCGATGAAGGACTTGGGTGAAGCGAACTACATCCTAGGGATCAAGATCTTTAGAGATAGATCCAAGAGGATGTTAGGAATGACACAGTCCACCTACATCGACAAAATACTGAAGCGTTATAAGATGGACGACTCAAAGAGAGGCTTTCTCCCAGCTAGGCATGGGATTGTCTTATCAGTTAAGGATGGTCCTAAAATTGATGAAGAAAGAAATGCAATGAGTCATGTGCCCTATGCTTCGGCAGTAGGGTCTATAATGTATGCAATGAATTGCACAAGGCCCGATGTGGCATATGCGCTTAGTGTCACTTGTCGACACCAACAGAATGCAGGAGTACCTCACTGGACTGCTGTGAAGAACATTCTTAAGTACCTTAGACGGACTAAAGAGATGTTCTTGGTGTTTGGTGGAGAACCAGAATTAAAGATGTCTGGGTATGTCGACGCTGGATTTGAATCAGATCCTGATGACTTTAAGCCACAAACAGGATACGTATTCAAATTGAACGGAGGAGCAGTCTGTTGGAAGAGTTCTAAGAAAGCCACGGTTGCTGACTCATCCACAGAAGCCGAGTACATTGGTGCATCAGAAGCATCGAAAGAAGCTCTCTGGATTTCAGAGTTCTTGAAGGAATTGAGGGTTGTTCCTGCTCCCAGTCCAATAACGATTTATTGTGACAATACGGGCGCCGTCGCTCAAGCTAGGGAGCCTAGATCTACAAACAAGAACAAACATGTACTTAGAAAATATCACGTTATACGTGAGATTATAGATAGAGGAGAAGTTAGTATAGAACGTGTCTCTACCACGGACAACGTGGCAGATCCTTTTAAGGTCTTATCAGTGGAAGTCCACTTAAGACATTATGCTAATCTGGGCATTAGGCATAAAGGTGACTGGCTCTAGTCCAAGTGGGAGATTGATAGTGTATATGTCCTAGAGACAGTCCTTACTAAGGGCATGGTGCCCTTATAGAGGGCATATATGTACTATTACACAGGTCAACGTAATATAATATATGATTGTTGCATTTTACTATTGAGTATCGCTTTCATATTTATATTACACCAGGCATGCAACATGTCATATCTCTATTACTGTCTGTATTGATATTAAACATGTCCCCTCGGATAGATGACGATCACACAGATAGTGGGAGCTATGTGAGTTATCATCTATCCCAAACTCTCCCTAGTCGAGGTTCATCTCGGATGTGGGGGTCTGAATGAACCAGATAAGACTAGTATGCGTGGAGGTTATACTTGTTGGAGCAAGTGTGAGCCGATCCCACGGCCACGGAACGGATTGTTGGACAATCGAGAAACGTTCCCATAACTGCGCATAGTTGTTCGAAGAAGCTTTATCGAACAATGGAAGTACCCACCGGACACTCCCATCGATGTATACTCTACACCGAAGTGTCTATGGGAACCGGTAAGTTGTCGAAGTGATGCCATTCGTCCTTTGTACTTACAGAACTTTATCATCACATTTGTTGCCCCATATCCTTGGTGGACCCGTCGTTGTCAGCTCTGAATAAGCAGCTGACCTAAGATACGATCCAGGATTATGGCTACATACAAATGGGGGTGATAAGTGATTCTGTGAAGGATTCATCTCTCAAGTGTAGCACAGGAGAGCACTGCTCATAGTCTGCATAGTTGTGTTGGTAAAGTCACTGGCCAGTGCAAATGATATATTATGATGGTCATAAGTATATCTTAACCAAGCAACTCCCTGAGACGCCCGTGGATGTATTATTGGGATAGACACTTCATCGATCCTAGATACATTCGAGCAAGTCAGATGAAGGGACGTTACCATCGCCGCGTTGAGCGCAACAGGCTTCGCAACGAAAGGGTTAGCTTTGAGAAACCTCTCAAACGTCCTGACGTATTAATATTGCAAATGGAATCGTCTAGGAATTCCATGTTGCCTAGTCTAGGACTTGCTTAATACGATGAGGCCCTATGGGTCACACTATGTGGTGATTCAGCCTATCAGAATATCCTTGAAGATGGAATCGCAATTAATTTGGAATTAATTGTGATTGATGGATTATAATTGATTTGGAATTAATTATAATAATTGGTGGCTCAATTAATGATTTGGAATTATTAATTGAATTGGCTAATTAATTGTATTTTTTGTAAATACAATTAAAGATTATATTTTGGAAATATAATGGAGGTTTGATTAGAAAGGATATGTTAATTTAGAATTAACATATGCACTTGGACAAAATCTACTTGGAGTTTGAATTGCCTTAGAACTATAAGTGGGTCCCAAAATTGGGACCCACCTACTGTCCCTAGGAGGCGGGCACGCGCGCATGGATGAGTAGGGGAAGGAGTTCGACTCCTTCCTCTATTAGAAGTCCAAGGGATAAGTTAGATTTTCCTGATTGAGTTTTAATTTGATTGGGAATGAATCTAGACTTGATATTGGTTTCCTTGTGCGATAAGAATTAGATTCTTATTCCTTTACGAAGTCTAATTGCTTATGCTTTAGGCTTCTATAGACTACTATATATAGTAGACTATTAGAGAGCTTTTGACACACAGTTTCAGACATAGACTTTCACAGTTATACTACCCAGTTTTCTTAGAGAAAATAAAAAGCTCTCCCCTCCTCTTAGCCACCCGCGCGCGCCACCTCACCGGAGGGATCGCCGCCCTGTCTTCTTGGTCACACAAAGAATATCCTAGCATTCTTCCGATAGGCTGTTCATCCGTGGATACCGTGGTTGAGGTTCTAGGAGCTGGAAACTAACTCTTATTGTCTTGCAGATATACAGAGTATTGTAGATATCTTCGACTTCGACGAAGGAGAAGATACACCGGAATATTACGAAGACTTGGAAGCTGCTTTGGAAGTAAGGTTAGTCTTCTAATTGACGTGTTTATATATATACGACATATGCATAATCAATTAACCTGTATGTTAAGAAAAATTTTGAAATTCCGCTGCGTACCCTAGGGGTAACTCTGACCATATTTTCTTACAAAGTATGGGTGTACATACTTAGGAAAAAGTCTGAAGCCTTCAGTAAGTTCAAAGAATGGTTGTCAAAAATGAAAACTGAAAAGGGAAGAGGAGTCAAGGTGTTGAGAACGGATAATGGCCTCGAGTTCTTGTCAGGAGAATTTCAAGACTTCTGTAAGGATAAGGGAATTCTAAGGCATAGAACAGTACCTGGCACACCTCAATAGAATGGCCTAGCAGAAAGGATGAATAGGACCATCCTTGAAAGAACCAGGTGCATGTTGTTTCACGCAAATTTGCCAAAAGGTTTCTGGGCTGAAGCTGTAACTACAGCATGCTACCTTATAAATAAATGTCCCTCAAGTGCTATTTAGTTTAAAACCCCTGATGAACTCTGGTATGGCAAGAAGAGTGACTACTCAAGACTAAAGGTATTTGGTTGTGCAGCTTATGCACATATCAGACAGGATAAGCTCGATCCCAGAGCTATTAAATGCATTTTCTTGGGCTATCCTAAGGGAGTCAAGGGATACAAGTTGTGGTGTATTGAGCCAAGACAACATAAAGTCATCATCAGTAGAGATGTGGTATATGATGAAAGAACAATGCCTTATTCGAAAGCCACTGGTACTGATTCAAACTCTGAAGATAGGTTGAAATTACAGGTTCAGGTGGAGCTGGAGCCTGATGTTAGTCAACCACAACCACAAAATCTGGATAATAATGATGATAATGATCACATCCCTGCAGATGTTCCTTCTGAAAATAATCAACGAGCAATTATACCTTATCAACCTCCCATCTAGAATCAGCCTTTCTCAAATCAAGAGGATCCCAGTGGAAGTGCACCACAAAGAAGAGGGAGGAAGAAAAAGGTTGTACCTGAAGCAATTGAGGATATAAGGAATTTTCAGCTCACAAGGGACAGAGCTCCAAGAGTCATAAAGCCAACCAACATGGAAGGTTTTACAAATATGACTGCTTATGCTCTAACAGTAGTTGAGGAAGTTGATTATCAGGAACCAGGGAGCTACATTGAAGTTGTATCATGCAAAGATGGTGACAAATGGATCACAACAATGCAGGAGGAATATCAATCCTTAATGAAGAATGAAACATGGATCTTAGTAGAGAAACCTGCAGGAGTAAAATTAGTAAGTTGCAAGTGGATCTTTAAAAGAAGATTGAAGTGACTGACATGGAAAGGATTAGATATAAAGCTAGACTAGTAGCCAGGGGGTTCACTCAAAGAGAAGGAGTGGATTATAATGAAATCTCCTCTCATGTGGTGAGACATACCTCTATCAGGTTATTTCTATCTCTAGTTACTCATTTTAATCTGGAATTACAGCAACTGGATGTAAAAACAGCATTCTTACATGGAGAGTTAGAGGAAAGCATCTATATGCATTAACCAGAAGGCTTCATATCACCAGATCAAGAGAAGAAAGTATGCTTATTGAAAAAGTCATTGTATGGGCTCAAGCAAAGCCCCAGGCAATGGTACAAGAAATTCAGTGAGCATATGCTACAGATGGGATTTGTGAAATCATTGTATGACAGCTGTGTGTATTTGAAGAAAGAAAATGAATCTGTTGTAGTATATCTGCTCCTATATGTTGATGACATGTTAGTAGCCAGTGCTGATAAGGAAGAGATAGCTAAAGTAAAAGCTAGTCTCAATAACAAGTGTGAGATGAAAGACCTGGGAGATGCTAAGAGAATTCTTGGAATGGATATAAGAAGAGACAAATCTGAAGGGGTGCTAGTACTCCATCAAAGTGATTATATCAGAAAGGTGCTTCCGAGATTTAATATGCAGAATGCTGAAAAGGTAGATATCCCATTATCTGCAAGGTTTAAACTATCTGTAAAGCAAAGACCTAGTACTTGGGCTGAGGTGGAGTACATGAAGAGAGTACCTTATGCAAATGCTATTGGAAGCATAATGTATGCAATGGTCTGTAGCAGACCAGATCTTGGTTTTGTTATAAGTACCACAAGTAGGTACATGTCAGATCCTGGAATAGCTCATTGGAAAGATGTAAAAGAGATACTTAGATATCCCAGGGGTACTATAAATCTTGACATCCGATTTGAAGAAGGATTATCTAAAGGAGAAGCCCTAGTAGGCTATGTAGATGCCAGTTTTGGTACTAATCTTGATAACTCCAAGTCTCAGTCAGGTTATGTATTCACTTTGTTTGGATCTGCAATCAGTTGGAGGTCTACTCTACAGAGTGTGGTGTCTTTGTCCACTACAGAAGCTGAATATATGGTTGTTACTTAGGCGGTTATGGAGAGGTTATGGCTCAGAGGAATTGTTAGGGAGTTTGGCATCATTCAAGAAGCAGTTCCTATGCTTTGTGATAGCCAAGGAGCTATCTGTGTATCCAAACATGACATGTTCCATGACAAGTCAAAGCACATCAATGTCAGGTTACATTTTGTGAGAGATATTGCTGAGAAGGGATTAATCAAAATGGTGAAGGTGTCAACTCTAGACAATGTTGCTGATATGTTCCAAAGTTGTGCCAGCTTCCAAGTTCAACTACTGTTGTGACTTGGTAAGTGTGGTAGACTGCTCATGCTGAGGCATGAGGAAATTGGAGATGCTGCTGTAGTGAGTTCTTGTAGGATCAATGACTTAAAGTAGTGTGGTTTTCTGGAAGTTTCTGCAAAATCAATTGGTGTTGCATTCAGCAAGGTGGAGATTTGTTATTTGGGGTGCTAAATGCAAATAATAAGGACTGGCTTGAAAGAGCATTTGTGTGGAAGGATTGAGTTACACAATTTACAAGGCGTTAGTTATGCAGTTTGTTAAGTTGTTAGTGCGCTTCTGTTCTCAGCCGTTGGATCATTCTTCATCCAATGGTGGTTGCTCTGCTGACTTTGCTCTGGTTTGTTCTTTGTATTTAGTCTACTAAATAGCAGTTATTTCCCTTGACTTTGATTCAATTCATTAGCTTACTCTGTAATTGAGAGATACAGTAGAATAACATCAATACTTGAGAGGTTCTGTGAGTGAATCGGAGTGTTGGTGAGATCGTTCTCTGTGAGCTTTGTAACATTGTTGATTAGTGGATTCTTTTGGAGACTTATCTCCCGTGGATGTAGATCACTCTGATCGAACCACGTAAATTGCCGTGTTCTTTACTCGTTTCTGTTCCTTGGTTGATTGCTGCCATTGTTGTGAGCTTCACAGCTCGATTGTTGCCTTGATTGATTCCTCAACAATTTATACTTCAGATTTTCAATTTATATAATCTTCTTAAAATAATGTTGGAATAAGTGGGGAGGTGATTGCAATTTGTAAATTTATTTAAGGTATGAAATAAAAATAATGGGAATTTGGGTGCCATTGCAAGTTGATCCCTCTTTTTAAAAAAAAATTTATTTCAAAAACCCGGGTTAAACGGCCAAAATCTCGAAAAAATTCCGGATTCTGAGATTTTCTCGAGATTTTGTAGTTTCGTCCCGCAAAAGGCATCGATTTCCGATTAAACCGGGTCAACCCGGGTTTACACTGCGAGATCTTAAACGTAGGTAATTAGTCTTTTAATTTTCATTGGGAGCAATTAATTCGATAACGTTGTCGTGGGCCCGTGGGTCTTCGAACAATACGTGAACAGTGATTGGAAATTTAGAGACTTTTTCTTCTAAAAAGAAGGTTTCATGCGATTGATTTTCCATATGGTGTCATGCGAACGTTAACAGTGATGTCACTACTATGTGAAAAGATTTTCTTCTCGAAAGCATCATCCTACCCTTTTCAGTTTTCACCATACACGTGCAGCAAGTACTACTTTTATTGAAATTGTACCAAACAAAATGAAGTTTATACTTTTCTTCCGTCCATTCGACAACCGTAAAGGGGTCTTCTAGGGTGAAGGTTGATATCACGCAAACTGATCTAGATCATTAGATCTTTGGTTCACAACATTTCGCCAAAAATTATTTGGCGATTGACTTTCGCCTTATTCTCCGTCTTGTCACTTTATTAATATTTTAATTAATAAATTATAATAAAAATATTAATATTTTATAAAATGTCATTTTTATCCTCCAAAAAATAAAGATTTTAATATTTTTTTATAATTTTGATTTATTATTATTTTTTGGACGATTTTTTTTATTTATATTATATTAAATTATTTATTAATGAATTTGGAAATATTTAATTATAGTTACAAAAAATATTCAAAGCTAGGATTTGAACCTGAGCTGAATAGCACAAGACTAAACCACCAGGGTACCAATTACTTTGTTCATTAATCGCTATTACTTATAATAGAAAATTAAAAGTCAACGTAAATTTAAAATTAATTGAACACTCATTCACGTCTCTCTCTTGCTGCTGCTACCTCTCTCAGTCGACTTCTCAGAAGAAAAAACAGTGACAGGTCGCTCATTCCCGTCCATTTTCCCATTCGCATTCCCATATAATTGACCTGTTCCAACTCATGAATTAGAGTGGACAAAGGAAGCTAAAAAGTGTTCATGGTCTTCCAAACACAAGATTATTCACAAATAGAAATTATTTAATTTCTTTAATTTTATATAAATGGGTGTATACTGTTAAAATTGATATGCTAAAATTCAATTTAGTCCATAAAGGATCATAAATATATCGGTTAAATATCTAAATTTAACCAGAAATTTGATCTGACAACATAATAATAAAGTTGACAACAAGATAACCGATTCCAAATTACCCAAATTAATATTGACACAAATACATCAGATCAAAAATATATTTGAACTGAATAAATCGAATCAAATTTAACCCGAAATTTGTTATGATAAAAAATAAATTGAATCAAATTTAATCCGAAATTATCCGAATTGAATTTGAGTGGGATACAACCATTCCTATTTAAATTTGGCTTGTATTCACACAAACGAAAATAATCAGAATTGTGCATACAGATGACAAAAATGGCCAACAAATATTCACATATTTATTTTATATGTCTAAATTTAAAATCGATTTAATAGATTATATTAGAGTTATTTTAAATGGGCTACATCTCTCTTAATTTTATTATCCGATTAGAATATTATTCACAATATTAATAGAAATGTCTATTAATTTTAATTGTATATATAGGTGTAACCTTAATCCGACGACTCATCATAAATATACAGGTTACTAATCCAAGAGCCAATCCCACAGAACAAGAATAAAATTGACAAAAGAGAAGCTGATTCAAAATTTATTTTCACAGAAATTCATTCGATTCCAATTATACTTGACCATAATTCATTTCACCCGATAACCCAAATAAAATTTATTATGGAACTACACGAATTGAGTTTGAGTTGGATTCAATAAATTTCACTCTAACTCACCCATAAATAATGATCAACATTACAAACACAGATGACTAAAAGGCCAACATAACGCCATTATGGCCATAAAATGAATCAAAATATATTTGTATGGATAAAATATTGTTTTTTAATTGTTTTTTTTTTCTTTAACTTTTTTGCAAATTTAATGCACGTGATGATTATAAACCTACAACTCCAATGTTGCATTTGTAATAAAAACAATTCATTTGTTCTGAAGTATAAAGAAGAGGATGCCCGTGGCTAAATCTTTCACATAAGACTTCTTTTAAAGTACTCGGTTGAAATGAGATGACTTGATGTGGAACATAAAATGCGTTTTTGAAGTGAATCCCAATAAGTCTTCTTTTGAGCTTTCCTATTCACAATTTGAATTACTCTGTAGTATATATATCGAAATACATTTGTTTATAAAATAATGTGACGGATAAATGATGCATAACATTGATATGTAGCGGTCCTATCCGAATTTAATTAATCAACAATAGCATGGAAATGTCAAAATATGGATAAAACATAAATTAATACTCCCCGTTATCCCATAAGCTTCCTGATTTCACTATTTTCGGTCAACAGCTTTCAGTTTTGACTTCTGATTAGTCTTAAACTAGAATGATAAAGTATGTAACGAAATTATATTATGAAAATTTAAGTTCTATATTTTCATAATATAATTTCGTTAAATATTTTATTATTACATTTTAAAAGTAATTTGAAGTCTAAGTTGAAAGTTGTTGACAAAAAAAAGTCAAACTAGGAACTTATGAGAGAACGGAGGGAGTATTAATTTTATTTCCGCGCCCTTGAAGAGTTATTCAACTCTCTACATATGATTCAATATTAGAGTCTACACACGGTTCGACACATGATTGGTATCTCAACTCTCTTAAGTCGGTCCAAATAAAGTCAATTAACTCAACTCAAGACCACACACTCGATGTGTATCTCATATCTCTTTAGCAAGTACTAATAAAGCCCACTCCGAACAAGTCCACAACAAATTCTAAAATACAAATTAAACAAAGCTCATCTCATAGACTCATGACTCCAAAGTATCTTTCGGAGGTTGAGGAAGGACATAAATGAATACTTAACAAACTAACAAATGATAACAATCACCGAGATACGAGATAATGGATAAGTGCATTAATCTTTTCCAATGAAACATTCACTATAAAATGAGTCAAACCTTCAGACTCATAGATAGCAACTTACATTGTCTTAACTCTATCACAATTATAGAAGCAACTTAGTAGCCTCATATACGTAACAAGTCATGATATATATTGTTTTATCCGTTCTTAGTGTCAATTAATTTATTATTTAATATAAATGTAGAAAAATTCATAAATAATAATTCAAATAGACAACATGCTTACAAACTAGTCATTATGTGAGTCTTAGGGTAAGGATGGACATTGGTTAGGTTAGAATAATCAGTAATTCCGTTGGTCAATCTACCAGAGTAAAAAAACAATGAGAAATAATTTATTGTAGTTTAAGATTAATACTGATATACAGTGAAATGCAAATTCACAATTAAAATGTTAAATGTTTACATTATATAAAATACATTATTTATATTTATAACATTATCAATTTAAGCAAATTGGAACTTTCTCCTATTGGTTAGGTAAGTTGACTTTCATTGTGGTGGTTTGGGTTCGAATCCAACATTAAAATTACCTTTTTTTTAATTAGATGCAATGATCAGATATGGATCCGGGCCAGACCTTACGCGGTCCGTTTATGACCCGCGGCATGTGCTCGGGGGTGGCCCGGCCCGTTATCAGCCCACCCATGGGCCCGAAAAAAAAATAAAATAATATGCCTTCGTTTCTTCGCCATCAGTCTGCTAGTTTGCAGGCTAAGCTTTTGTGTCCTTCTGGTGTCACTTCTCTTGGACCTGCTTTTGATGGTGCCCGGTCTTTGTTTGTTGAGACCACAGGTTCTGACCTTTTGAGTAACCCCAGTGAGATCGCTGCCCCAAGACTTATGAAAAGATTGGCAGATATATATTTCACGACGGTGGCTGCTTCTGCGGAATCTGTTTTCTCTTTATCCCCTCGTCAGGTAGCTCTTTGGAAGTCTCAGCGAGGTGCTCATTCTTCTGATTGGTTGCGTGTAGTTCCTATTTCTGGTTTGGGACAGACAATGAATGGGAGAACTTACAGGTGTGTTCTGGGTTATCGGCTTGGTGTTACTTTGTTTCCGGTGTCCTTGTCCTGCTCTACTTGCTCTCGGATTTTTGATGGAGATGTGTTTGGTGATCATGCGGTGTCATGTGCTGGGGTGGTGGGTATCAAGCACCGTCATAACCTCGTTCGGGACACTCTTTTTGATGTCTGTTTCCGGTCCGGCATTTCTGTTGGTAAGGAAGTGGATATTGGTTTGAGCGGCGGGGTGACAGGTCCCTCCGTCCTGCAGATTTGCTCCTTTATGCTTGGGATAGGGGACGGGATGTGTGTGTGGATCTGACCGGGTCTTCCCCTTTGACCCGGTCTGGGTTGGTGGACTTTGTGCCTGGGCATGCGGTTACTGATGCGGCCAAGCGCAAGTGTGCGAAGTATCGGGACTTGTGCGCAGCTAAGGGTTATGGATTCCTTCCTTTCTCTTTCTCGACTCTTGGGGAGTTGGATGTTGATGCTGTTGAGTTGCTTGTTAGAGTTCGGGGTTTCGCTTTGGCTCAGGATACTGGAACGCGTGCTGCTCATCATATTTTCCCTAGGATTAGTTTTGCTATTGCTAAGGGAGTGGGAGCCCAGCTTGTTTCTCGGCTGCCCTCTAATTTTGTGTAAACATTCTTTGTTTATATTAATATTTATTATTAATAAAAATAATAATAATAATAATAATATATTATCAAAAAAAAAAATAATAATAATAATAATAACAATATATGTAAATATTTTATTTTAATGTATTTTTTTAATAATTGTATTTATTATTTTAATTCAAAGTTATTTAAATAAATTTGTATTTAATTGAAAAAATAAATAAAATAATTATTTTTACTTCTTGGCGAAGGGTTGGCGAAGGCGGATGACGTGACGCCTTTTCATTGGGTGTCTGTTGTCAGGCAAGGCGAAAGCCTGCCTGACCGTAGAAAAACCCTACTATCTATACTTTTTTTTCTTATACTACCTCTGTCCCATAACAAATATTACAATTCATTTTGTTGACGTTTTTAGGGTCAGTTTGAGCTTAAATTATTTTTAAATCATAAGATAAAAATAATTAAAACTATTATATTATAAAACTTGAAGGTTTACATTTTCATTATATAAAATTCTTAATTATTTTTATTGTATAATTTGGGAATAATACGAGTTCAAGTTCACCCTCGAAAAGTAAAGAAAATGAAGTGTAACATTTGTTATGGGACGGAAGTAGTAAATATTTATTCCATTCCAATTGTCCTATTTGACTTTTTTTAATTAATAATTTGTAATTTTAACTCCTAATTATTATTGTTAAATTATAATAATAACGCAAAGTCTCATAAGAGACCGTCTCTATTTAAGTTAAGAAGAGACCGTACCATTGTGCAATTAACAACAAAACTAATGAAAATTCGGTGGTCAAAATGTAATAAATTATAGATATGAGGCTTTTGTGCAAATTTAACATTATATAATTATCTAAACCTAAAATACAGATCCCATCTCATTCTTATTTCTTCTTTCTCTCTTCTCGCTCCAGATCTGGTTCAGGGCTGAGTCTCACCGGAAAAGATGGAGGCCGAGGTTATTGAATCGGAGCTATACCGACGCGAAGCTCTATTGCAAATTCGCCGCCTTCACATCCTACGATTCGGTGGTTTGTTGATCTCCGATTTCGATTTGGAAGCTTTGGCTTCGGATCTCGATCGAATTGAGTGCCAGGTGAGATGATGAATCGTTGTTGTTTGTGCTTCCTCCTCCTTGTTGTTGTTGTTGGTGATAGCCTTCCATTAATTTTACTAGCTTACATGTAGTGTTTTCAGTTTTGTTTGTACTAATTGGATGAACGAAACTCAGTTTTGGACAAGATTGAAATGAAATTTATATAATACTGTACTTTAGAACTGGTAGAATTGATTGATTTGAGCTGGAAAAGATGAGAATGGAAGAAGGTAGAAGAAGAGGGAAGGTGTGAGGATTAGGCTATGGGGAATAGATGATTATTCTCCATTTGCTCGAGTCTAAAGATTACTTGCCTAAAATTGAGGAGTTTCAGGTTGCATGATTGTGTATTTTTATTTTCGTGAACTAATTTTCTATAATTGATGGGATTGATTTTGCATCTAGATCTAGATTTATGTTCATCTTATGAATTTTTTACGTTCAGCGATATTTGCCATGTTCAGTATAATATTGCTCATGTTCTAGCCAATATTGTCCATGTTCTGACCGATATGCTCACTGTTTTTAATGCTCTGTTTTTTTAGTTGTTTTTATGAAAAATTGACCTATGCGATATACACTATGTTCTCAGCAATATAACCCATGTTCTCAACAATATTGTCCATGTTCTAAACAATACTACCTTTGTTGTTTCCCCCTTTGGTTTTCGTGGTGTTGTTATCATTGTTTTTTTGTCGTTTCGATGTTTCTATATTGGACGCAGCTTTACATAATCTACCAATTATTACTCATGTTTCTAACCATATGTCCCATGTTTTGAACATTATTACCCATGTTTCTTATATTATGTCATATCAGTTTGTTTGATATGTCCCATGTTCTTATCTTCATTTTTAGTCTATGTTGATATTTATTCTGATTATGGTCCATATTTTTAAGATTATTACCTATGTTCCTCACAATATTGTCTATGTTTGTGTTTTGGTTTTTGTAGATGATGTGCAACAGAAGAAAAGGAGGACCAATGCCGGAACCAAGCAAAAATCTAATTTGATTCATGTTGATACAAAAGATTGTATCTATTTAAGAAATGGAGTATATATCCTTGTCATTAGAAGTTAGATAGTTATTATTGTAGTCATAATATTAGTATGTCCAATGTACTTGGAGTTATGTACAAGAATTTTTTTTATATTTGAAATAGTACCCATGTTGTTGAGAATATCTCCCATGTTTATGTAAATATTGTATGTTTCTCATAATATATCCCATGTACTTACAATTTATTGATAATGTTCATGTTCCATGTTAATTTAAATATTACCCATGTTTCTAAATATATCGTGAAAGTATATATGTCCTAGAGACAACCTACGATAGGGACAATATGTACTTGATTACATTCAGTTATTGTTATTTATTTATGTTCATTTATCTATACATTATTAAATATAATTGGCATTACATTTTATGAATACATTATTTGGTTGTTTGAATTATTCGATAAAATGTTCCCAAGGACTTAAGGTAATCACCAAGTTAGTGGGAGCTTGTGTGTCAATAATTGAGTCCTAAAATAAGCCACTAGCTGAAGGTCATTGAGATACGGGATATCAATGATGCGATTGAAGCTAGCATATGTTGCATTAGATCCTTCGAGGATGTAGTAGGTCTCACTGCTACGAATGAACTTGGTTATTCATGATGAACATATGGACACTTTGGAGAGTGTTGGCATGCCCAACCGAGAAACCATTTGGTAAAGCTATTTAAGTGTCTATGGTAGTTTCGGTGTGTAGGGTGATGTTAGTAGTCCTTAGACTTGAGGCCAATACTACATCATATGTGGAATAATGTACTTTGACCATGCGCAACGCTTGCACTCTTAAAGTAGGGTAGATACGGCATGCGTTGGGTACATTAGGAAGCATATGGTGTGAGTGATTGGGCCAAGATAGGATTCATTCCTCCGTAATAGATACAAGGAGAGAATACTCACTTCTCATATTTAGTGCGATCATAAAACCGGTGGCCACCGTATGTGAATATGTCAAAATGGTGTTTGGACATAATTCATAGATCGACTAATAAGATTGAGAGACAATGAATGGAGTTATTAGAATAGACACATAACCATATTCTAGACTCATTCGAGTATTCGTGAATGAAGGGACCGTATCATCAAAGTACCCTACGCTACAGGTGGTTTGTTTTCCTCACAAACGTTCCTTGCATATTAATATTGTCTGATAAATTGTCTAGGAATTTATTATGACCTTAATTAGATTGTTGCTTAATATGCAAGGCCCTATGGGTCACACTTCAAGGTGGTGTTTCTACAAATGAGCTATGTATATTGGATTAAATATTAATTAGATTAATATTAAATTATTATACATAAATATAATAGAGTTATTATTAATTGGATTAATATTAATTTATTATGTGTGGAATATATTTTAGAATATATAATTAATTGAATTGAATTGGATTTAATTAATTAATTGAAGACTGTGCACTTGGGCGGGATTTGAGCAAAGCCCAATAAGGAGAAGAGAGCATAGCAATCAGCTGGGCCAACCGGCCCAGCTGATCACCAAGCCTGGCGCGTGCAGTGCACGCGCCAGGCGAGTGAGCCCTGGCGCGTGCACTGCACGCGCCAGTTGAAACGAATTGGGGCAGCTTCCAGCTGCCCCACGTGCTTCTCTCTCTCTCCTTTATTTCTTCTTTTGTTTTTTCCTTTATCTTTGACTGAGATAATTAATTATTATCTCTTAGTTGGTTAGTTGATGACTTTTGGAGTCTTCTAATCAGTAAGATTTACTTGGATAAAATCTTACGTGATTTTCTGAACCAACTTACTGACTAAATCAAAAAGAAAGAAAGAAGTCTTCGATTCTATTCCAACGTAGAAAATTCTCTCTGACAGTCAGAAAGAAATAATTTTCTCTCAGAAGCTTAAAAACACAGAAGAACATCCTAGCGTTCTTGGTGGATACACTGCCCGTGGATACCGAGGTCTAAGGATACAAGGAACCTGTTGATGAGCAATCTTGGAGATTCCATTGAAGAAGATTTCATCTCTGACGAAGAAGAAATCAACCAGCCGGACGAGGAGATTGCAAGGCTTTGTTTAGAGATTGAGGAACAGCTACCCGGTCAATTTGCTTATCTACTGGAGGACACGTAAGTGATTTCTTCCAGTTTAATAAACAATATAGTCATATCAGTTTTAGTGAGATAAAAATTTTAAACTTCCGCTGCTTAGCCTTAGAGGCAATTTTTCTCACTTTTACTAACAGTGGTATCAGAGCTAGGCTGATTCATGACTATATTCGTTTATGATTTACGTTTAATGTTGTTGTGGATTATTATATATATGTAAAAATATAAAATTTCCAGATTCTTTAATTGGATTTAAAGAAAAGAAAATTGGGTTTTATTATTGCATGTATTTTATTTCCAGATTCTTCATATTAGATTTAAAGAAAGGAAATAAATAACATTCATATTTTATTTTCCAGATTCATTTATTAGATAAATGGAAAAGGGAAAATCAAAAAAAAAAAAAAAAAGGGGAGAAGAAGAAGTCGACTTCTTCTTCCCCAAGTCGACCAGGTCGACTTCGCCGGCGTCGGAGCTCGGCTCCGACCGCGGCGCCGCCGCTATCTTCCTCCGTTCATGGTCTCTTCTCTTCTGTCCCCTTCAAGATTCAATGCTTGATTTGTTTATGGGTTATGAAGCTTGAAGACTCCATTAATGGTGATTTCAAGCTTTGTAAACATAAACTCGAATCAAGCCAAACTTATATGGAGAAGAATCACTGGAGCATGAGGAAGATGATACGAGCAAGAACCGGGTCGAACGGAATCGATTGGGTTGATTCCGTTCAACCCGATCGGAAGTTTATTAAAAAAAAAAAAAATTTCGTTCTCTGTTCTGAACGTTTTTATGACCTTGCGATTTGTTATTCAATGGTGTATGATGTTTAGAACATGTTTGTGGACCTTAGATTCGAGTTGAGATGAAGATTGAAGGTTTTGGAAACTTTTCATTGTTACAGGGACTCAATTGAACTTTTGCAGAAACATTGGTGGTCACTAATAGTCAAGAAAGAAGAATTCAGGGACTTGTGCCCCAATTTGACAATTCTGTCTTATTGGGGCTCAAGCCCTTGAACTTCAGATTATTTTGAATTGACCCCAGACTTTGCTAAATGTTTTCAAATTGACCCAGAAACTTAATTTCAACTTTCTGAGAATTATAAAGAGGTCCTTGGAGTTTTAGAAACTTATTATTTAATTTATAAATGGTTTATAAATTATTTTAAAATCCTATTAATACTTTTGGAAAGTGATTAAAATGTTTAGAACCATAAATATTAGTTTATAATATTTAGTAACATGTTTGTTAGTTTATAAATAGTTTATAAACTACATTTTAATAGTAATGTAATGCTTTGGAAGATTATATTATTATTAAAACTTGTTTTAAATGTTTTGGAAATTCTTAGAGAATTTATAAATTAGATTTTGATTTACATATAATGATAATGATCCACAACAACTACTTATATGCTCCAACTTGGTTGTATCATATGTATTGTATGTCAACATGAGCAATTTAATTATTTAATTGTATTTAAATATTGTTAGTCCGCATTTATTGTATGGGTAGGCGGCACCCATTCGTTTCCGGACCGCATCTGTCATATGCATGGGTAGGCGGCACCCATTACTTGCTAGTCCGCAATTGATATGTATGAGTAGGCGGCACTCATTACTTGTTAGACCGCATTGCATGAGCCTTGGGTAGGCGGCACCCATTATGTGATGCATGTTAGGGATCTTGGTCAAGCGATTAAATACCCCGTTTAAAGGTTCCCCAACCAATTTAAGTCTCGAGTAAATCGCATGATGTCACCCATCATAATTGAAGGTTAAATGGACTTGCTAATCTCATGAGTAATATGCACCATAGTGCTTACTCTGTTTGCCGTAAGAAAGTTGCTTTCATAGGACCATTGTTGGTGCCGTGTGATGGTTATGACTTACTTGAATTATGTCGAGTCGCCATAGCGTCAGGCATAATTTAGGGACATCGATCAAAATAGTTTTGATCAACCAAGAGTTGTATTGTACAATTGGTTTGGAGACCTACCTGTTTGATTATTATAGTGATCAGCCATAGCTGGGGCTATAATAGTGCAAGCATGGATCTTGGCTCACTACAACAATTATAAGATAATCGTTCGTACTCTCTATAGGGGTCAAGAGTATGTGAAAATAGTGAGAACTAAATAAAGCTAAAGTCCTAGTTTATTTAGTCGCTGATTGTAATCATAGAAATTAATTTTAGAGTTTTAATTACAGTTTTATTTATTTACTTCTCTAGGTCTGAAAAGACGGCCAATTTATCCATAAGAATGATCTTGGAGAAATGCACTCTTACTGGTCCAAACTTTATGGATTGGATCCGTAACATTCGTTTGGTGCTTAGGCAAGAGAAAATTGAGTACGTCTTGGACGAACCAATCCCCACTCCTCCTACTGCTGCTGCTGAGCTTGCTAAGTTTGACAAAGTTGCTCACCAGAAGCACAAAGATGATGCTGCTAATGCACAGTGTGTTATGCTAGCTGCAATGACTATGGAGCTGCAAAGGCAACATGAAAACATGATGCCATATGAAATGCTCGTGCACCTCAAAAGCCTCTTTGGAACTGTTTCTAAGAGTGTTGAATTTGATCTTCTTAGAGAAATCTTCAAAATGAGGATGTCTGAAGGAGGAAATGTATCTGAACACGTGCTCAAGATGATTGGACTCATTGAGAAACTGGCAACTGCTGGAATCAAATTTGAGAACCGTGTTTCAGTCATTATCATCCTTCAATCATTGCCGGATTCATATTCCACATTCATCATGAATTACAATATGAATGCCAAGGATGCTACACTTCCTGAAATCCACAATATGCTTAAGACCTATGAACAGGCTCAACCTAAGAAGAAGTCTGTTATGTTGGTTGGATCATCTGCGAAGGCTCACCCTAAGGGCTATGGCTCAAAGGGTAAGACTAAGCAAACCAAGAAGCCAAAGATTGGACCTAAGGCTAAGGTTTTTAAGCGTAAGGCTGGAAATCAGAAGAAGGTGGTGAACATGGAGAAGGATACGTGTCTTTACTGCAAGCAGAAAGGACACTGGAAGAGAGATTGCCCAAAGGCAATTGCTGATGGAGTTGTGACCACGCATGGTGCATCTGGCTCCCATCAAGGTATGTTTGTCATTGAGATAAATATGTCTACACAAAACTCGAATTGTTGGGTATTAGATACTGCTTGTGGCTCACACATTTGTAACAATTTGCAGGGGCTCATTGATAGCCGACAGGTTAGACCAAGGGAAATTGATCTACGCGTAGGAAATGGATCGTCCGTTGCTGCCCTACGTGTTGGAACTTATAGATTAAATTTACCCTCGGGTTTTGTTTTAGAACTGAATAATTGTTATTTCGTTCCTTCTATTGTAAGAAACATTATTTCCATTCCTATGTTAGACAATGAAGGGTTTTCCTTCCGTTTTGCCAATAATAATTGTTATTTTTCGCATAATGGTATTGATGTTGGAAATGCTCCTCTTATGAATGGTTTGTACTTACTTGAATGTAGACATAATTTATTTCATATACAAAACAAACGACCAAAGCTTGATAATTCAAGAAATATCACTTACTTGTGGCATTGTAGACTTGGTCACATTAATGAGACAAGAATTGCAAGGTTAAGAAAGTTAGACTATTTAGCACCATTTGATTTTGAATCATATGGGAATTGTGAATCATGTCTTAAAGGAAAAATGATCAAGAAACCTTTTTCCGGAAAGGGTACTCGTGCTAAACAAGTACTTGAGTTAGTTCACTCTGATGTGTGTGGACCTTTTAAAACTCAAGCTAGGGGTGGGTATTCTTACTTCATAACCTTTACCGATGATTTCTCTAGATTTGGCTATGTGTATCTTATGAAACACAAATCTGAAGCTTTTGAGAAATTCAAAGAATATAAGGTTGAAGTAGAGAAACAACTTGAAAGAAGTATTAAGACTCTTCGATCAGATCGAGGAGGAGAATACTTAAGTAAGGAATTCTTGGATTACTTAAAGCTTAATGGAATTCAATCACAATGGACTCCACCAGGAACACCACAAATGAATGGTGTTTCTGAGAGGAGAAATCGAACTTTGTTAGACATGGTAAGATCCATGATGAATTTCACAACTCTTCCAATCTTCTTATGGGGATATGCGTTACTAGACTCAATATATATTCTGAATAGGGTTCCGTCCAAATCAGTCGAGAAAACACCATATGAGTTATGGTATGGCAAGAAGCCAAGTCTTTCACATATGCATGCCTGGGGTTGTCCAGCATATGTGAAAATAATGCTCGCAGGGAAACTGGAACCCAGAAGTGAGAAATGTTATTTTATTGGATATCCTAAGGAAACCAAGGGTTACTACTTCTATCTGCCTGAGGAACATAACATCATTGTTTCCAGACAGGCTGCCTTTCTGGAAGATGATTATGTCTTCAAGCAACATAGTAGAAATGAGATAGAACTCGAGGAAATCCAAGAACAAGAAAATAACATTGAGGTTAATGAATTGTCAAATAGTTATGACAATGATTCAGTGGGAGCTCAAGGAGGATCTTATGGCTCGAGCACATCTCTAGGAAGATATCTGCCAGCCAGTGGGAGCATTTTAGGAAATTTGACTAATTCCCAAAATGCCCCTACCGAGCCGACATTGACTGAACCGACTGGAACGGTTCAACAGGTCATGTCAGAACCAACTCCCCAGGATACAGTTGCAACCGTTGCACCTGAACCACGTGCAACTGTTGCATCTGACCTGCCTTCAACTGTTCAACAGATTGAACAAGTTGAACCATCTCACAATCAGAATATACAGCCGGCACAACCAAACAAACCCGCACTCCGTCGGTCTAAAAGGTTAGAAGTGAGAGCTTCCAAGAAGATAAGTTTACTCTTGGAGGATGACAAGTTTGAACTTGACTTATCTCACAAAGATGACCCTAAGACTTACAAAGAAGCAATGTTGGACATTGATTCAAGAAGGTGGCAAGAAGCCATGAAATCCGAAATAGACTCAATGTATGAGAATCAAGTATGGGACTTGGTTGATGCACCAGAAGGGGTTAGACCTATCGGTTGCAAATGGGTTTTCAAGAGGAAAACAGATGCTGATGGCAACATACAAACATACAAGGCTAGGCTGGTGGCGAAAGGTTATAGTCAACGATATGGTATCGATTATGACGAAACCTTTTCACCAGTAGCCAAGCTTAAGTCTATTCGAATTTTACTTGCTATAGCAGCATACTATGATTATGAGATTTGGCAAATGGATGTGAAAACTGCTTTCCTTAACGGAAATCTCGAGGAAGAGGTGTATATGATACAACCTGAAGGCTTTACATCTAAGTCAAATCCCAAATTAGTTTGCAAGCTAAAGAGATCCATTTATGGACTAAAGCAAGCCTCAAGGAGTTGGAATATTCGCTTTGATGAGGCAGTCAAATCGTTTGACTACATCAGATGTGCGGAAGATCCATGCGTTTATGTTAAACGCAGCGATGCTGGAATTGTTTTCATGGTTATATATGTTGATGACATATTAATCATGGGAAACAATGTCCAAATGTTACGATCCACAAAGGAGTGGTTATCTAAGACTTTCTCGATGAAAGACTTAGGTGAAGCCTGTTACATTCTTGGAATCAAAATCCATAGGGATAGATCCCGAAGATTGTTAGGGTTGTCACAGTCCACATATGTCGACAAAATAGTGAAACGCTTTAATATGGATGGATCCAATAAAGGTTTCTTACCAGCTAGACATGGCGTTGCTCTCACTTCGAAGGATAGTCCTTCTACAGATGAGGAAATCGAACACATGAAAAGAATCCCATATGCGTCAGCTATTGGATCTATCATGTATGCCATGAATTGTACAAGGCCAGATGTGGCATATGCGCTTAGCTGTACTTGTCGACACCAACAGAATCCAGGTATGAAACACTGGACAGCTGTGAAAGCAATTCTTAAGTATCTTAGAAGAACTAAAGATTCCTTTCTGGTATATGGTGGACAACAAGAGTTGCGAATGAGTGGTTATGTCGATGCCGGTTTTCAATCGGACCCAGACGACTACAAATCACAAACTGGGTATGTGTTTACACTCAATGGTGGAGCCGTCACTTGGAAGAGTTCAAAGCAATCCACCTTGGCTGATTCTACGACCGAATCCGAGTACATCGCTGCTGCAGAAGCCTCAAAGGAGGCTGTCTGGATTTCAGAATTCCTAAAGGAACTAGGGGTAGTTCCTAATAGTAGTCCTATAACGGTCTACTGCGACAACGAAGGCGCTGTTGCACAAGCAAAGGAACCAAGATCCACTAACAAGAATAAGCATGTACCTAGGAAGTATCATCTAATTAGAGAGATGATAGCTAGAGGGGAAGTATCTATAGAACGAGTTTCCACTGAGGAAAATGTGGCAGATCCTTTCACCAAGGTGTTGAACATTGACAAACATGTTAGACATTTCAACAACATAGGTGTTAGACACGTAGGTGATTGGCTCTAGGCCAAGTGGGAGATTGAAAGTATATATGTCCTAGAGACAACCTACGATAGGGACAATATGTACTTGATTACATTCAGTTATTGTTATTTATTTATGTTCATTTATCTATACATTATTAAATATAATTGGCATTACATTTTATGAATACATTATTTGGTTGTTTGAATTATTCGATAAAATGTTCCCAAGGACTTAAGGTAATCACCAAGTTAGTGGGAGCTTGTGTGTCAATAATTGAGTCCTAAAATAAGCCACTAGCTGAAGGTCATTGCGATACGGGATATCAATGATGCGATTGAAGCTAGCATATGTTGCATTAGATCCTTCGAGGATGTAGTAGGTCTCACTGCTACGAATGAACTTGGTTATTCATGATGAACATATGGACACTTTGGAGAGTGTTGGCATGCCCAACCGAGAAACCATTTGGTAAAGCTATTTAAGTGTCTATGGTAGTTTCGGTGTGTAGGGTGATGTTAGTAGTCCTTAGACTTGAGGCCAATACTACATCATATGTGGAATAATGTACTTTGACCATGCGCAACGCTTGCACTCTTAAAGTAGGGTAGATACGGCATGCGTTGGGTACATTAGGAAGCATATGGTGTGAGTGATTGGGCCAAGATAGGATTCATTCCTCCGTAATAGATACAAGGAGAGAATACTCACTTCTCATATTTAGTGCGATCATAAAACCGGTGGCCACCGTATGTGAATATGTCAAAATGGTGTTTGGACATAATTCATAGATCGACTAATAAGATTGAGAGACAATGAATGGAGTTATTAGAATAGACACATAACCATATTCTAGACTCATTCGAGTATTCGTGAATGAAGGGACCGTATCATCAAAGTACCCTACGCTACATGTGGTTTGTTTTCCTCACAAACGTTCCTTGCATATTAATATTGTCTGATAAATTGTCTAGGAATATATTATGACCTTAATTAGATTGTTGCTTAATATGCAAGGCCCTATGGGTCACACTTCAAGGTGGTGTTTCTACAAATGAGCTATGTATATTGGATTAAATATTAATTAGATTAATATTAAATTATTATACATAAATATAATAGAGTTATTATTAATTGGATTAATATTAATTTATTATGTGTGGAATATATTTTAGAATATATAATTAATTGAATTGAATTGGATTTAATTAATTAATTGAAGACTGTGCACTTGGGCGGGATTTGAGCAAAGCCCAATAAGGAGAAGAGAGCATAGCAATCAGCTGGGCCA
Organism: Plantago ovata; assembly: GCA_028274465.1. Classification (NCBI taxonomy): domain Eukaryota; kingdom Viridiplantae; phylum Streptophyta; class Magnoliopsida; order Lamiales; family Plantaginaceae; genus Plantago; species Plantago ovata. The sequence continues at coordinate 45,935,419 of CM051456.1, read as the reverse complement.
ACCGGCCCAGCTGATCACCAAGCCTGGCGCGTGCAGTGCACGCGCCAGGCGAGTGAGCCCTGGCGCGTGCACTGCACGCGCCAGTTGAAACGAATTGGGGCAGCTTCCAGCTGCCCCACGTGCTTCTCTCTCTCTCCTTTATTTCTTCTTTTGTTTTTTCCTTTATCTTTGACTGAGATAATTAATTATTATCTCTTAGTTGGTTAGTTGATGACTTTTGGAGTCTTCTAATCAGTAAGATTTACTTGGATAAAATCTTACGTGATTTTCTGAACCAACTTACTGACTAAATCAAAAAGAAAGAAAGAAGTCTTCGATTCTATTCCAACGTAGAAAATTCTCTCTGACAGTCAGAAAGAAATAATTTTCTCTCAGAAGCTTAAAAACACAGAAGAACATCCTAGCGTTCTTGGTGGATACACTGCCCGTGGATACCGAGGTCTAAGGATACAAGGAACCTGTTGATGAGCAATCTTGGAGATTCCATTGAAGAAGATTTCATCTCTGACGAAGAAGAAATCAACCAGCCGGACGAGGAGATTGCAAGGCTTTGTTTAGAGATTGAGGAACAGCTACCCGGTCAATTTGCTTATCTACTGGAGGACACGTAAGTGATTTCTTCCAGTTTAATAAACAATATAGTCATATCAGTTTTAGTGAGATAAAAATTTTAAACTTCCGCTGCTTAGCCTTAGAGGCAATTTTTCTCACTTTTACTAACATATCGTCCATGTTCATGGGAATACTACCCATGTTTGTCATAATATCTTCCATGAACTTGTTTTTATATATAACTGTCATATCTGTGTTTCTCCAAAAGAACCCATGTTTCTGGGAATATCTCCTATGTTTTTGAGAATATCTCCCATGTTTCATGGGAATACTAGCCATGTTTCTCATAATATCTTTCATGAACTTGTTTTTATATATAAGTGTCATGTTATGTGTATCTCCAAATAGAACCCATGTTTATGAGAATATCTCTCATGTTCTCAAACAAAGTCATAAATATATAGTAGATTACTTTTTAAAATTGTCAAACAAAGCATACTGGTGAGAACATAGACAATATTGTTGAGAACATGGGTTATATTGTTGAGAACATAGTGCATATCGCATAGGTCAATTTCTCACAAAACCAGTTCAAAAAAAAAAAAAAAACAGAGCATCAGAAACAGTGAGCACATTGGTTAGAACATGGACAATATTGGCTAGAACATGGACAACATTGTATAGAACATGACAAATATCGCTGAACGTAAAAAATTCATGAGATGAACATAAATCTACATCTAGATGCAAAAGCTAACATCTATCACCAACAAACTTCGATTCAAACACATATCTACATAAATCTAGATGCAAATAACAACAACAATGTGGATTCAACATATCACCAACAAACTTTTATCACCAACAAACATCAATTCAAACAACTAAAAAAAACCTTGACCTATGTCAAATCGGTTGATTGATGATGATGAGCAGGCGATGGTGATGATCCCATGTGATTTTGGATGGGTTGTGGGGTGTTTTAGAAGCTAGTAGTTGTTTTGGGGTTGTTTTAGAAGCCAGTAGTTGTTTTGGGATTGTTTTGTAATTAATATAAATTGGTCTCTATGGTCTCTTTCTAAGGGTGGTCTCTCATGAGACTTACTCTAATAATAAAATATTTAACAAAGTTATATTATACAAATTTAAATTTTATATTTTCCTAATAAATTTTATTAAATACTTTATTATTATACTTTAAGAGTAATCGGATGTCAAAATTTGAAGCTGTTGATAACACTTCTGGTGGAATGTAGTGAGACTACTAAGTAGACGATCATAAATCTTCGGGGAACACATTGAAAAAAAAACCTTATTGTTCAAGTGGTTCACGTTCTTCAGCAGAGGGTGCCCCTCCAGATCTGCGAAAAATTCTGCCCATCATTTCTGGCGCCGTCTGTGGGAAGCGGTACAACATGTTTTTCCAAGTTCCACTGAGAAAAATAGTCGATACTTGGCGTTCAACAAGTAGAGGAGAAAAATCCACCACAATGGAAGTATATGTCCATTAGGGATGATATGTACTTTATCACATTTAATTTATTGTTATTTATTTATGTTTCATTTATTTACGCATACATAAAACACAATTGGCATTACATTTACTAAATAGATTATTTGGTTATTTGAATTATTCTGTAAGATGTTCCCACCAAGGTAGTGCGAGCATGTGTGACAAAATTAAGTCTTGATATCAGTCACTAGCTGAAGTTCAATTCAAATATGGGATTTCAATTGACGCGATTGAAGCTAGCATATGTTGCATTAGATCTTAGAGCTGTAGTAGATCTCACCATTGCGAATGAACTTAGTTATTCATAATAAACATATTAACACTTTAGAAAGGGTTGGCATACCCAATCGAAAAACCACTTTAATAATTCTATTTAAATGTCTATGGTAATACCGATGTGTAAGGTTTCCATCCCCGTGAACTATCTAATTTCTTTTTGGTTTTTGGGCCCAAAACGTTGCTCTTTGTAGAAGCAACTTGATGAACGTAAAATCGGTTCTAGGATCTATATCATCATCTCTTGATGCATAGAAGCTGATGGAAGGAGTATATTGAGTGTAGACGGAGCCAAAGACCTGCAAAACAAAGGGGGATGGAAGGGGAGGGGACTTAGCTCCGGCCTACCGAAGGTAGACCGGTTAGCAAGTTAATGTAGTGAGAGGATTTAAGCATGGTGAATAGAGGAGGCGGAATAGTTGTGTGCATGCAATAAATGAAGACATATATATAGGATACGATAGAGGCCCCACACTTCCTTGGGTGTTCGACCAGAGATGGCGATTCCTTCGTTCGATCCTAATGCCTCGAAGCCTATAGATAGATGGCTTGGACCTTAGTACGTTGGGAAGAGTGGAGAACTCTCGAAAGGTAGGGGACCTTGTACTTTCGGGTGGGATCATCTATAGTTCGAGTCCATCGTAAGGCTGTTCGAGTTATATCCAATACCACTTATTCCCATATCATGAGTCCCCCAAGTTTCGATGGATGATGGTAAGGAATCCGTCGAAAATTTAAGTACTGGTTCGGTACGTTGTTGAGGCGGGATCCAAAGATTTCAATTTTTTCAATTTTGTGGGGGTATATTGCTGATTTCCTTCGTTCGCCGTTTCGTGTTTCTACACGCGTCGATGTGTGGTGGAACGCGTGAGAGACACGCGTCTCGATTTATGAACCTCAATAAATGCGGTTTAGGGAGAGGGTTAAGACCCTTCTCTTTCCCTTTTCTCTTCATTCCTCTTCTTTGCTCACTTTTGTCCTCTCATCTTTCCGGCCACTCGTGCACGATCGTCACCGATTTTTGCTCCCGGAAGCCGCTCTGTAACCGTCGTTTTATCCCCAGGCACGCCTTTTCTCTGGTCTTTGGTTATTTCGATGGTTTATAGCATGCTTTCCCTCGTGTTCTCTATGGTGTATCGTAATCTTTAAATTCAGCCTATTCCGGCGGAATTTCGTACGTTTTTTTGGTATTTTTTCCCTTGTTACCTATCTGTATGCGTGGACATTTCTTTTTCTCCTTTGGTCGACTGTGGTAGTGGCGCCGTTTCTCCAGCGAAGATTCCGACGGAGTCTTTGCTTGAGGGGGCGTCCTAGCCGTAGCTCTTGTAAATGCTGCTTTTTAACTAGATTTTTGCTTTGTTTGGGGTAATTATGGGGGTTGGGTATGATCGATAGGTCGAACATGCCTTAAGTTTTTATACTTGTTCGATACTTAGTGGGTTCCGGGTTGGCTTCACACTGATTGTTCCTTTTGGTAGTTTTTGTAAGGATGTCAAAATGAATTGTTGACCAACCCGGTGCCGGTGATGACTCGAACATTGAACTCTCTTTTAGCGTAAACAAGAGGTCGAACTCTTTAGGTAGATATAGTGGACCTTTCCTTCCTTCTGATTCGAACCCATTTTTAACCTCGAAGCAAGTAGTTCGAAGGCCTATCCCCTCGGCGAAAAAAACCCTCCCCGAACCGTTGGCTCGAATCCCTAGGAGTCAGAATCGTCCTTTGATTATGGCGGATCCTGTAGAAAACCTTGTTGGTGAAGGAGAGGGTCCGGACGTGATTCCGACCGAGGCAAATTCTGACATGAGGCTTCCAACGGATGTGAGTTCGATACGGAAGAGAGAGGCTAACTCTTTGTACCATTAATTTGGGATACCGGGCACTTATGAGATTATAGTACCGGGTCCTAACGATAGGATGTATAGCCCTCCTTCAGATTGTTTTGCTATTACCGTCCAAGCCTTAGAGCACGGCTTTAGGTTCCCCGTGTGCGATGGAGTAATTTGCATCATGGATGGTTTGGGGTTGTGTCCGGCTCAATTGTTACCGAACGATGTAGGGATGATGATAGCCTTCTGCATTTGGTGCAAGTCTATCAATCGAAAGGTCACGACTTCGAACTTCCTCCATTTCTTTTCGATGGTGGAGAGTAAAGATGGCGGTTGCTTTTATTATATTTCGGCGATCCGTGGCGTTGAATTGTTTTCCAAGTTTCAGTCATCACATGGCTTTGGGTACAAACGGCGCTATGTGTTCGTCCGGATGCCTCCGGAAAAGGATGGCACACCTGGTGTTGTGCCTACCCCCCGACTTTGGCGTCGTCATGACGGTGTACTAACGGTTTAGAGCGTCGAAATGTGTGGGCTGATGAGTACAAGGGTTGTACACCCGAGGATCGGATTATCCCGTATAGTCTCTTGGTGGAGCCGATCCTTTATCTTGGGGGTGTTTCGTCGGTAGAACCAGAGATTCGAGGGAATATCCGAGACTTGGGTAAGCCTTTTTTTTTTTTGTGCTGTTTCGAACGATTCTTTGTGCAGATTACTGGATGAAGCTTTCTCAAGATTTTTTGGCCAAAAAGGCCTTGTCATTAGTGAACAAGAATAGTGTCCCGAAGTATACTGAGGAGCGGCCTCATAATGTTTCGACGATCATCGATCCGAATAGTGCTCCTCACATTGTGCCTGCCTTGAACGTTGAGGCTGGTGATGGTTCGACGTCTGCTGCTGGGGGTGATACAGCCCCGAACATGGTGGGTGCTGCCAATGTTCCTCTTTCGAGTCACCTGGAGGGCTCGGGTGATAATCGCGATTCCGAGTGAACTGCTTCGGTCGCACACATGGATCCGGGTCAGAGCTCTGCATCGGGTCATCGTAAGAGGGCCGAACCGAGGTAAGGGTCGAACCGGCCGAGAAGACCATCATAGATTTCCAGGACTCTCCTGAACGCTCTGTTGGAGTGCCAAGGCCTCAAGCTCGTTCGATCAGAGGTCAAGGCCTGCCTGAAGTGTCTTACTTTCACAATCCTGCTGCCGAATTGAAATGGAGGGATCTGATGGTTTCGATCAGTGATCAGGTCGAATTGAATAGGCTGTTTGATGGGGAAATCCGAGCTAAGGCTGCGTCTCTTCAGATGCAGGTAACATTTCTTCCTCGAAGTTGTCTCCTTATATACATTTTTCCTTCTCTTTTCTTTCCTCCTTTTTCTCTTTTTTCTTTTTTTTTTTTTTTAAGATGTTTCGTGTTGGTACAGATGCTTACTGTGGCCAAGAACATTGATAGTCGCTTGGAGAAGAGGTCCCAATCTTCTGAAAGTTTTGATGCTAAGCTCCGGGAAGAAAAGCGTCTTAGGGAGAGTGCTTAAGAAGGTCTTTCGAGGAAAGATAAGGAGTTGCATGAGATGGCGAAGGAATTAGCCCGGTTCTGGGAGGAGAAGGCTTCGATGGCTGAGAAACTGTCGATGGTTGAAGGCAAGAATGTTGAGCTGGTGTCGAAAGTTGGGCAGTTGGCGAGAGGGAAAGAAGGCTTTGAGACTGCTCTTCGAAAGACTCGAGAGGAGTTGGTGAAGAAAGCGAAGTTCTCCAGGATCGAATCCGTTCGGGACTTCGCTGAATCCGGCTCTTGTGCCTATCTGTTGAGAAAGCGAGATGCCGAAGCTATGATAAAAGGCCGGGATAAGACCCTCGCTCAGTTAAAGTTTGTTGGAAAACTTCCTGCGGATTTTAACCCCGAAGGAGTGGTGGACCTCGAAAGGGATGATGAGATGAAGATTCCCAACGTCAAACCCGAACTGGAGCCGGATGGGAAACCAATGGATGAAGAAGCTATGTACGAGGCCCTCTGTAAGGAGGAGTTTTTCGCTGTTGTGCATCCTGGTGAGGCTACTGCCCCCGTGTCTGCTCCCTCGGTCCCGTCTTGGGTGATTCCGTTGTGCGAACTCGGTAACTTGGACCTTGCTTCGGCTGGGATAAACTTGTCGAATCTCTCCTACTGCGATTTTGGCTCTCTTTGCCGGTTCTTCTTGGGGGATGAAAGCCTTAGCAATACGGCCCGAAGCAATCCTTAGCCTTGATCCTTGGTTTGAATTTGAAGACTTGGTATGCCAAGTGACCTATGTAATCGAACAACTTTACTTTCTCGTCTTTAACTTTTTCGCTCGAACAGATTATAATTCATACTCGAAGTAGGATTTGGTTGGGCCGTGTCTGTCAGTATTTCTGTTAGGCCTAGCCAAATCCTACCCTTGTTTTTTGATTCCAGGGTGTCTAGATGATGTCAAACTTTTTGTGCGTCCTGACTTGAAAGTTGGTTAATGTCAAATCTTTCGAGATGATTTGGTTGTCTATTTGAGTCTCGAATTTTCGAGCTGTATACTTGTGCTTCCTTGCCTTTTATTTTTCCAAGGGATTCTCCTTTTTTGGGGTATATGGTCCTCCGAGGTATAAACATGCTTCGATGGATGTTTAAACATGCATCAAAAGTATTTGAAGTGGCTGACGGCGTCCGATGTTCCTTCGGCGGTAGTAGTCGAAATGTAAGTTAGAAATGTCCTTTGGTTTCGAGTGGATGTCCCGATAGACGTTTCGATAGTCTAGATTTCAATACAATTCTGTTATTTTTCTGTGATTGGGGGGCGTTCTATTGGTTCCCCATGGTTCGAGTGTAATTACAATCTATTTTCGTCAAAATAGCGCATAGTACTCTTTTGGTCCCCGTCGAAACTTGGGGTAGTTTACCTTATTGTTTCGATAGGTTTTCGGGCAGCGTATTCGATTAGTAGAATCCCGTCGGATTGTCTATATGGAATCGTCTCCCTCATCTCAAAAAATTATTTTCGAGGGCTGGGACAATCGGAAAGATTACTTCCCCGTCTAGATAATATCTCTCGAAATGCCCCCCGTGATCGTGTCGATCGTATGGTAAGTCTCGTCGAGTTTCGATGTCCTATCCGTCAATAGTTCATCGGAATACGAGGGCAAATTGCTCATATATGTTCGAAATGTTATTTTCAAAAAGTGATTCCATTGATAGGAAACCTCCCCCTTCAGTGTCGACTTTAACTAAAGTGGTGTGGTGGGGGGAGTTTTACAAAAGCTATCCATAATATAATAGGTACTGCATCCTAGTGCTTCGAGTGTTGTGTCGAAGTGGTTAGGTGTAGTATTTCCTGAGGCTTTTGATGTTCCATGGGCGGTCTACGCGCTTTCCTTCGAGATCTTCGAGTCTATAACTTCCATTTGATAGAGCTTCGACGACTCGAAAGGGACCTTTCCACGGCTCTTGGAGTTTGCCTACATTTTCGAGTATGTTTGCCTTTCGCAGCACGAGGTCGCCGATGTTGAGGTCTCTCTTGATGAGGTTCTTGTTATAGGCTTTGGACATCGTTGCTTGGTACCTTATCGTTTTGGCTCTTACCTCTTCCCTTTTTGAATCAAGCAGGTCCAATTCCATGGCTCGAGCTTCTCCGTTGAGCTGTGGGTTGTATTCCTTGTGTTGGTGTTGAAACAAGTCCAGTCCGCATGTACGAACTGGAGCGGTCTAAGAGCGCGACGAAGCATCATGGGCCGTCCCTCAAGGGGCGCGACCACACCCAAGTATGTCACTAAGGTGTGGTTCGACCAACATAGGGTCCGACCATCACTAAGAGGCCAACCCTCAAGATAAGCTCACTACAAGGACAATGCAGCTATTGGGCTCGAGGAGCATCTCTAGGGCTCGAAGAGGACCTTACGTCAAGGTGACACCCTCTGAGAGAAACTAGGCAGAGCACTACTCGGACCACATACGTAAGAGGAAGGCACGAGGACCAAGGGCGACCACCCATGGTCGCTCCCTGTGGGACCCGTCTTCCAGATTACTCCATGGGACCCGAAAAATCCATATTGCCCTCTCAGCCCTAGCCAAGATGTTTGGGCCAAAGCCCATGGACCTCCTTATTGGGCTTGCACCTAAGGAGGCTTCAATCTCGTCCGGACACTTGTCACGATCCTACATGGAGTGACATTAAAATACTACGAGTAGATAAAGGACTCATTCATTACCCAGCGGGTAAGCATTGACACCTCTCACATACCAATCACCCACCACATTTACTACTCATACCAGGGAAGCCTCACAACTCCCTACACGTAAAGTTGTCCCTCCGGTTTAATCCTAGACAAACGGGGCACGAGGTACTAACCCCCCCCCCTCCAGTCTATTTCAGGTACGAGGAAGCTACAAGAAGGTTTCCTATCATTTCAAGAGGAACACTACATGAAGAAGACCTAAAATAGCTTATTGTGACGATCCACTGCGATCTTAGAAAGAAGCACGAATTACCCTTCAACATTTGGCGCCGTTTGTGGGAAACGACAGTAAAGGTCATTCCTAGCCCTGCTGGTCGAGCCAAGTACTCTCCTGGTGACACTTCACGAAGATGCCTCCCAGAAGAAGCAACCCTCTTGCTAATGCACCACCCAGAAATCCTCCTCGACCCAGGGGTCGTCCCCCTTCAAGCGGTCGAGGAGGAGGAAGGGCTGCTGCTCCAAGGGCACCAAGAAATAACAATGTTGCGAGGAACCAAGATTATACGGAGGGGGCATTCACCAATGTCACTAACTCCCAAGAAGAAAGATCAGGGGAAAATAATCCGCAAGGAGTCCCGGTTGGGAGTTCCTATGTAGCGTTGAGAGTCACAAACAACGCCGCGCCGAGAGGGCAGCCTGCTCAAGTAGTAATTAATCCATCTCCCGTAGCAGTGAATCCTCCTCAACCGGCCGCATTGAACATCACCCTTCCTAATGGACGTGTAAACCGACCATCAGATTTCGGGATGGGCGAAGCTCAATACGGCTTGTTCCTTCTTACTTTGCAAGGATATGTAGGGGATAACGAGGTTGCTAGAGTTAACGCTGAACTCCAAGCTCGAGGAGTACCACAAGTACAAGTACAGGAGCAACCTCGTGACACTTTGGTTGCCCCTCGTCAATCCCAAGGAAGAGCACCAGTAGTACAAGATGAAGCACATTCAAGAGCCAACACGAGGCCAATCCAATCTTGACTTGGACCTTCAAGAGTCCAATCTAGATTAGGACCACAAGGTGCCCCGGATGATTTGAGGGATTTGATTGATAGGAGGATACGTGCATCATTGCAAAACGTGGCTCAGTAAGAAAATCGAGCTCAGGTGGTCGCTACACCACCTGCTCTCCCCAACCAAATCACGCCCAACCAAGTAACTCCTCAGAACCAACCCTAAGCGGTGGCGGAAAACAATGCCTTGAGAACCATAGCTGAGGTAACCCCCTTGATCGACCCGATCACGGGGAGGAGGCTCACTCTGGAGGAACTCAACGCAAGGAAATCCGCACTTGATGCTCAGATAGAGACCCTACGGGGAACCGTCCAAGAAAAAGAGCAAGACCAAGATCCAAGCCCGTTGTGCGACGAGATAAGGAGCCACCAGGCCAAAATCGAAAGAGGATTCCCCACTTTTGAAAGTTATGATGGGACAAGTTGTCCGAAGGACTACTTGGTACGATATGGCACGAAGATGGATGCTTACGGCCACGATTCGAGGACCAAGGAACTACTCTTCCCGGCTAACCTCTCTGGAGAAGCCATGAAATGGTGGTCGCGCCTCCCTCATCGCTCAATCAAGTCATATAGAGATCTCTGCAAGGAATTCTCTAAGCTATTCGAGAAAGTCATGAACACCAAGAGAAGAGTGAGGTACTTGGCCGAAATTGTTCAGAAAAACAATGAAGACTTGAGGGACTTCATCAATCGCTTTCTGAAGCAGCCCTCCAAGTTGAAGATCACTCGATCAATGAGAGAAAAGAATACTTGTATGGTAACACTACCAACATCAAGTTCCAAGAGGTGCTCTCAGCATCGTGTGTAGAGAATGAAGCACAACTGACAAAAGTTTGCAAGGATTTCTTCGAGGCCGAGGAATTCCGAAAAACAGTTACGGTAAGAACCAATCCTCCCAAGGAAAAAGGGAAGGAGAAAGAAAAAGAGAAGGAGTACCCTCCTCGTCCGCAAATTCCCGAAAAACAAAGAAAAGATCAAAAGCATGGTTTGATTAGAGAGGGTCACTCGAGGAACGATTTTCCAGACAAGAGGTCTCCTCCTAGGAGGTCACCTCCAAGGCGATATAGCAACTACACGGACTTAAATAGGCGAAGATCCGACATCGTGAACTATATAGTCTCGAGGAAGCTAGACGTCTCCTGGCCACCCCCGATTCAAGAAAACCGAAAGAACAAGAGTTCGGAGAAATTTTGTCAGTTTCACAAGGGGAAAGGGCATACCTCTGATGAGCGCTTCCAGCTCAAGAACGAAATCGAGAGGATGATACGTAATGGTCAGTTGGTTAACTACATCCGGAAGGAAGAACCTCTGGCGATCTTACCTCCGCCACCTCAAGGGAGGATCGAGCACCATTACCAAGGGAACCCTCATGATGATGATATTCATAATTACAACAATTATGAAAACCGTCCCGTGAACGGAAGCATCCACACTCTTATAATTGCTGGAGGACCCGCGGGAGGCGACACTCGAAATCAGAGGGAGATCACATCTGATAATCTCAGAGTCCGGGATGTGAAGTATGCCCAAGCCGCACGACCAGGAACCAACGCCATCTCTTTTGACGATAGCGAGATACCTCTGAGGCATGCCGGGGGAGAAAACATATATGTGATGAACGTGTATTTTACACTTTCATTCGAATAGTGTCACGTTTTTCACCTTTTTAGCTATCCTCTATGTTAATTTAGCTATATTTTAGTGCATTTTATTAGAATAATGTCACGTTTCCCTTTTCTTTGCATTTTTCAGGTTTTAGGTAAAAAAATGTGATTTTTCGGGCAATTATGTTGAAGAGAACGAAGAATCGGTGTTCCGAGGACATTCGTGGAGTATCTAGAAGGTTCCGGATGAGATTTAAGGCCTAGGGGACGAGTTTCAAAGCTTAAAGGTCACTAGAAGGCAAAATCAGAGTCCGAAAAGGAAAAGAAAACCAAAAACGCGTCAAAAACGCATCTCCACCGACCTGGAGCTCCCAGGCGGTTCGCCCGGTGCCAGGCGGTTCGCCTGGGACCCCAGGCGATTCGCCCCGTGTATTCCGAACTCCTATATATAGTTGCACCTGTTTCTACGTTTGAAAGACCTTTTCACATTAGTTTTAGAGACGAATTCTCCAGAGCCTGTTCTGGGAATTCTTAGCATAGGAGACTCATTTTCTTATCAATTGGGAGGATTAAGCATAGCAATTGGACCTCGTTGTTTATCAATTCTTGCTTGTGAGTTCGCAATTCTTCATAGATTTACAACCTTCGTCGGTAACATTGTATCTCACGATTTGTCTACTTTTATTTATTTCTTTTAACATGTTTTCATTCAATCTTGCTTTGATTCTTGTTGATTGCAATCTATCTATGAGTAGCTAAATCTATCGTTGGTGATAGTATGTGATTTCTTAGCTAGGGTTCTTAATTATGCATGATTGGCTGTAACGCGATTCAGACTTGACTTATTGCTTTATTTCTTTGATCTATCTAAGCCCTCTATCTTCGTAGTGTTGAATGGAACGGAACACATTGGACAATTCATGATCTTAGATTTCTATGCAAACGTTCAAGTACTTCATGCATGATTATTAACCTGATGCTTTGAATGATCATAATATCACTAACTTCCATTATTATTGATAAGAAAATCTGTGCTAAGTTGTTTGTTGAGTTTATAGTTTAAGTTAAATTAGATAAAGCTAGTTATAGTCCTTAGAGATCGACACTCGAGGTTATTTTACTGCTACAGTACGGTTTTCGTTGTAGTTGTGAATTGCATTTGGCTAAAAACAAATTTATTTGATTAATTGAGTCTGACAAATTCGGTTCATCAAATTGGCGCCGCTGCCGGGACTATACTCCTTTTTTCTGTTTAGCTTATTTATATTTTCAGCATTCAATTCCTAGTTTTAGTAGTTTTATTTAATTCGATCTCTCTGATACTCTATTCTTAGCTTGTTCCAGATAGTGTATGCGAATTACACGATCTAGAGGAACACCGCTTGCTGAACCAATCGCTGAAATCGACAGAGTCTACCACCAAAGAAGGCGACTACTTCGACGACGTGACCTAGAGGAAATAGAGGATACCGATTTCTCTGAATCTCTACAGTCTTTTTGAAGGAATCGTCGTAATGGCAGAAGCTAGACAAGTGAAATCATGGGTTCAACCCACCAAGGATCGTATGAGGGGACCGGCGATTGTTCTTTCGTCTACAACTCGAGATCTGGAAATAAAAAACCACATGTTCCAGCAACTTCCGAGGTTCTATGGCCTTGCTAGGGAAGACGTGATGGGGTACTTGCATGATATCGATGACTTCATCAACCAACTTCCACGACCTGGAGCTGAAACAACAGCGGATGAGTTGAGAATGAAGGTTTTTGCTACGGGGCTTGGCGACAGGGCCAAGGCATGGTTGAGTTCTCTACCGGCGGGTTCACTTGACACTTCGGCAAAGGTTTTTTTCAGCATTCATAGAGAAATACTTTCCTCACACATTGACTACCGCGCTTAAGGCGCAAATCACTGGATTCAAACAAGACTATGATGAGACCATCTACACCGCGTTTGAGAGGTTCCAAGACATCATGAACAAGTGCCCTCACCATGGTTTTGAGCTTTCGGATCTTGTCCAACACTTCTACAATGGACTAACCTTTGAGAATCAGCAAGTGGTGGATTTCCAATGCCGTGGCAATATTTGGGAGGAAACCGCGGAAGCCGTTTGGGCGGTTTTCAAAAGACTTGCTAAGGGTTTGCAATTCAAGGATCCAAGAGCAATGGTTAGGAGACGTGGACCTGAAGCTCCACCTACTCAGGAGGCCCCTATGTATGGGGGGAATGGTGATCGATTCGAGTGCTTTACCAATGAGTTGAAATAAGTCCTCAAGAATTCCGATGGAACATCTATGTCGAATGAAGTTTGCCGAATATGCAAGAACTATGGGCATGGAGCTCATATGTGTAGATCGGAGCTTGCATATGATGATGGCAATTGGGTTCAAGGAAGCGAAGAGGAAGCTTTTGCTGTGGAATTTGGTACTCAAGAAGCTAGCTATGGACAAGATGGGAGGAATCCTCGAGGTGGATTTTGGAGAAGAGGGTTCCGAAATAATCAAGGATATGCACCGGCTAGCCAAACTTATGTCCCTAACCAAGACCGTAGTAAGCTTAGCTATGGTAATGATCACTGCGAAAATCCCACTTCCAAAGAGCAACCGAAGTCGAAGACAGCTCTTCTCATGGAGAACTTGTAGAAAATAGTTGATCACACCCAAAGTTTTCTTAAGCGTTATGAAGAACATTCTGAGAAGACTAGGGCTAGGCTGGATCGTTTGGAAGAGAGCACTAGGCTTTCCCATCAAAAGATGAAAGAATTGATTGACCGTGGAGCAAGTAGGGAGCAAGGGAAGTTACCTAGCAACACTGAGAAGTCGATGTCTATTACCTTGGTGGGTGGTCTTCCTGTTGAAATCACCATCAAGAAGGTTGCTAAATGTGAGTGTTGCAAAGATGGAGAACCTCCACTAGCCAAGAAGAAGAGAAGGACCTTGGTTTTGATGCGAGTGATGAGGAGCAAGAGGATCTCGAGCCAATTCCTGAGAGTTTCGATGTTAAGGTTGGGATTGGTGAACTTGAAGATGTTCGTGCTACACTAGATACGAGATCTTATTCTAATATGCTCCCAATGAATGTGTTTGAGAAGAGTAGCCTTGGAAAACTATCTGAGCATAAGGCTATTGTCCAATTGGCGGATGGATCCTTTGTGAGACCCGAAGGCGTTGTGAAGAACGTATTGGTTAAGATTGGTGAAGCTTTTGTGTACACCAACTTTGTAGTTATGCCGGCGTCTACACCTGGGATGGGGGATGTTGTTCTCTTGGGGCGAACGTTCTTGACTAAGCTACGCTCCGTGATAGACATCTACCGAAGAACTTGCACCATTGAGGTGGATGGCAAGCAACATGTGTTGCGAGCCATATCTGATCCAAATATTCACTTCAATGCTTCTCACACAATTAACTACTTTGGTCTTGCTGTCTATGTTCATTCTCATTCACAGGTTCGTCGCATGAGGAAAAGATCCATGAAGGGGAAGTCTAGTACCCTAAAAAAGAAGAACTAAGATCAATAAGAAGTCGAGTCAAAGACTATAAACAATGGCGCTATCTGGGAGGCAACCCGGAGTTTTTATCGCTTTTTTATCGCTTAATTGCATTGCATGCATTCATACATTGAACAATTTGCCTTTCTTTATGTGAATTTGTTCGTTTATGTGTTGTTTTGTGCTTATGTTTATGTTTGAGTGAATTTTTTCGAGTGTTTTTCATGAGGGAAATGGTTTTCGGGGATAAAAACTGAGTTTTTCGAAAAACTTTCGTCTCCCCACCTCTGGAGGTGGGGGGCGAATCGCCCCACATGGCCAGAGAGCTTCAAGCTCTCTGGTAGTGAGGGGCGATTCGCCCCACATGTGGGGCGATTCGCCCCACACCTCCAGAGAGCTTCAAGCTCTCTGGCGATGGGGGGCGAATCGCCCCACGCACGGGGCGAATCGCCCCCTGTCATCAGATAAGTAAAAAACGGGATTTCATCCCCAATTCCTCATTTTCTCATCTTCTTCACCTCTCTTACTCCAGAACACCCAAAAACTCAAAAAATCTTCAATCTTTCATAAAATATTCAATTCTCCATCAAATTTTGTGTTCTTTACCTTCAATCGAAGCCCGTTACGTGCTCTTTCATTCTATCCGAACAACTTTCATCCTAGTTCATTCGTTTTTCAAATCTGAGGTAACTTCACATGAACCCTAATTTTTCAAATTTGGGGGTTTCTCGATCTATGCTTCAATTGAGCTTATATAATGTATGGGTTGATTGTTTATGTGATTAGAATCAATTTTCATTACCAATTGCTTTCTCATTTTTGCTTGGTTTGATAAATTGGGAATTTTTGCTTACTTGATGTCTATGTCTCGTTTTGCATTGCTTCTTTTCTTTCATTCCATGCTATATGATAAGATTATTGGTATGATAAAGGTTGACATGTTGGTAGAACACTTGATTGATGGGGTTTGAGACTTTTTGGTGAAATTTTTGAGTACTATGGTTTGAATGAATCTTATGATTTGAGATTACTAGTAATCTAGCATGAAGCTTGTTGAGATATATTACATATTATGATATGTTGATACGTTGCATTATGGTAGCTAGATTAGACTTGGTGTTTTGAAGATTAGGCGTGATGATGGAGTTACTCATTTGTTTCACTCTTGCATTTGCATATGCATGAAGCTTTTTGCTGTACGAGGTACTAATGGATGTTTGTAGGAACCATGCCACAAAGAGAGAGGAGCAATTTCGTTTGGCTACAATGAGGTATTGGAGGTGGCTCGATTCCAACCATGTCAAAGGGTTTGACAAGGACGTTCTCCATGAGTTCTATGATGGGTCTACTAATCTTCAAGAGAAGGAGAGTGATCTCGTTAGAGGTCTGTTCGAGCCATGGACTTTTGCAACAACTTCGTGGTTTATCCATAAGGTGGAAAGAGAATTCACCGGGAGTGAGCATTCTTATGTCTATTCACGTACCACTAAAGGGATTGAAACCAATATCACGGCAGAAATCTGCCACAAGGACTGCAAGGGTCGAGAGACTAGGGAGCAACCGGGGCGGCCTCATCACAACAGATTTAGTCTTGAGTCGACAGTGGTGATGAAGTTCTGTATCGCTAACTTAATTCCAAAACATAATGACATGGACACCCAGACCTTCTTTGGGGTGCCCCTCGACTGCTTATTGAGGGAGCACCATATAGACATCGGGAGCATCAACCGTGAAGAATGTGGGCGACATTGGGCAAAGAAGAAGAAAACCTTTGAGTTTCCGAGTTTCATCAAAGCTTACTATAAGTTCCATGGGGTAGAGGACATTGGTGAAGGAGACTCTAAGAGCACGGTTCTTTCCCCTTCAACAATTCACGGGCTATTAGAGAGATACCGGATGGAAAACCCCATAGTTGCAGCAGCTAATGTTGAGGCTTCTCTTCGACAATGCAATTCTTCTAATGATGATGATGGTGACAATGAAGACAATAGGGACAATGAGGATGCCATGAATACTGATGGAGGAGTTGGCCCTATTCGATCTATTAGTAGAACCACCACCACCACCACGGGCTCCGATGATCACCAACAAGGGCCCTCGAGCAATCTCAATACCTTACATCTTGTGTACTCAGCCGACCGAGGCCAAACCACGCGGTAACATCTAGTATCACTTCTTGTTTCCTCATTCTCTTATTGCTAGGGACTAGCTTTAATTTCATGAGGGGGGATGGGATTTAAGTGAACTATTATTGTTAGTTTGGAGTTTGGCATTGGTAGTTTGAGTATAGCACCTTGCATTTTGTTGAAATTCGTTTGCATTAGCATTTGCACGTTTTTCGCTTTCCTAGTAATTTAGATGCATACATGATGAATGTGTATTTTACACTTTCATTCGAGTCTTTTTCACCTAATTTAGCTATCCTCTATGTTAATTTAGCTATATTTTAGTACATTTTATTAGAATAGTGTCACGTTTCCCTTTAGATTTTATTTTACAGGTTTTGGTTGAAATTCGGAGATTTACGGGCAATTATATTGAAGTCTACAAGGAATTGGTGTTCCAGAAGCCTATTTGGAGTATCTGAAGGTTTCCGGATAGGATTTGGAGTCTAGGGGCCGAATCTGGAGGTTAGAAGGCTACTAGAAGTCATAAACCGAGTCCGAAAAGGTGAAGAAATCCAAATCCGCGTCGAAAAACGCGGAAATTCCGCGAAATACTGGGGGGCGAACCGCCCCAGAAGAAATTCGGGGCCTATATATAGAGCTCAAGTTTTTCTCCGAAAATCATATCTTTCCAAGCCTACTTTCTCAGCTCTATCTATAGTTTTAGATAGGAACTTCACGGGGCCTGTTCTGGGAGTTCCATAGCTTAGGGGATACTTTTTCATAGCAGATTGGAGCGCGTAGGATCGCAATCATCCGGAGATTGACAACCTTCGGTAACTTTGTATCTTACAGTTTTTATCTACTTATTTTATTCTTCTTTCAATATGTTTTCTTCTATGATTGCTATTGATTGCATGCTTATTATGAGTAGCTAAATTTATCGTTGGTGGTAGTATGTGAATTCTTAGCGAGGGAAGATAATCATGCTAATGGCTATATCGCGCATTATACTCCGTGTCATTGCTTTATTTCGTTGATCAGTTGAAACCAAAATTCTCGTATGTTGTATTGATAATTATGCACACTTGGACACTTGTCAACCAATCAGACCAATTATCTTCGTAGTGTTGAATAATTACGGAACACATTAGGACGTTAGTTGTTGATGAGTCAGACCCATATTATCTTCGTAGTGCTTAATACTTGCAACAGGACACAAGATTGATTCAAAGATCTCTATGCAAGACCGAGAAATTTATGCATGATTATCGACCCATTATGTTAAGAAGGACCATACTATCACCAATCTCCATTATCTGCTTGAAAACCCCCTATTGCTTTCTATGTGCTGTTTTATATTCTTAATTAGATTTGATAAAGCTAGTATAGTCCTGAGAGAACGACACTCGAGTCATTCTACTACTACACTACGGTTTTCGTTGTAGTTGTGGATTGCCGTTGGCTAATACAAATTTATTTGACTGAATCTGACACGTTCATCAAATTGGCGCCGTTGCCGGGGACTATACTCCTTTTTTCTGTTTAATTTGTTTATATTTACAGCTTTAGATTCCTAATTCTTTTAGTTTTAGTTTTCCTTTTTAATCTCTCTCTGCTTTCCTAGTTTGTTTCTAATCACCTTTCCTAGTCTGTCACAGATAGTGTATGCCGCATACACGTTCTGCAGGAACACCGCTTGCTAATTCAATTGCTGAGATCGATAGAGTCTACCACCAAAGAAGGCGACAACTTGAAAGGCGCGCACTAGAGGAAATAGAGGAAACCGATTTCTCTGAATCTCTAATTAGTCCATTCAAGGAAATCAACGGAATGGCAGAAGCTAGACCACTGAAGGCATGGGTACAACCCACCAAAGATCGTATGAGGGGACCGGCGATAGTTCTTTCATCTGCAACCCGAGATCTGGAGATTAAGAACCACGCCTTCCAACAACTTCCGAGGTTCTATGGCTTATCAAGGGAAGATGTGATGGGGTACTTGCACGATATCGATGATTTCGTCAACCAACTCCCACGACCCGGAGCTGACATAACAACGGATGAGTTGAGGATGAAGGTTTTTGGTATGGGACTTGGCGACAGAGCCAAGTCATGGCTGAGCTCTCTTCCAGCAGGCTCGCTGGACACTTGGGAAAAGGTTTTTTGAGCTTTCATGGATAAATACTTCCCACACACTCTGACTACCGCGTTTAAGGCGCAAATCACTGGATTCAAGCAGGACTATGATGAGACCATCTACACCGCGTTCGAGAGGTTCCAAGATCTCACGAACAAGTGCCCTCACCATGGTTTTGAACTTTCCGACCTAGTCCAACACTTCTACAATGGACTAACCTTCGAGAACCAGCAAGTGGTGGATTTCCAATGCCGAGGCAATATTTGGGAGGAAACCGCAGAAGCCGTCTGGGCAGTTTTCGAAAGGCTTGCTAAGGGTTCGCAGTTCAAGGACCCCAGAGCAATGGTTAGGAGACGTGGACCTGAAGCTCCACCGACTCAAGAAGCCCCTATGTACAGGGGGAATGGGGATCAATTCGAGTGCTTTACCAACGAATTGATGCAAGTCCTGAAGAGCGCCACCGAAACAACTGTTTCGAACGAAGTATGCCGAATATGCAAGAACTATGGGCATGGAGCTCATATGTGTAGATCGGAGCTGGCATACGATGATGGCAACTGGGCTCGAGGAGGAGAAGAAGAAGCCTTTGCTACGGAGTTTGGTACTCAGGAAGTTAGCTACGGACAAGACGGTAGGAATCCTCGAGGTGGATTTTGGAAAAGAGGACACCGTAACAATCAAGGATATGCACCGGTTAACCAAACTTATGGACCTAACCATGACCGTAGTAGGCTGAACTATGGTAATGATCACTGCGAAAACCCCGCTCCGAAAGAGCCACCGAAGTCGAAGTCGGCTCTACTGATGGAGAACTTACAGAAGATGGTTGATCACACACAAAGTTTTCTCAAACGTTATGAAGAATATTCTGAGAAGACTAGGGCAAGGCTCGATAAGTTGGAAGAGAGCACTAGGCTTGCCCATCAAAAGTTGCAAGAGTTGATCGACCGAGGAGCAAGTAGGGAGCAAGGCAAACTACCTAGCAACACTGAGAAGTCATTGTCCATTAACTTAGTGGGTGATCTACCTGTTGAAATCACCATCAAGAAGGTTGCTAAGTGCGAGAGTTGCAAGAGTGAACTGCCCCCACAGGCCGAAGAAGAAGAAAAGGACCTTGGTACTAACAAGAGTGAAGAGGAGCAAGAGGATCCCGAGCCACTCCCTCAAAGTTTCGATATTAAGGTCGGGATTGGGGAGCTTGAAGATGTCCGAGCCACACTAGACACTGGATCCTACTCTAATGTGCTCCCTTTGAACGTTTTCGAGAAGAGTAACCTTGGAGAACTAACTGTGCATAAGGCTATTGTGCAACTGGCGGATGGATCCCTTGTGAAACCCGAAGGAGTTGTGAAGAATGTATTAGTCAAAATTGGTGAAGCCTCTGTCCACACCGATTTTGTAATTATGCCAGCATCAGCACCAGGAACGGGGGATGTTATACTCTTAGGACGAACATTCTTGACTAAAATACGCTCAGTGATGGACATCTACCAAAGGACTTGCACTATCGAAGTGGATGGCAAGCAACATGTGTTGCAAGCCATAACTGATCCACCTGATCCACCCGATACTTCTAACACTATTCATTACAGTGGTCTTAACGTCTATGTTCACTCTTATTCACAGGATCAAACCACGGGAAGGAGAATCATGAAGGGGAAGTCTAGTACCCTCAGAAGGAAAAGAGAGGCGAAGACAGGAGTCGAGTCAAAGACTTTAAACAATGGCGCTATCCGGGAGGCAACCCGGGGTTTTTATCGCTTTATTTACTGCTTTATTGCATGCATTCATACTTGAACAATTTGCTTTTCATATGTGAACCATGATGTTAAGTTTTGTTTGGCTTTGTGTTGATTAGTATCTTGTTCTTTGTTTGCATTTGCACGTTTACTGCTTTCTTAGATTTTTTAGGTTGCATTCATCCTAGGATAGTCTTGCATGTTTTATATGGAGTTTATTGCCGAATTTTTTGAACTTTTTTATTGGGTAAATCAACTAGCTATGCCATTAATCGTATGCTTCATCTCTATGAATTTGTTTGAGGTCTGTCTCGCTTGGCTTGTCACATTTATGTATTGCACTTAGTTAAGCATGGTAGTCTCGACATCACTTAGTGGTGTTTTCTCTACTGCGGTTCACGAAGGCCTTTATAATAGGATGATGCATGTTAGGGTCTTATGGTTGTTTCCCGAGTAATTATGTACCTAAGAGGCAACAAGTCTTCACCATTCTTTGAGATTGCTAAATGCCTAGGAAGGAGGTAGTGTGAGGTTGTGTGATCCTTTGTTTATAACTTATTCTTCTGAATAGGTTTGGGGAGGGGGTTACACCATCATAGACTTGTTTCTGTTTTTCATTTTTCGTATCGTGAGTTTATTTTCCTTTTCCGTGAATTTTGTACTCCAACCTATTCTTTCAAATAGGTTTGGGGAAGTCGTGTGAGTCATTTTGTTTCTCTTTTTGTTGTGCTACTGCTGGCTAGAAAAAATAAAAATCGAAAAAAAAGAAAGAAAAAATTCCAGAAAAAAAAGAGAAAGAAAAAAAAGAATCTGGAAAGAAAAAAAAAAGAAAAAAAGAAGACCCCAAAAAAACAAAGAAGGGTCCAAAAAATAAAGCCAAATAGCAGTTTAGCAAAGTTTGAGTCTTTTCCATTTTTCGTATTGTTCGTAATTGTGTTTTTCTATTTTTTATCTTTTTTGTCTTAAGTGTCATCTGTTCTAGACCACCCTCGTCCTGCCATTCAGGAAGTGGTGAATAGCTTAAGACTTTACTTGAGAGATGGGTAGAATAGGGGAGTGTTATCTTTTATAGGGAACCCTCCTTCGTTTGATGAGAGCCAGTACTGGTTCGACCTCTTTTGAGGAAAAGTCTTAACATGGTGGAACAGCAGTAAGTCCTCAGTTTCATAGGCACGGGGCAACCATTCGTATCTTAGCATGCATCATTACGTCGTCACTGACTAGGTCCAGGTAGAGAATGTTACGAGAAACTATCTTGTCTTGACATAAGTGCTTATGTGGATGTGTATAAGTCAATCGAGGTATTCTTCAACCTATATTCATGCTTTGATTTATATGGTTTTTGTTCATATGTTATTTGATAGATTCAGTAATTTAGTTCATTTTATTTGACATGAAACTCCATTTTGAGTCTTGCATGTTTTTTGTATTAGAGTCTAGCTTAGTTGCTTGAGGACAAGCAAAGGTTCGGTTTGGGGAGTTTGATGAATGTGTATTTTACACTTTCATTCGAGTCTTTTTCATCTAATTTAGCTATCCTCTATGTTAATTTAGCTATATTTTAGTACATTTTATTAGAATAGTGTCACGTTTTCCTTTAGATTTCATTTTACAGGTTTTGGTTGAAATTCGGAGATTTACGGGCAATTATATAGAAGTCTACAAGGAATTGGTGTTCCAGAAGCCTATTTGGAGTATCTGAAGGTTTCCGGATAGGATTTGGAGTCTAGGGGCCGAATCTGGAGGTTAGAATGCTACTAGAAGTCATAAACCGAGTCCGAAAAGGTGAAGAAATCCAAATCCGTGTCGAAAAATGCGGAAATTCCGCGAAATACTGGGGGACGAGCCGCCCCATCACCGGGCGAACCGCCCCAGAAGAAATTCGGGGCCTATGTATAGAGCTCAAGTTTTTCTCCGAAAATCATATCTTTCCAAGCCTACTTTCTCACCTCTATCTATAGTTTTAGGTAGGAACTTCCCGGGGCCTGTCCTGGGAGTTCCATAGCTTAGGGGATACTTTTTCATAGCAGATTGGAGCGCGTAGGATCGCAATCATCCGGAGATTGACAACCTTCGGTAACTTTGTATCTTACAATTTTTATCTACTTATTTCATTCTTCTTTCAATATGTTTTCTTCTATGATTGCTATTGATTGCATGCTTATTATGAGTAGCTAAATTTATCGTTGGTGGTAGTATGTGAATTCTTAGCGAGGGAAGATAATCATGCTAATGGCTATATCGCGCATTATACTCCGTGTCATTGCTTTATTTCGTTGATCAGTTGAAACCAAAATTCTCGTATGTTGTATTGATCATTATGCACACTTGGACACTTGTCAACCAATCAGACCAATTATCTTTTAGTGTTGAATAATTACGGAACACATTAGGACGTTACTTGTTGATGAGTCAGACCAATATTATCTTCGTAGTGCTTAATACTTGCAACAGGACACAAGATTGATTCAAAGATCTCTATGCAAGACCGAGGAATTTATGCATGATTATCGACCCATTATGTTAAGAAGGACCATACTATCACCAATCTCCATTATCTGCTTGAAAACCCCCTATTGCTTTCTATCTGCTGTTTTATATTCTTAATTAGATTTGATAAAGCTAGTATAGTCCTGAGAGAACGACACTCGAGTCATTCTACTACTACACTACGGTTTTCGTTGTAGTTGTGGATTGCCTTTGGCTAATACAAATTTATTTGACTGAATCTGACACGTTCATCAATACACTACATACACTACATTCATTCTAGTCTAGTTTTGCATGTTTTTGTGTGGAGTTTATTGCCAAATGTTTTGAACTTTTTTATTGCGTAGATTAACTAGTTATGACCTTTAACCATATGTTTCATCTCTATGAATTTGTTTGAGGTTTTTCTCACTTGGCTTGTCACATTTATGTTTGCACTTAGTTAACCTTGGTAGTCTCGACATCACTTAGTGGTGTTTTCTCTACTGCGGTTCACGAAGGCCTTTATAATAGGATGATGCAAGTTAGAGTCTTGTGGTTGTTTTCCCGTGTAATTATGTACCTAAGAGGCAACAAGTCTTCACCTTGCTTTGAGATTGCTAAATGCCTAGGAAGGAGGTAGTGTGAGATTGTGTGATCCTTTGTTTGCAACCTATTCTTTCGAATAGGTTTGGGGAGGGGGTTACGCTATCATTAGACTTGTTTTTCGATTTTTGAGTGTTGTGAGTTTGTTTTTCATTTTCGTAAAGTTTGTGCTTCAACCTATCCTTTCGAATAGGTTTGGGGAGGTCGTTTCTGAGTCATTGTAATTTCTTTTTCGTTATGCTACTGCGGGCTATATAAAAAAAATCGAAAAAAAGGGGAAAAATTCCAGGAAAAAGAAAAAATCTGGAAAAGAAGACAAAAGAAAAAAAAGAAAAGACCCCAAAAAAAGCAAAGAAGGGTCCAAAGAAAGCCGAAAAGCAGTTTAGCAAAGTGTTTGTCTCGTTTTTCAATTCTTGTAATGTTCATAATCGAGTTGTAATTTTTTGTCTTTTGATTGTTTGAGTGTCATTTGTTCTAGACCACCCTCGTCCTGCCATTCAGGAAGTGGTAAATAGTTTAAGGCTTTGCTTGAAAGATGGGTAGAATAGGGGAGTGTGAACTTTTAGGGAACCCTCCTTCGTTTGATGAGAGCCAGTATTGGTTCGACCTCTTTGAGGAAAAGTCTTAACTTGATGAACAGCAGTAAGTCCTTAGTTTCATAGGCACGGGACAACCATTCGTATTTTAACATGTTTCAATGCGTCGTCACTGACTAGGTCCAGGTAGAGAATGTTACGAGAGACTATCTTGTTTAACATAATGCATATGTGAATGTGTATGAGTCAATCGAGGCATTCTTCAACCAATATCCATGTTATGATTTGTATGGTCTTTGTTCATAAGTTTTTGATAGATTCAATAGATTAGTTCATTTCATTTGGCATGAAACTCCACTTTGTGTGTTGCATTGGTTTTTTGCATTAGAATCCAGCTTAGTTGCTTGAGGACAAACAAAGGTTCGGTTTGGGGAGTTTGATGAACGTGTATTTTACACTTTCATTCGATTCTTTTTTCACCTTTTTAGCTATCATCTATGTTAATTTAGCTATATTTTAGTGCATTTTATTAGAATAGTATCACGTTTCCCTTTTCTTTGCATTTTTCAGGTTTCAGGTAAAAAATGTGATTTTCCGAGTAATTATATTGAAGAGAACGAAGAATCGATGTTCCGAGGACATTCGTGGAGTATCTAGAAGGTTGCGGATGAGATTTAAGGCCTAGGAGACGAGTTTCAAAGCTTAAAGGTCACTAGAAGGCAAAATCTGAGTCCGAAAAGGAAAAGAAAACCAAAAACGCGTCAAAAACGCATCTTCACCGACCTGGAGCTCCCAGGCGGTTCGCCCGGCACGCCAGGAGGTTCGCCTGGGACCCCAGGCGATTCGCCCCGTGTATTTTGAACTCCTATATATAGTTGCACCTGTTTCTACGTTTGAAAGACCTTTTCACATTAGTTTTAGAGACGAATTCTCCAGAGCCTGTTCTGGGAATTCTTAGCATAGGAGACTCTTTTTCTTATGAATTGGGAGGATTGAACATAGCAATTGGACCTCGTTGTTTATCAATTCTTGCTTGTGAGTTCGCAATTCTTTGGAGATTGACAACCTTCGTCGGTAACATTGTATCTCACGATTTTTCTACTTTTATTTATTTCTTTCAACATGTTTTCATTCAATCTTGCTTTGATTTTTGTTGATTGCAATCTATCTATGAGTAGCTAAATCTATCGTTGGTGATAGTATGTGATTTCTTAGCTAGGGTTCTTAATTATGCATGATTGGCTTTAACGCGATTCAGACTTGACTTATTGCTTTATTTCTTTGATCTAGATAAGCCCTCTATGTTCGTAGTGTTGAATTGAATGGAACACATTGGACAATTCATGATCTTAGATTTCTATGCAAACGTTCAAGTACTTCATGCATGATTATTAACCTCATGCTTTGAATGATCATACCATCACTAACTTCCATTATAATTGATAAAAAAATTTGTCCTAAGTCGTTTGTTGAGTTTATAGTTTAAGTTAAATTAGATAAAGCTAGTTATAGTCCTTAGAGATCGACACTCGAGGTTATTTTACTGCTACACTACGGTTTTCGTTGTAGTTGTGAATTGCCTTTGGCTAAAAACAAATTTATTTGATTAATTGAGTCTGACAAATTCGGTTCATCAATATGACCCTTGTGTTCCGCTAGTAGTTTCCCTTGATGTTCAGTCCTACAAGTTAGGAAGGATCCTCGTCGACACCGGATGCTCGGCTAACTTGATCTTCACAGGAACCTTGAAGAGGATGCAAATGAATCCGAGAGAAGGGCTTAAAGAAGTGAGGAGTGCACTGGTAGGCTTTGGAGGACAACCTATCATGCCACTCGGAACGATCAACTTGACGGTATCAATGGGAAATGCTCCTCGGCGAGTAACTCAACATGTTCCCTTTGTGGTCGTCGACATGCCCTTTGATTACTTCGCAGTCCTAGGTCGACCCGGTCTCTCTCAATTCCGAGCCGTAGTGTCTACAGTCCACAACAAACTGAAGTTCCCCACTCCATTGGGAGTTGGACAACAAGTAGGAGACATCAGAGAGGCATGGGAATGCTATAGCATGTCAGCTAAATTCACTTCCAAGGTTGCCATCGGAGAGCCCAACCCGGGTCAATCACTCGAAGAGCAGCCTCTTGTTCACAATGCTCCTTATCGTTTCTATACGGTTCAGTAAGTGAAGAAAAAATTAAAAAAGCCAAGTCCGTCACTTAGGCGAAGGAAAGCAATCCAGAAGAAAGAGAAGGATACCCTGGTAGGAGCTGTCAAAGAGCTCGAGGAGTATCAAGTTATACCCCCAATACCACCCTCTTCCAAGAAGAAGAAATTATTCGAGGAAAACAAGATTGAAGCAAGAGAAACTCTAGAAGAAATCCAAATTGTCAAAGGAAGTGCCGACAAGGTTACAAAAATTGGTACCGAGATGACCACATAAGTGAGGATGAAACTCATTCAATGTTTGAAAGATAACAACGATATCTTCACATGGAGTACCGAGGACCTCAAGGGGATCGACCCACGTGTCGCGGTTCACCGTCTGAACATTGACCCGTCGATCACCCATATTAGAGAAAAGCAAAGAGACTTCAGTGCGGAAGATAATGCCATTATTGAAGCGGAAGTCCAAAGACTGCTTAATGCCGGTCACATCAAGGAAGTAAGATACTCCGATTGTGTTTGCAATGTGGTCCTCGTGGAGAAGGGGCCCGACAAGTGGAGAATGTGCAACAACTTCACGAGACTCAACAAGTTATGCCCGAAGGATCCGTACCCGCTCCCCAGGATCGACCAGCTAGTCGATTCCACTGCTGGATGCGCCCTCTTGAGTTGTGGATGCATACCAAGGATTCTACCAAGTCAAAATGGCTAAGGATGATGAACCCAAGACCGCCTTCTTCGCAAACGGCAATGTGTACTGCTTCAACGTGATGCCTTTCGGCCTAAAAAATGCCGGAGCAACCTACCAAAGGCTGGTCAACAAGATGTTCAAAGAAGAGCTGGGGAAAACAATGGAAGTATATGTTGATGATATGCTTGTCAAGAGTAAGACCGATGAGCAACATGTAGGTTACCCGGCAAAATGCTTCTCAATTTTGAGGAAGTATGGCATGAAGCTCAATCCTGCGAAGTGTACCTTTGGAGTTAAAGGTGGGAAGTTCCTCGGTTACATGGTAACGGAGAGAGGAATAGAAGCAAAATCCGAGAAAATCAAGGCCATCCTCGATCTGCCTCAACCTCAATTCATCAATGAGGTATAAATATTGGTGGGGAAGTCGATCGCATTGAGTAGGTTCATCTCGAGGTCCGCCGAGAAAAATCTCCCATTCTTCAAAGTGTTGAGAAATAGCAACCACTTCGAGTGGACGAAAGAATGCGAGGAAGCTCAAAGAGTATCTACTTTCCCCTCCACTTTTGTCAAAACCAATGGAAGGAGAGGTACTTTACTTGTACTTAGCAGCGACTAGGGAAGCCATCAGTTCGGTCTTGGTGCGAATTCAAGGTAACGACCACTTGCCCATCTACTACTTAAGAAAAGTACTCGCTGGAGCTGAAACACGATATATGGATATCGAGAGGCTATCCTTCGCTCTAGTCTATACGGCGAGGAGACTAAAGCCTTACTTTGGAGCACACTAGGTTGTGGTCTTGACGAAGCAACCTCTCAAGCAAGTCCTCGAAAAACCCAAAAACCCGGGAAGGCTTGCAAGGTGGGCAATCGAATTGAGCGAGTACGATATTGACTATCAAGCACCTTTGGCCAAGAAAGCCCAAGTCATTGCCGATTTCCTCGTAGAGTATCCCTCCAAGGGAGCTTCAGAGGAAAACCCTCCCGAGACACAAAATGCCATGATGATGGTCGAGGAGCAACCACGGCAGAATAACCCAATGCAGCTCTCGAAGATGCTTTAAAAGAGCTCAAAGAAATGTCCCAGACAAAAAGAAAAACGCATGAAGTGTTCCTAGCAGAAAAAAACGAGGAGCCTAAGGGTATGGAGACCGTCTCTTCAAAACCCAAGGAGCTCGCCAACCATGGAGACATCTGGATTCTTCACGTGGATGGACCCTCCTCAGGAAAAAATGGCGGGATAGGAATATACTTCAAGAGTCCCGGAGGAGCTGAACTCGAGTACGCTATTACTCTTAGTTTCCCAGTCTCCAACAACGAAGCCGAGTATGAAGCTATCCTCATCGCTCTATGTATGGCAAAGACACTTGAAGTGAAGAAGCTACATCTCTTCACTGACTCTCAATTGGCCGAGAAGCAAATCTCGGGAAAGTTCAAAACCAAGAAGGACTCACTGGCCGAATATAAGAGCGCCATCACGGAGGAAATCCAAAAATTCAAAAGTTGTGAAATTGAGAAATTCTCAAGAGATCTCAATCAAAGGGCAGATGCATTATCAAAATATACTTCGACTTCCGGAGGAGTAGATACCCGGAATGTGATACTTATGAGAATCAATGCATCATCCCTATGGTCATCAAAGCCAAACATCTTGGCAATTGACACTCAACCGAGTTGGATGCAAGAGATCGCTACCTATCTCACGAATGGTAGCCTTCCTCGTGATAAGGCTGAAGCAAGGAAAATCAAAGGAAAGGCAGGCCGCTACATCATGCAAGGAGACTACTTGTACAAGAGATCCTTCGAGGGAGTCTACCTGAGATGCGTCGCCGAACAAGAAGTGCAAAAACTTTTGGGAGAAATGCACAGAGGAAATTGCGGGGACCATGCCGGAGGAAGAACCCTCGCGCAAAAAATCATCCGCCAAGGATACTACTGGCCCACTGTTCGTGAAGATGCTGCCCGATTTGTAAGAAGGTGCGAGGAGTGTCAATTGCACGCCAATTTGATCAATGTCCCGACGAAACCTCTCATGCCCATTACCATCACTTGCCCTTTCGACATATGGGGCATCGACATAGTCGGTCCTTTCCCGAGAGGCGTGGGTCAAAAGAAATTCATCATTGTTGCGGTTGAATACTTTAGCAAGTGGGCGGAGGTTGAGGCAGTGTCTACTATCACCGAACAAAGGGTGATGAACTTTGTATGGAGAAACATCGTGTGTCGATTTGGCTTGTCGAGAGTCCTCATCTCGGATAATGATGCTCAATTCTGTGGCCAAAGGTTCAATGAATGGTGCAAGGAAATGAAGATTGAGAGGACGTACACCTCGGTAGGACATCCTCAATCCAACGGGCAAACAGAGGCCGTCAACAAAATCCTTGTCAACAACTTGCAAAAGAGGTTCGCCACCAACAAGAATTGGGTCGACGAGCTTGATCGAGTGGTATGGGCATATCTCCCAACTTCAAAAATAGCTACAAGATAGACTCCCTTCTCGCTAGTTTACGGTTCTAAAGTGGTGATACCAGCGGAAGTGGCAGTAGAAACCCTCAGGATCCAAGGGTATGAACTCGAGGACAATCATACCGAGAGGCTCTTCGATCTGGAGACGGTAAGCGAAGCGAGAACCAATGCCTTGGCCAACATCCTCAAATATCAAGCGCTTATAGCGAAGACCTACAACAAAGGTGTGAAGGAAAGAGACTTCCAAGTAGGAGACTTAGTACTCTGAAGAGCCGACATTCTGGGAAAAGTTGGGAAGATGCAACCCAACTGGGAAGGCCCCTACAAGATAGTTGAAGCAAGGTCCAATGGAAGCTATCGTCTCCAAGACATGGAGGTAAGAGTATTGAAGAACCCGTGGAATACTTCCAACCTCCAGAGGTTCTACGCCTGAGTTGTTTTAACGGACAAGCTTTTTGAAGAGCTCCAGTGAAAGGCCCAAGATCGAGAAGGATTCCTCACAAGCTTGTGTGAGAGGTACCCTCATGTTTTATGGTTCAGAAAATGTTGTAAGAAAGCTGGCCGAGGAGCCCCCCATTGTAATTGAATTTCCGACAAATCAATACAATGCCTATCTTTCAACAAAGAAAATGCTCAAGTATAGAACTACTATACTCAAAACAGAATAAAAAGCTACTCGACCAAGACAGCTTGCTCGATCCAAAAAAGAGCTCCCCGATTTACACGTCGGGCTAAAGCTCCCCGCTCTCTCATCTTTTGAGAAACTTAATCGAGACACTTTTTAAAGAAGTGAAAACGAGGAAGGCAAAGAAATCGAGCAGGAGGAGTTTAACACTTGTTTTTTCTGGCTCAACACTTAGAGTTTTTTCTGAGTTGGCAAGAAAATCGACAACTATATTGATTACTTTGGTAGCTCGAGGAGCTTAACTCGAAGAATTACTAATGAAGATTATTCTTTCGATCAAAGGCGCGAGGAAACTCCCTCCTCGACTCTAACTTATACATGTTTAACTACTCTATCAAGTTATACGTCATAACAGAAAAAGAGTTAGTAAAAAACACAAGTATAAGCAGGGAAACGAAGAGCAACAAGCAATTTATTGAAGGAAATAGCGAAGAGACATCAGTTGCTAATTTATATTACAACAAGGAGATATGTTTCAACATGTGCCACCAAGGGCCGTAGAAAAAGGAAAATTGTTCGGAAAAAATGCAAAGTACAGAAAAAAAAGAAAAAGTTTACAACATTACCGAGCATACTCGGTCTTCAAGCTCTTCGATTTAACGGGTCCGACTACCAGAGAGGTCAGTGACCGGGACAATTGTGCTAGTTGCTCCCCGCACCGGGCTCAGCAATTCCTGGATCTCAGCCGCGTCTCGCTCTTTAGCCTGAGATTCCTTGATAGCCTTCTCGTATAGAATCAGCTCAGGCTCGACGAAGTCTTCTGCTCGCCCAATAACTGGATCGCTCACCTTAACCCAAGAAGCGTTGCGGAGAGCAGCCTTCTCAAAGGGGTAAAGGATCCCGGTCCTTAGACACTCAGGGACCCATGAAGGGAGATAGGCTGGTTTGCTGGGATAAGGCACTTCTGGGTCGGTCACCAGCTCCCCAAACTCGCACGCTTCGTGCATCTCCTCGGTTATCTCCTCATCAGGGTAGTGAGACAGGTCTTCGCGCCTACCAGGGTGCAGGTCCTCGCGAGTGTCCGGATCAAAATCAACGGGAAGCATGTTAACTCGTTTTAGCTAGCCGATACAGGAGAAGAAGCCCTCCTCGCGTGAAGAGACTCGCACATCTTTCTGGGCCATCTTGTATGTGTTTGAGGCCATGAAGTCGCGAGCAGTGGCAAGGCGGCTTCCCTTAAGGAAGGAGAGGACGCTGGTCTTGAACCTCTCCATGCAAATTGACAAGGTGGCATAAGCCCCCTTGTAGCCCTTGGTACTCGCCTTCTCCTTGGAAAGCTCCTTCTCGAGGAGATCGACCTTGGCATAGAGCTTTCCGGTCTCTACCTCAGCGACCTTGTTCTTGTCCTCCGAGGCCGCGAGCCTCTTCTCCAGGTCCTCGATCACTATGCCTATATCGGCGCGATCAGCAGCTACTTGGCCGTAGGCTTCCTTCAAGTGCTCAAGCTACAACAAAGAAGTACACAGTTAGCGAGGAGATTAATTTCATACTTAGAAAATTCATTGGGAAAAGATAAGTTACCTAAAGCGAGCACATGCTCAACTCATGCGCGCGATCCAGGTCGCTCATTTGAATGAGCCTCTTCACCTCATCTTGACCTACAGCGGCCATCTTCCCTTTCTTGCGAGGAGGCTCATTGTTGCCCCCAAGCGTAAGCTTCCTCGTCCCCTTCTTAGCAGCAGGCCTCTTCTCGGGCTCCGCTGCAGCAGCCTCCTCGGCTTGCTTCGCTTGTTTAGCCGCCGCTTCCTCCTCTGCCTTCTTCAACGCATCAACTGGGTTCTCACGCGTTTTGAGACCTTCTTGTACCAGGGCATCTCGATGATGCGAGGCACTCCTCGGAGGAGAAATGTTCAGAGACCCGAGGATCTTCGTCTCCTTATTGGCTAGTTGTTGCTTTCTTCGTTGCTCTTCCTTAGCTGCAAGAGTCTTCGACACGATCCAGTTGAACCAATAAGCTGTGAAAAAAAAAAAACAAGTTAGTAAAGAAAGCGAGAAGCAGAAAAAGCGAGAAGGAAAGTAAAATCGAGGACATTGCAAGCAAGCAAAAATAAGAAAAAGACAAGTATGAAATTATTCTAAGCGTACCGTAGAGCACATCATTCGAGAACCTGTTCCCCGTGTACCCAGTGTAAGCATAAGGCGAAAGCCCAGCTAAGTAAGGAAGAGGTTGAAGAACGAGACCCCAATAGAAGTACTTCTCGGGGTTGGGTCCTCGATTCTTCTCCTCGAGCTCCAAGACCCATGGGTCTAGCTCCGCTGGCAGAGGCTGCTTCTCGGCTATTTTTCCTCGATACATCAACTTGGGCACTCCCCACTCCGCATCCTCCTCGCTCATGTTAGGTAACTTCTTCTTCTTGATGTAGAAGTACCGGTGGAACCATTTGTAACGAGGAGGATGGAGCGTCCATGATGAAACCCAGGCCTGGTCGCGTGTTGAAATAATAGAAGTATTTATTTCCCGAGCTCATCGAGACCCTAAAAAGCTGATTGAAATTGTGGAAGTTCAGCTCGATCCCATTCTTCTTACAGAAAACCCTGAAACAAACCAAGGTCCCAAAAGCACTTGGCACTAGTTGCCAAGGAGCGATCCCCAGGGTGTTGAAAATGTCGCGGAAAGCCTCGTAGAAGGGCAAGATCCATCCTCGATCTAGGCTCAAGCAGTGAACGACCATGTATCCTGGAGGAGCATTGTAAAAAGTCTGGTCATCCTTCGGAACGAGGATGTCGAACTTACTCTCGGGAAGGGTGTACTTCCACCGGAGAGTAGCGATCTCATCCACCTTCACAGTAGAGGCAGTTGTTGGGATGATGCCATCCTCGTTCTTCTCACCCTCAGGATCGGGGAGGTTCACGTTGCGAGCACTCTTCGTGAACTTATTCTGAGCAGCCTTACTGGACTTAGGCTCCTCGACGGCTTTAACTTTCTCACTCTTACGGGAGCGAGAGCGCTTCTTCGCTCTCTTAGGCTGCTCGGTACTAGCCTTTGCTTGGTCAGCTTCTCGCTGCGCGAGATGTAGCTGGTATTCTTGTTCTTCAAGTGGATTTGGTGGCCTGGTGTTACTCGGAAACGAGAAGTCGATTGTGCGAGGATCCACTGAGTGATAGCTGGTCTCCTCCTCGGGAGCGTACCTCTGCCCGATAAGCACGTCTCTCTGAGCTTGCATGTGCATTTCCGAGATAGATGGAGACAAGGGTGCTGCAGTGCTCGGACCAGCTTCATTCCCGTGCACGTCCATTAAGGCCAGATGAGGTTCCTCCTCGTCATCAGTGACTATGGTTCGACGAACAGTTTGAGGAGGGAACCTAACCCTCTTCAATGGTGGGGTAGTTCGAGGAGATGTAGCGTCATCATCATCATCGCTGTCATCGCTATCAATCAACACGATACCCTTGTCGCGCTGAACGGAATGATCACCCTCCTCGTATAAAGACAGCCAAGTCAGGTCGCTCTGTGTTATCCATGTCCTCGATTCGAATATCCGTTGGAGGCACAACATTGACAGCGCCATAATTTCGGCCGTGTACTTGGGCGGCTAAAGTGATTAGTTCTGTAGAGACCCCGGGGTTAGAAGGACCCCCCTCCTCCTCGGTCTGATCATCAATGAAGTCGTCGTCCTCTCTACGATGCCTCTTACGAGTAACTAATTGATATGCATCCTTCTCCTCCTCCTCGCTTTCATCATCATCACCCTCTTCGTCATTGGCGTCTTCGCCTTCTTCACCCTCCTCAAGTTCCTCCTCATCGGATCATTCCTCCTCTCCGGATTCAACAACGGGCTCCTCGCCCGCAACAGCATGCTCCAAAGTGTTGTCTAAGAACGTCACCGATATATTTGACGTATCGGCTGACGTAGTATGGTCGCTCCCATACTCTCCGACTTCTCGGCAATTCTGGCTGTCGTTGCTCCTCTCGGACATCCTAAAGGGGTAGGCAAAGAAGAAGTTAGGATGGTTGGTGATAGTCCGAGAGGTCCTTTTAGGTATATTCATTATGTTCGACCTCCCGAATGGAGAAAAGTCTCAAAAGGTGGAGCAAGCATAATGGAAAAGAAGTTATTCTACAGAGCGACCAACTGCTCGAAACAGGCGAGAGCGAGCACGCATATAAACAGGCAAGAGCGAGCATGCATATAAAGGATCGGGGAGCAACAGAGCGACCAACCGCTCGAAAAACTTATGATTTCTATCAGTTACACGCATAAATCGAAGGAGGCAAAGGGGATGTACAGAAAAATAAAAAGGGGGAGGCATGCGCGTCTACAAGTTCGATTAAGGCATATGAAACAACATGGACATGCAATTGAAGGGGAGGCATGCGCATCTACAAGTCCGTTTACGTTTTATTAAGTCCGTACGAGGCCGCCGTGCACCGGCAAGATCTCAGGCAACAAAAATGGTAAAGAGCAGCAAAATCGAAAGAAAAAGACGAGCAATTAAAGCATGTAATCAGAGTTAGGGTACGGAAACTTACTTGATAGTGAGTGATTGAAGGCTGGAAACCGGAATGTAAGCCGGGAAAGATGGAGCCCGCCTGAAAAACTGGAAATCGACGCCGGAATAAGGTCCTCGCTCTCTTCTTGTATCGATGACTTGCTCGACGGTAACCAAGAAACGCTCCTCGCTCTCTCTATTTTCTCTGGAAAGCAATGTTGCGAAAAGTGTGGAATGACCAAGTATCGACCTATTTATAGAAGGGTATCTCGGGAATACGAACCGTCGCATACCCTCGCTCCATCCGGGCCGAACACGTGGCCACTATCAACGGCTCAGATCACAGCCGCCTGGTGAATTTCCAGATTTACCCTCCACGCTCCCGCTCTGTTAGGAAACTTGTAATTTTGATGAGCAATTAACCATGCTAAATTAAGGAAAGTCCAGTAACTAGTACTCTTAAGGTCCATAGGAATTTAGAATTTTAAGGACATTGTAAAAGAGGAACGTTTGCTGAAGACTTAGAGTAGGTGCTAGATAGGTTGGTTTTACCGCTTATGATGTATCTTGTTTTCTGTAAAGAAATACAACCTACTAAAGCATTTGCTGATGATATACTATGTTTTTACAAACAAACTATTGAAGCATTTAGAACCGCTCAGAAACTTGAAGATTTTGAAGATCTGAAGACTAGAAGATTTCTGAAGACTGGTATCTACAAAGGCACATGTTGCTCAGAAAGTGGAAACTTCAGCAACAGCTTGCATAAGTGAAAATCTATATGACAGAGTAGGTTGTGCTTGCTGAAACTGAGACTGACCACTTGCTGATGAACATTTGTGACCTCTTGCTGAAAGTACTTGTATTTGCGCTCTAATGTTACTGTTTGAATTTTATTCAAAAGAGCATTAAATGCAAAGCATGCACGCGAAGGACATGAAGACTAGAAGACAAACAAGGACGCTGCTGAAAGTACAAAAGTAAGATAGTGACATTTTAAGGAACAAAAGCCTTAGAATTTGAAATTCAAACGGCTCCTTATTTCACTATAAATAGAGGTCATCCGGCAAAGAGTTGAAGTGTGTCAACAACGTGATCATACTCTCACTTGTGCTTAAACTCACATACCCTTCAATACTCTTTACTGCCATTGATCCGTTCCAAGACTTAAAGCTTGAAAAAGCTACTTGTGAAGAAGTAGAACTTACACGGCTAATAAATTAGTTAAGTGTTCTTTCTTTCTTTCGAACAAGAACAACTCTTGACACCAGAAACAATCAAACTTGTCTATTGCAAAGTATTCAAAGTTTTGTTTCTTAGATTACTTGTTGTAACTGAATAAGTTATAATTAAGTTTTCTCATCCCAAACCTCTCTAACTGAAAATACACCCTTTCAGGCGTGATATTCAGAGGGAACTTAATCGAGCATAGTGTTGCTGATTAAAAGTACCAAGTTTGGTGGAGAAAAAGGTTACGTTCTCTAGTTAGGTTGGAGACGAAGCAAGTGCGCTTTGGTTTCTGTTTGGATCGCTCTAGATAGGTGTTGTAAGGAACCTCAAACTTATCTTAGTGGATTCAGTCCTAGAAAGGACAAAGTGGATTAGTTGAGAGATTACGCCACTCTCAGATACCACTATAAAAGTGTATGTGTGATTTACTTACTGTACTTAATTTTCAGCAAATCATATCTTTCTGTACACAGTCACTCACATCACTTGCTGAAACATTCATTTACTGAAAAAGCACTTATTGTATCAAAGACTTCCGCTCTCTGATTTTAAGTATCAGCAAACCTAGTTACTGTGAAGTAACTTGCGCTTGCTGAGAAAGTTAAGTATCAGCAAACTCATTACTGAAAAGTAATAAGAACTTGCTGAGAAAGTTTTTAAACGACGAAATTTTGAAAAGACTATTCAACCCCCCCTCTAGTCTTTTCTTGTTGTTTAAAGGGACCAACAAGTGGTATCAGAGCTGGAGGTTCTTTAACCTTCAACACTGAACCTAGATCCCCTTAGGTTCTTTCCGTAAATCACTCTCACTTGATCAGTTTGGTAGTGCTTTGCTGACATAATGTCTTTCGGAGACGCTCCCTTGCTGAAGCTGGAAAACTACGAAAAATGGCGAAACAACATGATGCTACATCTTG
This sequence comes from Plantago ovata, assembly GCA_028274465.1. Taxonomy (NCBI): domain Eukaryota; kingdom Viridiplantae; phylum Streptophyta; class Magnoliopsida; order Lamiales; family Plantaginaceae; genus Plantago; species Plantago ovata. Next base: position 45,898,740 of record CM051456.1, on the reverse strand, counting down.
AGGCCATTAGCGATGAGATGGTCACTGTCATTAATGATGGACCTATCAAGATCACTAAGGTTGAAAGAAGTTTTCCTCACAAAACCACTGAAGCTGGAAAGGAAACTATCTTAGGCGAACCGGTTGATACCGTTGTGCCAAAACCGAGAGAGGAATGGACTTCTGACGAAGCTAAGAGATTCCGTCTTGATGGCCAAGCAAGAAACATCATCATTCGATCAACTCCGGATACCATACAGTGCAAACTGTGGGGTGCAAAAACTGCTAAGGAAGCTTGGAAAATGGTTCAAGATCTTTGTGCTGGATCTGACAAAACCAAGGAAAACAAACTTGAAGTGCTGAAATTAAAGTTCCAAAACTTTAAACAAGGTACAAACGAGTCACTGGAAGACTTGGACTTCAGATTCACAACTCTTGTTAGTGAAATGGCAGCCTTGGGTGTTGGAAATCTTTACTCAGATTTTGAGAAGGTGAAAACCATCATCAGAAGTCTGAATCAAGAATGGATCCACACTCAGAACTTCTACTACAATCAAGGAATGCCAGACATTACACCAACAGAGTTGTTCTCTCATCTTGCTATTGTCAACTATGAGACAAACCAAAGAGAAAATGTGTTTGCTGAAAAATCGCAAAACATTGCTCTTGCTGCAAAGCCGTCATATTCTGAAAAGAAGAATGATAAAGAGCTGATGAACGTGTCAGATTCAGTCAAATAAATTTGTAATTAGCCAAAGGCAATCCACAACTACAACGAAAACCGTAGTGTAGCAGTAGAATGACTCGAGTGTCGTTCTCTCAGGACTATACTAGCTTTATCAAATATAATTAAGAATATAAAAACAGCAGACAGAAAGCAATAGGGGGTTTCAAGCAGATAATGGAGATTGGTGATAGTATGGTCCTTCTTAACATAATGGGTCGATAATCATGCATAAATTCCTCGGTCTTGCATAGAGATCTTTGAATCAATCTAGTGTCCTGTTGCAAGTATTAAGAACTACGAAGATAATATGGTCTGACTAGTCAATCACGATTGTCCTAATGTGTTCCGTAATTATTCAACACTACGAAGATAATTGGTCTGATGGTCGACTAGTGTCCAATTGTGCATAATGATCAATACAACATACGAGAATTTTGGTTACAACTGATCAACGAAATAAAGCAATGACACGGAGTATAATGCGCGATATAGCCATTAGCATGATTATCTTCCCTCGCTAAGAATTCACATACTACCACCAACGATAAGTTTAGCTACTCATAATAGGCATGCAACCAATAGAAATCATAGATGAAAACATATTGAAAGAAGATAAAATAAGTAGATAAAAACTGTAAGATACAAAGTTACCGAAGGTTGTCAATCTCCGGATGATTGAGATCCTACGCGCTCCAATCTGCTATGAAAAAGTATCCCCTAAGCTATGGAACTCCCAGGACAGGCCCCGGGATGTTCCTACCTAAAACTATAGAGAGAGGTGAGAAAGTAGGCTTGGAAAGATATGATTTTCGGAGAGAAAACTGAGCACTATATATAGGCCCGAAATTATCACGGGGCGGTTCGCCCCACGCTTTTTTCGCGAAATTCCGCATTTTCGACGCGGTTTTGGATTTCTTCACCTTTTCGGACTCGGTTTCTGACTTCTAGTGGCCTTCTAACCTCCAGATTCGACCCCTAGACTCCAAATCCTATCCGGAAACCTTCAGATACTCCAAATAAGCTTCTGGAACACCAATTCCTTGTGGACTTCAATATAATTGCCCGCAAATCTCCGAATTTCAACCAAAACCTGTTAAATAAAATCTAAAGGGAAACGTGACACTATTCTAATAAAATGTACTAAAATATAGCTAATTAACCTAGAGGATAGCTAAAATAGGTGAAAAAGACTCGAATGAAAGTGTAAAATACACATTCATCAAACTCCCCAAACCGAACCTTTTCTTGTCCTCAAGCAACTAAGCTAGACTCTAATACAAAAAACATGCAAGACTCAAAATGGAGTTTCATGCCAAATAAAATGAACTAATCTACTGAATCTACCAAATAACATATGAACAAAAACCATATAAATCAAAGCATGAATATAGGTTGAAGAATACCTCGATTGACTTATACACATCCACATAAGCACTTATGTCAAGACAAGATAGTCTCTCGTAACATTCTCTACCTGGACCTAGTCAGTGACGACGTAATGAAGCATGCTAATATACGAATGGTTGCCCCGTGCCTATGAAACTGAGGACTTACTGCTGTTCCACCATGTTAAGACTTTTCCTCAAAAGAGGTCGAACCAGTACTGGCTCTCATCAAACGAAGGAGGGTTCCCTATAAAAGATAACACTCCCCTATTCTACCCATCTCTCAAGTAAAGTCTTAAGCTATTCACCACTTCCTGAATGGAAGGACGAGGGTGGTCTAGAACAGATGACACTTAAGACAAAAAAGATAAAAAATAGAAAGACACAATTACGAACAATACGAAAAATGGAAAAGACTCAAACTTTTGCTAAACTGCTATTTGGCTTTCTTTTTTTTGGACCCTTCTATGCTTTTTTGGGGTCTCTCTTTTTTTCTTTTTTTCTTTCCAGATTTTCTTTTTTTCTTTTTCTCTCTTTTTTCTTCTGGAATTTTTTCCTTTTTTTTCGATTTTTCTAGCCAGCAGTAGCATAACAAAAAGAGAAATAAAATGACTCACACGACTTCCCCAAACCTATTCGAAAGAATAGGTTGGAGTATAAAATTCACGAAAAATGAAAATAATGAACTCACGATACGAAAATGAAAAACAGAAACAAGTCTATGATGGTGTAACCCCCTCCCCAAACCTATTCGGAAGAATATGTTATAAACAAAGGATCACACAACCTCACACTACCTCCTTCCTAGGCATTTATCAATCTCAAAGCATGGTGAAGACTTGTTGCCTCTTAGGTACATAATTACTCGGGAAAACAACCATAAGACCCTAACATGCATCATCCTATTATAAAGGCCTTCGTGAACCGCAGTAGAGAAAACACCACTAAGTGATGTCGAGACTACCATGCTTAACTAAGTGCAATACATAAATGTGACAAGCCAAGCGAGAAAAACCTCAAACAAATTCATAGAGATGAAGCATACGATTAATGGCATAGCTAGTTGATCTACCCAATAAAAAAGTTCAAAAAATTCGGCAATAAACTCCATATAAAACATGCAAAACTATCCTAGGATGAATGCAACCTAAAAATCTAAGAAAGCAGTAACGTGCAAATGCAAATGCAAACAAAGAACAAGATACTAATCGACACAAAGCCAAACAATACTTAACATCATGGTTCACATCCCATTCCCCCTTACGATTCTTAAGCTAGCCCCCTAACAAAAGAGAATGAGTAATAAGAAGTGATACTAGATGTTACCGAAAGGTTTGGCCTCGGTCGGCTGAGAGTGGACATGTGGAAGGACTAATCATCGGGATGGTAGTCCCCATAAAAGTCACTCCACATGTCATTCATGAGCTCATTGGACTGTCGTAGAGCTTCCTGCTGTTGCTGGATCAGTTGTTGCTGCTCCCACATGTGCTGCCTATCCTCTCGGCGATGCTCCTCGAATATCTCCCAATCGCGGTTGTGCTGGACAATGTGCCTGTCGATGTCATGTCGCATGGCCGCGTTGTTGGCATCAATCCTGTGGAAACGGCTGTCGAGGTAGGTACGGAATTCGGAGAAGTCAAATCCTCCAGACCCCTGTGGTGCTCCAGCTGATGCATGCGGTGCATGATGGACAAACGGAATATCTGTAATCGGGGCTTCGCCAACATCGGCCTCCATAGCATCCTCATGATCGGAATCATTTGGCTGGAATGGCCCTCCTACATCAGCAACGGCTGCTGTGGGGTTCCTCAACTGATACCTGTTGAGCTGTACCTCAATGGTCGAGGATGAAAGGGCAGCGACCCTCGCAATCCCCCTCCTCAATATCGTCGACCCATGATATTTGCAGTAGGCTGTGATGAAGCTCGGGAAGATGAAAGGCTTCCTCTTCTTTTCCCAGTGGCGCTCGTACTCCTCATACATAATGCGCCCTATGTCGATCTGATGTCTGTCTATGAGGCAGTAGAGGAGCTCGGCGTAGTAGGGCTGAATCCATGTGTCATTCTTCTCGGGATCAAGTCGGAGATGCAAAATTTCATCATCACCTTAGCTTCGATGCTAAGGTCGCTATAAACTGATCCGTCCAGGTGCTTGCCCCAACTTCCGGATATCTGTACTCCCTGTTGCAGATCACGTCGGTAATGTGTCTCCTATCCCCCTAGCGGTCCTCGAATACAAGTAAGCGTGGTCGGTCTCTGTGAATTCCAAGTTCCCGAAATGGATGAAGGAAGAAATGTACTCTGGGTTCCATGGTATAATCAGGCCTCGGACTAACACCCCATTCTTCTCGTCGAGATTCGTGTACCCAGTGTAGAAATCTCGGAGGAGGCTTTCGTCGTAGCCTTTGAACCTGTCGGAACTGTACCATGCCCAATTCCTTTGTGACCCCAAACTTGACAGCGTCCTATATCCCGCTCTATTCGCTGCGGACACAGGAATGTCAATCCTCCTATCGGGGATGATCGACCTTCCTCCGTCGGCCATCTCCGCCTCTAGCCGTTGTCGCACCTCTATCGCAGCGGCAGACAACTCGTACAAATCGTGAGATGGTTGGGAGCTTGATGCCACTCCCTTCCCCTTTTTGCTAGAGCCGGCTCTCCTTGTCCTCGGTGCCATGATTCCTACAAACAGCAATTAGTATCTTGTACGATGCAAAACAGACCTATGCATATGTAAATAACGAGTGAACAAACGAGTAAAATTCTCAAATCCAACTCCTCAAAATCCCAAAGCCTAGTCTAGCTAATTCATTACGTAACATATCAATGTACCTACTACAATAACATATCACATTATGCTCTTGCTAACAACAAATGCCTTGAATCACAAGGTTCAATCCATATCATAAAAATCAATTTCTAGCATAAATCCTCAATCTCAACATCATGCATTCTACCAATACATCCATCAATTTCATATCAATAAACACATGTTTAAACAAGGAATGAAAGTAAGAGAGACAATTTCCTAACAAGACATATATCATCCAATTAGCAAAATCTCAAATCATCAAACAAGCCTAATTGAACATGTAATTGACAATGAATAACGAATCTAATCACATAAATCATCAACCCATACATCATACAAGCCTAATTGAAGCATAAATCAAAAAATCCCCAAATTGTAAAAATTAGGGTTCATGTGATAATACCTCAAATCGGAAATTGAATGAGCTAGGAAGAATTTGTTCGGATAGAATGATAGAGCACGTAACGGGCTTCGAATGAAGCTAAAGAAACACAAATGATGGAGAGATGAAGAAGTTATGAAGATTTGAAGTTATTTTGAATATGGAGGAAATTTTGGAGTTTGGAAGATGAAAATGGAGAAAATGGGGGTTTGGGGAAGAAACCCCCGATTTTTAAATTCTGGAGGTGTGGGGCGGTTCTGGGGCGGACCGCCCCGTGCGGGGCGAACCGCCCCGCACGCAAAGTGCGCGCGCGCGCGCTCTGGTCGTGGGGATTCGCCCCACGTGGGGCGATTCGCCCCCCACTTTTAGGTGGGAGACGAACGTTTTTTGAAATAAAAATGCGATTTTTAAGTCCCCGAAAAAGTTTTTAGTCCCCGAAAAATCATTTTCCTCAAAAATATCACTCGAAAAGTCGCACTCGAACACAACATAAGCACATACGACACAGAACCGAACAAATTCACATATGAAAAGCAAATTGTTCAAGTATGCATGCAATAAAGCGGTAAAGAAAGCGATAAAAACCCCGGGTTGCCTCCCGGATAGCGCCATTGTTTAAAGTCTCTGACTCGACTCCTGTCTTCGCCTATCTTTCCTTCTGAGGGTACTAGACTTCCCCTTCATGATCTCCTTCCCGTGCTTTGATCCTGTGAATAAGAGTGAACATAGACGTTAAGACCACTGTAATCAATAGTGTTAGAAGTATCGGGTGGATCAGGTGGATCAGATATGGCTTGCAACACATGTTGCTTGCCATCCACTTCGATAGTGCAAGTCCTTTGGTAGATGTCCATCACGGAGCGTAGCTTAGTCAAGAATGTTCGTCCTAAGAGTATGACATCCCCCGTTCCTGGTGCTGATGCTGGCATAATTACAAAATCGGTGTAGACAGAGGCCACCAATTTTGACTAATATTCTTCACAACGCCTTCGGGTTTCACAAGGGATCCATCCGCCAGTTGCACAATAGCCTTAGCACAGTTAGTTCTCCAAGGTTACTCTTCTCGAAAACATTCAAAGGGAGCACATTAGAGTAGGATCCTGTGTCTAGTGTGGCTCGGACATCTTCAAGCTCCCCAATCCCGACCTTAACATCGAAACTTTGAGGGAGTGGCTCGGGATCCTCTTGCTCCTCTTCACTCTTGTTAGTACCAAGGTCCTTTCTTCTTCTTCGGCTTGGGGCAGTTCCCTCTTGCAACTCTCGCACTTAGCAACCTTCTTGATGGTGATTTCAACAGGTAGATCACCCACTAAGTTAATGGACAATGACTTCTCAGTGTTGCTAGGCAGTTTGCCTTGCTCCCTACTTGCTCCTCGGTCGATCAACTCTTGCATCTTTTGATGGGCAAGCCTAGTGCTCTCTTCCAACCTATCGAGCCTTGCCCTAGTCTTCTCAGAATCTTCTTCAAACGTTTGAGAAAACTTTGTGTGTGATCGACCATCTTTGCAAGTTCTCCATCAGTTGAGCCGACTTCGACTTCGTGGCTCTTTCGGAGCGGGGTTTTCGCAGTGATCATTACCATAGTTCAGCCTACTACGGTCTTGGTTAGGTCCATAAGTTTGGTTAGCCGGTGCATATCCTTGATTGTTACGGTATCCTCTTCTCCAAAATCCACCTCGAGGATTCCTACCGTCTTGTCCGTAGCTAACTTCTTGAGTACCAAACTCCGTAGCAAAGGCTTCTTCTTCGCCTCCTCCTCGAGCCCAGTTGCCATCATCGTATGCCAGCTCCGATCTACACATATGAGCCCCATGCCCATAGTTCTTGCATATTCGGCATACTTCGTTCGAAACAGTTGTTCCGGTGGCGCTTGAGGACTTGCTTCAATTCGTTGGTAAAGCACTCGAATTGATCCCCATTCCCCCTGTACATAGGGGCTTCTTGAGTCGGTGGAGCTTCAGGTCCACGTCTCCTAACCATTGCTCTTGGGTCCTTGAACTGCGAACCCTTAGCAAGCCTTTCGAAACTGCCCAGACGGCTTCTGCGGTTTCCTCCCAAATATTGCCTCGGCATTGGAAATCCACCACTTGTTGGTTCTCGAAGGTTAGTCCATTGTAGAAGTGTTGGACTAGGTCGGAAAGTTCAAAACATGGTGAGGGCACTTGTTCGTGAGATCTTGGAACCTCTCGAACGCGGTGTAATGGTCTCATCATAGTCCTGCTTGAATCCAGTGATTTGCGCCTTAAGCGCGGTAGTCAGAGTGTGTGGGAAGTATTTCC
>CM051456.1:45795805-45891077 GCA_028274465.1 Plantago ovata | reverse complement strand
TATTCACCCCCCCCCCTCTAGTCTTTTCTTGTTGTTTAAAGGGACCAACATGCTCTGACACTTCTTCCTAGGTGAACGCGGATTACCTAATCTCACCAAATAATCAACGGAGCGAGGACCATGTCGCGTGGATTAATAAAGGAGCCACAAGCGACCATTCACCCGAGGAGAAAATTTTGAACGATTCACTTTACGGGACCAAGGAGCCACTTTCTCATGAAGCTTCTCGAGAAAGCGCCGAAAGAAAGAGGTGGCAAGAAGTCATTCCATTCCATTCACTCACAATTATCTCCTCGAGATAATTTACAAAGAAAACAGCGAAGAGGCAAAAAATCGAATACCTATTCCCACCAATGAACACTTACCCGGATCCGATCTTTGTCCAGTAAATATACCCCTTTTATAAGGCCCGAGCAACGTCTGTTCGCACCCTATAAAAAGGGGGGAGGGAGAGATAGGAGGACGGAAAGGCACCAAGGCGCGAATACGGAAATCGTTTTTCGCCCACTACTAGTCGAGGCTCTGCTCGACCTCTACTTCAACATAGTTCCTCAACTATCTTCTACAAAGATACTTGAAAACTAGGGGGACATATGTTGTTGTTGAAATATGTCCAGTCCGTATGTACGAACTGGAGCGGTCTAAGAGCGCGACGAAGCATCATGGGTCGTCCCTCAAGGGGCGCGACCACACCCAAGTATGTCACTAAGGTGTGGTTCGACCAACATAGGGTCCGACTATCACTAAGAGGTGAACCCTCAAGATAAGCTCACTACAAGGACAATGCAGCTATTGGGCCCGAGGAGCATCTCTAGGGCTCGAAGAGGACCTTACGTCAAGGTGACACCCTCTGAGAGAAACTAGGCAGAGCACTACTCGGACCACATACGTAAGAGGAAGGCTCGAGGACCAAGGACGACCACCCATGGACGCTCCCTGTGGGACCCGTCTTCCAGATTACTCCATGGGACCCGAAAAGTCCATATTGCCCTCTCAGCCCTAGCCAAGATGTTTGGGCCAAAGCCCATGGACCTCCTTATTGGGCTTGGGCCTAAGGAGGCTTCAATCTCGTCTGGTCACTTGTCACGATCCTATATGGAGTGACATTAAAATACTATGATTATATAAAGGACTCATTCATTACCCAGCGGGTAAGCATTGACACCTCTCACCTACCAATCACCCACCACATTTACTACTCGTACTAGGGAAGCCTCACAACTCCCTACACGTAAAGTTGTCCCTCCGGTTTGATCCTCGACAAACCGACACGAGGTACTAACCCCCCCCTCTAGTCTATTTCAGGTACGAGGAAGCTACAAGAAGGTTTCCTATCATTTCAAGAGGAACACCACATGAAGAAGACCTAAAATAGCTTATTGTGACGATCCACTGCGAACTTAGAAAGAAGCACGAATTACCCTTCAACACCTTGACAAGAAGCGATTCGACAGCGATTTCGCATGGGATGACAGCCTCTGATCCATATACCATACAAAAGGGGTTTCGCACGCCGCCGTCCTTTGTGTCGTGCGATATGCCCAAAGTACCCCGTGTAATTCGTCAGCCCAGTCTGCTTTTGATCTTCCCAACCTCTTTTCAAGATTTTCGATGATGGTTCGGTTGGTGACTTCCGTCTGGCCATTAGCTTGGGGATGTCCCACTGAAGTGAAGCTCTGCTTGATTCTTAGTTCGAGGCACCATGCCCGAATTTTCTTGCCTGTGAATTGTGCTCTGTTGTCGGACACGATGACTCGGGGGAGTCCGAAACGGCAAATAATGTTCCTCCAAATGAAACTTCTTATCACTTCCTCAATTATTTTCCCAACTGCTTCCGCTTTGACCCATTTGAAGAAATATTCGACAACCACTATAAGGAACTTCTTCTGGTTAGTGGACGTGGTAAGTTTTCCCACGATGTCGATACCCCATCTGTCAAATGGGCATGAGATTGGGGTGGGGATCAAGGGTTCTCCTGGGGCTTTGCTGTTACGCGCGAACCTCTGGCATTCATCGCATTTCTTTGTTCTTGCTTTCGAGTCTTTAATGATGGTAGGCCAATAAAAACCCTGTCTTTGAATTTTCTAGGCTAATGCTCGCCCTCCGGAGTGGTTTCCACAACTTCCTGCGTGTACCTCTTCTAAGAGGCTTTGAGCTTCCTCCTCGTTTATGCACTTAAGGTGGGGTCCATTGAACGAACTCTTATACAGATCAGATCCATCCCATAAAAAGTATTGGGCTCTTCGTCGAAGCCTTCGTGCTTCTGTTCGATCCAGAGGAATTACTCCTTGCTTGTATAGCTTGATGTCTTCCAACCATATGTGGTTGGAGTCAAGGGTGTTGACTTCGAACTCTCTTCGCCTTTTGAACTTGTTGTCCCGTATGGTGGGTCGTTGGACCGTCATGAGGGTGACCTATAAACACAAGTTGGGTTTAGGTTTGGTAAATAGATTCGTTTTCCATGAGTCAGTGTGTTTGGGTTATAAACGTACCTGTCGGGTAGCGATCGTTTGTGACGAGCTCCTAAATTTTGCTAATCCATCGGCGATTTTGTTGAGCGTTCGAGATATTTGTGTTATTTCGACGCTTCAAAATTTTGACATGACTTCTTTGAGTTCCGCCAAGTACAGTCGCATGGACTCTTCTTTTGCTTCGAACGTTCCTGCATGTTGTTGTGCGACTAACTGTGAGTCGGTGTGCAAACGGATGTGTTTTGCTCCTCCTTCGAGTGAAAGCTTGAGACCTATTAGTGCGGCCTCGTACTCAGCCTCATTGTTGGTGGCCGGGAATGCTAGTCTTATCGCGAAGTCAATTTCGACCCCGGATGGATCTATCAGGTGAACTCCGACTCCTCCTTGTCCCCGTGTGGAGGAACCATCTACATAAGCTTCCCATCTGGGATCCATATTCTGGCCTTTTTCTACCTCTTCGACATTGTGGATGCATTCGAGCTCTTCTTTGATGCCTAGGAAGAATTCGGCGATCACTTGGGCCTTCTTCCCGTTTGGCGCATGGAATTCGATAGAATACTCTATGAGTTCGATGGACCATCTTACGAGTCGCCCTGACAAGTCGGGATTTCCAAGGATCCTTTTTAAGGGATGGGAGGTCAAGACAACCATTTTGTGGGCCTGGAAGTAGGGGCGAAGGCGTCTAGAGGCTAGCACCACACAATATGCAAGTTTTTCGATCTCTAGGTAATTGATTTCGGCCTTGGTGAGGACCTTGCTTAAGTAGTTGATGGGTTGGTGTTGGTTACCTTCCATCCTTACTAGCACCGAACTAACTACCTCGTGAGAGATGGCTACATGTAGATATAGCGTGTCCCCTTCTTTTGGCTTTGAAAGCAGTGGTGGCCTTGAAAGGTAGTTTTTTAAGTCCGCTTTTCCGCTCTCTTCGTTCCACTCGAAATTCTTGCTATTTCGGAGCACCTTGAGAGAAGGTAGACTCTTTTCTCCTGACCTTGCGATGGATCGACTGAGGGCAATGACTCTTCCTACTAACCTCTGAACTTCATTAATGTTTTGAGGGCTGGGGAAATCCAAGACGGCTTTGATTTTGTCCGGGTTGGCTTCGATCCCCCTTTGGGTGACCATGTACCCCAGAAATTTGCCTCCCTTGACACCGAAGGTACACTTCGAGGGGTTAAGTTTCATCTCAAATTTCCTCAAAATCTTGAAGCACCTATCCAAGTATTCGACGTGATACTTCGCTTCGAGGCTTTTTACTAACATGTCATCGACGTACACTGATGAATGTGTATTTTACACTTTCATTTGAGTCTTTTTCACCTATTTTAGCTATCCTCTATGTTAATTTAGCTATATTTTAGTGCATTTTATTAGAATAGTGTCACGTTTCCCTTTAGATTTTATTTTACAGGTTTTGGTTGAAAATCGAGGATTTCCGGGCAATTATATTGAAGTTGACAAGGAATTGGTGTTCCAGAAGCCTATATGGAGTATCTGAAGGTTTCCGGATAGGATTTGGAGTCTAGGGGTCGAATCTGGAGGTTAGAAGGCCACTAGAAGTCAGAAACCGAGTCCGAAAAGGGGAAGAAATCCAAAAACGCGTCGAAAACGCGGAATTCCGCGAGATTTTCTCCCGGGCGAACCGCCCGGGATGTGGGGCGAATCGCCCCACACTATTTCGTAGCCTATATATAGTTGCTCAGTTTTTCTCCGAAATTCATACTTTTCCAGACCTATTCTCTCACCTTTCTCTGTAGTTTTAGGTAGGGACCTCCCAGAGCCTGTTCTGGGGGTTCGTAGCTTAGGAGACACTTTTTCATAGCAGATTGGAGCTTGTAGGATCGCAATTATTTGGAGATTGACAACCTTCGGTAACATTGTATCTTACAGTTTATTCTACTTATTTTTATATATCTTTCAACATTTTTTCTTCTATGATTTCTGTTGATTGCATGCCTATTATGAGTAGCTAAACTTATCGTTGGTGGTAGTATGTGAATTCTTAGCGAAGGGAAGATAATCATGCTAACGGCTATATCGCGCATTATACTCCGTGTTATTGCTTTATTTCGTTGATCAGGCTCAGCCTAAATTCTCGTATGTTGTACTAATTATTATGCACAATTGGACCCTCGTCGACCTATGCGCATCTATATCTTCGTAGTGTTGAATAATTACGGAACACAATAGGACAATAGTGATTGACTTGTCAGTATCTTTATCTTCGTAGTGCTTAATAATTGCAACAGGACATTCGATTGATCAAAGATCTCCATGCAAGACCGAGGAATTTATGCATGATTATTGACCCGTTATGCTTTGAAGGATCATACTATCACCAATATCCATTATCTGTTAGAAAAACCTTTGCTTTTACGTCTGCTGTTTTTATATTCTCTAGTTAAATAGATAAAGCTAGTTATAGTCCTGAGAGAACGACACTCGAGGTCATGGTTGAGATCTCTACCAGCAGGCTCGCTGGACACTTGGGAGAAGGTTTTTTCAGCTTTCATGGAAAAATACTTCCCTCACACCTTGACTACCGCGCTAAAGGCGCAAATCACTGGATTCAAGCAGGACTATGATGAGACCATCTACACCGCGTTTGAGAGGTTCCAAGATCTCACGAACAAGTGCCCTCACCATGCTTTTGAACTTTCTGACCTAGTCCAACACTTCTACAATAGACTAACCTTCGAGAACCAACAAGTGGTGGATTTCCAATGCCGAGGCAATATTTGGGAGGAAACCGCAGAAGCCGTCTGGGCAGTTTTCGAAAGGCTTGCTAAGGGTTCGCAGTTCAAGGACCCAAGAGCAATGGTTAGGAAACGTGGACCTGAAGCTCCACCGACTCAAGAAACCCCTATGTATAGGGGGAATGGGGATCAATTCGAGTGCTTTACCAACGAATTGAAGCAAGTCCTCAAGAGCGCCACCGGAACAACTGTTTCGAACGAAGTATGCCGAATATGCAAGAACTATGGGCATGGGGCTCATATGTGTAGATCGGAGCTTGCGTATGATGATGGCAACTGGGCTCGAGGAGGCGAAGAGGAAGCCTTTGCTACGGAGTTTGGTACTCAAGAAGTTAGCTACGGACAAGACGGTAGGAACCCCCGAGGTGGATTTTTGGAGAAGAGGATTCCGAAACAATCAAGGATATGCACCGGCTAACCAAACTTATGGCCCTAACCAAGACCGTAGTAGGCTAAACTATGGTAATGATCACTGCAAAAACCCCGCTCCGAAAGAGCCACCGAAGTCGAAGTCGGCTCAACTGATGGAGAACTTGCAAAAGATGGTTGATCACACACAAAGTTTTCTCAAACGTTATGAAGAAGATTCCGAGAAGACTAGGGCAAGGCTTGATAGGTTGGAAGTGAGCACTAGGCTTGCCCATCAAAAGATGCAAGAGTTGATCGACCAAGGAGCAAGTAGGGAGCAAGGCAAGCTGCCTAGCAACACTGAGAAGTCGAATTTCATTACATTAGCTGGTGATCTACCTGACGAAATCACCATCAAGAAGGTTGCTAAGTGCGAGTGTTGTAAGAAGGAAGAACTTCTACAGGCTAAGAAACAAGAGAAGGACCTTGGTTCTGACGGAAGTGATGAGGAGCAAGAGGATCCCGAGCCACTCCCTAAAACTTTCGATGTTAAGGTAGGGATTGGTGAGCTTGAAGATGTCCGTGCCACACTAGACACGGGATCCTACTCAAACATACTCCCTTTGAATGTGTTTGAAAAGAGTAGCCTTGGAAAAATATCTGAGCATAGGGCTATTGTGCAACTGGCGGATGGATCCTTTATGAGACCCGAAGGCGTTGTGAACAATGTGTTGGTCAAGATTGGTGAAGCTTCTGTATACACCAATTTTGTAGTTATGCCGGCGTCTGCACCTGGAACGGGGGATATCATACTCTTAGGGAGAACGTTCTTGACTAAACTACGCTCCGTGATGGACATCTACCAAAGAACTTGCACTATTGAAGTGGATGACAAGCAACCCGTGTTGCAAGCCATATCTGATCCACCTGATCCGCCTGATATTTCTTACACTACTCACTACTGTGGTCTTGCAGCCTATGTTCTTTCTTATTCACAGGTTCGTGGCATGGAGAGGAGATCAATGAAGGGGAAGCCTAGTACCCGCAAAAAGAAGAGATAGGCGTAGACAGGAGTCGAGTCAAAGACTTTAAACAATGACGCTATCCGGGAGGCAACCCGGAATTTTTATCGCTTTCTTACTGCTTTTTTGCATGCATTCATTCTTGAACTATTTGCTTCTCGTATGCGAATTTGTTCATGTCTGTGTCGTATATGCTTATGTTTGAGTGAGATTTTTCGAGTGGTTTTATGAGAAAATTGGTTTTGGGGATTAAAAACCGCGTTTTCGGACGGAAGGACCGTCTTTTTGACTACTGGGACTGTGGGGCGAATCGCCCCCCATGGGGCGACTCGCTCCACACCAGGGGCGACTCGCCCCACAGTCCCAGTAGTCAAAAAACGCGGATTTCCCCTCTTTAGCTCCTTTTCTTCATATCTTCATCATTCCTCCTCCCAAAAAACCGAAAATCGCGATTTTACCTTCAAAATCTCATAACTTCTTCATTTCTTCACCAAATTTAGTGTTCTTTAGCTTCAATCGAAGCCTATTACGTGATCTATCTTTTCATATGAACAGATTTCGTCCTAATGCATTAGATTTTCAGATCTGAGGTATCTTCTTATAAACCCTAATTTTCGAATTTGGGGGTTTTTTAATTTGAGCTTCAATTATGCTTATTTGATGCATGGGTAGGTTGTTTGTGTGATTAGAAGCGTTATTTAATATCAATTGCATGCTCAATTATGCTTGGATTGTTGATTTGGGAATTTTGCTACTAGATGATATATCTTGTTATGTAATATGTCTTTATCTTTGATTTCATGCTTATGATTGTGTTTATTGGTGTAATGTTGGTGGATTTGATGATAGAATGCTTAATTGTTGAGTATGAGGATTTATGATGCTAGAATTTTTCGCTACTATGGTATGAATTGAGCCTTGTTAACTAGGATATTGGTTGTCTAGTAAGAGCATAATGTGATGTATTGCATGTAGTAGTTACATTGGTATGTTGCATGATGAAGAAACTAGGCTAGACATTAAAGGTTTGGGGAGCTCGATTGTTGATCTTATCACTTGTGTGTTTTGTTCTTACACTAGCATATGCATGAGTCAGTTTTGTGTCATACGAGGTACTAACTGTTGTTTGTAGGAACCATGCCAAGGGAAAGGAGCATTCCCGTATGATTACTATGAAGTATTGGAGGGGGATCGATTACAACCATGTCAAGAAGAGTGACCTCGTTAGATGTGCGTTCGAGCCAAGGGGTTTTGCAACAACTTTGCAACAACATCGTGGATTATCCAAGAGGAGGAGCTAGAGTACACCTGGAGTAAGGACTTCTATGCCTATTCATGCACCACCGAAGGGACAGAAACCTTTATTACGTCAGCAATCCATCACGAGGACTGCAAAGTTCGAGTGAACTGGAAGGCACCGGGACAATCTAGCCGAGACGGATTCAATCTCGAGTTCGCAGTTGCTAGAAGGTTCCGAAGCGCTAGCATGGTTCCAAAACATAATGACATGGGTGCCCAGCCCCTCGTTGGGGTGCCCCTTACCTGCCTCTAAAGGGAGCATCATATAGACATCGGTCGCATCAACCGTAGAGAATGTGGTCGACATTGGAAAAGATGGTAGAAGACTTCTGAGTATCCGAGCAGCTTACTGAAACCTTCTCGGGGTGTAAAACGCTGGAAGGGGAGGTCCTGATACCACTGTCCTTTCCCCTTCAACAGTTCACAGCCTATTGGAGGGCTTCAGGATGGAGGATTCCATAACAGCGGCGGCTAATCTTGAGAATTCTACTCGATACTACAACTCTACTAGTGAGGATGTGCGTGACAGTAGTGACAATGAAGGCCATACGGGCAATGATGATACTAATGGAGGAGTTGTTCCTATCCGGCCTATGATTGAAACTACCACGCCTACCAGAAGACCTGATGACACCCTATAAAGCTCCCAGAGCAGTCCCAATAACTCACAAACAGCATACTCAGCCGACCGATGCCAAACCATGGGGTAACATCTAGTATCACATCTTATTTCCTCATTTTCTTACTGCTAGGGACTAGCATTAATTTCATGAGGGGGGATGGGATTTAAGTGATCTAATGTTGTTAGTTTGGAGCTTGGTATTGGTAGGATGAGTATAGTACCTTGCATGTTTTATCCGTCTGCATTTGCACGTTTACCACTTTCTTAGATTTTATAGGTTGCATTCACTACATTCATCCTAGGATAGTCTTGCATGTTTTATATGGAGTTTATTGCCGAATTTTTTGAACTTTTTTATTGGGTAGATCAACTAAATATGCCATTAATCGTATGCTTCATCTCTATCAATTTGTTTGAGGTTTTTCTCGCTTGGCTTGTCACATTTATGTATTGCACTTAGTTAAGCTTGGTAGTCTCGACATCACTTAGTGGTGTTTTCTCTACTGCGGTTCACGAAGGCCTTTATAATAGGATGATGCATGTTAGGGTCTTATGGTTGTTTTCCCGAGTAATTATGTACCTAAGAGGCAACAAGTCTTCACCATGCTTTGAGATTGCTAAATGCCTAGGAAGGAGGTTGTGTGAGGTTGTGTGATCCTTTGTTTATAACCTATTCTTCCGAATAGGTTTGGGGAGGGGGTTACACCATCATAGACTTGTTTTCGTTTTCCATTTTCGTATCGTGAGTTTATTTTTCCTTTTCCGTAAATTTTGTACTCCAACCTATTCTTCCGAATAGGTTTGGGGAAGTCGTGTGAGTCATTTTGTTTCTCTTTTTTGTTATGCTACTGCTGGCCAAAAAAATCGAAAAAAAAAGAAAGAAAGTAAAATTCCAAAAAAGAAAAAAAAGAGAAAAAAGAATCTGGAAAGAAAAAAAGAAAAGACCCCAAAAAAGCAAAGAAGGGTCCAAAAAAGAAAGCCAAATAGCAGTTAGCAAAGTGTTGTGTCTCATTTTCAATTCTTGTAATGTTCGTAATCATGTTGTAATTTTCTATTTTTTGTCTTTTGTTCTTGAGTGTCATCTGTTCTAGACCACCCTCGTCCTGCCATTCAGGAAGTGGTGAACAGCTTAAGACTTTACTTGAGATATGGGTAGAATAGGGGAGTGCTAACTTTTATAGGGAACCCTCCTTCGTTTGATGAGAGCTAGTACTGGTTCGACCTCTTTGAGGAAAAGTCTTAACATGGTGGAACAGCAGTAAGTCCTCAGTTTCATAGGCACGGGACAACCATTCGTATCTTAGCATGCTTCATTACGTCGTCACTGACTAGGTCCAGGTAGAGAATGTTACGAGAGACTATCTTGTCTTGACATAAGTGCTTATGTGGATGTGTATAAGTCAATCGAGGTATTCTTCAACCTATATTCATGCTTTGATTTATATGGTTCTTGTTCATATGTTTTTTGATAGATTCAGTAGATTAGTTCATTTTATTTGGCATGAGACTCCATTTTGTGTCTTGCATTGTTTTTTGCATTAGAGTCTAGCTTAGTTGCTTGAGGACAAGCAAAGGTTCGGTTTGGGGAGTTTGATGAATGTGTATTTTACACTTTCATTTGAGTCTTTTTCACCTATTTTAGCTATCCTCTATGTTAATTTAGCTATATTTTAGTGCATTTTATTAGAATAGTGTCACGTTTCCCTTTAGATTTTATTTTACAGGTTTTGGTTGAAAATCGAGGATTTTCGGGCAATTATATTGAAGTTGACAAGGAATTGGTGTTCCAGAAGCCTATTTGGAGTATCTGAAGGTTTCCGGATAGGATTTGGAGTCTAGGGGTCGAATCTGGAGGTTAGAAGGCCACTAGAAGTCAGAAACCGAGTCCGAAAAGGGGAAGAAATCCAAAAACGCATCGAAAATGCGGAATTCCGCGAGATTTTCTCCCGGGCGAACCGCCCGGGATGTGGGGCAAATCGCCCCACACCGGGTGATTCGCCCGGTGTGTGGGGCGAATCGCCCCACACTATTTCGTAGCCTATATATAGTTGCTCAGTTTTTCTCCGAAATTTATACTTTTCCAGACCTATTCTCTCACCTTCTCTGTAGTTTTAGGTAGGGACCTCCCAGAGCCTGTTCTGGGGGTTCGTAGCTTAGGAGACACTTTTTCATAGCAGATTGGAGCTTGTAGGATCGCAATTCTTCGAAGATTGACAACCTTCGGTAACATTGTATCTTACAGTTTATTCTACTTATTTTTATATATCTTTCAACATGTTTTCATCTATGATTTCTGTTGATTGCATGCCTATTATGAGTGATTGACGCGTTCATCTTGTCTTTTTTACCTTCTTTTGCTACCTTTTAGCCTTGTTTTTTGGTTAGTTTTGTAGAATAGTGTCACGTTTTGTGTTTTTTGCATTTTCAGGCACTTAGGTACGAAACAGTGTTTTTGGAGCTAAAAACAAAGCATTTTGGATGAAAAATGACCCCGTTGAAGTTCCTTGATCTCCGTGGAAATTTTCGTGAGTGTCCTTAGTTCGAGTTAAGCCAATAATCACATTTTTAAGAACTTAGCCTTACCTTGGAAGCAAATTCAAAAGTTCGGGTGGAAGTTTTGGAGTCGTTCAAGTGTTTATGATTGACACAGCCTAGCCACTTGGGACATAACTTTTTCATACAGCATTATATTGACCTCAAACTAATTTCCACGCGTAGCTAACTCAAAGAGATATCCAACGGTATATTACAGGCTCCGATCCGACATCGTATGAGCCCTGTAGAGCGAGTTAAAGTCAGGCGGAAATTCTGGGCAGATTCACTGGAATTCCAGGCGAAGCGCTTGGCCCCTGTCAAGCCCTTCGCTTGCCAAGCTAAGCGCTTGACAGAAGCCAAGCCCTTCGCTTGGACTCAGATCCAGATCGCGATTTTGGCATTAAAACTCGATTTTCAGTTATTTTTTCTCATTCCTTTCACTTGGTAATTGCTGGGGAGAGCTCTTTGAAGCTCCATAGCTCAGACCCATTATCTAGAGACTTGATTATCATCAAGAAAGACGTGATTACATCCAATTTCATCTTCATTGTATCTTGATCCGTGAGATTTGGGCATTCCACCGTCTCGTGACAATCGGTGGTAACTTGTATCAATTCTCCTTATTTTGATTCTGATTATGAATGTTTGTTATTGTTATTCATATATGATGTTGTTTGTTTCAAGATCCGTTATGAGTAGCTAATTCACGATTGTTGATGGTAGGATGTGGACATGATAGCTAGGGTTATGATTATGCTTGTTGTGCTTTGAACCATTGCGTAAGATCTAAAGTAGCCAATTACAAATCTTCGAATACAAGGTAGTGACAGCCCTTATGGTCGCTTAATACTTCTAGATCATCCATACAATTGGGAGTAGCCAATTCCGTATTTTTGAATGCAAAGCATGTGACAACTTTGTGGTCAATTAATACTTCTCTATTGTATGTTTAAATGTTCATAGCATGATAGCAAGTTATAACCCATGGTTTGTCATGTCCACTAAGCTACCACCAACATCTTTCTCTATTTGATTTTATCTTCCTCTTGATAGTTTCTGATTTGCATGAGTGCTTGGTTTAATCACACAAACTTGCTTGTTGGTTGATTACAATTGTTACGCACTAAACAAAGCTACGTTAGGTCCCAAGAGAACGACACTCGGGAACATCTTACCGCTGCACTAAATCTTTTGTGTAGTGAATAAGTGTTCTTTGGCTTTTAAACAAATTTAATTGGTGAAAAACGACATCATCAATGAGTAGCTAAACTTATCGTTGGTGGTAGTATGTGAATTCTTAGCGAAGGGAAGATAATCATGCTAATGGCTATATCGCCCATTATACTCCGTGTTATTGCTTTATTTCGTTGATCAGGCTCAGCCTAAATTCTCGTATGTTGTATTAATTATTATGCACAATTGGACCCTCGTCGACCTATGCGCATCTATATCTTCGTAGTGTTGAATAATTACGGAACACAATAGGACAATAGTGATTGACTTGTCAGTATCTTTATCTTCGTAGTGCTTAATAATTGCAACAGGACATTCGATTGATCAAAGATCTTCATGCAAGACCGAGGAATTTATGCATGATTATTGACCCGTTATGCTTTGAAGGATCATACTATCACCAATCTCCATAATCTGTTAGAAAAAACCTTTGCTTTTACGTCTGCTGTTTTTATATTCTCTAGTTAAATAGATAAAGCTAGTTATAGTACTGAGAGAACGACACTCGAGGTCATTCTACTGCTACACTACGGTTTTCGTTGTAGTTGTGGATTGCCTTTGGCTAAATAATAAATATATTTGATTGAACCGGGACCCGACAAACCCGCGTTCATCATACACCTTCATGGTCCGTCCGATTTCTTGTTCGAACATCATATTGACTAATCGTTGGTATGTCGCTCCTGCGTTTCGTAATCCGAAGGGCATGACTTTGAAGGAAAAGACCCCTGAATGGGTGATGAATGCCGTTTTGTCTATGTCTTCTCGGGCCCTGGGCACTTGGTAGTAACCTTGGAAGGCGTCCATGAAGCTAAGACGTTCTGCCCCATCCGTCGAATCCACAAGTTGGTCAATTCGAGGCAAGGGGTAAGGGTCTCTTGGGCAATGTTTGTTGAGATCGGTGAAGTCCTTGCACATTCCCCACTTCCCGTTCCCTTTTCCTACTAGGTCGACGTTGCATAACCAATCGGAGAATTTTGTGGGTCGGATATGCCCCGCCTTGAGCAATTTTGGTACCTGATGAATGTGTATTTTACACTTTCATTCGAGTCTTTTTCACCTATTTTAGTTATCCTCTATGTTAATTTAGCTATATTTTAGTACATTTTATTAGAATAGTGTCACGTTTCCCTTTAGATTTTATTTTACAGGTTTTGGTTGAAATTCGGAGATTTACGGGCAATTATATTGAAGTCTACAAGGAATTGGTGTTCCAGAAGTCTATTTGGAGTATCTCAAGGTTTCCGGATAGGAATTGGAGTCTAGGGGTCGAATCTAGAGGTTAGAATGCCATTAGAAGTCTGAAACCGAGTCCGAAAAGGTGAAGAAATCCAAATCCGCGTCGAAAAATGCGGAAATTCCGCGAAATACTGGGGGGCGAACCGCCCCGTGCCTCGGGCGAACCGCCCCAGAAGAATCTCGGGCCTATATATAGTTGCGAGTTTTCTCTCCGAAAATCATATCTTTCCAAGCCTACTTTCTCACCTCTCTCTATAGTTTTAGGTAGGAACTTCCCGGGGCCTGTCCTGGGAGTTCCATAGCTTAGGGGATACTTTTTCATAGCAGATTGGAGCGCGTAGGATCGCAATCATCCGGAGATTGACAACCTTCGGTAACTTTGTATCTTACAACTTTTATCTACTTATTTTATATTCTTTCAATATGTTTTCTTCTATGATTGCTATTGATTGCATGCCTATGAGTAGCTAAATTTATCGTTGGTGGTAGTATGTGAATTCTTAGCGAGGGAAGATAATCATGCTAATGGCTATATCGCGCATTATACTCCGTGTCATTGCTTTATTTCGTTGATCAGTTGAACACCAAAATTCTCGTATGTTGTATTGATAATTATGCACACTTGGACACTTGTCGACCAATCAGACCAAATTATCTTCGTAGTGTTGAATAATTACGGAACACATTAGGACGTTAGTTGTTGATGAGTCAGACCCATATTATCTTCGTAGTGCTTAATACTTGCAACAAGGACACAAGATTGATTCAAAGATCTCTATGCAAGACCGAGGAATTTATGCATGATTATCGACCCATTATGTTAAGAAGGACCATACTATCACCAATCTCCATTATCTGCTTGAAAACCCCCTATTGCTTTCTATCTGCTGTTTTATATTTTCTTGTTAAATAGATAAAGCTAGTTATAGTCCTGAGAGAACGACACTCGAGTCATTCTACTACTACACTACGGTTTTCGTTGTAGTTGTGGATTGCCTTTGGCTATTACAAATTTATTTGATTGTTCGAGTCTGACAATCTCGTTCATCAGTACCTCTTCATCTATGATCAAGTTCTTCTCTCGGCTGAAGTTCCTCTGTCGTTGGCTGATGGGTTTAGCTTTGGGGTTTACATTGAGTCGGTGCACGATGATTCGAGGATCGATTACTTTCAGATCCGCAGTTCCCCACGCAAAGACGTCTGAGTTCGTCTTTAAGAAAAGGATTTGCGCTAACTCGAGATCTTCGGACAAATCTGCCGCAATTTTGGTGGTTCGACCAAGGACAAATCCAGACGTTCTTTCGAGTGGTGGCTAAAATCGAACTGGTTGTCGGTGACTACTAGACATTGCTTCTTCGAGGGATGGTCGTCGAAATGATCCTCCTTTGTTGCTTCGAATTTCGAAGTCGAGGATTGGGTGGATGCGCAATAGCATTCCCATGCTTCTTTCGGGTTGCCTTGGATTTCTTCCACTCCGCACTCCGTGGGGAATTTCATCTTGAGATGGTAAGTAGACACGACCGCTTGGAATTGATTGAGGCCGGGTCGTCCAAAAAGGACATTATAGCCCATGGGAGCATCAACTACAACGTACTGGCAGTTATAAGTAGCTCTCGAAGGCTTGGTTCCTATCGAAGTTACCAACCAGATGGTTCCCAATGGTTTGACTATTGCACCGCAGTAGCCCGATAATTGTGTCGAAACTTCAGAAAAACCTTGACCCTCGATCTTCATTTTCTTCAAAGTGGCAGTAGTGATGACGTTCACTGAGTTTCCCGTATCTACAAGAATTTTCATCACGGGAAAACTGGAGATTACCATCGAAACAACCAAAAGGAAGTTTGGATCTTGGTTTTGAGTTACTTCAGGGGGAGGGATGTCCAAATCGTCGAAGGCCAAAACATGGCTCTGGACTTCGAGACTGCCCACATTAAAGGATGGAGAACCTTCGGTGTAGGCGTTACGCATTCGGTGCGATGTCCGGTTTCTCTCCTTTCGAGAATCTCCTCCGATAGGACCTCTGGCAATGTATCGGATTTCATCGTATACGGGGTCGTTCTCAGAATTTGTTCCATCTGTTCGAGTCTCTCTGGCTTCTCGGTAAACTTCTGATTGCATGGGGAGCGGGGGCCGAGAGGAGGTGGGTCGAACTACTTCCGACTTCCTCTTGTCTACGGGTCTTATAGTAAGACTCCATTTTTGTTGGTGTATTCGTCCGCGTAGCCTCCTACCACGATTCGATCCAGCTCCACGTTTAATTCGATACATCGATCGGTGTCGTGTCCCAACTGCTTGTGGAAGTTGCAAAATTCCTCAGATCTCCTGGTGGTGTTCGTTTCCTTGTGTCTCTTGGGCCATCGAAGGAATGAACAGTCTTCGAAGAGAGTGAAGACCTGTCTTTGGGGGTACCGGATGATCCTGGGGTTCTTCTGAGGCCGGCGCCTATCGCCAAAACCTCTATCGCGGGGTGGCTCTTTCGTGTATCCCCTTTCTTCCTTCACCGTGATCTTTTCTCTGTCCAGTTTTAGATCCTTGGAGGGGGGGTACTTTCTCTTTCCTGCGTGGGGGATGTACCGAAGGCCAATCTCGTCTCTTTGTTCATCCTTTCCTCTTCGATGTATTTGTTCACGATGTTTGACAACTCTTCGGCCGTCTCAGGCATCTCCCTCGAAACCTTCGATGCTAAACCCCTATCCGGGTGTGTGTGAAAAGTGCTGGCCTCCTAAAATTCATGGGATGATCATCCACTTGCAATGCCACGACGTTGAATCGTTGCCACCATCGCCGAAGGGGTTTCATCCCTTTTTTGGATGATATCTTGCAGATAACTGCTGAATTGTCGGGATTTCTTGTAGTCGGTGAAGTGTCCTAGGAAAGCATGCACTAGATCCAAGTAGGATCGAATGGACCCTCCTGGCATATTGTAGTACCATTCGGTTACCACTCCTTCGAGGGTCCCGGGGAAAACGATCACCATTCCTTTCTCGTCGTGCCCATAGGTTTGCATCATGTTCTCAAATCTGACCCTATGTTCGTGGGGGCAAGTGATACCCGAATACTTGGGTAGGTTCTTGGGGATTTTCCGATCAGTGGGGATCAAATGGCTCATCAAACGCGACGAGAGTGGGTTTGGGACAAGGCCCTTGTCGCGTCCGGAGGACTTTTTGTTGGCATTGTACTTCCGTGCTTCTCGTTCGTCTCTCCTCCTCAGGTCGTCCGCATCATAGCGGGGCCTCTTGAGCTTTCGAGCTTCTTGTTTCTTCTAGTCGTGAGCACGGAGAAGTTCTTCGTACTTTTCCTTCTTCCTCTCGAGTGTTTTTCGATCGTAGTCGGAGGTGTCATCGTCCGATATTTCCATCGCATCCTCCGGTATTGAATGGAGAGGACGTGTTTGATGGTCTCGCTCACGAATCGAACCTTTTCCCTTATAGTTTGGGTCCTTCCCACGGGGGGTGACGATCGAACTCCCAGCATAGGTCTCAGTACTCCTGGGGGTGGGCTCACGCCTTTTGTCGGCGGTTTTCGAGGCTCCGCCCGAATTTTTACTTCGAGTGGAAGCACTGTGGGCGGAACCACTCTCAGCTGGCTTCGCCAGGGGTGGTTGACTGTGGTTACTACGAGAAGGCGCCTTTTCGGCGGGCTTCTTTGGGGGCAACCGACGGTCAACTACGTCTTCACACACACTTCGTACAAGTTTGGCTAGTTGTCCTTCTGTCATTAAGATTTGGGGCTCTACTTTATCAGGCTCTCGTGCCGAGGTGTCTCCCGAGTGGGAAGGGGACCCGTGGGGAGTGGGGTCTGGGGAGACTTCATCTTCTTCCAGGCCTGAGGTGTCGTTATTGGTGGTGTCCTCGAGGTCTTTTGGGTCAGTGGTTGCATCCTCTTGGTCTTTGGTGGTTGTTCCCGTTTGCTTCGTGTTTTTCCGTTTTACCATGGCTTTTGTCACCGTTCCCACAGACGGCGCCAAGATGATGAAGGTAAAATCGGTTCTAGGATCTAGATCATCATCTCTCGATCCATAGAAGCTGATGGAAGGAGTATTTTGAGTGTAGACGGAGCCAAAGACCTGCAAAACAAGGGGAGATTGAAGGGGAGGGGACTTAGCTCCGGCCTACCGAAGTTAGACCGATTAGCAAGTTAATGTAGTGAGAGGATTTCAGCATGGTGAATAGAGGAGGCGGAATAGTTGTGTGCATGCAATAAATGAAGACATATATATAGGATACGATAGAGGCCCCACACTTCCTTGGGTGTTCGACCAGAGCTGGCGATTCCTTCGTTCGATCCTAATGCCTCGAAGCCTATATATAGATGGCTTGGACCTTAGTACGTTAGGAAGAGTGGAGAACTCTCGAAAGGTAGGGGACCTTGTACTTTCGGGAGATCATCTATAGTTCGAGTTCATCGTAAGGCTGTTCGAGTTATAGCCAATACCACTTATTCCCATATCACAACTTATTGATTTCATATCTAAATTTTTTGTTCCTGAGGGTCTATCTCCGAAGGGTTCAAACTACAGTTCATAATTATTTGTAAGTAAGCAATAGGAGTAAGAAATGACAAGGTAATGAATGATGATCATTTTAAAGGTGTTGGTACTTTATGAAATGATTAAATCTATTGAGGAGAAGAGTAGGATTGATTCAAACAAGTCGGACGACTTTTCTCCGATATAGATATATGTCTTCCTTAGTTTTCTTTTTTTTGACAATGATTAGGAAATTCTGGGTTCAAATTAATCAAAACACAAACACGTCCCTATTAATTATTTCAACTTCAAAGTATGTTATCCTGACATACCCATGACATAATATTTCCTACAAAAACGTCTTAATCACTTGAATGATCTGGTCACACTTTTCTTTTTCTTTGGTAAACTTGAGACTTGAGAGAACAAAGGAAGAGTGCGAGTTTTAAATTGATTAGTAGAATAAGTATCAAGGCTAAGAAACAAACAATACTGTCTCCATCAATACAGAAGTGTAACCAAGGATTTGGACCTTACGAAATAATTATATTTTCAGAAATGAAGGTATTAGTTTTGCTAAATTTATGATTATTTACTCTTATTTAGCTTAAGCGGTAGCTACAAGATTTCAAGCACAAAAAATAGTACCTATGAAACTCATTACTTGTGCGGGGAAACCACCTCCCCAAATGGTAAATACGGATGGTTCTAGTCTGTCTAATCCGGGCCATGCAGGGGTAGGGGGTATTTTTAGAAATCATCTTGGAGAATTTGTTTTAGCTTTCGCAGGGTATTGGCATAATATATAATATAACAACGGAATTTTGGGCACTCAAAAAAGCTTTACAAATTGTTGTCCAATATAAATAGTACATGCATCTTAAAGTTGTTGTTGATTCTCTCTATTTGGCGTCATGTTTTAACAGGGACCAGGCACCGGGCAGGTTGCAACTGGACCTGCTGCGGGACATTAGGAGCTTAGCAAGACAACTTGAAGGTGTTAGCATACAATTCAACTATCGGGAAGCAAACCAGTCCGCGGACCTTTTGGCAAAGCATGGCAGTCATGAAGACCCGTTCATATCCTCGTTAACTCAAGTTCTTAGCAATCAACTACAAAGAGACATGTTTAGAATTTCGGTAGTTTGCCCGGCGTGGCTGACTATGTCTGTAAGTATAAAGAATCGTGCTATTACGTTTGCTCATAGGGTTTCTATGTCAATGTCTTGTAATGCAACATCTCCAAGTTAATGAAATTATCTCTTCTACTCAATAAAAGGATTTGGTTTCTTTCTTCATTTTATAAAAAATTATGAAAATATAAATGGACGTTGTTGTAACGTTGAATTTAGATAACCTGCAAATAATTATAAAAAAGGCAAAGAAAAATATAAAACAACTTTTATTGATAACTTTGGCATTATAAATTTCAAATTTCGTAGACCTATTAATAGTATTAATAGTAAGGACTAGAGTACAATTTGGTATTAGAGAGTATGATGGTTCTTTATTTTTTTATTTTTTATTTTTTTTTTAACAGCTAAAACAATTCATCAAGCCCAAACAATGTAGTGTACTGTGTACAAGATAAGAGGGGCATGATCCAAGGTATATCACTAGAAACACATGTACAACAGAGGATTCAAATAGCCAGAGAAGTTAATGTAAATACCAAAATCGACACGAACTCGAAAGATGTGGCTTATTCCATCTTTGACTATTTAACTCTAGCTACCCTTACATATGTTAATAGGTAGTTACTAGTTTTGAGGGCAAGTTAAAATCGTATATTAGAGATATGATATGGATAATAAATATTATCACATGCTTATTTTTTGTCCTTGAATCAGCAAAAAAACTTTATTAATTATGTCATCCAAGTGAGTCTAGAAACAAATTTACAAAAAGTATCATGAGAAATACTCTCGAAAACATATCATTAAAAATAACTTCGGTGACTAATGCTCCTGTAACCTTTTCTGAAAGTTTTTTTTTTTTTTTTGAAACTCCAGGGAAACCACTAGATTCAAGATCATGAGCCTTGTTTATCTCTTGACTTGAACTAGATATCGTACTTGAAGTCCCCACATTTAATCCGTTAGTTTCAAAGTCATGAGCCTTGGCTATCTCTTGACTTGAACTAGGTATGGAACTTAAAGTCCCCACATTAGATCCATTAGTTTCAAAGTCATGAGTCTTGGCTATCTCTTGACTTGAACTAGGTATGGGACTCAAAGTCCCCACATTTGATCCACTTTCATCATTTCGTACAGAATTGCGATTCTCACCAAGGTTACTCATCTGACTCTTAATAAAAGTCAAATCCTTCTTTTCCTTCCTAGGAAATGTATCTTCAAAGAATTCTGCATTCCTTGACTCAATGATTGTCCCCACATGTATGTAGCTTATTTCAAACCGATGAACTAAGAAGCGATATGCACTACTGTTATTTGCATATCCAACGAAGATGCAATCTACAGCTTTTGGGCCAATCTTCACTTGTTTAGGTTTAGGTATTTCTACCTTTGCCAAACATCCCCACACTTTAAAGTATTTCAAAGTTGGAGGTTTACCTTTCCATAATTCATATGGAGTTTTGTCATGATTCTTGTGATGTATTCTGTTCAGAATTTTATTGGCTGTTAGAATAGCCTCTCTCCACAAGTTTTGGGGTAAACCAGAAGTCAATAGCATCGCATTCATCATCTCCTTCAATGTTCGGTTCTTGCGTTCAGCAATACCATTTGATTGAGGAGAATATGGGGCAGTAGTTTGATGGATAATACAATGTTGAGAGCAAAACTCATCAAATGGTGCTCCATACTCCCCACCTCTATCACTACGAATCACATTAATTCGTAAACCGAGTTGGTTCTCAACCTCAGTTTTAAAGTGCTTGAACGCATTCAAGGCTTCATCTTTGCTACGAAGCAAGTATACATAACAATACCTTGTACTATCATCAATGAACGTCACAAAGTATTTCTTACCACCTCTAGTCTGAATGAACTTCAAATCACATAGGTCACTATGGATTAGTTCTAGAGGTTTGGTACTTCTTTCCACCGAATGGAAAGGCAACCTTGTTAACTTTGCTTCTACACACACCTCACATTTGTGTTGAGGTTCCATATCAATAGAAGGCAATGTTTTAGTCTTTACAAGTTTCTTGAGAGACTTGTAGTTAACATGTCCAAGTCTATTATGCCACAAGTTGGAAGATTCGACCAAGTAAGAAGAACAAGAAACAAGTTTCTCTTTTCCAACTTCGTGAGCAATAGACTTCATAGAAGCATTATGCGCAGAAGAGTTTACCTCTCTTTGATGCTTATGCTTCCTTGAGCTTTCATTTTGAATGATCGCTCGAGACCCTCTACTTGTAACCATTGTTCAAACTCAACAAAGTATTTCTCTTAAGATTGTTGGAGCCGATGAGCTTTTACTTGAACAAGAGTTTGAGACACGAACAAGTAGGAACACAAAACCAAATGCAAGTATATATATCAATATATAACAAACAAAAGAACTTACAAAGTAGAGTTGATTCAATGACAAAGTCCTTCCTTGCGCACTATAAAAATGCAACGAACCACGTACAGATTGCAACAACCGCTGGACTTCCAACAACTCCTCAAAGGAGTAATAACAACAAAAATGGGGAGTAGAGTCGATAGTTGGACTATCTCTCCTTAAGACAAATACTTGCCCTGCTCGTGGTGCTTACGGAATTTTGGCAATCTGTCTCCCAGGTAAAACTACTCTAAGACGACTAAGGAGCACTCCAATAGTCGAATCTAGCGAACTTACTTTGAGTATGATAGAGTGCAAAGAGAAAGCAAATGAGAAGAGAAGTATCAAATGCCTTGGATGTGTGTTTGGGAATGAACCCCACTCCCATATTTATACTTCTCAAAGGCTTCAATGAAGAGGTATGAAATCCCTTCAAAATGTCACAATGAATGGTAGCAAACCATTCAACAAAATGCCAAAAGGTGTGAAAAACCCGCCACACATGTCTGTTGGATAAAATCGCCAAAAGTCAAAATCTTTCACAAGTGTTGTTATGGTCCAGTGGAATTGACTTGCGCTTGTCAACGAACAGGTCTTAGGTTTGATTCCCAACATGTGAACTATTTGTTTTTTACGTTTTTTCCACCTTTTCTTGTTGGAAACCATTGTGAAAGGTCACAAATTCACTAATTCAACTTGTTTAACTTGTAAATTAATTTTCTCATCCACTTTGAGTAATTAATTACAATTAAACACAAATGAATAACATTCCAACAATGCATTTTTCACAAATCTATGCAAACCTCATTTGCCTTTTGTCCATGAATTTTAGCACAGTGGTACCAATTGTATTGTAACGATCGACTTAATTCATTCATGTATTGACCGATACACTATGTGCATTAATCATCTTTCACCCTACGAGATTTTAGTGACTTAACGCTACGAGATTTTAGTGACTTAACGCTTTAGTGATATCCATTTCAACAAACGGATAATGGAAAGCTTGTTTCTAACATGTTGGGCCTATATGACCAATACATCAAATGAATTGAAAGCTCAATCATTTCACTAAAATTCCCAACATTCACACCAAGCAACTAATACACTCATCAAACCACATTAAGGCTCAAATCAGCAACTAAAAAATCTGTCAAGATACAAAGGCACCGAATAGCATAGACATACCAGCAACAGTAACTGAAAACCAACCCAATCCAGTTTACATTATATTCCCAAACACTGGTCCGGATGCAACATCCACATAGATAAATACCCGTGTAATATGCCGCCTCTATTTTTCAACCACCAAAGAGTAATTTTAATCTTATCCACGACTTGGAATGCAGACCACGACATCATCCTTGAAAGTGATACCATTTCAAGCTTTCCACAGAACCCAAAGTGTTGTTTGAATCACAACCACCTTAAACCAAACAAGATTACAAGATGAATGCAAGAAGTCACCATTTATGAGCTCATGTAATGATGAACAAGATGTAAAATGAAATCTAGCTACACCAATTCGCAACCTTCTCCCACACCTCCCGCGCAAAGTTACAAGATCGAAACAAATGGTCCGCATTCTCCTCCTCGCCAAAGCAGAAGCTGCAATTAGAAACAGTATCCGGATCAAGAATATTTCTCTTTTTAAGGTTGTCCGACGTAGGTAATCTCTCCCAAGCCAACTTCCACACAAACCCATTCACTTTAAAGATTCCCAAATAGCCATCATCCACTTAATAGGGCTCAAAACAGAACCCACAACATCTTTAGAAGCACGCGTGTCCATGGGCTTTGTACCGAGCTTTCTGTTGAAAATATGAAGAAAATAATGATGTAATAATACATTATAATGATATTATGATGATGGAAAAACCAATTCACCAAGATTTTTTTATAATTATCTTCAAATAAAAAAGAAGAAAAATATATCCTAATATAGTAAAACACCATTAATTTATACAATTTGGGTGTCTCCGGGCTACCAATATCCCATCGAGACGAGCTGTAGAGATTTGATGACGGTTGGAACTGGTTTCAAAATATTCATGTATATAACTTATTGATTTAGCATGCCCACATTAAAATTATACACCTATGGGTTTTTAGAGATTGGTGATGAAGAGTGAAATTATCATCCAATTGAGCGTGTAAAATATTTGCAACCATGAATTTATATAACCCGTAAATAATCATAAAGCCCTACAAGAATTCCCAACAGCAACAACGGAATTCAGCGACGGATCGATCCTTATCATCATCATGGTTGTCGTCATTGTAGCACTCCTCCCTCCATTTCAAAATGAGAGAAGTTTAAGGTTTTCACACACAATTTAAAGAACAATTTGACTTTAATTATTCAGTTAATTATTTTACATTGATAGAACTAGTGATAGGATGTGGGATACGTGCCCCCTCATGGTTATGTGTGTTCTTGCAGCATGATATGTATATTGGAAGCAAGAGAATCATGTCGATTAAGGATAACCAACAAAGTTTTTTTTTGAAATGACAAAAAAGCTTTTATTAAAAAAAGAGTAAGAGCAAGAGAATTGCTCCATGACATAACACAACTGAAATACAGAGAACAGGATCCGGCTTGCTAAACTCCCAATAACTCCGATAGTTGAGTAATAAATCTAATTTGCTTTAAAAAATTATTTTACACTGATAAATGAAAAAAAAGAGTTTATATCATTATTTTAATATTAAACAAATTATAGAGTGGAACATTATATTAATATTGCACATTGAATTTTTAAGTGGGAATTTATATTAAAGAATCTTATACTTCACTTATTTTGGAAAGAAACAGAAAGTCTAGAACTTTATTTATCTTAAAATGGTGATAGTATTATGTTATGGATATAACTAAAATATGAGAAGTTAATTTATTATATTTTTTAAAATAATTTTGTTTTAAAAAAGACTACAAAATTACGTTAATCAAAATAGAGGAGTTACAGCGGTGAGGTCATCCCGGTACGCGACCGTACGAGGAAACCACTTATCCAAATCCTGATGCAAATACAACGAAAGTCATCCGGGACGTAGATCCCAGATACTAACTCAGAGTTCCTACCCGATCGGAAACTATGTCTGAATCTGCCAAACTAAGCACACCACTGCCTAACTTTTTCAAAATATCCGTTGTATTATTGCATTGCCTATATACAAAGGATATAGCTTCCATTCCTCTATTTGATGAAGTAGGTCCTTAATCTGATGCACCAGAGGAAAATGCCTCCAACCGCGTTCCGTCCTCATGTTCAAACATGAAACAACATAGAAAGAGTCAGACCGAATTTCAAGTGAAGAAATGTACATCCGCACAACCAATTTAACACCATGCAATAAAACCGTAGGATTCCACAACATTATTATCAGAACATCCCAAAGAAATGAAATAAGCACGAGTAAAATGGCCAGCATGTGTACATATAGTTCCTCCACATCCTACTAAACCAGGATTAGACTGTGTAGAACCATCAAAGTTCAAGAAAAAGCCATAGAGGAAACTGGTGACCACTTACATAACTCAATTTTTGTCTTTGGGATAGTGTGCACAGGTAAACAAACTTGACTTGCATCAATCTACCATACAACTTATGACAATGAACAGGTTGTTGCCTAAAGATAGCATTATTACGAGTTTCCCACACAACATAAGCAAATAAAGCGAGTAACACCTATTGGTGGGAGTGAAGTGGCAAATTAGTGAAAACACTGTGAATACTGGACTAAGACCAATTCCAACCTGAAGGTATCACATGTCTTAACCTACAAAACACAAAACAAGAACTAAACAAGTGATCAAACGATTTCTCCTCTTGAAAACACATATTGACACACAAGGGAGTTAGGGAAACTTTGTGCAGCTAGCCTAGAAGTTGTAGGAAGTCGCCCATGCAGAGCTTGCCACCAAAATAATTTAACTCGAGCTTAAGCATGACTTAATTCATTCATAATAAGCCAACACTTAGAAAAACACGTAAAACAAACACTAAAATTTCCATTTGCTCTTGATGTTCAAATGGTAGATGCCAAGACTAAAGAATCACATGGAAAATCAATGCAAAGTGTCTGCGCTAGTTCATTAGCCTCTCTTCGGGTATGTTGAAACTAAACACTAGAGAAAGAAGGAAAAGAACACCTAATTTCATCATAAAGTAAACCAGCAACTGTATGCAGACTTTTAGCCAAGACAACAGACCTTTGAGAATTTCCCTTCCGAGTTGCTTACACCAGGTTCACATAGTTTTAATGAACTATTTAAATTTAAGCTTAATTATGCTTATCAAATTAATGTGGTTGTGTGGTGGTGGTTGTTTTGGAGGGATAGGAACTCATTTGTTTTTCAAAATAAAGTTTCTTACTCCACCTGGCTTGACAAAGTTATTTTCTCAAACCATGAAAGATCTGCAGTTTCTATTTCCTCCTAAACAAGTTTGCCATCAACTGTCTTGTAAGTGTCAGCCTGTTCCAGAGTTTGAATTATGTATGAATTGTAATGGTTCTGTTAACCTTGCTATTGGGATAACAGGCTTTGTTATAGTTATTAGAACGGTTAAGGGATCATTTGTAAGAGTTATTGTAGCTCGATTGGGAATCACTAACATTAATGTTGATGAATAAATCAACATCTGTAGGAATTATTTTAGCTATCCAGTTGAACATTCAATCTCTTGGTGTGCAATATGATTCTAAGTATGTCTTTGATGCTGTTAACAGGAAAACGATGATCACTTGTACAGGAGGATGATGAAGCACCTTAGAAGTTGAATGCAGCAGATCCAACAGTGCAATCTCATTTTCCAATATAGAGAATGCAACCAAAGTAGAAAATATATTAGCCAAAATTGGGAGTGCTACTCCTGCGAATGATAACGTTTTGGATGATGTGATAGCTACATATTCGAACCTTTTGGATAAACAAACCCTTATAGTCTCGATCCATGCCCTACGTGGCTTATGAATGTAAGTAAAAATAATGCTCAAACTGCTAATTCTCAGATTATTAATACAGTTCGGGCTTGTATATAGTTATGTACTAGTTTATTAGTATGAATGAAGATACCTTTTAAAAAAAAAAAAAAGCTTTGAGAACTTATCGGCGGTCCTCTTCAATTATAAAGCATCTGATACAAGCTAGTTTATTGAAAAATATAAGATAATTTCATCAACTTATCTAATAAATTAGCGGATAAACTTCTGGAGTTTATGAATTCGCGATCACATGACAAACTTATTTCATATGTCAATCAGTCTATTACGTGAAGGCTCACTTATATGCAATAGATTTATTTCATTTGTCAATTAGCCTCCATGCGAAGGCTAACTTATAGCTGATTATATAATGTTTATTTAAGTAGGAGTATTTTTAGCAAAGAGTGTCCCCTCTTCCTGGGGGAAGGCTGATGATTTGTGCACTTTGCCACTTAAGGTTTGCAATTTACCTTATGAAGTGTCGATATATGTGCACAATACTACCTGAACTGATTTTCATTGAATTTTTCAATTTATGTGTACTCAAATCAACAAAAGCTTGTTATTAAGGAACAAAAGGTGAGAGATCAACAAGAGAGTATCGTGGGGACCTTGGCGGGAGTCTCATTTCTAGGATTATGCATAATTGAGAAAAAAAACCAAAAATATATTCCTGAAAGTCAAAAAATGAAGATTCTAAGTGAAGGCTTTCCTCGATGGAAGTGATGTTCCGCAGCGTCTGAAGTACACAACACATCAAATTTCAAGAGTGAAAATGAATTCTAACCTTATTATTTATAAGCTACTCATTCCCTTTTAAGATTTTATACGTATTTCATTGCTGTCCATTTTTTTTAGATTCTATACGTTTATATTTTTGACAAATTTGTATCCACTAAACCAACTCACTACACTTATTATACAAATATACTAAAACGCCAAATCTAAAATGAAACGTATTAAATCTATAAGAAAATGAATGAATATATAAGATAACTTTTGAATGAGTCACATTATTGCACATCAACAAATAAGCTTATCAGGTGTGGTCTGATCTTTTGCGTTATACCTCTACTGTTAATGGTGCATGGTTTTGCTAGGAGGTGATTTTAATGATGTGTTACATCCTTCTGAAAAAATTGGCAAAGCTAGATTAAATTGGAATCAGATTGATGAATTTAGAGATTGTTTAAGAAATTGTAATCTGTTAGACTTAGGAGCTTCTGGGTCTACTTTTACATTCATAAATAAGCAGTTTGGGGAGGATTTTGCCTGCAGTATATTAGATGGGGCTTGTGCAAACCATTCTTTTTTGCAGAATTTCCCAAACTGTAAGGTTAAAAACTTAGCAAACACTTTGTCTGATCATACTATTTTATTAGTAGATTTAAATCATGTTACTATACCTTTGGTTAAACACTTTAGATATGAAAACATGTGGGTAGAGGATAATATTTTTCAACCTATGTTTGACAAGTTTTGGGCTGATCAGGTTGCTTCTAATCAGTTTATTTTTGCTGAAGCTGTCAAACAATTGGCAATTGAGGTCCCAAAATGGCCAGTAAACACTTTGAGCACTATAAATAAGAAGATCAGACTGCTTACAGACCAATATCAGATTATATGGAATAATATACATACAAACCCTGCTCATTTTACTCTACAAGAGAAGAATGTCAGGGAGGAAATACGAAGTTTGAAAAAACAAAGAACTTTGTTCTGGAAACAGAGAACAAAGAGGAACTGGTTACAGTATGGAGATGCTAATACTAAGTTTTTCCATGCTTGTGCCTCACATCAACAAAGAAGAAAACATATACATGGCATAAAAACACCCTCTGGAGATTGGACATATAATCATGAAGAAACCTTACAAGTTTTTTTAATTTTTTCAAAAAACAATCACAAAAAATAGAAACAGATGTCTCTACTTTTCAAAGTTTCTGTACTCCACAACTTTCATTAGAAGACCACAGACATCTGTTAGCACCAATAACTGAAAAAGATATCCTTAGTGCCATAAAATCTATTGGTACAGACAAGACACCAGGTCCGGATGGACTAAACAGTCAGTTCTACAGACATAATTGGAATAGTATAAAAGGTCAAGTTTGTGAATTGGTCCAGAAATTCTTTCTCACCGTAGAAATGGACCCTCTCATAAACCAAACTGCCATTGTACTTATTCCAAAAAAGACAACACCACAAACTCCAACTGATTTTAGACCAATTAGCTTGTGTAATGTGAGTTACAAAATTATTTCCAAAATTTTAGTACACAAATTAAGGCCTCTTTTGGATAAAATTGTCTCTCCCTTCCAAAATGCCTTTGTTCCCAATAGACAGATTAGTGATAATATCATGATTGCTCATGAGTTATTACATAATATGAATAATAAGCACAAGAATAATAAACAGTGCATTTTGCACTCAAGTTGGATATATAAAAAGCCTATGATAGGCTGGATTGGAGTTTCATTGAGCTCACTCTTTCAAAATTTAATTTTCCCCCTCTCTTTATCCAACTTATCATGACTTGTATAAAAACTTGCTCCTTCAAAGTGAGAGTAAACCAAGTGGAATCAGATTCTTGGAGGCCTTCCAGAGGTATAAGACAAGGAGATCCCCTATCTCCCTATTTGTTTATACTTTGCCAAGAGATGCTAGTTCATAGCATCCTTACAAAAATTGAGAATCATAAATTTTTCCCACTTAAATCATCCAGAACTGGTCCTCTAATACCTATTCTCAGTTTTGCTGATGACTGCCTCAGGCCAAAATGTATGTTAGGTAAAGAGCAGAATATTGTTGGAAAATATGAGAGCAAACGAGCGGGATTTTCTATGTCAGTTCCTATTCCACCCTCGATGCCAGCATTAAAAATTTGACACGTGGCAATGAATTTAACAAACCTCCACACTTAATAATTATCCTTTCTTCTCGTTTTGTGCTTAATGATTTATAGGGAATTTGTTCCACCCAAATTTTAACCAACTAAATAAATATAATATGGTATTAATATTAATAATTCATGTGCATTATGAGAAATTATTCTCGCATAGTTATGGTATGAAATTGAATGTTCCAATAGTTCTAGTATGATAATGTGAATTTTAAAAGGAAAAGAAACATAATTATTTTGCATAATTTAATTTTACCTTATACTAATTTTTAAAAATATCCCAGTATTGCTCTGGAAACAATTGTGCATGAATATTTAGTACTAATACATCTGCTATTATTATACTTCATTCCACCATATTTTGTTAACCCTGTTAATTAAAAATTCATTTGATCTTAAATTAGTTTCAGATCATATCAGAAAAATAATTAAAAAAAAGTTATTATTTGATAAGTATAAATA
Source organism: Plantago ovata (assembly GCA_028274465.1). Lineage (NCBI taxonomy): Eukaryota > Viridiplantae > Streptophyta > Magnoliopsida > Lamiales > Plantaginaceae > Plantago > Plantago ovata. The sequence goes on along the minus strand of CM051456.1, from coordinate 45,861,221 downwards.
TTATGTCTACATAACATAAAATTTTTAAATTTTTTTGGGTAGAATTTAAAGTTATTTTGTGTTTATATTATTTGTAAAAGGAATTAACAAAATAGAGTGTTAATCCAAAATTGGAACCGAAAAGTAACATCTTATTTCGTTGTTTAATTATATTTTGCAATAAAAAAAATAAAATGGACCACCAAATTTTTTACCATGTGAAAAAAATTTCTCTAAAATAATCGGAAAAAAAAAAAAAGAAAGAAAACAAATGGCATAAGGTAAAAACATGAAGGAAATAAAAAGAGGGGTAATATGGTGTAATGGTCTAAGTAATTTGTTGCCACATGTCACATTCATAATGCTGGCATAGAAGTTGGCATAGGAACTGATATAGAAAATCCCGCTCGGAGAGCAAACAGGGGTATATCGAAATGTATAAACTGGAAATTGAATAAGAAAAGAATAAAGCAACGAATCTGCAGAGTCAAGCGTAGCATTCTCTCCTTAAGACTTTATTCGCCCTGCTCTCGGTGCTACAGTTATCCAGCGAACAGTCTCCCAAGATAAGACTGCAGTGAGTTCGTATACAAGCACTTGAAATACGATACTCGGGTGGACTACTAAAATATGGAAAGACAAACTTTGAAATGTAAGAGAAGAAGAAGGAGACATTTGGATTTATCTATCAATTTTCATGTAGATTAATATCTATAAATCCAACATATGGGTTTATTTATAATTTTGAAAGGTTGTAAGCGAAGAGGTGCAACTCTTGAGTATGTAACTTCTCGCTCAAGAATCTATCTTTTCATGTTGCAACACAACCTTTCACCAAGAGATGTAATGGTCAAATGGAAATGTTTCCAGCTCTCAATCAAGAGGTCATGAGTTTGAAACCATTGCTGGCAACTCTCTCCACTTATTATTTTTACACCTTTTCACGAAGAGTGTTTATTCAAATAACCCCATAACAAAATATTATTTATAATATTTTGCTCCTTCTTAATTTTAGTTATTTCCAACTTGTAGTCATCCATAACTAACACACTAACCAACACACTTTGAGCATTAATTACTCTTTCACAAATGAATTTTAGTAACAAATGTTCAAGTGACTTCTACTATTTTAGTAGATTATTCACGTTCAAGAAAACTCAATTTCTAACGTGTCAGGCCTCTCTTGGTTAATAGTGCATCGTCATGGATAGACTAACCATGGTTTGGCTAAACTTCCGAAAATCCCCACATGAAAGAGAATTGATGCTCACAACACTACGTGGTGCTCCAGCCTAACGTTCCAGGGGAAACATTATTGCATCGGGATAGATAGCTTTGGGCTTTGAATCGTCCCTAGTAGAATACCATCGGATTTCCTTGTCACACGGTGAACATGATGTCTTGAACCGGTTGGCACTTTTGTGTAATCCAAGACAATGACATCAACACAATAATGTCTCCTTATTGATTCGTTCCGTTATAGTCTGTCCGTTAAAGGCCGTGGACACACTTGGATTCTTAAGTGTTTCATTTGGAAGCGGCCAAACTTCTCACACTTAAATAGGTGATCTCATTCTAAGAACATTCTGTCTCACAATGTTCTGCTCGAAAGCTAAAGAAGTTCCAGGAACTTCTTCAGAGATCATTAAGAGTTTTAAATACTCAACCTTCACCCTGTTAGACAGTTAGCACTTAATGTCTTTACCGGGAATGGCGCATGGAGTGTAACTCCTAAGTGCTTTGATCAACTTGAAGTACTCTTACTTCACAAGGAGATCTATACGGTCATTCACAACTTAGTTTTCCACATTGAACAAAATTTTTGGGATCTCTAGTCAGTATGGTTGGGTGTCCACTGTGAACTTTCTTTAATATGGGTTTTAAGCCCATTCCCCTAGACAAGCAGTATCTCCGATGTTTAGTAAGGCCTTTCATTATCACGGTACCTCTTGCCAGACTAAAGATCAACTGCAATATTGTATGTCTACGAAGCAGTGTCTAGACTTGACCATATCACATGTTGTACATTTTTTTGGTCACATGATTGTGTACATCAATTCATGCGTTACTTCCACTTATGCACCAATAACTTTCTTTGGTTTCTCCACACTTGAGATAACCTTCTTGTTATAATAGCTATAAGGAAGTTGTTCTTTGAGCTATCATGCTCATCCTCCCAACATGTAACTTTGTGCATAGAGCTATGCATATCCATGACTAAAAAACATTTTGTTTTATAAGTCATTAAGTTCAATCAAGAGTTTACTCATGTTGAACTTCTCATTATTTCTTGTCTACACTTCTTTAAAGTTGGTTTTACCTTTAGTAAACCACAAAGACTTTCGTTTCAATACAAGAAATATATTTGATTTCAAGCCATTACAACGGTCTTAATTGAAATCACCATTCCTTAAACTTGTAGTTCAAGTCTTATCAATTTGGAATTGAACACATTTCATGAGAAGTGTACTCTTTCTCTTTGAGTTGTCTCAATCAAACATTCTATTGTAAGGTATCAAGATACCCTCTCTCCCCCCACAGGGAGAAGGTATATCACTTGTTCGAACCAACTGTTCAGTCCTCATCCAATAGAAGTGGGAATTTGCCAAGTTCCCCCCACATGAAAGTGGCCTCTCTTTTCTTTTAAGGTTAAAAACCTTACAAGTATGTTTCAAAATTACATTGTGACCACATTTTTCAAGTGACCTCAAATTTAAATGGCGTGACAAGTTGTAACTTATCTTTACTTCGAAAGATCCAACAACAATTGCCACAAGTATTGAGTCATATGAGACTTCTTTGCCCCTTTAAATTTGATCAATCAATTGCTCAATCAATTTTCCAAGTTGTAAGCCTTATATCATGAGACAACTTTCTCAATACAACAACAATGTGCAACTATGATTATTTGAGTCCACACTTGACCCATCAATAATCCACGAATGCACACTCTTAGGTATAATCAACAAGCTTACAATTCTTGGAATTAATATACTTGTAAAGAGAGCATTATCATATAATAAAACAAAATTGCACATATCAAACAAACAACTCAATTTCTCTTCACATACCATGTGTCAAATGTGGAGAATTTTCCTCCTCCCACATTTCTAGAATTTCAAGACTTTCATATATTTAAAATGGTCTTTACACATGCCAAGAAACTTGATTTTCGCATGATAAGATCCACTTAAATAACACTTGCATTCTAACATGTGTTTAGACCAACGGTCTAGCACATTCTCTATCCCCACATGGGATAGATATATTTCCAAGAGAAAGAAAATAGAGAAAAGAGTAAACTTTACAACAGACAAATTGTAAAACCAAAACCGACGTACCGATATTGCGATGTACAAGTCCAGAGTGATGCCCCAGACTAACAAGCAATAATACAAACATCACTTCCGTAAGTTTATCGATAGACTTCTCCAGTTTATCACACTCCACGGTATTTGGCCCGGACATCTTGAAGAAATCCAATTTCTTTCTCTGCATACTCTAACCATATTGCTTACTGCAGCATCCTACTTCATGGATTATCTTATACTTGTATCATGGCCAAGGCTGGGAACATTAAATTCGTTAGTAGCAATCAGATCAAATAATATGTTTTAGTGAGAAGCATAAAATATATGTCCTCCTTTCATGAACTTCTTCATTCCAGTGACATATATTTCCGTAGACATTTCACGCACGTCCCTCGATTGGTACGTACTGCTCATGAACAGACACGAGCCAAATGCTATATAAGTCTCATCTCATCAACCACTATCAGCACGTGTGCATAATTAATTGGGTTCAACCAAATTAATCATTAATTCATTATCACTCCACACAATGAGTTGGTATACAAATTGTGATAAAATCAGTGATCCAGTGTATGTCAAAGAAATGAGACTAAGTATATATAACAATTTAAATATACTTCCCTGATTAATTGGAAACGACACCACCAAAAAGGCCTGATGGTTTTGCATCTTTCTATTTTCACACCGTATCGGCCAGAACAATTCGTGGATAATAAACTTCACAACTTGAATTGTCTCCTGCACCATCTTTCTTCTAGTTAAGACAATTCAATCCATTTGCCGATCTTTTTCAGAATTGATGCATGATAGTGATTATGTAAATGTTAACTGGAAACAAATTTTGTTAGTTTCCAAAAACAACATAAGTAATCAAAATAAAGTAAGCAATAATACTCCCTGGACTATTGCTTCATTCTTGTGGCAGAGACTTCGCCATATACAAATGTCCATTCTTCAAACATTTCATCGTGACTTCTCAAGTTGCTCGTCAACACGAACAGCAGGGGCTTCCAATCCAGTATACAATACAATTTCGATACTTCAAAATAAAGTCTTAAGTTGTTAGAAAATATGAGAGCAAACAGGGATGTATCGAAATGTATAAACTGGAAATTGAATAAGAAAAGAATAAAGCAACGAATCTGCAGAGTCGAGCGTAACACTCTCTCTTTAAGACATTATTCGCCCTGCTCTCGGTGCTACAGCTATCCAGGGAACAGTCTCCCAAGATACAACAGCAGGTCAATGTATCTAACCCACCATCTCTCGTTCCATGGAAGCGTATGGAAGGAGTACTTTTACTGATGAACGATGATAAGGACCTGCAAAACGGGGAGATTAAAGGGGAGGGGATCTAGGACCGCCCTACCGAAGTTAGACCGTTCGGCAAATTAATGTAGAGAGAAGATATGGACATAGTTAGATGGATGAATAATAAATGAGGGTAATAAATGGAGACATATATATAGGATACGGAGTAGGTCCTCCTTCTGACAGCTCTCGATAAGTCACGTGTGACACTGTAGTCCCTTTCGGGTATCAGGGTAGCTTCGACCAGTAACCCGGCGAGCCGCTGTAAGGATCGTTTCGAGGGACCGTTTCGAGAGTACCGCTGTAGGGACCATTTCGAGGGCACCTAAGTTCGAGACTCGAGGAACCCTTCGATCCTTAGCACATATATTTCGGTACATGGGTAGCACTACATATCCCCTATCATGAGTCCCCCAAGTTTCGATGGATGAGGGTAGAGAATCCGTCGAAAATTAGGATCCATCGAAAGTTCGTTTTGTCCTTCGACGACGTCGTTTGGGCGGGTTTTACCGTTTTTTGAACTTGTGGGGGGTTGGGGGTAGAATGGTAACTTTCCGGGATGTTGTTTCGTCTTTCCTCCATGTGTTGTGGGCAGGGATGGAGCGTGCGGCGCACGCTTGTCTCGGTTAGAGGGCCATAATAATGGAGAGGATGGGAATGAAGTAGTTTCTTTTCAGTTTCTTCTCTTCATTCCATTTCAAACCTCTCCTAAAATCTTTGCATTCCCTTCTCCTTCCCTTTTCGCTAAAAGCCTCACTTCCCGTCGCCGGCGTTTTGCCCGGAGCTTGAACCTTTTCCGTCCATCTACAGGTACGCCGCCTTCGCTTTTTACTGTACTTTTGTTTGCTTTTTAGCTTGGAGTTTTCTTTTCCGTCGATGTCTTGCTTTTTTCCTCCGTTTTGGGGTCTTCCCCGGAGGCGCCGCTTTCCGCCGCGGATCGTTGAGTCTTTCTGTTCCGTCCTTGTTATTCTTGCGTGGTGGGTAGCCTTACGGTATGCTTAAGGTGTTGTTTTCGGGTCTTGGGTTTCTAGGTAGTTCTTCGGTGGTGGCTTTTGATTATAACTTTGGGGTTTTTCGATCATGCCGTTGTAGTCTCTAATTTGGGGGGAACTTCATAATAATTCGATACTCTTAGTTGATTCCGGGTTGGGTTCGTACTGACTGTTCCTTTTGGTAGTTTTTTGTAAGGATGTCGAAATGAAACGTCAACCAACCCGGTGTCGGCGACGACGCGAACAGTGAAAACTCTTTTAGCGTTAACAAGAGATCAAACTCTTTAGGTAGAGATACTGGCTCCCTCCTTTCTGATTTGAAAAACTTTTTACCCTCGAGTCAGGTTCTTGGAGGTGTTCCGGTTCATTCATCCGTACAAAGCTATGTTTTAAAAAACGGATTGGGCCGCCCGGTCGGACCGGTTGGGCCGTGGAAACCGGAACCCGTCGGTCTGAATATCACATTAAAACGCCAAAAAGCCGAGGGGCCCAAAATCGGAAAAAACGGGTGAAAACCGGAGAAACCGGTGAACCGGAAAGCCGGTGGGCCGGCGCTTAAACCGTTTTTGGGTAGAATTAGAAAAAAAAAAAAACAAGAAAAAACCTTTTTAGCAAAATCGAAAGAAGAAAACCCTACTCACTTATTTGATTCATCTTCCGTCATTAATATTTTCCTCAATAGTCTCTTTTCTTCTTTCCGTTGCGGCTTCTTCCGATTCAGGTAAATTTTTCATTTCTTTTCTTTTCTTCAGCTTCTTGCTGTGTTTTGCACTCGATCTACTCTGTTTTACACTTTTACTTTACTCGATTTGATGTGTGATTTGCACTTGATCTACTTTGGTATAGTTTGGATCATTATCTGAAACTCAAAAATGAGTTGCTGTAAAAAAGAAGATATGGAAATGTGGAAGAGAGAGGTTGAAGAAGAAGATAAAGATGATGAGAGGTGGTGGGCGTGGGCTTTGATGTGTGTGAGGAAAGTTGTGTCAAGTGACATATATTTTTATGAAGTACATAGTACTATAGATTATATATACATGCTGCTAATATTTGGGATTTTAGGTGTTGGGATTTTAGGTGGAAATATGATAGAATGTTAAAATTCTATATAATGGTATATGTATATAAATTAAAATTATAATAGTACACCGACTCAATCCGGCTCACGAAACTGCTCAACAGGTCCGACCCCGGTTAAACCTTTTTGGATGGGTGGCCGGCTTAATCTCCGGCTCCGTTTTTTAAAACATAGGTACAAAGGGGGCAGAGTTCGCTTTCGAGACTCGTTCTGAGGAGTCGGACTATTTTTCAAACTATGGAGGCTCCGAACGACGAGCAAGTGGGGGAGGCCGTGCCTATGGATCCTATTCTCACTGATGATAACTCTGATTTGAAATTGCCTACCGACAGTAGTTCCGTTCGAAGGAAAGAAGCAGATTCCTTATACCACAAGTTCGGCATTCCGGGCACGTACGAAATTATTCTACCGGGTCCGAATGATAGGATGTATAGTCCTCCCTCAGATTGCATAGCTATCACGATTCAGGCCCTCGAACACGGCTTTAGATTTCCAGTACGTGATGGCGTTGTTCATATTTTGAACAACTTAGGCTTGTGTCCCACCCAGTTGCTACCGAACGCGATGGGTAATGTGGTCGCATTTTTTGTTTGGTGCAAAACCATTAACCGGCGTGTGACAGCCTCGAATTTCCTTCATTTTTTCTCGATGTGCCAGAGCAAGGACGGGGGGAGCTTTTATTACTTTTCTCCGATAAGTGGGTACGAACTCTTTACGAAGTTTCAGTCCTCCCACGGTGCCGGATACAAAAGGCGGTACGTCTTCGTTCGGATGCCACCGAACAATGATGGTACGCCCGGAGTTGTCCCTACACTTAGGCTATGGCGTCATCATAACGGGGAGGTGGTCGTACTAGAGCATCGAAACGAGTGGGCCGAACAGTATAGGGGCTTTAAACCCGAGGATCGGATTATCCCCTATAGTCTCTTGGTGGAGCCGATCCTGTACCTTGCGGGAGTATATTCGGTTGAGCCAGAGATTCGGGGGAACATCCGTGACTTGGGTAAGTTGTACACTTTTTGCTTTTTTCGCACTTCCCTTTTGTTCGATGCTTTGTATTGAAATGGTTGCTAACTCTTGAAATGTGTTTCTTGTAGAGTATTGGATGAAGCTGTCGCAGGAGTTTCTCGCCAAGAGGGCACTGTCTTTGGTGAACAAAAATTCAGTGCCGAAGTACACGGAAGATCGCCCCCACAACATTTCCACCATTGTCGAACCGGATTTCGCGCCGCACTTGGTCCCGGCTCCGAATGCAGAAGTTGGACCGCCGGGTCCTGCCGGGGAAGAAACTGGTCCGGGGGTTGTAGCTGGTGTTAATGCTGCACCTTCGAACCGTGTCGAGGGGTCGGATGAAACTCGCCTGTCTGAGCGCACGACTTCCGTTCCCCGTGACATTGCTCAAAGTTCTACTTCTGGTCAGCGGAAGAGGTGCCGAACTGATGGAGGGGCCGAAACTACGGGGAAAGATATCGTCATCGAATTGCCTGATTCACCCGAAAAATTAAGTGGGGTGAGGCGAAACCCTTCTCGCTTGGCTCGGGGCCAAGGGCTGTCGGAAGTTTCCTTCTTTCATGATCCTTCGGCGGGTTTGAAGTGGAGGGACTTGATGATTTCTGGTAGTGATCAGGTCGAGCTCGACCGGCTATCGGATGGAGTGATCCGGGTCAAGGCTGCTTCGCTACAGATGCAAGTAAGTTCCGCTTCGGTACATCTCCTAAGAAAAAATTTTCTTCTTTCGACTATTTGTTTTTGACATTTTGTCCTTGTCAGATGCTCACGGTTGCCAGAAACATTGATAGCCGTCTGGAGAAGAAGACACAGTCCACCGAAGGGATAGATGCCAAGTTGGTCGAGGAGAAGCGGCTGAGGGAAAAGCTTCAGGAAGAGTTCGCCCGCAAAGAGAAAGAGCTGGGTGAGGCCTCGAAAGAGTTGACTCGTCTCCGCGCGGAAAAGGTTTTGATGGATACGGAAAAGGTTTCGATGGAGGCGAAGTTTTCGATTGTGGAGCGGAAAAATGCGGACTTGGTTACCAAAGTCGGACAACTGGCCAAGGAGCGTGAAGGGTTCGAAACGGCGCTTCGAAAGACCCGGGAAGAGCTATTTAAGAAAGGGAAATTCGCTCGGATTGAAGCCGTTCGCGACTTCGTTGGATCCCGGTCCTGCTCCTATATGTTAAGCGAACGGGATGCGGAGGCCATGGTTAAGGCCCGCGACAAGACCCTGGCACAGCTCAAGTTCGGGGGTAAACTTCCGGGTGACTTCGATCCCAGTGGTGTGGTCGACCTCGAAAAGGACGAGGAGATGAAGACTCCAGCGGCCGAAGTGGTGACAGGGGAAGATGGGAAGGTAATCGATGAGGAGGCAATGTATGATGCATTGTGCAAGGAGGAATTCTTTGCCTTAGCTCATCCTGATGAGGCCGCTGGTTCCGCTTCCGCCCCTTCCATCCCTTCGTGGGTCGTGCCCTTGTGTGAGCTAGGGAACCTTGATCTTGCTTCGGCTGGTGTCAACTTGGGTAATCTTTCGTATAAAGACTTTGATTCTCTCTGCCAGTTCTTTTTAGGCGATGACAGCCTAAGTGATACCGCCCATAGCAACCCGCCTGGAGGAAAGGCTTGAAGACTTGGAATGCCAAGTATCTTTGTAATCTTTTGTTTTAGTTTCGAACAAATTGCTCTTATTATCGAACAATCTATCTTTTCTTGAGTATTTCGATAGTGGGTAAGGATTCGACGGGTCCGACGTGGTTGTTTCGGTCCTCTGGAATCCTTTCCTTTGCTTCTTTTGGATGGCCCATCGTAGGCCTTTAACATTTGAATTTTGTGTTTAATGGTCCTTCAATCGATTTATCGTGTGCTATTTTGAATGTTCCGAAGTATGTGTTTCGATGTATATGTGTTTCGAAGTATGTGTTTCGAAGTATATGTTTCGAAGTATATGTTTCGATATCGTTTCGAAACTTCAATAATTCGAGTGGTTGTTCGTAGTTCGAATGTGATGTCCATATAGTTTGGTTCATGTTTTGAATGTTACGAGCGTTTGTGGCAATTTGTTTTCGTCAAAACAATCGCGTATCACTCTTTTTTACTTGTTAGACGGACAAGTCATCCGAAAAATTTAACAAGTTTTCGGGTAGCGTATCCGATAAGTAAAATCCCGTCGGATTGTCTATATCGAATCATCTCCCTCATCTCGAAAAGGATGTTTTCGAGGGTCGGGGTACTTGGACAGATTATCTTCCCGTCGGAATGATATCTTTCGATATACCCTCGCGATCCTTTGGATCTGAAAATCATTTCGTTTCGACGCATTCTCCGTCAAAGATGTTATCAGAAACATAATGGCGAACTTATATAAAGTAGCTCGAAATGTTTATCGTATCTCCCCTTTTTTCAGTGACGACCTTAAGAAAGGTGGTATGGTGAAGGGGTCTTTACAAAAGCGAAGAATTTTCTTGTGGTATCTTGAAAAGCTTCGAGCCTAACTGCAAAAGGGGGCGGATGTTCGGTGTCATGCCTAGGAATAGTATTTCCTTAGGCACTTGATGTTCCATGGCCGATCTATGCGGCTTCCATCGAGGTTCTCAAGCCTATAGCTTCCGTTGGATAGTGCTTCAATGACTTTAAAAGGTCCTTTCCAAGGTTCTTGGAGCTTTCCCACGTTCTCGAGGATGTTTGCCTTTCGTAGCACAAGATCTCCGACGTTGAGGTCTCTTTTGACGAGGTTTTTGTTGTAGGCTTTGGTCATCAAAGCTTGGTACCTCAACACTCGAACCCGCACTTCCTCTCTTTTCGAATCTAGCAAGTCCAGCTCTAGGGCTCTGGCCTCCCCGTTGAGATGAGGGTCGTACTCCTTGATTCTAAGTGATCCGACGGCTATTTCGCATGGAATAACAACCTCCGACCCATAGACCATGCAAAAGGGGGTTTCTCGGGTAGCCGTTCTCTATGTCGTTCGATAGGCCCAAAGCACTCCGTGAAGTTCCTCCGCCCAATCGGCTTTCGACCGCCCTAGGCGTTTTTCGAGGTTTTCAATGATGGTTCGATTAGTGACTTCTGTCTGTCCGTTGGCCTGTGGATGCCCTACCGAAGTGAAACTTTGCTTGATTCCCAACTCAGTGCACCATGCTCGAATTTTTTTCCCGGTGAACTGGGCTCCATTGTCGGATACAATAACTCTTGGGAGTCCAAAACGGCATATGATATTTTTCCAGATGAAGTCTCTTACTACGGTTTCGGTGATTCTCCCGACGGCTTCGGCTTCGACCCACTTTGAAAAATATTCCACCGCTACTATGAGAAACTTCTTTTGATTGGTGGACGTGGGGAGTTTCCATACGATGTCGATCCCCCATCTATTGAAAGGACACGATATCGGAATGGGGAAGAGGGGTCCTCCTGGGGCCTTGCTGTTGCGTGCGAACCTTTGACATTCATCACACTTTTTGGTTCGAGCCTTAGAGTATTTGATGATGGTGGGCCAGTAAAACCCTTGACGCCGGATTTTTTGGGCCAAATCTCTTCCTCCGGAGTGATTTCCGCAGCTTCCGGCATGTACCTCTTCTAGTAGGCTTCGAGCCTCTTCCTTGTCGACGCATTTCAAGTGTGGTCCATCGAACTATCTTTTATATAGATCGGATCCGTCCCAGAGAAAATATTGGGCCCTTCGCCTCAGCCTTCGTGCTTCCGTTCGATCCTGTGGGATCACTCCTTGCTTGAACAGCTGCAAAAGAGAAAAAATCCCCGTGGTTGGGGGGTGAGTTCCTTGGTTGGGGAATAATTGAGACTATATTTGGTAGTTTCGTGGGCGATTTCGAGTTTTACTACCTTGATATCCGCCAACCATTCGTGGTCGGAGTCAAGTGTGTTAACTTCGATGCCTTTCTGTCTTTTGAGTTTGTCAATTCCAATGGCGGGTTGTTGTACCGTCATGAGTGTGACCTGGTTGTGATAACATGTTTTATAAGTTTTAGTGAAGTGGATCCGTTTTCCACGGATTGATTTGTTCGAAGTGGGAACATACCTGTCGGGTAGCGATCGTTTGTGACGAGCTTCCGAATTTTGCTAGGCCATCTGCAACTTGGTTGAGCGTTCGAGATATTTGTGATATTTCGACGCTTTGGAATTTCGGGATGATACTTTTGAGTTCGGCTAAGTATAGCCTCATGGGCTCCTCCTTCGCTTCAAATACCCCCGCATGTTGCTGGGCTACTAGTTGCGAGTCGGTGTACAAGTGTACATGTTCGGCGCCTCCTTCGAGTGACAATCGAAGGCCTATGAGTGCGGCCTCATACTCGGCCTCGTTGTTGGTTGCGGGGAAAGCAAGGCGTACGGCGAAATCCACTTCGATACCTAGGGGGTCGATCATGTGTACTCCGACTCCCCCTTGTCCTCTGGTGGACGAACCGTCAACGTAAACTTCCCATCTTGGTTCCAAATTTTGGCCTTTAACAAACGCTTCGATGGTATGAACTTGTTCGATGTCTTCATTAACTCCGAGGAAGAACTCCGCGATCACTTGTGCCTTTTTGCCATTTGGGGCTTGGAACTCGAGGGAGTACTCCATGAGTTCGACGGCCCACTTCACTAGCCGGCCCGATAAGTCAGGTTTTCCTAGGATTCTCTTCAGGGGGTGGGACGTTAGGACCACTATCTCGTGAGCTTGGAAATAGGGCCGGAGACGTCGAGATGCCAGTACCACACAATAGGCGAGCTTTTGGATATCCAAATAATTGAGTTCGGCCTTAGTGAGTACTTTGCTCAGGTAGTAGATAGGTTGGTGTGACATCCAACCATTCTTAGACGATCCCCCGTCACACGGAGCTAGCAGGCCATGCACGACCAGAGTCGTTTGACGGAAAGGTCGAGTTTTTGCTCAAACTTCAGTAGCTTCCTAGAATGATTCTGGATCACGAGGGAGAAGGCCGGATAAAAACTCTGACTTCCTTCCAGCCTTACTAGTACCGAGCTCACCACCTCTCGGGAAATGGCGACATGTAGGTACAAGGTGTCCCCTTCTTTTGGTTTCGAGAGTAGTGGGGGTCTCGAAAGGTGGCTTTTGAGGTCTGTCAGAGCCTTTTCGGTGTCTTCGCTCCACTCGAAATTCTTGCTATTTCGGAGCACTTTGAGGAAAGGAAGGCTCTTCTCACCGGATCTAGCAATGAAGCGACTCAAGGCAATGACCCTCCCGATTAACTTCTGGACCTCATTGATGTTTCGAGGGCTAGGGAAATCTAACACGGCTTTGATCTTGTCGGGGTTGGCTTCGATCCCTCTCTGGGTGACCATGTACCCCAAGAACTTCCCTCCTTTAACACCGAAGGTACACTTCGAGGGGTTGAGTTTCATCCCGAACTTTCTCAGAATTTTGAAGCATCTACTCAAATGTTCGACATGGTCTTTCGCCTCGAGGCTTTTTACCAGCATGTCATCCACGTACACCTCCATGGTCCGCCCAATTTCTTGCTCGAACATCATATTGACCAACCGTTGGTAAGTTGCCCCGGCGTTTCGCAACCCGAAGGGCATGACTTTGAAGGAGAAAACCCCCGAATGGGTGGTGAAGGCCGTTTTATCCACATCTTCTCGGGCCATGGGTACTTGGTAATAGCCTTGGAATGCGTCCATGAAGCTAAGACGTTCGGCCCCGGCCGTCGAATCGACTAGTTGGTCGATATGAGGTAAAGGGTAAGGGTCTCTCGGGCAATGCTTGTTGAGATCGGTGAAATCATTGCACATCCTCCACTTCCCGTTCCCTTTTCCTACTAGGACAACGTTACACAACCAATCCGAAAATTTGGTCGGTCGGATGTGCCCCGCCTTGAGTAATTTTGCAACCTCCTCGTCGATGATTAAGTTCTTTTCCCTGCTGAAATTTCTCTGTCTCTGGCTAACGGGTTTAGCCTGGGGATTCACATTGAGTCGATGCACTATGATTCGAGGATCGATCCCTTTTAGATCTGTTGTTCCCCATGCGAACACATCCGAGTTCGTTCTTAAGAAGAGGACTAGTGCTAGCTCGAGATCCTCTGGCAAGTCCTCCGCAATTTTGGTGGTTCGACCCATGGACTCCTCGAAAAGGTGGAGGTCCCTTACTTCGGAACATGGTTCGATGTGCTCCTCTGTTCGATGGCTGAAATCGAATTGATCATTGTCGATGATGAGACACTGCTTCTTCGAAGGGGGAGTATCGAAAGTTTTGACCCTGGTTGGGGGTTGGTTGATTTCGAGCCTTGGGGTTGGGGGTTGGGTGGATGCGCAGTAGCATTCCCATGCTTCCTTCGGGTCGCCTTTGACTTCCCCTACTACGTATTCTGTAGGGAATTTCATCTTAAGGTGGTATGTAGATGCGACGGCCTGGAATTGATTGATGCCTGGTCTTCCGAAAAGCATGTTGTAGCCCATGGGATCGTCCACTACCACGTATTGGCAATTGTACGTGGCCCTGGTGGGCTTGGTTCCCATGGAGGTGACTAGCCAGATGGTTCCTAGCGGTTTAACCACGGATCCTCCGAAACCTGAAAGCTGTGTTGAAACCTCTGAGAAGCCCTGTCTCTCGATCTTCATTTTTTTCAAAGTGGCGGTGGTGATCACATTCACTGAACTCCCGGTATCAACAAGGATCTTTCTCACTGGAAATCCCGATATCACCATCGAAACAACAAGAGGGAAATTCGGGTCTTGATTTCGGGTCACCTCTGGGGGAGGGACATCGGACCCATCAAAAGTTAGCGTCGGGCTATGGACTTCGAGGCTTCCTACATTGAAGGTGGGTGACCCTTCGGCGTAGGCATTACGCATCCGACGTGCAGTTCGGTTCCTTTCCTTTCGAGAATCTCCTCCCGTTGGGCCTCCCGCGATGTATCGGATCTCATCGTAAATGGGATCATTTTCGGAATTATTTCCTTCGGTCCGAGTTTCCTTCGACTCCCGATAGACATCCGATTGCATTGGCAAAGGGGATCGAAGGGGAGCTGATCGGACTATCTCTGATTTCCTTTTGCTCACGGGCCTTATTGTAAGAACCCCGTTCTTGTTTGTGTACTCCTCTGCATACCCTTCGACCACAATTCGGTCCAACTCCTCATTGAGTTCGATACATCGGTCGGTGGTGTGTCCCGGCTGTTTGTGGAACTCGCAAAATTCTTCGGATCTCCTGGTGGTGTTTGTTTCTCTATGCTTCTTGGGCCATCGAATGAAAGAAGAGTCTTCAAAAAGTGTGAAGACTTGCCGTTGAGGATACCGAATGGGCCTTGGATTTTTCCGGGGTAGGCGTCTTTCGCCGTATCCTCGGTCCCTGGGTGGATCCTTCGCGGGCCCTCTTTCTTCTTTCACAATGGTTTTGCCCCTATCTTGTTTTGAACCTCGAGGGGGGGTTTCTTCTTTGTCCCGAGTTGGGGATGCTCCGAAAGCTAGCCTAGCTTCCTTATTCATTCTCTCCTCCTCGATATACTTGTTCACAATGTTGGATAGAGCTTCGGCTGTTTCCGGCATTTCTCTCGACACTTCGGAGGCTAGGCCTCTATTCCGAGTGTTCGTAAAAAGGGTTTGCCTTCGGAAGTTCATGGGATGGTCATCTACTTGTAGTGCCACCGCGTTGAATCGTTGCCACCATCGTCGGAGAGGCTCATCCTTCTTTTGGATAATGTCTTGCAAACAGCTGCTGGATTGCCGAGATTTCTTGTAGTCGGTGAAGTGTCCAAGGAAAGCGTGTACTAAGTCCGAATAGGATCTGATAGACCCTTCGGGCATATTGTAGTACCATTCGGTGGCTACCCCTTCGAGGGTACCGGGGAAGACGATCACCATTCCCTTCTCATCATGCCCGTAAGTTTGCATCATGTTTTCGAATCTCACCCTATGTTCATGGGGGCATGTTATCCCGGAGTACTTAGGGAGGTTCTTGGGGATTTTTCGATCTATTGGGATCGAATGGCTCATAGGCCGTGGAGACAGCGGGTTCGGAGCAAGGCCCTTATCCCGACCGGAGGATGTTTTGGTCGCACTGTACTTTCGGGCTTCCCGCTCGTCTCTTCTTCTTACGTCGTCGATGTCATGGCGATGCCTCTTTGGGTTTCGGGCCTCTTGCTTCTTTCGATCGTGCGCCCGGAGTAACTCCTCGTACTTCTCCCTTTTTCGCTCTAGCGTCCGCCGGTCTTGGTCGGAGCAGTCGTCATCTGATATCTCCATGACATCTTCGGGTATCGAACGTAGGGTTCCGGTTCGAGGGTTACGTTCCCGTGTCAAAACCTTACCCTTGTAATTCAAATCAACCCCTCATGGGGTGACGACCAAGCTTCCCGCGCTCGTTCCCGAACTGCGGGGGCCGTGTTCCCGTCTCTTGCTGGTGGATTTGGAGATCTCATCAGAATGTTTGCTTCGAGTGGAAGCGCTCCGTGCTGAACCGCTCTCCGCGGGTTTCGTTGGAGATGGTCGGCCGCGGTTGCTCGGAGTGGGAGCTTTCTCAGTGGGCTTCTTTGGAGGTAGTCGTCGGTCCACCACGTCCTCGCATACACTCCGTACCAGCTTCGCTAGCTGCTCTTCTGTCATTAGGATCTGCGGAGCCGTCATGTCGGGTTCCCGCGCCGAGGTGCCTCCCGAGTGGGAAGGCGATCCTGGGGGAGTGGGGTCATGGGATGTTTCATCTTCTTCTCGCTCTGAAATGTTGTTGTTCGCTGTATCTTCTAGGTCCTTTGGGTCGGTGGCGGCGTCGTCTTGGTCTTTCGTGGTGGTTCCCGGTTGCTTCCCGATTTTCCGTTTTGCCATGGCTTTTTGTCACCGTTCCCACAGACGGCGCCAAGATGATGAGGATTAAACAGGTCAATGTATCTAACCCACCATCTCTCGTTCCATGGAAGCGTATGGAAGGAGTACTTTTACTGATGAACGATGATAAGGACCTGCAAAACGGGGAGATTAAAGGGGAGGGGATCTAGGACCGGCCTACCGAAGTTAGACCGGTCGGCAAATTAATGTAGAGAGAAGATATGGACATAGTTAGATGGATGAATAATAAATGAGGGTAATAAATGGAGACATATATATAGGATACGGAGTAGGTCCTCCTTCTGACAGCTCTCGATAAGTCACGTGTGACACTGTAGTCCCTTTCGAGTATCAGGGTAGCTTCGACCATTAACCCGGCGAGCCGCTGTAAGGATCGTTTTGAGGGACCGTTTCGAGAGTACCGCTGTAGGGACCATTTCGAGGGCACCTAAGTTCGAGACTCGAGGAACCCTTCGATCCTTAGCACATATATTTCGGTACATGGGTAGCACTACATATCCCCTATCAATAATAACACCATAACAAAATATTATTTATAATATTTTGCTCCTTCCTTCTTAATTTTAGCTATTTCTAACTTGTAGTCATCCATAACTAACACACTAACCAACACACTTTCAACATTAATTACTCTTTCACAAATGAATTTTAGTAACAAATGTTCAAGTGACTTCTACTATTTTAGTAGATTATTCACGGTCAAGAAAACTCCATTTCTAACGTGTGGGGCCTCTCTTGGTTAATAGTGCATCGTCATGGATAGAAAAACCATGATTTGGCTAAAATTCCAATAAATTTTGTTATCTCCCGACACACCAGTACATACTAAACAACACATAACCCATTTAATGGGAGTTATACACAATAAAAGGAAAGATAAATACCTTGTTCTTCCCTTTTTATTAGGTAAAAAGAAAAATGATTTATTTGATGACACGGTGGATAAAATTCAAAATAAATTGAATGTTTGGTATACCAGGTATTTATCTTATGCAGGAAGACTGACTTTGATAAAATCAGTCACAAGCACAATACCCTCTTTTACTGCATGAGCATTGCAAAAGTGCCATCCTCTTCTATTAATAGAATGGAGGCCGTGAGTAGAAAATTCCTTTGGAATGGAGAAAAACTTGGTAAGAAAAAATGGGAAATAAAATGGAGTAAAGTGTGCACACTAGTTTAAGAAGGAGGATTGGGACACTACAAGAAATACTAGTTTTAGCAACCACTTTTAGCGACGGATCGATCGGTTGCTAAAATTAGCGACCGATCGGTCTTTTAGCGACGGATAAAAAAAACGTGGGAGAGCACGACCGTAAACCCTTAGAGCGTACTGGGCTTAGCGACGGATGAACCATCGATCACTATTTATCCGTCGCTAAACTTGCGACCGATGATAGCTTCCGTCGCAGTTATGTAATTTTTTTTTTTTAATTTATCTGGTCAACATGCTTAGCGACCGATGGTTTCATCGGTCGCTATTGTATAGCGACCGATGGTTCCATCGATCGCTTTTTTAGCGACGGATACGCCATCCGTCGCTAAAAATCTGTTCATCATCATCTTCATCGCCGGATCGACGGACAGAACACACACACCCATTTCTTTCTTCTCTCGCGGCTCAAATCTCTCCTCCCCTATTGTCTTCATTTCTTCACCATTTCAATCAATCTTATAGTCATTTCGAAGCTCTTCCATCAAGGAACAAGTGTAGCTATTCAATTGCGTGATTATTTGCCCATTTCTTCCGCAATCAAAGGTATATATTTCGAACCCTAACTTGTCTAAATTTTAGTATTCTTCATTTTTTTTTCAATTCATTGAATTGTATGGATTCTACTAGTATCTATTATGTTGTGTAGCTCAAATTAGGGGGCGGATGCACAAGTTTTAGTTGGTGAATTGATAGATTTGGGATGAATTGGGTATTTTATAGTTGAGTTCGATTATGTTTGGTATTTGAATTGAGTTGGATTACGTAGTTAGTTTTGTTCAATTAGTGTAGTTTTGTTTCAGATATACTAATTACTAATTAGAGTTTAATTGATAGATAATGGAAATATGAGTAAATTATTGTGTATTGTAAGTAGTTATAATAATGGAAATTGTATAATTATAATGGAAGTATAGATAAATATAAGTAATTATAGTATATTGTAAGTAGTTATTATAATGAAAATTGTATAAAATATAGATAAATATAAGTAATTATTGTTTTAAAAAAACGTAAGTATGAAGGAAATAACTCGATCATAGGTAAATTTTAATTAGAAAATATTGGGAGTATATATAATGCAATGTAAAAAACTGATAATTAAAATGAATAATCGATGAAAACATACGTTAGCCGCCGCAATGTACTAAACTTCTATTCCTTACTTTATCTCTTAATGACTTTACATGTTTTATATTCAATTGTGTATGTACTAACACGGATCTTTTTTATTGCAGATGCCACGACCTAGGAGGCCACGATACCTGACCCCGCAGTCCTAGAGGGATGATACCGACGGAGAGGACACCGGGCAGGGCTCACAGCAGGGCTCCCCTACTGTTTTTGGGACTCCACCTGGGTCGAGTAGGGGATCGACTCCTCATTCCTCCCTCCACGACCCGTGGGCCCACGTTCCAGACGACGGTTGTCCCTTTCAAAGGTCGGAAGATGGTCTTATGTGGAATGGTCGCCCTGTCCTTTACCCCAATGGAGAGAAGTAAGTATTAGGCATTAACTGATTTACGAAATTTTAATATATATATATATACCGAACTAACCTTGTCACTATTGACTTACCTGTTCTTCACATGTTGTATGGGGAGCGCGCTGCTAAAGTACTCAGTGCGATAATACGGAACAGGATGATCCCACCGCAAGAGGGTGGCAGCCAGTGGCATTGCATCCCGGACCAAATTAAGCGAGAGCTGTTCGAGGAGCTGAGGGTGAGTTAATAATCGTACAATAATTACCCAATTGTTTGTGTTGTGAGTGGTATGTTAGCCACTTTGTGTGAGTGGTATGTTAGCCACTGTACTTGGGTGATATGTTAGTCACCATTGTTTTAGTGAAATATAGGACAATGTGAGTGGTATGGTAGCCACTATATTTGAGTGGTATGTTAGCCACTGAACTTGGGTGATATGTTAGTCACCGATATACTTGAATAAATGTTGTTTTCCCTTGTTATATATTTGATACATGTTAGCTCCCCTTGTTATACTTGAATGTTTTTAAGTATTCACCAACGTATGTGTTTCGATGTTTATTTGTAATTGTGTAGAAAAAATTCTTCCTTCCGAAAGCATTGTTGATGGATCTCTGGTGGAGCTTCAACTCTCACGGTAGTGCCCTTTACAAGTGCATGGTTCATAACCTGAAGAAACTGTGGACAAATAACCGTCCACGTACCGGTGATTGGCCAGGAGATGAAATTTGGGAGGCGTGGAAGGTGTATTGGGCTAACGAGAGAGTCCGGGCGCAGGCTGACCAGAACACTGAGAATAGGAAGAAGCAGCCGAATGATGGGAGCCGTACCCTGGTGACACACCGTTTTGGCTCTGAGTCGATCGCTACAACACATGTGAGGCAGAAGGTAAGTGTATTAACTTTGTGAATTCATCATTCTTATACTTGTTATTTACTTGCATTTCGAACTTTCAAACTAAGTATATGATGCTTTCATGTGTCATTCAGTTGAAGAATAACCAGAGTCTCCTATTCACCTTGTTCTCGAGATCTCAGAAGGCCAAGGACGGACAGTGGTTGTGTGACGAGGCCACAGCAATTGCGGTAAGTTCAACAATACATGTGTTTATTAAATACTGATGATTTCATAACTAATTAACAACATAACTAACACCTTATACTCTTGATTTATAATTTCAGACGGCCTACGAGGACAGGATTCGTGATCAGGATCTCACTGTTGAGGAAATGAATGTCATTTTCCTCGAGGTGAATCCTCCAGACGAGAAGGGCCGTCGCTTGGGACTGGGGAGTGCAGCAGCCGTCCCTGAATTGGACTCGAGGCCGAGTACATCTTCAGCAGCAGCTTCCGCTCGAGAGCAGGCTCTCTTACTTCAGTTGCAGGAGAGGGATGAAGAGGTGAAGAGGCTAGCTGCGCAGCAGGCTAAATATGGTACTATGTTTGCTGAGCTGTATGCGAAGCTGGAGATGGACCCACCTACCTCTCCATGATCCCCTATCCTTTTCGACTCTATTTACTATTTTCTACATGAATACTGTGTACACTATGATATTATTTTGGATTAGTATTGTCTACGAATGATTATTATTATATGTATGGAGGGTTTTGGTACATTTATTATGATTTTTTTGGATTATTTTTTTGTTTATTTGGTCTATAAGAATTTCTGTAACATGTTGCTTAATTGAACAGGTTGCATTTGATTTTGGTTCTCATTATTATATCTAAAAAATTAAAAAAAATAAAATAAAATTAGCAACCGATGACTTCATCCGTCGCTAGGAGCTCCAGAACTCCAGCGACGGATGAATTATCCGTCGCTAAAGGTCCCGGAGACCCAGCGACGGATGAGCGTCGCTGGATCTCCGGTGACTTTTGCGACGGATAAGTCATCAGTTGCTAAAAGTCAACCTCATTTTCCGTCGCTAATTCGCGACGGAAAACTCATCGGTCGCTAATTCGCTAGCGACCAACGGTTTAGCGACGACGAATTTATCCGTCGCTAAAAACACCGATCGGTCGCTAGCTAATATTAGCGACCGATCGGTGTCATTTAGCGACGGATGGATCCGTCGCTAAATGACATGTTCCTTGTAGTGGGAATAAGAGATCTTCAATTATTAAACAATGCTTTTCTTTTCAAACATCTCTGGCATTTGCATACAGAGAAAAAGTCCCTATGGTTTTCGGTTTACAAGGCAAAATACTTCCCCCATTCCTCCTTTATGGAAACTAGTGCAAAGCCTCAGAGTAGTTGGTTTTGGAAAAATCTAGTCAAATTAAAAGATGAATTTGGTAATGGATTGTCTTACCAAATTGGGAATGGAGCAAAAACATTGTTCCGGAAACATAAATGGATGAACAATAAAGTTCTTGCACATTTTGTAAGACATGATTACATAAATGAGCAACTTGTACAAGATTATATACAGAATAATAATTGGAATATACCAGCTCTAGCACATGAGCTTCCCCAAGATATTTTAAATGAAATTATTGGTATCCCATTACCAGACATACCAATAAATGATAAAATATTATTGGGCCAGAAAAGAATGAAAAATTTACAGTAAAAAGTGCTTATAATATGTTGAGACATAAAAATGTCCTCACTGAACCTTAGTGGCTTTGGGAAAATCTTTGGAAGCTAAAATTGCTGCCAAGAATAAATTTTTTTCTTTGGTTAGCAATCCAGGATAGATTACTAACTGCTGAGAGGTTGCATATGTTTGGACTCATAACAGAACCAATTTGTCAACTTTGTAAACAAAATGTAGAAAGTGTGGAGCATCTGGTTTTCCACTGCCCTACTTTCACATTTTTAAGAAGATTTATTATACCATCTAATAATGATAAATGCAAATTGCATCACTTGCTATTTGGTTACAAAGGTGAAAGTGAAAGCCAACTCCAAGTTTTATTATTTGCCTGGATGGTCTGGAAAATAAGAAACGAATTCATGTTCCAAAATATTCAACCTGATAACAGAACGCTACATGTCAGGTTCCAGAACTTGATTAAAGATAAACTAGAATTAAAACCGGCAGAAAATAGGCAACAACCATCACTATCATATGCAAATGGAAGCCCCCACTTGAACATTATGTGTGCATTAATATTGATGGGTCGTATGACCATAGTACTGGCTTGGCAGGGGTTGGGGCAGTTATATGAAATCATGAAAACAAATACATTATAGCTGGTGCAAATTTTTTGGGCCGTGTGGATGCAACTACTGCTGAGTTTTATGCGTTATTATTTGGGCTCAAATTGTGCGAAAATTTGAATTATAAGTATGTAATTATTCAGACTGATTCAAAGGTTTTGGTGGCATGCTTAAACAGGGGAGCAACAACCACTACTCACCAAGAAATGATCATGCAGGATGATCGTAGAAGGATGGACAATTTGACAGACGTTCATGTTCGTCTTGTGTATCGTGAAGAAAATCATGTGGCAGATGTGTTGGCAAATGAAGGAAGGAAACGTACTTTTGGCCGAGGCAGGCCGACACCTTTTGAATCCTCTCATGTATATATCTGAGATATGTGTCCTATTTGATTAGATGATATAATTAGGAAGGATGATTTAACTTATGTTCAGTTTGTAAACGATATTTCTATTTAATGCATCTACTTGATTTCGAAAAAAAACAAATAAGGTTATCAAAATCAATCACTTATAAAATAAAAAATCACCTCTCATAGTGTAATTATAATTGATAACTGTAATTGATAACGTACATGTAAATTTTATTTATTTATTTTTAATGGTAGGTGTAATCATCTACCAATGATTCACCTATTTCTTTGTTTCCCTTCATTATCTTTTGGATTGTATAATATGGCATTTATTGAAAAAGGCAAAGCATGTTACTAGAATACTCACCTCAAAAAGGTCAGGTCAGGTCCAATTAATCACACACCCCATTTTCTTTCCCACTCCTCTACCACTATATATACACACCCACGCAACTGTTCTCTTGTCTTCTCAACCTGAAAATTCATCATTTCCATCCATGGCTGCTGAAACACACACCCACATAGCTATAATCCCCACACCAGGGATGGGTCACTTAATCCCCTTAGCCGAGTTCTCCAAACGCCTCTTAACCCACCACAACATCTCCACCACCTTCATCCTCCCTTCCAAAGGCCCGCTCTCCGCCGCCCAGAAGTCCTTCCTCTCTGCCCTACCGCCGCCAATCGACCACGTGGTCCTCCCGCCAGTGGAATTCTCCGACATGCCCAAGAACACCAAAATCGAGACGCTCATCTCACTCACGGTCACTCGCTCTATGGATTCAATTCGCCAGGCTGTTAAGTCGCTGCACGAATCCAAGTGTCTTAAAGCGTTGGTTGTCGATCTGTTCGGCACGGACGGATTTGACGTGGCGGTGGAGTTGGGGATTCCGAAGTATATTTTCTTTCCGACTAATGCGCTTGTGCTGTCCTTGATTTTGGAGATGCCGGAGCTGGATCGGAAGGTTGACTGTGAGTTTAGGGATATGGAAGAGATGATTTTGCTTCCCGGTTGTATTCCGATCCATGGCCGGGATCTCTTCGACCCCGTCCAGGACCGGACTAATCAGGCTTATACCTGGATCATTCACCATGCCGAGAGGTACAAACCTTTAGTTTTTTTTAGTTGTATTGAAGTATAACGAAAATTGAAAAAAAATATAAAATTAATACTCCAAAAGTTAAATAAGGATAGTGTAGGATATGTAGTGAAATTCTTATCCATAACCAGTATATTCATGTTAGAGACAAGCTAATAAATCCGGGTTATAACCGGTTATAAGAATAAGGGTGAAAAAGTAATAACGGTGTTAGAGACAGGCTAATAAATCTGGGTTATAAGGATAATGGTTATTTTTGGAAGCTGGCAAAAATTTTATTCATAAAACTAAACATTCAAGTACAGAGCAAAAGTGCATAATAGTTCATAATAGATGCACAACTAGGCCTATGCACAAGCACAACCCAGAAACCCAAAGCATGAATTCCACCAAACACCAAGAGTAGCAGAAAAAATAAAAATAATGTTTGAACCCCAGACCGTTATAGCCTTATAAGGATAAGGCTTATAAGGGTGAAAAAGTAATAACGGTGGTGATGAAGTAGCACATAATAATAGGTCGGGTTGGAAGTTGAGGGAGTATATAAATTGAACATGTATTACTCCTGCCAAAAATGAATTTTCCGGGATGTTATATGGTTGGTTTTGAATTTTTGAGTTATAATATGATTAATGAGTATTGTAAGGTTTTTAAATTTGACTTTGAAAAAAAAAAAAAGAGAAACCAATGAATATTATATGCATTTCTTTTATTTAAAAAACACTTCAAATTAAAATTGATTTATTTATTCTATATAGTACAAATACTTTTAATTGGAATTAAGTTTAAGTTATTTAAGTTTAGAACAAAACCTTAATGTAAAAGTGGCTTTGTTGCTGGCCGAGGCGAGGCCAAATTAGTTTTATATGTTAGTTGTAAAATTAGTTATTTACTTTAACGCCTTATATGTTCATGATATAATTGCTTCTTTTTTTTTCCCCACTTTTTTAATCTTTTATTGTCTATCAATCATTTGAAACTCTGATAATTCAGGTTTTAAACTTTCTGTTTTTAAATGTTTCCTTTAACATTTTTATTTTTTAGTAGTAAATCCAATTTGATAAGTTTTGTAGGTGTGTAGACCATACCGTGTTTTTGGGGTCAAAGTATTATACTCTTCCCGTGAGTGACTGACTTGTCAATATTTTCATTTTTTCGTCAAATTTGCAACTCTTGTTAATAATTTATTATTGTGTCGCATCCATTATTAAACTACATTTAGAAGATTTAGAAGATGTTTGTATAAATTCTTCCGGAGAAAGCAAAGTAGTTTTTTAGGCGGGGTGATGACGTTTTCATTATAATAACTTGACTTTAGTGATTCTATTTTCATCTGAACTGAAAATAACAATAACATAAAACTCAAACTTCAGTTATGTTTTGTTAAGTTCAGACGAAAATAAAAAAAAAAGAAAAGAAAATAATTGAATTGAACTGAACTGAATTTAATTTGTTTGTACTATAAAATATAACTAAACAAATTTGAACAGAAGTGAATGAATTTGAACAACATTGAATTGAACTAAACAAAAAATAATAAATTTTCAGATGCAGAAGAGAAAATACCCCAATTAATCTTTAATCTCTCAGGGTTAATAATCTGTCTGACTGTCCAGTAGGAAATTTATCATTTACAAATATTCTACTTTTTTAAAAAATACAACGGTCTCATAAAATAAACATATTTACATATTTATCACAATTTATCAATTATTTATTTATTCTATATAAAAGTATTCCATTTATATTAATTATTTATTTTTTAACACAATTACTTATTTCACTTATGAAATATCTCTATCCTTTATTAGATTTGTTAAAAATGGTGGAAAGAGTCAAATGTGAAATGTCATTAAAATCAAACCTACGGATGTGTAGTCATATTTGGAGTTACAAAATTAGTAGTATTGGAAGGGTAGTTAAATTTGATGTTTCAAGAATAAATTAATCAGATGGAAGAAGTACATGTCAAAGGTTGTCCTATTTAATTTCATTCTCTTTTTTTTGGTTAATTTAGGTATAGAATGGCTGATGGGATACTGATCAACACATTCAAGGAATTGGAGCCTAGTGCTGTTGAGACACTGGAAGCGAAACAAGATGGAAGACCAACAATTCGAGCAATTGGGCCATTGGTTCAAATGGAGTCAAAGTCTGTATCATCCGAGTGTTTGGATTGGTTGGATGAGCAGCCCAGTAGCTCTGTTCTGTTCATCTCATTTGGAAGTGGTGGGACTCTGTCTCATGATCAGATCATTGAACTTGCATTGGGATTAGAGATGAGTGAGCAACGGTTCTTGTGGGTTCTCAGGTGTCCTAATGACAAGAGCGCCAATGCTACTTATTTCAGTATTCACAATTCTGGGGACCCTCTGGCTTATTTGCCTCAGGGCTTCCTGGAGAAGACAAGCGGACGGGGTCTCGTGGTCCCAATGTGGGCCCCTCAGGCACAGATACTGGCTCACCAGTCAACGGGTGTGTTCCTGTCGCACTGTGGGTGGAACTCGACCCTGGAGAGTGTTGTGAATGGTGTGCCGTTGATAGCGTGGCCACTTTATGCCGAGCAGAAGATGAACGCTATGATGCTCCATGAGGACGTGAAGGCGGCAGTGAGGATCAAATTCGGTGAGAATGGACTTGTGGGGCGAGTTGAGGTTGCGAATGTGGTGAAGGGTTTGATAGAAGGGGAAGAGGGGAAGGAAGTTCGGAGTCGAATGAGAGAACTAAAGGAGGCTGCGGCAAAAGATCTTAGTGATGATGGTTCATCGATGAGAGCTCTTGCGGAGTTTGCTGACAAGTGGACAGCCAAGGCTGCGAATTAACGAACGCATGACCTCTAGGTCATTACAAACTCAGCATTGTGTTACATGAAAACATTTTCAACTGAAATCGTCAGGCCACAAACATTTTCCCTACTTAAATCTCTTGTGGGTTCTCTGTTTATTTGAACAAGTGTGAATGTAAACATTGTGAGATGAATATCTAGTTTCTCTTTAATTATCCGGCCCAGTCTCGAATTTAAATTTAGTCAGGCCAAAAAATGAGTTTAATTAGGTAGCTATTTCAATTTTATTGGTGTCCTTTAATTGTGCTCAATATGTACAGGTCAAAGTTTCTGGTTTTGTTGATTTGTTTTCGGTGATAAATCACACCAAAATCATAAATCACTCGCTGTGTCTATTCTTATTCATCCTACAACGCAGGAATGGGACATTCCCAGTGTAAATTTTCTGTTTGTGTCTATTCTTGTTCATCCTACAACGCAGGAATGGGACATTCCCAGTCTAAATTTTCTGTTTTGGCAGGAAGACGTGGAAGAAATACAAAAGATTCCTCTAGCAAGACTCATGCTGTGGAGACACAAGTATGGCATTACTCTCGTTGTGGCCTATTTAAATACTGTGAACTCTGCATATCACCTTGCTATGGGAATGCGGCAAACTGCTATTCAGAACAATACAGGTTCCACATCTGTTCAGAATGATAGGAATTGGAATGTTATTTGGCAACTTGCAGTCCCAGCCAAGTCAAGCACTTTTTATGGCGTGTCCTTACCAATTCATTGCCTACAGGCTGAGCTTTCACGACGACACTGTCCCATTGAGAACCAATGTTTGCTATGTGGTAATGATAATGAAACTTCCTTCCATGTGCTTCGAGATTGCCATTTTGCAAGGATTTACTGGGCTCTTGTGAATTTGCCGCATGCAACTCTGTATATTCCAGCCGGAGATGCTTCGGAGTGGTTTATCAGTGTGAAGAAGCGGGACGGATCATCTACCCGATAAAATAACCCACAATATACCCCACTTACCTTATTGGTCCACATGTCATTATAAAGTAACTAGACACTAAGTAAACTATGGTTAATTAAGGGCGGAATCCGTTTATCGAATTATCTACACCATCTCTTTACTAAAAATAGTTTTGTATCAACTTTCTTATTATGATTATTTTGGCAGGAGAAATTTTTTATCAGATTTTTTTAAATCTCATCCTTCTCAAATTCATTTCAAAGACATTAATCATCATTTATCAAATTTAATACTATTTCCTGATGATCTAATTTTTAGATGGTTAAATGAACTTAAATCTTTTGTTTAATTTTGATACTAGATGATCCAATGTTTATAAACCAACCGGGGATGAAGTACGACATAATACAGTCCAGGAAAGATGGGTGGCCCCAACTGATGGGTAAAAGTAAATTTCGATGCTTCGATTCCAAGAGGTGCAGCAAGGGGAGGAATTTTAGCGGTAGTTCGAGACCACAATGGTTTTGTGCTCGCTTGGATCCGGAAGAAGCTTTTTTCTAGGCGTTGAAGTGGAAACAACGGAGGCGTATGTCTTGCAGTTTGGCTAGCAGCGCATCTCGACTACACAAGAGTCATAATTGAAGGAAAGGCAACTGATGAAGGTAAAACCGGTTCAAGAGTCTATATCATCATCTCTCAATCCATGGAAGCCGATGGAAAGAGTATTTTGAGTGTGGTCGGAGCCAAAGACCTGCAAAACAAGGAGAGATTAAAGGGGGGGGGGACTTAGCTCCGGCCTACCGAAGTTAGACCGGTGAGCAAGTTAATGTAGTGAGAGGATTTTAGCATGTTGAGTAATAATGATGGAATAATCGTATACGCAATAAATGAGGATATATATATATATAGGATACGATAGAGGCCCCACGCTTCTTATGGTGTTCGACCGGAGCGGACGACTTCTTTGTTCGACCAGAGCGGGCGACTCCTTTGTTCGACCGGAGCGGGCGACTCCTTTGTTCGACCCCGCATCTTCGAGGTCCTAAGGTGTTCTGGTCCGTGCGGGGAAGCGGATATGTCGAAAGGTAATGGAACTTGTTTACAGTTCGAGTCCATAATAAGGATGTTCGAGCCGGGATCCATACAATATCATGAGTCCCCCAAGTTTCGAAGGATGATGGTAAGGAATCCTTCGGAAGTTCAGATATCGAAAAGGGGGGGGGGTGGCGTTGCGGAGGGATCTGGCATGAGTTCGAGTTAATTTTGAATTTCGGATTTATGTGGGAGTCTATCGGTAATTTCGTGTCCGTGTCCGCCCATCTTCGTGTAAGAAAATACGGTCAGAGTTACCCCTAGGGTACGCAGCGGAATTTCAAAAATTTTCTTAACATGCAGGTTAATTGATTATGTATATGCCGTATATATTTAAACACGTCAATTAGAAGACTAACCTTACTTCCAAAGCAGCTTCCAAGTCTTCGTAATAATCCGGTGTATCTTCTCCTTCGTCGAAGTCGAAGATATCTGCAATACTTTGATTATCTGCAAGACAATAAAAGTTAGTTTCCAGCTCCTAGAACCTCAACCTTGGTATCCACGGATGAACAGCCTATCGGAAAGAATGCTAGGATATTCTTTGTGTGGCCAAGAAGACGGGGCGACGATTCCTCCGGTAGGTGGGGCGCGCGTGTGGCTTATAAAGGAGGGGAGAGCTTTTATTTTCTCTAAGAAAACTGGGTAGAATAATTCTCTAAGAATTTGATTCTTCAACTGTGTGAAAATCTATATCAAAAGCTCTCTAATAGTCTACTATATATAGTAGTCAATAGAAGCCTAAGTATAAGCAATTAGACTTCGTAAAGGAATAAGAATCTAATTCTTATCGCACAAGGAAACCAATATCAAGTCTAGATTCATTCCCAATCAAATTAAAACTCAATCAGTAAAATCTAACTTATCCCTTGGACTTCTAATAGAGGAAGTAGTCGAACTCCTTCCCCTATCCAGCTTGTGCGCGCGCGCCTGTCCTACTGGAGATAGGTGGGTCCCAATTTCGGGACCCACTTATAGTTCTAAGGCAATTCAAACTCCAAGTAGATTTTGCCCACGTGCATGTGTTAATTCTAAATTAACATATCCTTTCAAATCAAACCTCTATTATATTTCTAAAATACAATCCTTAATTGTATTTACATAAAATACAATTAATTAGCCAATTCAATTAATAATTCCAAATCATTAATTGAGCCACTAAATATTATAATTAATTCCAAATTAATTATAATCCATCAATAACAATTAATTCTAAATTAATTGCGATTCCATCTTCAAGGATATTCGGATAAGCTGAATCACCACATAGTGTGACCCATAGGGCCTCATTGTATTAAGCAAGTCCTAGACTAGGCAAAATGGAATTCCTAGACGGTTCCATTTGCAATATTAATACATGAGGACGTTTGAGAGGTTTCTCAAAGCAAACCCTTTCGTTGCGAAGCCTGTTGCGCTCAACGCGGCGATGGTAACGTCCCTTCATCTGACTTGCTCGAATGTATCTAGGATCGATGAAGTGTCTATCCCAATAATACATTCACGGGCGTCTTCAGTGAGTTGCATGGTGAATCCAATATCTATTATGACCATCATAATAATATTGATACGCTGGCCAGCGGTTTTACCAATCACAACTATGAACGACTATGAGCAGTGCTCTCCTGTGCTACACGTGAGAGATGAATCCTTCACAGAATCATTTATCATCCCCATTTGTATGTAGCCATAATCCTGGATCGTGTCTTAGGTCAACTGCTTATTCAGAGCTGACATCGACGGGTCCACCAAGGATATGGGGCAACAAATGTGATGATAAAGTCCTGTAAGTCCAAAGGACGACTGGCATCACTTCGACAACTTACCGGTTCCAATAGACACTTCGGTGTAGAGTATACATCGATGGGAGTGTCCGGTGGGTACTTCTATTGTTCGATAATCCTTCTTCGAACAACTATGCGCAGTTATGGGAACGTTTCTCGATTGTCCAACAATCCGTTCCGTGGCCGTGGGATCGGCTCACACTTGCTCCAACAAGTATAACCTCCACGTATACTAGTCTCATCTGGTTCATTCAGACCCCTACATCCGAGATGAACCTCGACTAGGGAGAGTTTGGGATAGATGATAACTCACATAGCTCCCACTATCTGTGTGATCGGTCATCTATCCGAGGGGACATGTTTAATATCAATACAGACAGAAATAGAGATATGACATGTTGCATGCCTGGTGTAATATAAATATGAAAGCGATACTTAATAGTAAAACGACAAACATATATCATATTACGTTGACCTGTGTAATAGTACATATATGCCCTTTATAAGGGCTCCATGCCCTTAATAAGGACTGTCTCTAGGACATATACACTATCAATCTCCCACTTGGACTAGAGCCAGTCACCTTTATGCCTAATACCCAGATTAGCATAATGTCTTAAGTGGACTTCCACTGATAAGACCTTGGTGAAAGGATCTGCCACGTTGTCCGTGGTAGAGACACGTTCTATACTAACTTTTCCTCTATCAATAATCTCACGTCTAACGTGATACTTTCTAAGTACATGTTTGTTCTTGTTTTTAGATCTAGGCTCCTTAGCTTGAGCGACGACGCCCGTATTGTCCCAATAAATCGTTATTGGACTAGGAGCAGGAACAACCCTCAATTCCTTCAAGAACTCTGAAAATCCAGACAGCTTCTTACGATGCTTCTGATTCAGTAATGTACTCGGCTTCTGTGGATGAGTCAGCAATCGTGGCTTGCTTAGAACTCTTCCAACAGATAGCTCCTCCGTTCAATTTGAATACGTATCCTGTCTGTTACTTAAAGTCATCAGGATCTGATTCAAATTCAGCGACGACATAACCAGACTTCTTTAATTCTGGTTCTCCACCAAACACCAAGAACATCTCTTTAGTCCGTCGAAGGTACTTAAGAATGTTCTTTACAGCAGTCCAGTGAGGTACTCCTGGATTTTGTTGGTGTCGACAAGTGAGACTAAGCGCATATGCCACATCGGGCCTTGTGCAATTCATTGCATACATTATAGACCCTACTGCCAAAGCATAGGGCACACGACTCATTGCATTTCTTTCTTCATCAGTTTTAGGACTATCCTTAACTGATAAGACAATCCCATGCCTAGCTGGGAGAAAGCCTCTCTTTGAGTCGTCCATCTTGTCGATGTAGGTGGACTGTGTCAATCCCAACATCCTCTTGGATCTATCTCTATAGATCTTGATCCCTAGGATGTAGTTCGCTTCACCCACGTCCTTCATTGAGAAGGTACTTGATAACCAAACTTTAGTCTCTTCTAGCATAGAGACATTGTTTCCCATGATCAAAATGTCATCAACATAGATGATCATGAAAACGACTCCCTTGTCGCTGTGCCTAGTGTAGACACATGGATCTTCTACACTTCTGACGAAGTCAAATGATTTGACAACTTCATCAAAGCGGATATTCCAGCTCCTAGGCGCTTGCTTTAGCCCATCGATGGATCTCTGTAATTTGCATACAACAGTTGGCCTGGTTTTACTAATAAAACCTTCCGGCTGTACCATATAGACCTCTTCCTCAAGGTTGCCATTGAGGAAGGCAGTCTTTACATCCATCTGCCAGATATCATAATCATAGTAGGCAGCTATCGCAAGTAGAATTCGAATGGACTTCAATTTTGCTACTGGTGAAAAGGTTTCATCGTAATCGATGCCATAACTTTGCGTGTAGCCTTTTGCCACAAGCCTAGCTTTGTGCGTTTGTACCTTGCCATCGGCATCTGTCTTTCGTTTAAAGACCCATTTGCACCCAATAGGTCTAACCCCTTGGGGCAAGTCTACCATGTTCCAAACTTGGTTCAGGTACATGGATTCCATTTCCAATTCCATGGCCTCTTGCCATTTGTCTGAGTCAATATCAATTATTGCCTCTTTGTAGGTCTCGGGATCTTCCCGATCAGATAAGCCGACATCAAGTTCACTGATGTCTTCTATCATAAGGCTTTGCTTTTGAGGTCCTTTTAGGATCCTCTTCGACCTACGAAGTTCGACTGTTTCTGGTGCTTTTCTTTTCAGGCTTCGTGTAACACGAACATTATCAGTGGGTACTGATGCAGCTGGTCGCGCCACGCGACCGTGTTCCCTAGCGGGAGGCAGCTCTTGTGCAACTCGTTGCACAGTTTGATTGACAACGGGTTCTATTGGTGTGGTTTCAACTGTTGATCTAATCACAGGACTCCCACTGACTATGACATGCCTAGCAAGTGTCATATCATTACCCTTGTCTGCTTCGAAAGCTCCCACTGAACTTGAGTCCAAATCAGAAGATTTAGAGAACCCATGTTCGCGCGTGTCAAAGTCTTGAATTTCTTCAAGTTCTATCATGTCATCTAACCTCTCTTCTTCGAGGTATTCTGCTTCTAAAAACTTGACGTTTCTAGATACTATCACCTTGTGATCTTCAGCATGATAGAATTCATAGCCTCTCGTCTAACGAGGATAGCCTATGAAATATTCTTTGACACCCTTGGCATCTAACTTATCAGTGAGCATCAGTTTGACTATCGCAGGGCAGCCCCAAGGTCTAAGATAGCCCAGTGAGGGCTTCTTTCCTTTTCATAACTCATAAGGAGTTTTCTCCACTGATTTAGATGGTACACGGTTCAGAATGTAGATTGCAGTTTGTAGTGCATATTCCCATAGATGTTTTGGAAGAGTCGAGAATCCAATCATTGATCTCACCATGTCTAACAGGGTTCGAATTAAAACTCAATCACTAAAATCTAACTTATCCCTTGGACTTCTAATAGAGGAAGTAGTCGAACTCCTTCCCCTATCCAGCTTGTGCGCGCGCGCGCCGGTCCTACGGGAGATAGGTGGGTCCCAATTTCGGGACCCACTTATAGTTCTAAGGCAATTCAAACTCCAAGTAGATTTTGCCCACGTGCATATGTTAATTCTAAATTAACATATCCTTTCAAATCAAATTATATTTCTAAAATATAATCCTTATTTGTATTTACATAAAATACAATTAATTAGTCAATTCAATTAATAATTCCAAATCATTAATTGAGCCACCATATATTATAATCAATTCCAAATCAATTATAATCCATCAATCACAATTATTTCCAAATTAATTGCGATTCCATCTTCAAGGATATTCTGATAGGCTGAATCACCACATAGTGTGACCCATAGGGCCTCATCGTATTAAGCAAGTCCTAGACTAGGCAACATGGAATTCCGAGACGGTTCCATTTGCAATATTAATACATGAGGACGTTTGAGAGGTTTCTCAAAGCTAACCCTTTCGTTGCGAAGTCTGTTGCGCTCAACGCGGCGATGGTAACGTCCCTTCATCTGACTTGCTCGAATGTATCTAGGATCGATGAAGTGTCTATCCCAATAATACATCCACGGGCGTCTTCAGTGAGTTGCATGGTGAATCCAATATCCATTATGACCATCATAATAATATTGATACGCTGGCCAGCAATTTTACCATCAAAACTATGAACGACTATGAGCAGTGCTCTCCTGTGCTACACTTGAGAGACGAATCCTTCACAGAATCACTTATCATCCCCATTTGTATGTAGCCATAATCCTGGATCGTGTCTTAGGTCAACTGCTTGTTTAGAGCTGACATCGACGGGTCCACCAAGGATATGGGGCAACAAATGTGATGATAAAGTCCTGTAAGTCCAAAGGACGACTGGCATCACTTCGACAACTCACCGGTTCCCATAGACACTTCGGTGTAGAGTATAAATCGATGGGAGTGTCCGGTGGGTACTTCCATTGTTCGATAAAGCTTCTTCGAACAACTATGCGCAGTTATGGGAACGTTTCTCGATTGTCCAACAATCCGTTCCGTGGCCGTGGGATCGGCTCACACTTGCTCCAACAAGTATAACCTCCACGCATACTAGTCTTGTCTGGTTCATTCAGACCCCTACATCCGAGATGAACCTCGACTAGGGAGAGTTTGGGATAGATGATAACTCACATAGCTCCCACTATCTGTGTGATCGGTCATCTATCCGAGGGGACATGTTGAATATCAATACAGACAGTAATAGAGATATGACATGCTGCATGCCCGGTGTAATATAAATATGAAAGCGATACTCAATAGTAAAATGCAACAAACATATATTATATTATGTTGACCTATGTAATAGTACATATATGCCCTCTATAAGGGCACCATGCCCTTAGTAAGGACTGTCTCTAGGAAATATACACTATCAATCTCCCACTTGGACTAGAGCCAGTCACCTTTATGCATAATACCCAGATTAGCATAATGTCTTAAGTGGACTTCCACTGATAAGACCTTGGTGAAAGGATCTGCCACGTTGTCCGTGGTAGAGACACGTTCTATACTAACTTATCCTCTATCAATAATCTCACGTATAACGTGATACTTTGTAAGTACATGTACGTTCTTGTTTGTAGATCTAGGCTCCTTAGCTTGAGCGACGGCGCCCGTATTGTCCCAATAAATCGTTATTGGACTAGGAGCAGGAACAACCCTCAATTCCTTCAAGAACTCTGAAATCCAGACAGCTTCTTTCGAAGCTTCTGATCCAGCAATGTATGATGATGTCGTTTTTCACCAATTAAATTTGTTTAATAGCCAAAGAACACTTATCAGTACACAAACTAGAGTGCAATGGCAAGTTGTCCCCGAGTGTCGTTCTCTCGGGACCTAACGTGGCTTTGTTTGTGGTTTTTGCTAGTTATTTCAGACAACGTGTTCAAGTGTTTATAGAATTGTTTTCTTAGAACAAAGCAACGAGAAATCAGATTGTTGTAATCAAGTTTGGAAAACGGTTGGTGGTAGAAATCAAATACACATGCATGGGTTACGAATATGCTCACAAGTTCAGTGCGTAAAACCTTCGATCAAGTCTGCTAAGCAACTCGTCTAGGTAACTTTCAAGACACTCATCATAAAAGACCATTATCAATACTTTAGAGGTGCTTGTCACTAACACC
Source organism: Plantago ovata (assembly GCA_028274465.1). Taxonomy (NCBI): domain Eukaryota; kingdom Viridiplantae; phylum Streptophyta; class Magnoliopsida; order Lamiales; family Plantaginaceae; genus Plantago; species Plantago ovata. The sequence goes on along the minus strand of CM051456.1, from coordinate 45,825,624 downwards.
ATTTATGTAGCATGCTGCAAATCTCTAACATACAATCCTATAGCTTTCATTGACCAAGAGTTTGTCACTATACTCAATTCGAATATATTTTATAGGCAACTAAGAATCATATGAAGGAATTTGCAGCAAGATTGAATCACAATCTCATGTAAGCATAAACATTACCCATAGCATGCATATTCTACATTCTACCACCAACACAAAGGATTTAGCTACTCATATTCATCAACATAGACATCAAATCATATGCATTGTAAATAGAATACATCAAATCAAACTACTAGAAAGAGATAATGATACAATGTTACCACCAAGCTGTCACTAATCGGTGGGTATTGATGAAAACCTCTCCGTAGATGAAACAATGGATGCAATCCTATGCCAAAACCTTTAATCCAATCTAAATAGAATGTAATCTGAGTTTTCTCTGAGTTTTGGGGCTTAGCAGCTCTGCCAAAACGAAGCCAATGTTCAAAAGTCTAGAAAAAGTAACTGAAGATCAGATTTAAGAAGGAAAATCCGAAAACGTAACCGCTGCCAAGAGGACCGCTTGGTGAGGCCAAGCGGAGCGCTTGGCAAGCGAAGCGCTTGGGTCCTCCAAGCGCTTCGCTTGGCTGCTGTGCCAAAACTCCTGGAAAATGAAGCGGAGCGCTTCACTATTCCAGGCGCTTAGCTTGGCTCCTGGGCAGATTTTTGTCTTTCAACTCAATCTTTTTGTCCTCGTACGGCCCTCGGTGCCTTGGACTCATCCTTTTCAATGCTTATTGATGCTCAAACACTCACGAACAAGCCGTGGAGATCATGGAACTTCAACGGGGCCATTTTCTATCAAAAAAACTCGTTTTTAGCTCCAAAAACACAATTTCGTTCCTAAGTGCCTGGAAATGCAGAAAACAATAAACGTGACACTATTCTACAAAACTAACCCAAAAACAAGGCTAAAAGATAGAAAAAGAAGGTAAAAAAGACAAGATGAACGCGTCAAAAATACGTTCATCAAACTCCCCAAACCAAACCTTTGCTTGTCCTCAAGCAACAAACTATCCTAAATGCAACACAAAAGGAGTCTCATGCCAAGTAAAGTGAACTAATCTATTGAATCTACCAAATGCTTATGAACAAAACCAAATGGGCATGACATGCAAGTAGGTTGAAGAATGCCTCGATTTCGAATATACACATTCTCATGTGCACTTGGTTAAACAAAGGAGTCTCTCGTAACATCTTCTACCTGGACCTGGTCAGTGACGACACAATGATGCTTGTTATCATACTACTGTTCACCAAGCGAGACTTTTCCTCAAGAGACGGCGAACCAATACTGGCTCTCATCAAACGAAGGAGGGTTCCCTTTGAAAGATAACACTCCCCTATTCTACCCAGACTCTCAAGAATGAGCCTCTTTCAACCACTTCTTGAATAGCAAGACGAGGGTGGTCAAGAACAGGCCTTGGACAAAGGCGACACGAAACGAAAGATAGAATTTACAACTCGATAACTTCACAATAACAAATATTTACATGACACTTGACACTTTACTAGACTGCTTTTTGGCTTGCAACGACCCTTCTTTTGCTTTTTGGGTCTTATTCTTTATTTCCCTTTTTTTTTTAACTTCTTTTTGTTTTCCTTTTCTCTTTCTCTCTTTTTTATTTTTTATTGTTTTTTATTTATATATAGGGTCAAGCAGCAGTACTAAATGTCCAAAACACCTCCCCAAACCTATTCGAAAGAATAGGTTGGGACAAAAAACAAAAATAAAAATAAAAAAGAAAAAGAAAACTTTACAACGACTCAAGGACGAAAGACAAGATCAATAAGGCAACCCCCTCCCCGATAGAATAGGTTTAATACAAGGAATCACACACCTCACACTACCTCCTTCCTAGGCATTTGGCAATCTCTAATCGAGGTGAAAAACTTGTCGCCTCTTACGTACATAATTACACGGGTTACAACCATAGACTCGAACGTGCATCATTTCATAAGGCCATCGTAAACCGCAACAGAAGAAACACCACTCAAGGTGATGTCGAGACTACTAAGCTTAACTAGTGCACATGCGAATGTGACAAACCAAGCGAGACAAGCCTCAAACTACTTGCAAAGTGATGCAACATATGATCAATGCTCATAAACACTTAGTCTACTCAATAAAAAAATTCAAAAGACTTGGTAATAAACTCCACACACAACGTGCAACAACTAATCTATGGATGATATGCATGCAAAAATTTGAAAAAACACGACAAATCACATGAACTTGAGTAAAATCAGGCATGTACGAACCACACAAGCATATAGTACTGAAAATCCAATACCCCCTCCCCAAACCTAAACTTTTGCTCGTCCTCGAGCAAAGAAAAGTTGAATGAAAAGGAAAAATTGGATTGAAATTACACTTCCCTGAGATAAAGGTTCGTGTCCAATCTCCTACATATGAGTAGTACCTGAAAGGACTCAAGAAACATGTGAAAACGGGTGCACAAAGGTGAGAAGAATGGAAAAAACGAGGAAAATCTGGGTACAGGGTCCAGGCGGACCGCTTGGCGGGAGCCAAGCGGTCCGCTTGTCAAGCGGAGCGCTTGGGAGGCTCCAGGCGCTCCGCTTGAAATTCCAGTAAACTTTTTGATTTACTGAAATTTCAAGCGGACCGCTTGGCCGTTCCAAGCGCTTTGCTTGGCTCTGTTTCCAGATTTTCGATGTTTTTTCCTATCTTAATCACCTAAGGCACCAAGACAAACACTAGACTAAACGAATCACGACAAAAGGCACACAGGCCACAACTACAAACACAAAGAAAGCTAACTAAATGCAAAACACTTACCACCTCGGGTTGCCTCCCGAGAAGCGCCTTTGTTTACACGTCGTTGGCTCGACTCTTCAAGGCTCAATTGGGGTTGAATTCATATTGGGTACTAGACTTCCCCATCAATGCCCTCTTTAATCGGTGAAATCCCTGCACATTTGAACGAAGGAATAGAGGACCAAAGTATCCTATAAGTTTGTTAGTGCAAGTCTTCTCAACACATGAATTAACAATGGCTCGCAACATGTGTCGCTTGCCATCTACCTCAAAACTACATGTACGACGGTACATGTCAATCACCATGTGCACCTTATTGATGAAGGCTCTTCCCAACAGGACCACATCCTTAAGATTGGCTTCCGAAGTCGGCATAACTATGAAGCTCGTCTTCACCTCAACACCGACAACTCTAATAACCAAGTCTTCGAGAACTCCCAAATGTCTCCTCATAGACCCATCAGCAAGTTGAACCATAGCTTTCATAGGCTTCAAACCAGTCAACCGGGATTCTTCATACACATTCATCGGCAAGACATTGACTCCAGCTCCTGTGTCCAATGTAGCCAATATACCATCCTTCGTGCCAAGACCGATTTCCACATCGAAGCTCTCAAGTGCGGGTACTTCCACCATCTCATCCTCAGACGATGAGCTTTCTTCTTCAATATGTGAAGCTTCTTCCTCAACCATAGAGGGTTTAGGCTCCTCGTTAGCAACGCAAGGCTCAGAGATTTTCTTGCTACTTGGAACCTCTACTCGTGCTCCTTCTCTTGTGACCGTGATCTCAATTGGAATATTAGTCACCACCGTGATGGCCATAGCTCTCTCGGTATTACCCAAAAGCTTCTCTTGCTCAGGACTAGCTCCTCTATCAATGAGCTCTTGCAACTTCCTGTTAAGAGAAGAAGTACTAGCCTCCAAGTTCTCAAACCGCTTCTCGTTCATAGCCTGATTCTTGTAATAAGATTCCATAAACTTGTCGGTCTTTTCTACCAAGCTTTGCACCATGGCGACCAAAGAGGATGGAGCATATCCGGGTACCCCATAGTTTACCTCAGCATGTTGACGTTGACTGGCGAATCCTTGCTCATAGTCATCACCACGACCCACTTTCTCTTTAGAAGCCGCTATGGGTTCTTCTCTAGGTTCTTTTGAATGAATCTTGGCTCTTATATTCCGGTTCTAAGAATTCCGGTACATTATATCCAACTTAGCTTGAGCTTGACTCGGAAACAACTCTCCCATGCTTCCTCCACAAATGCTATCCACTTGTGCTTGAACACCAGGATGCAAACCATTATAGAAGAATTCGATGAGCTGACCTCCATCGAAGCCGTGATGTGGGCACCGATATTGCAACCCCTTAAACCGATCATAAGCCTCATGGAAAGCTTCATCATACTTCTGCTCAAAAGTGCTGATTTGTCTCTTCATAACCATAGTCTTGGAAGCGGGATAATACCGATCCATAAATTTTTCAAACACTTGAGCCATGTGGTCAAAGATCCAGCTTCTAAGGATCTCAACCAAGCCTTCGCTCTATCCCCAACTCCCATAGCGAAAACCTTCATCCGCAAATCATCATCAGTAATTCCATCATTCGGTCTAGGCAAGTAGAGCACGAAATTCTCTAAGTCATTCAAATACCCAATGACGTCCTCATTGTCCATGCCATAGAACTTGGGTAATTGCTGGAACACGTGTCCTTTAAGCTCCAGATTCCTCGTTGCATCATTGAGAACAATAGCTGGACCACTAGGCCCAACCGTAACTTTTGAGAGTAACTTCAGTGGTTGCTCAGCCATCTCGCCTGAAATCTAGTGCAATCAACACAACACTCATACAAGTTGATGTTGGCTGAAAAACCAAAACAAAAACACCAACCAAAGGAGTTAAGTCCCCGAAAACGGCGCCAAATTGATGATGTCGTTTTTCACCAATTAAATTTGTTTAATAGCCAAAGAACACTTATCACTACACAAACTAGAGTGCAATGGCAAGTTGTCCCCGAGTGTCGTTCTCTCGGGACCTAAGGTGGCTTTGTTTGTGGTTTTTGCTAGTTATTTCAGACCACGTGTTCAAGTGTTTATAGAATTGTTTTCTTAGAACAAAGCAACGAGAAATCAGATTGTTGTAATCAAGTTTGGAAAACGGTTGGTGGTAGAAATCAAATACACATGCATGGGTTACGAATATGCTCACAAGTTCAGTGCGTAAAACCTTCGATCAAGTCTGCTAAGCAACTCGTCTAGGTAACTTTCAAGACACTCATCATAAAAGACCACTATCAATACTTTAGAGGTGCTTGCCACTAACACCATTTATCTAGCATGCTGCAAATCTCTAACATACAATCCTATAGCTTTCGTTGACCAAGAGTTTGTCACTATACTCAATTCGAATATATTTTATAGGCAACTAAGAATCATATGAAGGAATTTGCAGCAAGATTGAATCACAATCTCATGTAAGCATAAACATAACCCATAGCATGCATATTCTACATTCTACCACCAACACAAAGGATTTAGCTACTCATATTCATCAACATAGACATCAAATCATATGAATCGTAAATAGAATACATCAAATCAAACTACTAGACAAGAGATAATGATACAATGTTACCACCAAGCTGTCACTAATCGGTGGGTATTGATGAAAACCTCTCCGTAGATGAAACAATGGATGCAATCCTATGCCAAAACCTTTAATCCAATCTAAAATACAATGTAATCTGAGTTTTCTCTGAGTTTTGGGGCTTAGCAGCTCTGCCAAAACGAAGCCAATGTTCAAAAGTATGGAAAAAGTAACTGAAGATCAGATTTAAGAAGGAAAATCCGAAAACGTAACCGCTGCCAAGCGGACCGCTTGGAGAGGCCAAGCGGAGCGCTTGGCAAGCGAAGCGCTTGGGCCCTCCAAGCGCTTCGCTTGGCTGCTGTGCCAAAACTCCTGGAAAATGAAGCGGAGCGCTTCACTATTCCAGGCGCTTAGCTTGGCTCCTGGGCAGATTTTTGTCTTCCAACTCAATCTTTTTGCCCTCGTACGGCCCTCGGGTGCCTTGGACTCATCCTTCTCAATGCTTATTGATGCTCAAACACTCACGAACAAGCCGTGGAGATCAAGGAACTTCAACGGGGCCATTTTCTATCAAAAAAGCTCGTCTTTAGCTCCAAAAACGCCATTTCGTTCCTAAGTGCCTGGAAATGCAGAAAACAATAAACGTGACACTATTCTACAAAACTAACCAAAAAACAAGGCTAAAAGGTAGCAAAAGAAGGTAAAAAGACAAGATGAACGCGTCAAAAATACGTTCATCAATGTACTCGGCTTCTGTGGATGAGTCAGCAATCGTGGCTTGCTTAGAACTCTTCCAACAGATAGCTCCACCGTTCAATTTGAATACGTATCCTGTCTGTGACTCAAAGTCATCAGGATCTGATTCAAATCCAGCGTCGACATAACCAGACATCTTTAATTCTGGTTCTCCACCAAACACCAAGAACATCTCCTTAGTCCGTCGAAGGTACTTAAGAATGTTCTTTACAGCAGTCCAGTGAGGTACTCCTGGATTCTGTTGGTGTCGACAAGTGACACTAAGCGCATATGCCACATCGGGCCTTGTGCAATTCATTGCATACATTATAGACCCTACTGCCGAAGCATAGGGCACACGACTCATTGCTTTTCTTTCTTCATCAGTTTTAGGACTATCCTTAACTGATAAGACAATCCCATGCCTAGTTGGGAGAAAGCCTCTCTTTGAGTCGTCCATCTTATAACGCTTCTGTATTTTGTCGATGTAGGTGGACTGTGTCAATCCTAACATCCTCTTGGATCTATCTCTATAGATCTTGATCCCTAGGATGTTCACCCAAGTCCTTCATTGAGAAGGTACTTGATAACCAAACTTTAGTCTCTTCTAGCATAGAGACATTGTTTCCCATTATCAAAATGTCATCAACATGGATGATCATGAAAACGACTCCCTTGTCGCTGTGCCTAGTGTAGACACAGGGATCTTCCTTTCTTCTGATAAAGTCAAACGATTTGACAGCTTCATCAAAGCGGATATTCCAGCTGCTAGACGCTTGCTTTAGCCCATAGATGGATCTTTGTAATTTGCATACAGCAGTTGGCCTGGTTTTACTAATAAAACCATCCGGCTGTACCATATAGACCTCTTCCTCAAGGTTGCCATTGAGGAAGGCAGTCTTTACATCCATCTGCCAGATCTCATAATCATAGTAGGCAGCTATCGCAAGTAGAATTCGAATGGACATCAATTTTGCTACCGGTGAAAAGGTTTCATCGTGATCGATGCCATACCTTTGCGGGTTCTAACAGGGTTCGATTCCTTCTCTCAGAAACACCATTTTAACTGTGGTGTTCCATTGCGATTGAATTCTATTTTCCTTCAAGTAGTCGATAAATTCTTCACTAAGGTATTCACCTCCTCGATCTGATCGAAGAGTGACTATCCTTAGGTTCATTTCATTCTCGACCTCATTCCTAAACTCCTTGAATTTCCCAAAGGTCTCGGATTTATTGTTCATAAGATAAATATATCCATACCTTAAGAAATCGTCAGTAAAGGTAACGAAGTAAGGATAACCCCCACGCGCATGGACTTTAAAAAGTCCACATACATCGGTATGTATGAGCTCTAAGCAGCGAGTGGCACGAACACCTTGTCCAACAAAAGGTTTGTTCGTCATCTTACCCTTAACACATGATTCACACGTACCATATGATCCAAAATCAAATGGTTCTAAGTAGTCCAACTTCCTTAGTCTTTGAATCCGTGTTTCATTGATATGGCCTAGCCAACAATGCCATAGATAAGATGGATTATTCTTCCTACTTGAAGACGGTTGTTTGTTATGTATTTGAAATAAAGGTAGACTACTTTGCAAAATATATAAACCATTCACTAAGCGAGCCTTTCCATAATACTGGTCATTTAATGAAAAATAACAAGTATTAGGAAAAACCCCAGTTGTCCAACAATGGAATGGAAATAATATTTTTGACAATGGATGAAACAAAATAAACGTTATCAAGTTCCAAACATTGTCCTGAAGGTAAACCTATCTTGCTGCGTCGAACGCGTTTGGCTTCAGCTGGATTGCAATAACAAACATACCTGAGCTAGAAGCCGGTGGCTTCTTAGCTTGATCTGCCCTCAGCTTATGGCAATCTTTCTTCCAATGTCCTTTCTGCTTACAGAAATGACATTCATCTGTGTGTACCGTTCCGCTTCTCTTGAACTTCCTTTTCTGGTTCAGACGCTTAGGCTTATCACTCGAAGTGTTAGCCTTGGCTCCTGACTTTCCCTTACCCTTAGCACCTTTGTTTCTCGGGTTTCGGTTAGACGGTTGCCCAACAAACATGATCGACTTTTCCTTCTTAGGAAGAGTTTGATCATATGTCTTCAGCAGATTATGGAGTTCGGGCAGTGTTACGTCCTTCGCATTCATGGTGGTTAATGATGAACTGCGAATACGAACTTGGCAATGATTGAAGGACAAAGATCACCATGATCTTATTCTCATCTTGAGAACATGTTCAGACATGTTCCCTCCTTCATTGAGCTTGCATCTGTGTATCTCTTTGATCAAATCAAATTCAACACTTCTAGTTGTCGTCTTAAAGACCGACTCATGATGCTTCAACATCTCATGCGACAACATGCTTTCATGTTGCCTCTGCAGCTCATTGCTCATTGCCACCAGCATAATACACTGCGCGGATCTAGCATCCTCATGATGCTTATCAGACCTTGCCTTGTTGGCTTGATTCCAAATCAGCAACTTGATCGGCAGTCTGATTCTCGGGACACACGGGATTAGCCTCGTCCAAGACGTACTCAATCCTTTCGTACCTCAGCACCAAACATATATTCCTGATCCAATCTAGGAAGTTTGGTCCGGTCAAAATTTGCTTCTCTAAGACAGCACGGAGCGAGATTCTCGCCATTTCGGTTTCCAGGAGAAATAATATAAAACGAAAATAATAAATCAACTATTGAAATATTATTTCTGAATACACAATCAACATAACTAAACAACAAGGTCCTTTAGCTGTTTAGCTCCCACTATTTTCACATATGCTTGCCCCCACAACAAACATACAGGTAATGTCCAACAAGTTACCGTAGTGGCCAAGATCCAAATCCATACTATGCTATACTCCAACGGGGGCTGGTCGCATAGCATAATATGACCGGTAGGACTAGTAAGACTATCCAATTGCGTCACGCAACTCTTGGTTGTTAAATCTAATTTAACCCGATGCCCTACATATTGTACCTATCGAGGTCGCTAGATACAATATGCAGTAAGTCATAACCATAGGCTTACTCTAATCCGACGATTACTGCGAGTCTGTAAGACGAGGTCGCCAATACAAGAAAACGCAATGAAAGTTCAGAATTAAAGCACCCTATGGAAAGCATCTCAGAAATACATACATATATATATATATATATATATATATATATATATATATATATATATATATATATATATATATATATATATATATATATATATATATATATATATATATATATCTGTACTTATATTGGTTGGGGCTTGTCACTTGAGGGTTGTTATCAGTCATCTACAAACAAATAAGGGCGCCGCCTACCCATCATGCATGAGCGGTCTACACGTAATGGATGCCGCCTATCCATTCTAGTTCTAAACGCGGTCAAGCACATAATGGGTGCCGCCTACCCATACATAAAATATGCGGTCCGATATATAAGAGGGCGCCGCCTACCCTCGCATGCATAGTGCTCGAACGGAAAGTAAAATACTTGGTATTTAAACATGCATTGTCAAACAATAGCATATCGAGCATACGAAACAAATAGTAGCCTATGTGGATGCCAAATGACTTCATAATTTCATTATGAAATTATAATCCCATAATTATAATCTCTATGAAATAATTGAAAATTTGGACTAGATTGAATAATCGAAAATTCTATTGATCAAGTAGCAATTTTCGAAAACCCGAAGGACTTAATTGTAAGTTTTGAAACCCTGGAGGTGTTAAATCTAAAATTCAAAAGTAGAAAGACTAAGTTGCAATAAACAATAAATTGATAAATTACAAATAAGCCCTTTAACTTTATACTAATTAAAGTTAACCCCTCTAGTTAAAACAATTACAATTAAATTATATTTATATTCCAAATATAAAATTCAATCCTCAAAATTTTCAAAAATTCGATTTTGGGTCCAGCCCGAAAAATATATATATATATTAAAATATGGGACGGGACCTACCGTGCCTGCGGCGCCCGCGGCACGCGGGCACGGGCTCCTGCGCCGGCAGGCACCGGGCGCCTGCGTCCGCAGGCGCGGGTGCCCACAGGAACCCGGGGCGCCCCAGGCGCCGGCGCCTGCCGCTTGCGTCCCGCAGCCGGCCCGGTCAATATATATATATATATTAAATTTTTTTTTTTTTTTTTGAAAAAATATAAATTCTAAATTTATATAAAAACAAAACTTTTGAAAATCGAATTAATCATAGAATCAATTGCATCCACATATCTACAAAATCATACAATATATATATACGTATATACGTAATCAATTAACCTCGCTCTGATACCACTGTAAGAAAATACGGTCAGAGTTACCCCTAGGGTACGCAGCGGAATTTAAAAAATTTTCTTAACATACATGTTAATTGATTATGCATATGTCGTATGTATATAAACACGTCAATTAGAAGACTAACCTTACTTCCAAAGCAGCTTCCAAGTCTTGGTAATATTCCTTTGTATCTTCTCCTTCGTTGAAGTCGAAGATATCTGCAATACTTTGATTATCTGCAAGACAATAAAAGTTAGTTTCCAGCTCCTAGAACCTCAACCTTGGTATCCACAGATGAACAGCCTATCAGAAGAATGCTAGGATATTCTTTGTGTGACCAAGAAGATGGGGCGGCGATTCCTCCGGCAGGTGGCGCGCGCGTGTGTCTTATAGAGGAGGGGAGAGCTTTAATTTTCTCTAAGAAAACTGGGTAGAATAATTTTCTAAGAATTTTATTCTTCAACTGTGTGAAAATCTATGTCAAAAGCTCTCTAATAGTCTACTATATATAGTAGTCAATAGAAGCCTAAGCATAAGCAATTACACTTCGTAAAGGAATAAGAATTCTTATCGCACAAGGAAACCAATATCAAGTCTAGATTCATTCCCAATCAAATTAAAACTCAATCAGGAAAATCTAACTTATCCCTTGGACTTCTAATAGAGGAAGGAGTCGAACTCCTTCCCCTATCTAGCTTGCGCGCGCGCGCCCAGTCCTATGGGAGATAGGTGGGTCCCAATTTTGGGACCCACTTATAGTTCTAAGGCAATTCAAACTCCAAGTAGATTTTGCCCATGTGCATATGTTAATTCTAAATTAACATATCCTTTCAAATCAAACCTCCATTATATTTCTAAAATATAATCTTTAATTGTATTTACATAAAATACAATTCATTAGTCAATTCAATTAATAATTCCAAATCATTAATTGAGCCACCATATATTATAATCAATTCCAAATCAATTATAATCCATCAATCACAATTAATTCCAAATTAATTACGATTCCATCTTCAAGGATATTCTGATAGGCTGAATCACCACATAGTGTGACCCATAGGGCCTCATCGTATTAAGCAAGTCCTAGACTAGGCAACATGGAATTCCTAGACGGTTCCATTTGCAATATTAATACATGAGGACGTTTGAGAGGTTTCTCAAAGCTAACCCTTTCGTTGCGAAGTCTGTTGCGCTCACCGAGGCGATGGTAACGTCCCTTCATCTGACTTGCTCGAATGTATCTAGGATCGATGAAGTGTCTATCCTAGTAATACATCCACGGGCGTCTTCAGTGAGTTGCATGGTGAATCCAATATCTATTATGACCATCATAATAATATTGATATGCTGGCCTGCAATTTTACCATCACAACTATGAACGACTATGAGCAGTGCTCTCCTGTGCTACACTTGAGAGATGAATCCTTCACAGAATCACTTATCATCCCCATTTGTATGTAGCCATAATCCTGGATCGTGTCTTAGGTCAACTGCTTATTCATAGTTGACATCGACGGGTCCACCAAGGATATGGGGCAACAAATGTGATGATAAAGTCCTGTAAGTCCAAAGGACGACTGGCATCACTTCGACAACTCACCGGTTCTCATAGACACTTCGGTGTAGAGTATACATCGATGGGAGTGTCCGGTGGGTACTTCCATTGTTCGATAAAGCTTCTTCGAACAACTATGCGCAGTTATGGGAACGTTTCTCGATTGTCCAACAATCCGTTCTGTGGCCGTGGGATCGGCTCACACCTGCTCCAACAAGTATAACCTCCATGCATACTAGTCTTGTCTGGTTCATTCAGACCCCTACATCCGAGATGAACCTCGACTAGGGAGAGTTTGGGATAGACGATAACTCACATAGCTCCCACTATCTGTGTGATCGGTCATCTATCCGAGGGGACATGTTTAATATCAATACAGACAGTAATAGAGATATGACATGTTGCATGCCCGGTGTAATATAAATATGAAAGCGATACTCAATAGTAAAATGCAACAAACATATATTATATTACGTTGACCTGTGTAATAGTACATATATGCCCTCTATAAGGGAACCATGCCCTTAGTAAGGACTGTCTCTAGGACATATACACTATCACATCATAATATATCGATGCACTGGCCAGTGACTTTACCAACACAACTATGAAGACTATGAGCAGTACTCTCCTGTGCTACACATGAGAGATGAATCCTTCACAGAAACACTTATCATCCCCATTTGTATGTAGCCATAATCCTGGATCGTGTCTTAGGTCAACTGCTTATTCAGAGCAGACATCGACGGGTCCACCAAGGATATGGGGCAACAAATGTGATGATAAAGTCCTGTAAGTCCAAAGGACGACTGGCATCACTTCGACAACTTACCGGTTCTCATAGACACTTTGGTTTAGAGTATACATCGATGGGAGTGTCCGATGGGTACTTCCATTCTTCGATAATCATTCTTCGAACAACTATGCGCAGTTATGGGAACGTTTCTCGATTGTCCAACAATCCGTTCCGTGGCCGTGGGATCGGCTCACACTTGCTCCAACAAGTATAACCTCCACGCATACTAGTCTCATCTGGTTCATTCAGACCCCTACATCCGAGATGAAACTCGACTAGGGAGAGTTTGGGATAGATGATAACTCACATAGCTCCCACTATTTGTGTGATCGGTCATCTATCCGAGGGGACATGTTTAATATCAATACAGACAGTAATAGAGATATGCCATGCTGCATGCCCGGTGTAATATAAATATGAAAGCGATACTCAATAGTAAAACAACAAACATATATTATATTACGTTGACCTGTGTAATAGTACATATATGCCCTCTATAATGGCTCCATGCCCTTAATAAGGACTGTCTCTAGGACATATACACTATCAATCTCCCACTTGGACTAGAGCCAGTGACCTTTATGCCTAATACCCAGATTAGCATAATGTTTTAAGTGGACTTCCACTGATAAGACCTTGGTGAAAGGATCTGCCACGTTGTCCGTGGTAGAGACACGTTCTATACTAACTTCTCCTCTATCAATAATCTCACGTATAACGTGATATTTTCTAAGTACATGTTTGTTCTTGTTTGTAGATCTAGGCTCCCTAGCTTGAGCGACGGCGCCTGTATTGTCACAATAAATCGTTATTGGACTAGGAGCAGGAACAACCCTCAATTCCTTCAAGAACTCTGACATCCAGACAACTTCTTTCGATGCTTCTGATGCACCAATGTACTCGGCTTATGTGGATGAGTCAGCAATCGTGGCTTGCTTAGAACTCTTCCAACAGATAGCTCCTCCGTTCAATTTGAATACGTATCCTGTCTGTGACTTAAAGTGATCAGGATCTGATTCAAATTCAGCGACGACATAACCAGATATCTTTAATTCTGGTTCTCCACCAAACACCAAGAACATCTCTTTAGTCCGTCGAAGGTACTTAAGAATGTTCTTTACAGCAGTCCAGTGAGGTACTCCTGGATTCTGTTGGTGTCGACAAGTGACACTAAGCGCATATGCCACATCGGGCCTTGTGCAATTCATTGCATACATTATAGACCCTACTGCCGAAGCATAGGGCACACGACTCATTGCATTTCTTTCTTCATCAGTTTTAGGACCATCCTTAACTGATAAGACAATCCCATGCCTAGCTGGGAGAAAGCCTCTCTTTGAGTCGTCCATCTTATAACGCTTCAGTATTTTGTCGATGTAGGTGGACTGTGTCTATCCTAACATCCTCTTGGATCTATCTCTAAAGATCTTGATCCCTAGGATGTAGTTCGCTTCACCCAAGTCCTTCATCGAGGAGGTACTTGATAACCAAACTTTAGTCTCTTCTAGCATAGAGACATTGTTTCCCATGATCAAAATGTCATCAACATAGATGATCATGAAAACTACTCCCTAGTCGCTGTGCCTAGCGTAGACACAGTGATCTTCCTTGCTTCTGATGAAGTCAAACGATTTGACAGCTTCATCAAAGCGGATATTCCAGCTTCTTGACGCTTGCTTTATCCCATAGATGGATCTTTGTAATTTGCATACAGCAGTTGGCCTGGTTTTACTAATAAAACCTTCTGGCTGTACCATATAGACCTCTTCCTCAAGGTTTCCGTTGAGGAAGGCAGTCTTTACATCCATCTGCCAGATATCATAATCATAGAAGGCAGCTATCGCAAGTAGAATTCGAATGGACTTCAATTTTGCTTCCGGTGAAAAGGTTTCATCGTAATCGATGCCATACCTTTCATGTAGCCTTTCGCCACAAGCCTAGCTTTGTGCGTTTGTACCTTGCCATCGGCATCTGTCTTTCGTTTAAAGACCCATTTGCACCCAATAGGTCTAACCCCTTGGGGCAAGTCTACCAAGTTCCAAACCTGGTTCTGGTACATGGAGTCCATTTCCAATTTCATGGCCTCTTGCCATTTGTCTGAGTCAATATCAATTATTGCCTCTTTGTAGGTCTCGGGATCTTCCCGATCTGATAAGCCGACATCAAGTTCACTGATGTCTTCTATCATAAGGCTTTGCTTCTGAGGTCCTTTTAGGATCCTCTTCGACCTACGGAGCTCGACTGGTTCTGGTGCTTTCCTTTTTTGGCTTCGTGTAACACGAACATTATCAATGGGTACTGATGCAGCTGGTCGCGTCCCGTGACCCTGTTCCGTTGCGGGAGGCTGCTCTTGTGCAACTTGTTGCACAGGTTGGTTGACAACGGGTTCTATTGGTGTGGTTTCAACTGTTGATCTAATCACAGGACTCCCACTGACTATGACATGCCTAGCAAGTGTCATATCATTACCCTTGTCTGCTTCGAAAGCTCCCACTGAACTTGAGTCCAAATCAGAACATTTTGAGAACTCATGTTCGCGCGTGTCAAAGTCTTGAATTTCTCCAAGTTCTATCATGTCATCTAACCTCTCTTCTTCGAGGTATTCAACCTCTAAAAACTTGACGTTTCTAGATACAATCACCTTGTGATCTTCAGCATGATAGAATTCATAGCCTCTCGTCTGACGAGGATAGCCTATGAAATATACTTTGACACCCTTGGCATCTAACTTATCAGTGAGCATCAATTTGACTATCGCAGGACAGCCCCAAGGTCTAAGATAGCCTAGTGAGGGCTTCTTTCCCTACCATAACTCATAAGGAGTTTTCTCCACTGATTTAGATGGTACACGGTTCAGAATGTAGATTGCAGTTTGTAGTTCATATCCCCACAGATATTTTGGAAGAGTCTAGAATCCAATCATTAATCTCACCATGTCTAACAGGGTTCAATTCCTTCTCTCAAACACACCATTTAACTATGGTGTTCCAGCAGGAGTCCATTGCGATTGAATTCCATTTTCCTTCAAGTAGTTGATAAATTCTTCACTAAGGTATTCACCTCCTCGATCTGATCGAAGAGTGACTATCCTTAGGTTCAATTCATTCTCGACCTCATTCCTAAACTCCTTGAATTTCCCAAAGGTCTCGGATTTATTCTTCATAAGATAAATATATCCATACCTTGAGAAATCGTCAGTAAAGGTAACGAAGTAAGGATAACCCCCACGCGCATGGACTTTAAAAGGTCCACATACATCGGTATGTATGAGCTCTAAGCAGTGAGTGGCAGGAACACCTTGTCCAACAAAAGGTTTGTTCGTCATCTTACCCTTAACACATGATTCGCATGTACCATATGATTCAAAATCAAATGGTTCTAAGTAGTCCAACTTCCTTAGTCTTTGAATCCGTGTTTCATTGATATGTCCTAGCCGACAATGCCATAGATAAGATGGATTATTCTTTCTACTTGAAGAAGGTTGTTTGTTATGTATTTGAAATAAAGGTAGACTACTTTGCAAAATATATAAACCATTCACTAAGCGAGCTTTTCCCATATTGTATAACAATGGAATGGAAATAATATTTCTGACAATGGATGGAACAAAATAAACATTATTAAGTTCTAAACATTGTCCCGAAGGTAAATCTATCTTGCTGCGTCCAACGCGTTTGGCTTCAACTGGATTGCCGTTCCCAACATGCAAGTCGATTTCACCTTGCATGACTAGCCTGTGATCAATTAGCCCCTGCACATTATTCCAAATGTGTGAGCCACAGGTTGTATCTAATACCCAACCATTGGAGTCAAAAGTAGTCATGTTCATTTTAATAACAAACATACCTGAGCTAGAAGCCGATGGCTTCTTAGCTTGATCTGCCCTAAGCTTAGGGCAATCCTTCTTCCAATGTCCTTTCTGCTTAGAGAAAAGACATTCATCTGTGCGTACTGTTCCGCTTCTATTGAACTTCCTTTTCTGGTTCAGACGCTTAGGCTTATCACTCCAAGTGTTAGCCTTGGCTCCCGAGTGTCCCTTACCCTTAGCACCTTTGTTTCTCGGGTTTGGGTTAGACGGTTGCCCAACAAGCATGATCGACTTTTCCTTCTTAGGAAGAGTTTGATCATATGTCTTCAGCAGATTATGAAGTTCAGGCAGTGTTACGTCCTTCGCATTCATCGTGTAGTTAATGATGAACTGCGAATACGAACTCGGCAATGATTGAAGGACAAAGATCACCATGATCTTGTTCTCTAGCTTAACGCCGACATCGGCAAGCTTTTCAAAGAGACCAATCATTTTGAGAACATGTTCAGACATGCTCCCTCCTTCATTGAGCTTGCATCTGTGTATCTCTTTGATCAAATCAAATTCAACACTTCTAGCTGTCGTCTTAAAGAGCGACTCAAGATGCTTCAGCATCTCATACGGCAACATGCTTTCATGTTGCCTCTGCTGCTCATTGCTCATTGCCGCGAGCATAATACACTACGCGGATCTAGCATCCTGAAGATGCGTATCAGACTTTGCCTTGTTGGCTTGATTCCAACCAGCAACCTGATCAGCAGTCTGATTTTCGGGGCACACGGGAATGACCTCGTCCAAGACGTACTCAATCTTTTTGTACCTCAGCACCAAACGTATATTCTTGATCCAATCTAGGAATTTGGTCCGGTCAAAATTTGCTTCTCTAAGATAGCACGGAGCGAGATACTCGCCATTTCTAATTTCCTAAGGAGAAATAGTATAGAACGAAAATAATAAATCAACTATTGAAATATTACTTCTAAATACACAGTCAACATAACTAAACAACAAGGTCCTTTAGCTTTTTAGCTCCCACTATTTTCACATATGCTTGTGATGAATGTGTATTTTACACTTTCATTCGAGTCTTTTTCACCTAATTTAGCTATCCTCTATGTTAATTTAGCTATATTTTAGTACATTTTATTAGAATAGTGTCACGTTTCCCTTTAGATTTTATTTTACAGGTTTTGGTTGAAATTTGGGGATTTCCGGGCAATTATATTGAAGTTGACAAGGAATTGGTGTTCCAGAAGCCTATTTGGAGTATCTGAAGGTTTCTGGATAGGATTTGGAGTCTAGGGGTCGAATCTGGAGGTTAGAAGGCCACTAGAAGTCTGAAACCGAGTTCGAAAAGGTGAAGAAATCCAAATCCGCATCGAAAAACGCGGAATTCCGCGAAAATAACGGGAGGCGAACCGCCGCAGGATGGGGCGAACCGCCCCAGAGTTAATTCGGGGCCTATATATATTGCTCAGTTTTCTCTCCGAAAATCATATCTTTCCAGACCTTCTCTCTCACCTCTCTCTATAGTTTTAGGTAGGAACTTCCCGGGGCCTGTCCTGGGAGTTCTGTAGCTTAGAGGATACTTTTTCATAGCAGTTTGGAGCTTGTAGGACGGCAATCATCCGGAGACTGACAACCTTCGGTAACTTTGTATCTTACAGTTTTATTCTACTTATTTTATATTCTTTCAACATGTTTTCTTCTATGATTTCTGTTGATTGCATGCCTATTATGAGTAGCTAAATTTATCGTTGGTGGTAGTATGTGAATTCTTAGCGAGGGAAGATAATCATGCTAATGGCTATATCGCGCATTATACTCCGTGTCATTGCTTTATTTCGTTGATCAGTTGTAACCAAAATTCTCGTATGTTGTATTGATTATTATGCATACCTGGACACTAGTCGACCATCAGACCAATTATCTTCGTAGTGTTGAATAATTACGGAACACATTAGGACAATCGTGTTGACTAGTCAGACCAAATTATCTTCGTAGTGCTTAATACTTGCAACATGAGACTAGATTGATTCAAAGATCTCTATGCAAGACCGAGGAATTTATGCATGATTATCGACCCATTATGTTAAGAAGGACCATACTATCACCAACCTCCATTATCTGCTTGAACACCCCCTATTGCTATCTGTCTGCTGTCTTTATATTCTCTTGTTAAATAGATAAAGCAAGTTATAGTCCTGAGAGAACGACACTCGAGTCATTCTACTGCTACACTACGGTTTTCGTTGTAGTTGTGGATTGCCTTTGGCAAATAACAAATATATTTGATTGAATTTGACACGTTCATCAAATTGGCGCCATTGCCGGGGACTATACTCCTTTTTTCTCTTTAATTTGTTTATATTTACAGCTTTAGATTCCTAATTCGATTAGTTTTAGTTTTCCTTTTTAATCTCTCTGTTATACTGCTTTCCTAGTCTGTTTCTAATCACCTCTTCTAGTCTGTTTCAGATTGTGTATGCCGCATACACGTTCTGCAGGTACACCGCTTGCTAATTCAATTGCTGAGATCGACAGAGTCTACCACCAAAGAAGGCGACTACTTGAAAGGCACGCACTAGAGGAAATAGAGGAAACCGATTTCTCTGAATCTCTACTTAGTCTCTTCAAGGAAATCGACGGAATGGCAGAAGCTAGACCACTGAAGGCATGGGTACAACCCACCAAGGATCGTATGAGGGGACCGGCGATTGTTCTTTCGTCTGCAACCCGAGATCTGGAGATCAAGAACCACGCATTCCAACAACTTCCGAGGTTCTATGGCTTATCAAGGGAAGATGTGATGGGGTACTTGCACGATATCGATGATTTCGTCAACCAACTCCCACGACCCGGAGCTGACATAACAACGGATGAGTTAAGGATGAAGGTTTTTGCTATGGGACTTGGCGACAGAGCCAAGTCATGGCTGAGTTCTCTTCCAGCAGGCTCGCTGGACACTTGGGAAAAGGTTTTTTCAGCTTTCATGGAGAAATACTTCCCTCACACCTTGACTACCGCGCTAAAGGCGCAAATCACTGGATTCAAACAGGACTATGATGAGACCATCTACACCGCGTTCGAGAGGTTCCAAGATCTCACGAACAAGTGCCCTCACCATGGTTTTGAACTTTCCGACCTAGTCCAACACTCCTACAATGGACTAACCTTCGAGAACCAACAAGTGGTGGATTTGTAATGCCGAGGCAATATTTGGGAGGAAACCGCAGAAACCGTCTGGGCAGTTTTCGAAAGGCTTGCTAAGGGTTCGCAGTTCAAGGACCCAAGAGCAATGGTTAGGAGACGTGGACCTGAAGCTACACCGACTCAAGAAGCCCCTATGTACAGGGGGAATGGGGATCGATTCGAGTGCTTTACCAACGAATTGAAGCAAGTCCTCAAGAGCGCCACCGGAACAGCTGTTTCGAACGAAGTATGCCGAATATGCAAGAACTATGGGCATGGGGCTCATATGTGTAGATCAGAGCTGGCATACGATGATGGCAACTGGGCTCGAGGAGGCGAAGAAGAAGCCTTTGCTACGGAGTTTGGCACTCAAGAAGTTAGCTACGGAGAAGACGGTAGGAATCCTCGAGGTGGATTCTGGAGAAGAGGATACCGTAACAATCAAGGATATGCACCGGCTAACCAAACTTATGGACCTAACCAAGACCGTAGTAGGCTAAACTATGATAATGATCACTGCGAAAACCCCGCTCCGAAAGAGCCACCGAAGTCGAAGTCGGCTCTACTGATGGAGAACTTGCAGAAGATGGTTGATCACACACAAAGTTTTCTCAAACGTTATGAAGAAGATTCTGAGAAGACTAGGGCAAGGCTCGATAAGTTGGAAGAGAGCACTAGGCTTGCCCATCAAAAGATGCAAGAGTTGATCGACCGAGGAGCAAGTAGGGAACAAGGCAAACTGCCTAGCAGCACTGTAAAGTCGAATGCCATTACATTGGCTGGTGATGTACCTGACGAAATCACCATCAGGAAGGTTATTAGGTGTGAGTGCTGCATGAAGGAAGAACTTCTACTGGCTGAGGAAGAAGAGAAGGACCTTGGTTCAGACACAAGTGATGAGGAACAAGAGGATCCCGAACCACTCCCTAAAAGTTTCGATGTTAAGGTAGGGATTGGTGAGCTTGAAGATGTCCGTGCCACACTAGATACGGGATCCTACTCGAACATAATTCCTTTGAATGTGTTTGAAAATAGCAACATCGGAAAACTATCTGAGCAAAGGGCTATTGTGCAACTGGCGGATGGATCTTTTATGAGACCCGAGGGCGTTGTGAAAAATGTGTTGGTGAAGATTGGTGAAGCATCTATATACACCAATTTCGTAGTTATGCTGGCATCTGCACCTGGGACGGGGGATGTCATACTCTTAGGGCAAACATTCTTGACTAAACTACGCTCAGTGATGGATATCTACCAAAGAACCTGCACTATCGAAGTGGATGGCAAGCAACACATGTTGCAAGCCATACCTGATCCACCTGAACCGCCTGATATTATTACTCACTACTGTGGTCTTGCAGCCTATATTCTTTCTTATTCACAGGTTCGTGGCATGGAAAGGAGATCAATGAAGGGGAAGGCTAGTACCCGCAAAAAGAAGAAATAGGCGCAGACAGGAGTCGAGTCAAAGACTTTAAACAATGACGCTATCCGGGAGGCAACCCGGAATTTTTACCGCTTTTTTACTGTTTTTCTGCATGCATTCATTCTTGAACTATTTGCTTCTCATATGCGAATTTGTTCATGTCTGTGTCGTATGTGCTTATGTTGAGTGAGATTTTTCGAGTGATTTTTTGAAAAAATTGGTTTCGGGGATTTAAACCGCATTTTCTGACGTCGGAGACCGTCTCCCCGCATTGGGGAGCACGGGGCGAACCGTACCGTGTGGGGCGAACCGCCCCGCACGTGGGGCGAACCGCCCCACGGTCCCAGATCTTCAAAAACGCGGATTTCAACCCCAAAACCTTATTTTCTTCATTCTTCTTCATCCATACTCCCAAAAAACCCGAAAAGTGCGATTTTGTTTCTAAATCTTCATAACTTCTTCATTTCTTGACCAAATTGAGTGTTCTTTAGCTTAATTCGAAGCCTGTTACATGATCTATCATCCTATCAGAACAGATTTCATCCTAATTCGTTAGATTTGCAGATCTGAGGTATCATCCTTAGAACCCTAATTTTCGAAATTGGGGGTTTTTTAATTTGAGCTTCAATTATTCTTATTTGATGCATGGGTATGTTATTTGTATGATTAGACATGTTATTTACTATCAATTGCATGCTCAATTTTGCTTGGATTGTTGATTTGGGTATTTTGCTGCTAGATGATATATCTTGTTCTGCAATATGTCTTTATCTTTGATTTCTTGCATATATGATTGTGTTTAATGAAGTAATGTTGGTGGATTTGACGATAGAATGCTTATTAGTTGAGAATGAGGATTTATGCTGGTAGAATTTTTGCGCTACTATGGTATGAATTGAGCCTTGTTATCAAGGATATTGGTTGTCTAGTAAAAGCATGATGTGTTGTATCGCATGTAGTAGTTACGTTGGTATGATGCATGATGAAGAAGCTAGGCTAGACATTGCGGTTTGGGGAGTTCGATTGTTGATTTTACCACTCGTGTGTTTCGCTTTTACACTAGTATGTATTTGAGTCGGTTTTGTGTCATACGAGGTGCTAACAGCTGTTTGTAGGTACCATACCAAGGGAAGGGAGCATTCCCGTATGATCACTGTGAAGAACCATGTCAAGGAAGGTGATCTCGCTAGATGTGCGTTCGAGCCAAGGGGTTTTGCAACAACGTCGTGGATTATCCGAGAGGATAAGCTAGAGTACACATGGAGTAAGGACTCCTATGCCTATTCATGCACCACCGACGGGACAGAAACCATTATTACGTCATCACTCCATCACAAGGAGTGCAGAGTTCGAGTGAACTGGAAGGCACCGGGACAATCTCGCTGCGACGGATTCAATCTTGAGTTCGTAGTTGCTAGAAGATTCCGAAGCGCTAGCTTGGTTCCAAAACATAATGACATGGGTACACAGTCCCTCGTTGGGGCGCCCTTTGCCTGCCTCTAAAGTGAGCATCATATAGACATTGGTCGGAGCAACAGTGGAGAATGTGGTCGAAATTGGAGAAAAAGGTAGAAGACTTCTGAGTATCCGAGCAACTTACTGTAACCTTCTCGTGGTGTAAAACGTTGGAGGGGGAGGTCCTGATACCACTGCCCTTTCCCCTTCAACAGTTCACATCCTATT
Source organism: Plantago ovata (assembly GCA_028274465.1). NCBI lineage: Eukaryota > Viridiplantae > Streptophyta > Magnoliopsida > Lamiales > Plantaginaceae > Plantago > Plantago ovata. The sequence goes on along the minus strand of CM051456.1, from coordinate 45,802,742 downwards.
GGAGGGCTACAGGATGGAGAATTCCATAACAGCGGCGGCTAATCTTGAGAATTCTACCTGCTACTGCAACTCTACTGGTGATGATGATGGTGACAGTAGTGACGATGAAGGACATACGGGCAATGATGACTCTGATAGAGGAGTTGTTCCTGACCGGCCTAAAAATGGAACTACCGCACCCACCAGAAGACCTGATGTCACACTATAATGCTCACAGAGGAGGCCCAATAAATCACAAGCAGCATACTCAGCCGACCGAGGCCAAACCATGGGGTAACATCTAGTATCACATCTTATTTCCTCATTTTCTTACTGCTAGGGACTAGCGTTAATTTCATGAGGGGGATGGGATTTAAGTGATTTGATGTTGTTAGTTTGGAGCTTGACATTGGTAGGCTGAGTATAGTACCTCGCATGTTTTACCTGTTTGCATTTGCATTTGCACGTTTACTGCTTTCTTAGATTCTTTAGGTTGCATTCATCCTAGGATAGTCTTGCATGTTTTATATGGAGTTTGTTGCCGAATTTTTTGAACTTTTTTATTGGGTAGATCAACTAGCTATGCCATTAATCGTATGCTTCATCTCTATGAATTTGTTTGAGGTTTTTCTCGCTTGGCTTGTCTCATTTATGTATTGCACTTAGTTGAGCTTGGTAGTCTCGACATCACTTAGTGGTGTATTCTCTACTGCGGTTCACGAAGGCCTTTATAATAGGATGATGCATGTTAGGGTCTTATGGTTGTTTCCCGAGTAATTATGTACCTAAGAGGCAACAAGTCTTCACCATGCTTTGAGATTGCTAAATGCCTAGGAAGGAGGTAGTGTGAGGTTGTGTGATCCTTTGTTTATAACCTATTCTTCCGAATAGGTTTGGGGAGGGGGTTACACCATCATTAGACTTGTTTCTGTTTTTCATTTTCGTATCGTGAATTTATTTTTCTTTTTCCGTGAATTTTGTACTCCAACCTATTCTTTCGAATAGGTTTGGGGAAGTCGTGTGAGTCATTTTTGCTTCTCTTTTTGTTATGCTACTGCTGGCTAAAAAAAAAATCGAAAAAAAAAAGAAGAAAAATTCCAGAAAAAAAAGAGAAAAAGAAAAAAAATCTGGAAAGAGAAAAAAAAAAAAAAAGAAAAAAAGAGAAGACCCCAAAAAAAAAAAAAAAAAGCAAAGAAGGGTCCAAAAAAGAAAGCCAAATAGCAGTTTAGCAAAGTTTGAGTCTTTTCCATTTTTCGTATAGTTCGTAATCGTGTTGTAATTTTTATTTTTTATCTTTTTTGTCTTGAGCGTCATCTGTTCTAGACCACCCTCGTCCTGCCATTCAGGAAGTGGTGAATAGCTTAAGACTTTACTTGAGAGATGGGTAGAATAGGGGAGTGTTATCTTTTATAGGGAACCCTCCTTCGTTTGATGAGAGCCAGTACTGGTTCGACCTCTTTTGAGGAAAAGTCTTAACATGGTGGAACAACAGTAAGTCCTCAGTTTCATAGGCACGGGGCAACCATTCGTATCTTAGCATGCATCATTACGTCGTCACTGACTAGGTCCAGGTAGAGAATGTTACGAGAGACTATCTTGTCTTGACATAAGTGCTTATGTGGATGTGTATAAGTCAATCGAGGTATTCTTCGACCTATATTCATGCTTTGATTCATATGGTTTTTGTTCATATGTTATTTGATAGATTCAGTAGATTAGTTCATTTTATTTGGCATGAAACTCCATTTTGTGTCCTGCATGTTTTTTTGTATTAGAGTCTAGCTTAGTTGCTTGAGGACAAGCAAAGGTTCGGTTTGGGGAGTTTGATGAATGTGTATTTTACACTTTCATTCGAGTCTTTTTCACCTAATTTAGCTATCCTCTATGTTAATTTAGCTATATTTTAGTACATTTTATTAGAATAGTGTCACGTTTCCCTTTAGATTTTATTTTATAGGTTTTGGTTGAAATTCGGGGATTTCCGGGCAATTATATTGAAGTTGACAAGGAATTGGTGTTCCAGAAGCCTATTTGGAGTATCTGAAGGTTTCCGGATAGGATTTGGAGTCTAGGGGTCAAATCTGGAGGTTAGAAGGCCACTAGAAGTCTGAAACCGAGTCCGAAAAGGTGAAGAAATCCAAATCCGCGTCCAAAAACGCGGAATTCCACGAAAATAACGGGGGCGAACCGCCGCAGGATGGGGCGAACCGCCCCAGAGTTAGTTCGGGGCCTATATATATTGCTCAGTTTTCTCTTCGAAAATCATATCTTTCCAGACCTTCTCTCTCACCTCTCTCTATAGTTTTAGGTAGGAACTTCCCGGGGCCTGTCCTGGGAGTTCTGTAGCTTAGGGGATAGTTTTTCATAGCAGTTTGGAGCTTGTAGGACGGCAATCATCCGGAGCCTGACAACCTTCGGTAACTTTGTATCTTACAATTTTATTCTACTTATTTTATATTCTTTCAACATGTTTTCTTCTATGATTTCTGTTGATTGCATGCCTATTATGAGTAGCTAAATTTATCATTGCTTTATTTCGTTGATCAGTTGTAACCAAAATTCTCGTATGTTGTATTGATTATTATGCACACCTGGACACTAGTCGACCATCAGACGAATTATCTTCGTAGTGTTGAATAATTACGGAACACATTAGGACAATCGTGTTGACTAGTCAGACCAAATTATCTTCGTAGTGCTTAATACTTGCAACAGGACACTAGATTGATTCAAAGATCTCTATGCAAGACCGAAGAATTTATGCATGATTATCGACCCATTATGTTAAGAAGGACCATAGTATCACCAACCTCCATTATCTGCTTGAAAACCCCCTATTGCTATCTGTCTGCTGTCTTTATATTCTCTTGTTAAATAGATAAAGCAAGTTATAGTCCTGAGAGAACGACACTCGAGTCATTCTACTGCTACACTACGGTTTTCGTTGTAGTTGTGGATTGCCTTTGGCAAATAACAAATATATTTGATTGAATTTGACACGTTCATCAGCTTGCCCCCACAACAAACATACGGGTAATGTCCAACAAGTTACCGTAGTGGCCAAGATCCAAATCCATACTATGCTATACTCCAACAGGGGCTGGTCGCACAGCATAATATGACCGGTAGGACTATCCAATTGCGTCACACAACTCTTGGTTGTTAAATCTAATTTAACCCGATGCCCTACATATTGTACCTATCGAGGTCGCTAGATACAATATGCCGTAAGTCATAACCATAGGCTTACTCTAATCTGACGATCACTGCGAGTCTGTAAGACGAGGTCGCCAATACAAGAAAACGCAATGAAAGTTCAGAATTAAAGCACCCTATGGAAAGCATCTCAGAAACACATACATATATATGTTTCTGTACTTATATTGGTTGGGGCTTGTTGCTTGAAGGTTTTTATCAGTCATCTACAAACAAATAAGAGCGCCGCCTACCCATCATGCATGAGCGGTCTACACCTAATGGATGCCGCCTATCCATTCTAGTTCTAAACGCGGTCAAGCACATAATGGGTGCCGCCTACCCATACATAAAATATGCGGTCTGACATATAAGAGGGCGCCGCCTACCCTCGCATGCATAGCGGTCGAACGGAAAGTAAAATACTTTGTATGTAAACATGCATTGTCAAACAATAGCATATCGAGCAAACAAAACAAGTAGTAGCCTATGTGGATGCCAAATGACTTCATAATTTCATTATGAAAATTATAATCCCATACTTATAATCTCTATGAAATAATTGAAAATTTGGACTAGATTGAAAAATCGAAAATTCTATTGACGAAGTAGCAATTTTTAAAAACCCGAAGGACTTAATTGTAATTTTTGAAACCTTGGAGGTGTTAAATCTAAAATTGAAAAGTAGAAGGACTAATTTGCAATAAACAATAAATTGATAAATTACAAATAAGCCCTTTAACTTTATACTAATTAAATTTAACCCCTCTAGTTAAAAACAATTACAATTAAATCATATTTATATTCCAAATTAAAATTCAACCCTCAAAATTTTCAAAATTCGATTTTGGGTCCAACCCCGAAAAATATATATATATATATATATATATATATATATATATATATATATATATATATATATATATATATATATATATATATATATATATATATATATATATATATATATATATATATATATATATATATATATATATATATATATATATATATATATATATATATATATATATATATTAAAATATGGGACGGGACCTAGTCCCGTCCCGTACCATGCCTGCGGCCGCAGGCGCACGGCTCCTGCGGCACGCAGGCCGCGGCTGCAGGTGCCCTGTGCCCGCGGCGCACGGGCGCCTGAGTCCGCAGGCGCGGGTGCCCGCGGTACGCAGGCGCCGAGCGCCTGCGCCTGCGGGCACGGGCGGCCCCGACCGCTTATAGAGGAGGGGAGAGCTTTTTATTTTCTCTAAGAAAACTGGGTAGAATAATTCTCTAAGAATTGATTGTTCAGAATTCTGAAAAAGCTCTCTAATGACTTACTTATATAGTAGTCAATAGAAGCCTAAAGCATAAGAAATTAGACTTCATAAAGGAATAAGAATCTAATTCTTATCGCACTAGGAAACCAATTTCAAGTCTAGATTCTTTCCCAATCAAATTAAAACTCAATCGGGAAAATCTAACTTATCCCTTGGACTTCTAGTAGAGTGTTAGGAAACTTGTAATTTTGATGAGTAATTAACCATGCTAAATTAAGGAAAGTCTAGTAACTAGTACTCTTAAGGTCCATAGGAATTTAGAATTTTAAGGACATTGTAAAAGAGGAACGTTTGCTGAAGACTTAGAGTAGGTTCTAGATAGGTTGGTTTTACCGCTTATGATGTATCTTGTTTTCTGAAAAGAAATACAACCTATTGAAGCATTTGCTGATGATGTACTTTGTTTTTACAAACAAACTATTGAAGCATTTAGAACCGCTCAGAAACTTGAAGATTTCGAAGACTGAAGACTAGAAGATTTCTGAAGACTGGTATCTACAAAGGCACATGTTGCTCAGAAAGTGGAAACTTCAGCAACAACATTGCATAAGTGAAAATCTGAATGACAGAGTAGGCTGTGCTTTCTGAAACTGAGACTGACCACTTGCTGATGAACATTTGTGACCTCTTGCTGAAAATACTTGTATTTGCGCTCCAATGTTACTGTTTGAATTTTATTCAAAGGAACATTAAATGCAAAGCATGCACGTGAAGAACATGAAGACTAGAAGACAAACAAGGACGCTGCTGAAAGTACAAAAGCAAGATAGTGACATCTTAAGGAACAAAAGCCTTAGAATTTGAAATTCAAACGGCTCCTTATTTCACTATAAATAGAGGCATCCGGCAAAGAGTTGAAGTGTGTCAACAACGTGATCATACTCTCACTTGTGCTTAAACTCACATACCCTTCAATACTCTTTACTGCCATTGATCCGTTCCAAGACTTAAAGCTTGTAAAAGCTACTTGTGAAGAAGTAGAACTTACACGACTAAGAAATTAGTTAAGTGTTCTTTCTTTCTTTCGAACAAGAACAAGTCTTGACACCAGAAACAATCAAACTTGTTTACTGCAAAGTATTCAAAGTTTTGTTTCTTAGATTACTTGTTGTAACTGAATAAGTTATAATTAAGTTATCTCACCCCAAAACTCTCTAACTAAAAATACACCCTTTCAGGCGTGATATTCAGGGGGAACTTAACCGAGCATAGTGTTGCTGATTAAAAGTACCAAGTTTTGTGGAGAACAAGGTTACGTTCTCTAGTTAGGTTGGAGACGAAGCAAGTGTGCTTTGGTTTCTGTTTGAATCGCTCTAGATAGGTGTTGTAAGGAACCTCAAACTTATCTTAGTGGATTCAGTCCTAGAAAGGACAAAGTGGATTAGTTGAGAGATTACGCCACTCTCAGATACCACTATAAAAGTGTTTGTGTGATTTACTTACTGTACTTAGTTTTCAGCAAAGCATATCTATCTGTACAAAGTCACTCACATCACTTGCTGAATCTATCACTTACTGAAAAAGCACTTATTGTATCAAAGACTTCCGCTCTCTGATTTTAAGTATTAGCAAACCTAGTTACTGAGAAGTAACTTCAGTATCAGCAAACTCATTACTGTAAAGTAATAAGAACTTGCTGAGAAAGTTTTAAACGACGAAAGTTTGAAAAGACTATTCACCCCCCCCCCCTCTAGTCTTTCTTGTTGTTTAAAAGGACCAACAAGTGGTATCAGAGCTGGAGGTTCTTTAACCTTCAACACTGAACCTAGATCCCCTTAGGTGCTTTCCGTAAATCACTCTCACTTGATCAGTTTGGTAGTGTTTTGCTGACAGGATGTCTTTAGGAGACGCTCCCTTGCTGAAGCTGGAAAACTACGAAAAATGGCGAAACAACATGATGCTACATCTTGAGGCCATTAGTGATGAGATGGTCACTGTCATTAATGATGGACCTATAAAGATCACTAAGGTTGAAAAAAGAAGTTTCCTCACAAACCACTGAAGCTGGAAAGGAAACTATCTAGTCGAACCGGTTGATACCGGTTGTGCCAAAACCAAGAGAGGAATGGACTTCCGACGAAGCTTAGAGATTCCGTCTTGATGGCCAAGTAAGAAATATCATCATTCGATCAACTCCGGATACCATACAGTGCAAACTGTGGGGTGCTAAAACTGCTAAGGAAGCTTGGAAAAATGGTTCAAGATCTTTGTGCTGGATCTGACAAAAACAAGGAAAACAAACTTGAAGTGCTGAATTAAAGTCCAAAACTTTAAACAAGGTACAAACGAGTCACTGGAAGACTTGGACTTCAGATTCACAACTCTTGTTAGTGAAATGGCAGCTTGGGTGTTGGAAATCTTACTCAGATTCTGAGAAGGGAAAACCATCATCAGAGTCTGAATCAAGAATGGATCCACCATCAGAA